>OX392482.1:2400000-3600000 GCA_947623365.1 Achlya flavicornis | reverse complement strand
AAAATAGCAAATAAGTAGAGATCATTATTTGAGTATATAAAAGTAAAAATCGAACGGGTTACTAAAATTTCAAATATTCAAATCTTAGTTTAGTTGAATAACGAAAAAAACTGGAAGCTTTTAAAGATTCTCGTTCCTCTATCTACCACTAGGTGGCACCTCCGAGTGCTAACCCGAACCCGAATGAATTTTAGCACTTCGATAAACAAAGATGATATCAAAATAAAAAAATATAATTCGTTCTTGATTTTAGTTTGGTTTTTGTTTTTCGAAACAGTCTTTATCATCTTTATTGACATATGACTTTTATATCAATGATGTCAGTTGGCAGTCAAGTCGGTTTTGGGTTCAAATCCTATGCTGGCTGACCTTAACCTTTCTGTAGGATAACATTGTACCTAAATAAAAAAAAAAAATATAAACTGAAGCAGCTGTGTAGATAGATACTTTGTAGTACCCATTCCGTGGGTTGCCCACCTTAACAACCTTGCTAAAGTACCTTACGACCGTACAGGTTTCCTCACCAAAACCTCATCGTAGGATTCAAACCCGTGACTTGAGTGATACAGGCTGAAGGATAACATTGAATAAATTTACATCAACTTCCATTAAAAAATCTAGATTATCTAAATCCCAACAATATATTCGTAACCCAATATGCATTTATCTTCTTTTTTTCCTGAAAACCCTGTCAAACTGAAACCGGGGCGATGAGAAAATAGAATAAAAAATGCACCAATGGCTAGAGCTGGACTATTCACCTTTTTGGCCGCAACGCCGTGTTTTGCAACAGAGAGGGGGTCGATTGAAAAATAAATTGCGGTGTTGTTTGGAATTCGATGTACGGTCAACGGATCTCGTTTTCAATCTATGCGATATCATTTTTAACTCCTGGAATAGTTGCCATTTTTTTTTTTATATTTTCATCCTGTTTGAAATAAACGCGTTTGGTAAAATGTTATTTCGCTGTGTGGTGTATTTTGTACTTGTGTGGGTGAAGCAGTGTATTTTTTTAACTGTAAATAATCAAAAGAAGTGTAATATGTGGACAAACACTGTATAAAAAAAATCGTTACTTACAGCAAATCTATGTGTGAAAATAGTGCCTAAAATGTTTTTATTAAAAGAAATAAATACATGGCACATCCATTTTAAGGGTGTCAATGTCAAGGCCGTTCATTCAATTTAGGCACGTATGAAGGTCAAAGTTACTGAAGCGACCACCACTTCACTATACTTAAGCATATTTTATATTAATCCAAAAGAATAAATATATCCTTCTCGATACTTATTCGGATAATTCTGTTCCTCGAATTTTTCCAGTTACAGCATTCTCCAAAAAATCTTTAATATACCTATCCATTGTTGCAGGAATGTTTAAAGCACTGTTCCTGGAATTCTATTTTTTAGGACGCGAGTTCTATCTGCAAGCCAACAGGCCTGGATTCCATCATCACCTTTCTTTCATCGAACCACAAGGTTCTGGGATCCGGTTATTTGGTCCGCGTTATAGTTCCGTTTAACTTTTAATGAAAAAGTTTGACTGCTAAAAGAATGGTAATAAAAAGTGAATGAATATAGGTAGACTGACGGGGGACGAAACTCATAAGAAAGATTTTCGCTCGTTCGTACAAACCACAGAAAACCCTTGTAGTTCCCTAATTGGTTACCACCTTTAAATAATATTTGACCTGTCATAGAACCTACTCTATATTTTGAATTTTGAAGCCATATAAAAGTACACCACATAATATTAAAAAAAACATTGGGCGCATGCATTTTTTACCTCTGGTTTTCAGCTTAGCTTATCTAAGGGGAAACCACACATCCCTTGCTGCGTTACGCATTCTTTGTGTAGGGGGACATCTCTGTCAAGTATTTGAATATATATTTTTATAGGTACTGTCGCCCAATTTTTTTTTACTGATAACGTTATTAAAATGTAAACAATATAAATCTAGGTCTATTTATTAATAATGGATGTAAACAAATAAATGCAACAAAAAGTAGAATTAAATGGATGGAATAGTTTCGCACCGTGCGAACTGTGCCCAGAGGAGCGGAGACGAAAAAAAAGATGGAAGATAACAATGATTTAATGAATGTGCAAAAGTTTAAACATTCGTGTTTAAATGCCACCCATGAGTGTACTGCGGGCTGTTTGCTGCTTTTTATTCAGGGCTCGAATACACCGGTGCGACTCTATGAATGAAAGAGACAAGTTTGTGTATGTGGCTGAACACACTTCACCACGTACCGTTCGGGCCGTTGTATTTTGTACTGGTATTTATGTAATCCGCCTTATCTTTGTACTTGGGAATTGCTATAATTCATGGAGGCGCAGAATAGCGGCGGCGCGCGAAGCTTGGCCACGCTTGGTTCAGCGCTCCGTGTCGGTGCGCTTTACTGTCAATGATATTCGAATTAGAGCGTTAACTTGGGGGTAGTAGCATATACTTCCTGTTCATCATCATCATCAGCTTATAATGTCCAACTGTTGAACACAGGCCTCCTTTCACAAATGAGGCTGAAACGTGCGTGTATGTGCATAGATACTCTCCTACCAACCTACTGTCAACCTTTTTTAAGCCCTCTGGGAGGTCTCCAACTAGCTTAAAAACTATCACTTAAGAGATAGCCAAGACCAACGACTTTCAGATTTTGAAGCACGGAAAACGCTCGAGTTGAAATGTCACTAGGTGGTCACCCATCGGGATACCGATCCGGACACCTGATGATCTACTAATCAAGCTACATTACGAGCGTTTCTGCTCCTATTACTGGGATACAAAATACAACGGTGGATGGAATGGAAATATGGACCGAAAGACAAGCACTAATAGATTCAGTAATAATGTGGCGTTGTTACTCTTTGAGTACACAACCCTAATTCCTTGTAAGATTAACAATCATCGCAGTAGTTAGCAACGACCTTTTAGAACCTACGAGTACAATTGGGTACAACCTTATGTCACTCGTATTCGTACTAGCAAAAAGATACCTATTTACACTATACGCTTTCACAACGCTAACGATTTCAGGAGACAAGGTATGTAGACACATCCTAATTTATGAAAACGGTTTTTTACACAACCTAACCATTTAGTTATTTCCGAAGATTTAAAGGGGCTTTAACATTTTTAACTTTACTTAGGGATACTTTATATTATTTTTTTGTACTATCTTTATTATTGGTTTGTCCCATTAATGCGTCGTTCTATAAAATCATTAATTTGGGAACAAACTCTATTTAGACCTGACACAGTGTGTCTCAGTACAGGCACAGGTACCTGCAGGAAACTTTTCGTCAGGGACTTTATTCCTCTTTTATGTATTTTATAACAGTTTTTTTTAATTCAGATATTTTTATCGAATGCTGCATTACCCAGCAGTTAACAAATTTAGAAAAAAGGTTACAGTTTAAAGAAAGAAAAGAAATGAAAGAATATTTCTCAATAAAACAAGTTAAAGTACCTCTAAACCTTCATCTCCCAGACTGAGTAAATAAATTTGAACAAAACAGCTTCAAGCCCTCCCAAATTTTGGGTCGGGCCTGAGAATAATTCTCCTAAATTCACCGAGAGAAATACAAATTTCTAGTACAGCTGACTACCATCTAAATAATTAGAAACTGCATAGATATGAGGGTTCATTACAACCAGCCCTGGCCAGGCTGCAGTTGACTAATGCATGTTATTTCCGTGACCAGGAATTAACTATGCCTGTGTTTTGCTCGTCTGTCTACGAAGGTGCTGGGATAAGGTATGGGATTGAGCGGACATGTAGGTTATCTTACGATGCTTTTCTTCATGGAAAAAAGGGCTTGGCAAAGATGCATCATGGTTTTACCCCATCGATATATTATCTTCTGTCTAGATTAAGGGTTACGTACAAGACAAAATCGTGGAAGTGGCCGCTTGGAAACTCAATAAAACAAAATTATGTCACTCATGAATGAATTTTCTACGTTCAAACGTGGACCTACTGAAACTTAAATAGCGACACCGTTGTCTTATTTCGGCCGTTTTTACAGCTGTCACCCTAATACTATTTAGATGTTTTACCCAGACTATTAACATTATTTAGAATCATGGTAGGATTTCAATAGCAAAATATAGATTTTTTGAGAATATGGAATGGTGTTCAAAATTGATCCTTGGATATTTATAGAAAGTTTTTTTTTTTTTATAACACGGTTATCTGATTCCAAACTAAGCAAAGCTTGTACACACGGCTACAGATCAAGCTATACATTTCCAGTATAAGCTGATCTCGCATTATATAGGATTTCCGTACTATGGGAGGTCAGCGTATACTAGAAATGTATAGCTTGATCGGTAGCCGTGTGTACTAAGGAAACCAGATAACTGATATAATACATAAACTAAATTTTGTTTGTAAATACATACTTAATATACATAATTACACCCAGACTCAGGACATACAGACATGTTCATGTTAAACTTTTATTATTTTTAGGACTACATAATAGTATGAATTTTAAGTAAATATTTGTTGTATATTAATATAGTATTGTGTTATATTGTGGGATTTGTAAAATCAACATTGAAAGACGGTTATAATAATGTAAAATATATGTTTTTATAAATCAAGGAATAAATCGCTAGTATCTTGCAAATTGCTCCACCCATGTTTTCCGTCCGTCTATCTAACCGCTGCAATTTAAACCCATTGTCTTAATGAAACAGGCCGCTTCTACACATTGACGACGTCATTTATAGCACAAACAACCACTTACCGGCTACTTGAAGAAAATTTAATGAAATTAGTGAATTCACTTACACTGAAGTTTCCATTTTCAAATATTTGTTTAGAATTATTGCTTCGGTAGTCAAGCGATGTAATGCTTGGCTTAAAACTGGTGCTGTTGGGTTTGCTTCCTGAGCTAGCCAAGGAACTTCCAACGTTTAAGGATCTTTTCATAATGCCACTCAGGTACGAGAAATTTGCCGTCTCCTTCGATTTCTCTTAGGCTTTCGACCGGACTTGCCATAGACTCCTTCTTGTCAAAATATGTATAGGTATCTTAGCCTTAGCTTAATCTTTGTCTGGAAAATGTATAAGGCTTCAGAATTTGTGCCGGAACTACTCGGAACAGTTGATAACTCTATACAACTAGGTGCATCTGTGGCCAAACGCAAGCACATTTAAGAAACAGGTTTTGCTGCACTGCCGTTAGATACTTTGCTTATAATAATTATAATATCTTCTCCATGTTATATCACATTTTATGATATTGCCAGCCTTCATTGTCTTATCTCTTAAAGTACTCATGTCTTCAAACTAAATGAGATAATAACGTGAATTTCATTAACAACCATTTTGTTACCCCAAAACTTTCCTCAGGCCCTCATAGCGCACAATTAAGTAGGGGAGACCGGGGCTGGTTGTGACAGGGGTAGGTAGTTACAGTGGCAATGGTTGCGAAACAGATAACGCAATACTGACGTTAGAAAGGGACAAATACTCCCGTCGCCACCGGCTAGCACGCCACGAGAGCCAGTGGCGCCAGCGTTTTTGTGAGAGGAGCACAAGCGTGCCGCCATTAAAAGCGTAGGTTAGTAAAATTTTACACTTTTAGTAATATTGGTTTGTAACCAATGTTCCATACAGGCAGATATGTCCTTGTTGTGATATTTACGCCCTAATGCTTTCGTTTTGCAATGAGTCTACGCTTATACAGCTACGTTTATTGACGTTTTCACAGCATAACCTTATAGGGTCAATTTTGGCGTTGGGGCTAAAAGTTACATTTGCTCGGGGCAGGTTGTGATCTGTCACTACCAACCCCGTAGTGCTTGTTGCCGACTGATATAATTTGCGCTATATAGTTTTTTTTACTTTTTTTTTAGGAAAAAAAAAGTCTCCTAAAGAGGAAGGTATAACATGACACTAACGAAGAAAGTGAAGTAGAGGATGGTTATTTTTGTCTGATATGTTGTGATTTGTGATCCTTTTGATCCGAAGAAATCCAGTAAGGAATGTGTCGAGTGTGTAGCTTCTAAGAATTGGTCACATGTGAAGTGTGTTAGAGGAAATATAGCACATTACATTTGCTTGAATTGCGAAAGTGATTGTTCAGACTACAGTGACTGAACTGCTTGATTTTCCTTATTTATTTATTTATTTATTCGGTTTTAGGAAGACTATCGACTTAAACAAAACATATAACATAGAATAACAATAAAAAGCCATTAAAAAGTCTCCACTAATATACATTGAATGGGTAGATAATGCAGAGTAACAATTACTTAAGAAAAACAATCATTAAGATCAAACATTATAGATCTGGTTGTCTTTTTTTTAAGTGTAGTTTATTTTCTATTTAAAAAAACGTTTTGTTCATTAGTAGGTATAAAAGTTTTGTTTAATAGAAAGGTTTATAATCTTATAGGTGAGAAAGATTTTGTTTTTACGAAGAACAAGATCAAAAAAATTTAAGTTTGAATTTTGTTTCATTTAAGTTGATTGTTTTCGTTGTAATAAGGCAAAAGACTTCTATATAGACATAATGTCATTTAAATTAAGAAAAGCAACTGATTGTGATGATTGTTTCTAATAAAAACACGTATAATACGTTTGTTTTTTATAGTAACAATTTGCCCCCAGTAGTGTAACAACCAGCCCCGAGCACGGGGTTGAAAGTTGCACGGCTTTTTTTTCAGAATTCATACATTTATGTCATTACTATTAGTCTGCTACATAAAATTTATTTTAAATAAAAATCCTGAATAGTTACTTAATAAAACAAACCTATATCCAGGTAAAAAAATCAAACCAATAAAAAAATATGACAGTTTGTAAAAAAAATGTCACAACCGGCCCCGGTCTCCCCTACTTGAACGCATATTACCCAACAATTCCCCTTCAACCGTAGCTCGTCGTTGACGTCTGCCTAAGAAATTAATAAAATAATAATTGCTCTCATACGGCCTTATCTGATTTCACTTGGGGACAAAGAAATTGAACAATATTTTTTGCCTACATACAAAAGCTGTGCACGCGCAAAAAAATTGCCCCTAACTATTAGGGGCCAAATCAAATCAAAATAAATAAAATTGCAAAATAATGTTTAAAATTTAAATTTTTCCCGATTTTAATTGGAATATTTCAACAACTGCTATCATTATGAACGTCACTATGATAAGCAGAATAACGCAGAGGTAGCGTAAAACGTAGCTCTTACGCGCAGCAGCCTATAAAAGTATGCCTGTTTTATATATTCGTGTAGTATGGCGACTTTCTTTCTAGGTATATTTATTTCTATGATTTTTTGTATTATTTTTACTTTGACAGGTTTGTTAGACGTTTGTTAGCTTTAAGTTGGACGTTATTTTTTACAGATGGCGCTGTGAATTTGTTTGGGTAATTCTACATCGCAGTGTTAAGAGTCTCCGCGAAACAATCAGGTTCTCGGAATTAGCGATGGGTAACTAGCCGAAATTTCAATAGCTTAGCTAGCCAGCTATATGTGGTGTAAACGCCGGCTAGCTAGCCAGCTATTTGGCTATTTTGGCTATTGAATAACACACGCGTTACACTAGCGCTAGCGGCGGCGTGCTCTGCGATCCGAGTTCGATCCTCGCCTTTGCAAAAAGTGTAGCCTAGATAATATACTAAATAAATGTTATGATATGGTTTTTTATTTACATAGTTGTTAATTTATGTTATACTTTTTTGAAAAAAGAGACGTGGGTACGTATTACGTATTACTAATAAAACAAACTATAATCTACAATAGCGTCACCTCTATCTTTGATTATGAACTTAAATCTTTCACAGTACATCAATTCAGAATTTAGTTGCACGCAACTAAACCATAGATGTCGCGCTGCTGTAGATGATTAAAACGATTTATTAAACCCAATTATATGATAGACTAAATTAGGTTTAAATTCGTATAATTATTACCCATCAAATTCGAAATAATAATAACGACGCACTCGAATTTAACTCGTTCCGTTGAGTCAGTCAGGGTTGCCAGATGTACGACTTAAGTAGTATTCATACGATTTTGTGGACTTATTTTGCATGTAGGTATGATCTTTGGACAGAAATCAACAAAAATCATACGACTTTTTTATTCGTAGAAAATAAAGTCCCGATTAACCAAGGTCAGGGAATTTAGAATTTCAGGGAGCCTCGCCGCTGCAACAAGTGTAGCCAATATAATAAACTAATGTTATGATACGATTTTTATTGACTCATTTATTAATTTATTTTATATCTTTTGAAAAAGAAGACGTGGGTACGTATTGAACTACTAATAAAAAAAACGATAATCTACAATAGCGTCACCTCTATCTTTGCTTATGAACTAAAAGCTTTCACAGTAAATCGACTCAGACTTTAGTTGTAGACAAGTAAACCATAGATGTCGCGCTGCTACAGATGATTGAAACGATTTATTAAACCCAATTATATTATGGACTAAATTACGTTTAAATTCGTATAATTAGTACACATCAAATTCTCTAAACAAAAAAACATGCACTCGAATTTCACTCGTTCCGATGAGTCATTCAGGTTGCCATATGTACGACTTAAGTAGTATTCATACGATTTTATTGACTTATTTTGCATGTACGATCTTTGGACATAAATTGTACGTAAATCATACGACTTTTTTATTCTTAGAAACTAAAGCCAAGAGCAGGGAATTTAGAATTTCAGGGAGCCTCGTCGCTGCAACAAGTGTAGCCTGGATAATATAAAAAAATATGAAATGATGTGGTTTTTTATTTACTTACTTGTTAATTTATTTTATACTTATTTTGAAAAAAGACGTAGGTACGTATTACATATTACTAATCAAAATTAGAATATCTACAATAGCGTCACCTCTATATTTGCTAATGTACTAAAAGCTTTCACATTACATCGACTCAGACTTTAGTTGTAGGCAAGTAAATCATAGATGTCGCGCTGCTGCAGATGATTAGAACGATTTATATATTACCTTTTTATTTATATTTTATTACCCAATTATATTACAGAAATTCGAAATAATAATAACGACATGCACTCGAATTTCACTCGTTCTGATGAGAGTCAGTCACTACGCCTCTAATTTAAATTTGAGAACGAACGTACGTCGCAAATTTTTATTTGTTTATTCAAATTTCAACGTTTCGAACACGTTATCGTTATTGTTCCGTTGTTTTGGATTTATGCCGGTTAAATGTCTGAGTGTACGAACTATGTAAATATTGTAAATAATAGGTAAATAAATAAATAAATATCCTGGGACATTTCTCACACACGGTCATCTGATCCCAAACTAAGCAAAGCTTGTACTATGGAAACCAGATAACTGATATAATACATATACTACTTTTTGTTTGTAAATAAATACTTAATATACATAATTACATACAGACATGTTCATGCACACAAATGCATGTCCTGTTTGGGAATCGAACCCACGACCTGCGGCGCTATAGGTTAAGACTCCACGTCATAACCAACTGCGCCAACTGGCCCGTCCGTCCGTCAGGTGTGTAAGTGTAAAATTGTAAATAATAGGTAAGGTATCATAATTAATATAAAAGGCAAAAATTAAAATAATATGTATGGAGGTAAGTACATAAAATAATTATCAAATATTCTTTACCTTTACATGTGACGATAATTAACTATCGTACTTCGTAAATTCTATAAATATTATTCTATTGTGTAGGTAAATTCTAAACTAAATTCTCTTTTTCTCTAATCTATTTTGTGAGAATGAGATATGCTATGCGAATGAAGCACACTCGCGTCTCGCACTACAGATTCTTTCACGTTGAGCGCACGCACACAGTTGTCGGCTAGTTTGGCTATGGCTAGCCGCCCGACTAGCGAACTATGGCGGCTAGGCGTTGAGCGCACGCACACAAAGCTATCGGCTACTTGGCTACTTTGGCTATTGGCTAGGCGGCCGGCTAGCGAACTATGGCGGCTAGGCGTTGAGCGCACGCACACAAAGCTATCCGCTACTTGGCTACTTTGGCTATTGGCTAGCCGGCCGGCTACCGGCTAGTGACCTATGGCGGCTAGGCGGCTCAGCTACTCGCTGTGTGTGACGTAAACTTGTCGAGGAGGATTTCTTATGATACTTCTATGGCAAAATACCTGTCAAATCGTGCACATAAGGTTTAAATTGGTTCGAATTATCAACAGTTTCACAGGTATTTTTAGCATAGAGGTATCATAAGAAAGCTCCTCATTCTAGCTAGCCATCTAGCCAGTAGCCATCCAGTAGCCAATAGCTAACTATCGTGTTGACAAATATCATAGCCGTGGCTATTTTGTGAAAAGCCGTTTTTTGGCTAGTTATTAGAATAGCTACCCACCTCTACTCGGAATACAGGTTTTTTGTTATCGCTTCTCGGCCTTTTGGCTAAGATCAAAGTGTAGTATCTGTTCTTTTCAGCTTAATATCTGAAAGTTCCCTCACTGAGGGACCAGTATATTAAACTGATTTTTGTAACCAGATGGGATGAACGGGGCTCGCTCCACTCCCATCGCGGGTCGGCCCGGCATTGCAGTGCCGCCGGGATCGGCCCACATAACAGCCCAAAGAATTACCGTTCGGTGTCACGTAGGCATGGCATAAATCACAAGTAGCAGGTGATAAAGAATATGATTCTGTTTTCATATGTCACATCTGTTACTGTCCATGACATAGCCTGTTACATGTTATAAAGAATATTTAAGAATATAAATAAAATGTATGCGACTGAAGGACTTTGTATCCATGGTCATGAACAAATTTAAAAAAAAAAAAAACTTTATCATTGATTAGCTTTTAAGAGTATTCAAAAATAAACCTTAAATCAAGTGACATAAAGTGTTAACTTCTTTAACATGTTATGTAGCAGGATAGAAAAATAATTTTTTGCTACGAAAGTATATATAATTTGCATCAGTGAAAATTTGACACTTGCGTGCGATACTCGCACATGATTTTGTGAAAAATACCGTCGATCAGCATCGATGACGTAGGTTACAAATCATTGCAAATCATATATCGCAAGTGAAATCATGCTATAAAAAATAATAATATCATCAAATGAGAATTCCTTTAAAGTAGCAATAATTTCCATGCCTAGTGTCACGAGATCGAGTACCACGTTTTAGCGATGGGTAACTAGCCGAAATTTCAATAGCTTAGATCCTCGCCGCTGCAACAAGTCTAGATGATAATATAATAAATTAATGTAATGATTTTCTGGATCCGATTGATAGACTGGCAGCTCATTTTATAAATATGATATTTTAAGAAAACTGGAAATAAAAATTTTGGTACTTATATCAAAGCAAAGCAAATTTAGAAGGTTTAATTACAATATTGGTATGTACAAATATAGGTAAAATGATATATTTTTTGTTATGATCAAGGTTTTGATCCATTTATTATTTTGCTAGCAAGTGTACATTCTTGGATATACTTGAATGAATACTTGGTAAACTCCAGTTGTAATATCGCCTCTGAAACGATTTAATTTTGTTGACATGGGCACTTATTAAACCGTGCTTTAGTGATTAATATCATGCGATCCTTTACATTCTTGTTAAATGGATTTTGAATATTATTTGAGAGCATCATATAACATTTTTGGGGTCTTATTAATATTAAACCTGAAATCCTTTACATCCGTTTCAATTAAAAGCAAAAATTACATAAGTACCAAAATTATTCTAATAAGTGCTTATAATAATTTTGCTTATATATTTTTTTACAAGTTTATATAGTATTTATTTTTTTATAACACACTCGCTCATAAAGTGACATTTATTGCACCGTTTTCAGTATTTTAATGCAGCTTATTACGCACTAGTGCTTTTTACTTTACATTACCGCACAGTTTTATAATAAGTATAATCCCGATTGTGATAAGTTTGTACCTCAATGCAATTGATATGTAATTATGTAGACGAAGGGTAAAAATAGTTTGACAGCGCTGTAAAAAAAAAACTTGCGCGTCATATTTGTTAACGTTCTCATTGAGTGGTTGATGGTTATCAAAAAATCTACTTCAAAAATACAAGTCAGTTTCTTTCCTCGCAAGTGTGTTGAAAAACGTCTAAGACACGCGTGTACATTGATCATTAAGTAAGTACTACACCAACTTTGCACAAAATGTACCATAATGTACTATTTTATGGTACGATAATAAATTAAGTTCCCAAATAAGCTATATCGTCATCATTATCATTCGTTAAGTTCATTAGACCTCTGATAAAGTGGGTTATCACTTTCAGCCCCTTACATAATGTCCAGCCAGTCAAGCTACCTTTTTTTATAGGTAATCGAATGAGTAATATAGATTTTTGCTAAAAAGCAATCACTAGAAAAACTTTTTTCAGACGCCTAATGAAGAAATACCAGCTTACGAATTAAGAGCCATTAGGCCTGAAATCGCTTTCAACAGACATATTTTTTATTTCACTTACTAATGGAGTGCGAAAGAGAGAGATGACGTGACAGGTGCGGAAAAGCACCCATGACCCAACAACCAAGGGGTGCGTGTAGCAAAAATTTTATCGCTCGCTCGACAGATTTACGATCTATTTGAGATCAAAATACTTTTGGCAGATATCAAATTAAAGGATATTTATTAAAAAGCATCGTTTTGGAATTT
This sequence comes from Achlya flavicornis, assembly GCA_947623365.1. Lineage (NCBI taxonomy): Eukaryota > Metazoa > Arthropoda > Insecta > Lepidoptera > Drepanidae > Achlya > Achlya flavicornis. The sequence continues at coordinate 3,587,353 of OX392482.1, read as the reverse complement.
CTATGATAGGATAAACTTAATAATATTATCACCATTAGGATCAGATTTTTGAACAATAGCAGATAATGTTCGTCATGCTTTGCGTAATCATTTCGACGTCAATAAATTGTGTATTTAGTGCTTGGAAAAAAGGCGATGATAGTTCAGTGGTAGTGACGTCGGATACCGACACGAAGGTCCCGGGTTCGAATCCTACAGTGAGCTTGAGCTTTTGGTGAAGGAAAACGTCTTGAGGAAACCATAGCACGGTGATAGGGTACTTTGTAGTACCCATCTGGCTGACTACCACCCTCATGTTGAAAATCTGTTGCCAAGAACTTATCGGTGTTTCGATAGCTGCACTTGAGAGCCAGTTCCTTCTAGGCTTTGTGTGCTTACCACCTTCGGCCACATCATCACTTAGCATGGTGAGATTGTTGAATTAACGTTACTATACATACGTGGGATACCCGTTCGAACGGTGGTTTCAATATGATGAGTGATGATGATGATGAAAATGATAAAGCGACTGTTCTCAGTGAAACAGTTTAATCCACTAAATTGAAATTACTATTGAAATACCTATCTATACTTATATTATCGAGAGAGTGCGAAATTTTGTGTTATTCGAAGGTGTGTGGAGGGTAAACTCCGGGTCTACTGATACGATCTTAAAAATTCTTTCACGATTTTCTTTAGGAACTAAGAGTACTTTAGGCAACGGGTGAAATCTCGGTGGACAGCTAGTTATTAATAAATTGCAATGTAAGAGAAGAAAACTAAAACTACAAAAAACATATTATCCCGTAAAATACATAACAAATAAAAAATAAATATAGTAACATTAACAAAAAAAAGAAGAAAGCTTACAAATAGCTCGGACTTTCAAAGTAACTTGTAAATCAAGAAGTAGGCCTACAAAATAATCCACGAGAGACGACAAAGTAAAATACGTAACAGTATGTACTTGTACGTAGTATTTATCTACTCTGAGGTATTATGTGGTTCATGTCAGGTTAATACCATACAATCCACTTTTCTCGTCATCCCCACAAGTCCGTTATGTACAAATCCGTAGAGTAACTGACAGACACAAAATAGATACGCACAGACGTACTTTTCTTGCTGCCAAAGAATATTAACTATTACTACGTCTCAGCGATAAGGCCACCTGAATTATTTTTGCACTTTTGATTATTATTTGTTGTTTTTGTATACTGTTTTTGTTATAGTGTAAACAATAAAGAATTTTTGTGTTTGTATTTGTATTTGTACTACGTAAAGAAGGGACATTCACAACCTTTAAACGACCTATATATCGATTGGGGACACTCATAAAACCAAAAAAATCTTATGTCTATGTCATAAAAGGCCACGTTACATAGTTATTATAAAAGTTACCCGTGGTCCTTACTTTAAAATTACCACCTGTAAGAACCGACATGCGAATGTAAGCATTGTTTGTGTGCGTGCAACGAATCAAAAAAGAACATTCTGTGCTAATCTATTTCGGAAGGTAGAAAATCTTGTAAGCTTCTTAGGTGCTCCTTATTTAAAAGGTAAAAGCTTAATATTACAAGCCATGTGATTCCAGGGTAAATAAATGTGTGGGAACATATAGTAAATGTTGAATTACGGCCGTGAAAAACTAACATATTCAACAATATTCCTATTATCAGTTTTCACGTTTGAAAATATTATCATACTGTGCCATAAACTTGACTCTGAAACAACATTTTCTTTTCATATAAGTATATACAAAAACTTGTTGATCCTTAGGCAAAAGATTTTTTTTATCGATATAAATTGTATAATTTCTCATGTAAAATGGTATGCTCTCATATAAACCAACTAACAACTGTATTGGTGAGTAGACCTCGGTGTAAAATGATAAAAAAATCCAACAAAACTATCCAACAACTTGTTTTATACGGTAACCCGAACTTTTGAAGCACCCATGTGTAGAGAAATAAAGTTTTCGCTTAGAAATGTGCGCAGTGCGGCATTGTTCGCGAAGAAAAATAGGCCAAAATGTAGTAAGCTATGTTGAAATGTCCTGAAACTAAGTTTTGACAATAATTAGCATTTTCAGTCTTCATGTTTTTAATAGCGGTGAGTTTTTTATGTCAGAAAAACTCACTCCAAAATGTTTTTAAAAGATAAAAGATCTGGCTTTCGTATTTTTGTAGATCAAGTTTTTTATAAGTTTTTTATCTGCTGGAAAGCGCCTTGTGGGCCGACCTCCCACCAGGTGGACCGATGACTTGGTCAGAGTCGCTGGGCTCCGTTGGATGCAAGCAGCCCCAAAACCGTTCCAAGTGGAAGTTAATGGGAGAGGCCTATATTAAGCAGTGGACATCCTTAGGCTGATATGATGAAGTTTTTTATATAACACATAGGATATGCATTTGTGTGCATGAACATGTCTGTATGTGTGTATATTAAGTGTGTGTTTACAAACAGAACGTAGCCCGATTTCCATAGTATAAGCTCTGCTTAGTTTGGGATGTGTGTGAGGAATGTCTCAGGATATTAATTTATATCCTAACGTGTAGAGGTGGCGAGGAGGGCGATGGCTGCCACACGCGTCATACTTGTGAACAGGTGCTGCTTGTGGGAGCTGGTCTGCTTAAGTTTGCTATTTATTTATTTTATTTACTTATTAAATATTTATTCAGTCTACTTTGTAATTTTGCCGCACGCAATTGTTTTCAGTGCGATTATAATGTAAATATTATGTAATGAATCTAAGCCTGTTTTGAAAAGAGTAATTGCTGAGTTTATTGCCGGCTCTTCTCAGCAAATGCAACCTTCCGAACCGGTATTAGAGTATTAGAGTCAGACTTTTCATAAGTGCCTGCGAAGGTCTGTAAATATAAATGATTTTGAATTTTGTTTTACCACTGCAGAACATTCACCAAATGGTCAATCGAGAACCTTTCCCCGTCGGTTATCGACTAATGCAGTGGCTTGCCCAGTGCCACTTCAGCTTATTTCCACGAGCGATATCCATAACTTGTTCCTCTGCCAAAATATATAAATTTCAGTAGCTATCTGTCTTTTTAATACACAATTATGTACGTAAAAGAACGCACGACGAACGAACGCGTCAAGGAGCAAAACATTCTTCAGGTTTCGTTAAGGAAAAGTCAGTAGGTACCTACCCACTTCCATTGTATTTTAATCAAGGAGGCCTCGTTTGGTGTTGTATTAGAGGCATTATATCCAGTTTAGGGACCACTTTTGCGCGTATCTTTGTGCTCATCCACTTAGTGTAAAGGATTTTTACAACGCAATACACTCAAGAAACCAATTCGTGAAAATCAATGTCCAGACGCTTACACCGTGTAGTTTGGTACATTGATTCGTGAAATGTAGATGAGACTTTAATTTCTACAATGTTAAGATCTATTTAATAATAATTAGACAAAGATAGCAAAACTTATCCCATACTCAGTTGGACCGTCTGCCTGCTTCTGACATAAAAATGAAACAAAATCAAAATCAATTATTCAGTTTAAGCCCTGGTAAGGCACTTATGAACGTTAAATTGGTACATACAGTTGAATTAACCACCGGTTCGGAATACACTTAAACTGAGAAGACTCCGGCAAGAAACTCAGCAAGGCTTTTTTTTGTGGAAGATCTGTTAATATTACAGCTTTTTTCCAAATACTTGCGGTCGAAAGTCACATTTCTATTTAGCTTTTTGGTTTTTTCTGTGTTTTTTTTTCTGTGAAAGGAACGTTGTGTCTTATTCGTTGCGTGTACATCATCTTTTGCACATTAGTACCGGGAGTCAGCTGAAAATCAGTGCTGTGCCTCAAGCACAGCGTACACTGAGCTAGCTACACATAATTTAATACTATTTAATGTAATTTTTAAAATATATTATTGTGTATGTATTTATTGTCTATTGTGTGCCTTATTATGTGTGTAGAATAGATGGTTTAAATGGTGTAAAAAGCACGATTTCAAATACATAGTCATAACTCCAAAAGTATATAGATAGAAGAATAAGAATTTCGTTATTTATTGGGGTAAAATAAGATTATTAATATATCACATATGTATGTATAGGGGATATAAGAAAATGTGCACTTTTTTATCAATTCATATTTTTGGTTTTAAAAATATCGTTTGAAGATTTCCATAAAAGGCTCTTTCTGGTGTATAATGCATTTGATTATTTCCTCTCTAGATTGGGAAAGATACCACATCAAAAAAAAATTACAGATCTACGTACTATTTCCTTAGCCCATCGAAAATATCTGGATCCGTAGCATCTGTTCAATTTTCCTGCTTTACTGAATTTTGTTTTGGTAGATAGAAAATACGCAGTTGCGCCCACGAATATTGTCCTGTATAGTTCTCATTATTCTAAGAGGTTCCTTTAGTAGAACTGGGAAGCCAACCACCATCTTTTAAAACCATCGATATATTACCTATCTTCTGTCTTGATTAAGGGTTACGTACAAGACAACATCGTGAAAGTGTCCGCTTGGAAACTCAATAAAACAAATTTATGTCACTCATGAATGAATGTTCTACGTTCAAACTTGGAACTACTGAAACTGAAATAGCGACACCTTGGTCTTATTTCTTCGGCCGTTTTTACAGCTGTCACCCTTGTTCTAGGGTAATACTAGTTCGATGTTTAAAACACTTGAAATAATAACCCTTAGAAACGCAATGACGTTCATACAGAAAACTATACGTTTCTGTAATAAGCAAATAATATTTAGCGTAGCGAAATCCTAAGACCGTGTCCAGAAAGGGGAATTCTTCGCATTGGCGAGGTACTGATCACTAATATATTGCGTCTACAAGCAATTTAAAATACGCGCGTAAATCGCGTGCACTTCGCCAGTGTCTCGCTCGACTCGTAATACGCGCGAGAAAATCGCGGCGAATTCATCCTTTCTGGACCAATATACTGTAGTCTTTGTTCTGGACAAGGTCTTAGTCTTTGGTAATAAGACAGGTAACATAAACTTGACAGAATAGATTCACCAGGTTTTCAAAAAGAAACAAAATTGTCACTTCCGACGATAAATAATTTAAAGAAAACTTTTTGAATCGTTGTTCGAAGTCACAAAAAAAAGAAAAAGTTGTATTCGCCACTTTTATTTATTTTTTTACTTATGGCCATCAATTCGGCGGTTAAGTTCCCCTTGTTTACTTTTGCCCCGGGAGACTTCAGTGGCTATTTTATCTGTATGATGTGCTCATGAAAACAATGTAAAAGTATTTGTTGTTTGGTCCTTGAGGGACTTCGTTATATTTGTTTGGCAGACTATATGTATATTATACTGTACTTATTGATTGGAATATGAAAGTATAGACAGTTCCCCATGGTTTCACAAGCGTTTCTGGGATATCGTATGTTTATCTGTCGGTTGAAGCCTCTGGAAAATTTCATCAGATTCAGATTTACTGGTATTTTTCCTCCAGGGGGCTTTGGTTTGGTTTGGACTATACTGTATACTCCGAGACTTTTTATTCGTCTTAGAAACGAAGCCCACATAATGTACACAATGAACAGATACACACGGCTTCACATCAAGCTATACATTTCCAGTATAAGCTGATCTCGCATTGTATAGGATTTCCGTACGATTAGAGGTCAGCTTATATTAGAAATTCATAGCTTGATCAGAAACCGTGCATATTATTTAAAAAATATTTTTTAACACTAGTGTAATTAAAAAAAACACATGTTATTCATTATGACGCATGACGTAGGTAATTTTAAACACCTGTTACGAGCGCAGTCTACTTGACTCGTGCTCTGGGTTGGTATTTTCTACCATTTTATACGTAAATTTTAATTATTCACTCGATTTTTCAAAAATACAATGATTTTTTTTTTAATTTTTATACAAATTATCAAAAAAAAATTTTGTTTGAATGATTTTGTACCTATTCATTGGATACTTTATGTGGGCTTCGTTTCTAAGACGAATAAAAAGTCACGGGGTATAGTTATATGGCAGAAATAAATTTTGAAGAAAAAAGCTTTTTTACACTTTAGTGTCGTGAAGTCTATCCCCTTAAAAACTTTGGAATATAATAAATCATTCAACCCTTAAAACATAATCCAAGCCGTTTCTTGGAAACGTTTTCCTTGGAGGCCACCGGTAATATTTTAAAATATCAGACAAAGCCCCTCAGATTTACGACAGGATTTTGTAAATTGGAAAGTTCGGGAAGACATATCGCATCCGTGTCCAAATTAATGTTGATGCCATCAGATTTTTACAGGGATTTAATGTTGCAAAGATTCAATTAAAATATCGATAAACTTTTCGTGACCCCTGATAGTAAGCGGTTACCTTATCTATAGAAGTTTGCTACTCTTGGTTATAAATCGCCTATTGCTGACCCTGTAAAAATCTCTTCACACCCTGCTGGAAGAACCCCATGCTGTATGCGCTTGCGCAGAGCTCATTGCCCACAATCTGAGCGTAATACAAAGTAGCAAGGTTTGGCAGTATATCAAATAATTCCTCAGAAAACTGTAACTGGATTATAAAACACATTTATAGAGGCAAAACCTCTCTAGTGGTTCCAAACCGCTTGTGAGCCGGAGCTTTGTTCAACCCAGGATTGTTGCCAAATGTAATGGTAGTGTACGTCGCTGACTCGAGTCAAAAGGCCCAAGCTGTTATCCAAGTGCCCCAGCAGCCCAGCACGCATGTAACAGCATGTCAGTAAAACATCGTCAATGTTTATAAAAGGTTTGAATATTCAAATTACAATTTTAAAAATTTGAGTTTCTTGCCGGAGTCTTCTCAGTTCAAGTTGTATTTGGAACCGGTGTAGAGTCATTTGTTAACGTTCATAAGTGCCGTATCAGAGCCTAAATTGAATAAATGCTTCTTGAATTTAAATTTATGAACTATTTATTTATACTAAGTAATATTGATAAATTATTTTTGCATTTATCATCATGGCACCAGTGACATTGTTCTATACCACTTCTGATAAATTCTGAGCAACTTTTCATCGCCTCACGAAACACAGTCGTAGTTTGAGCTAAATATTTATGGGCTTCCTTTAACTCTTTAGCTTTGCCTTGTTCGTTTGGGGCAATCAATTTTAAGACAGAGCCTATTTTTTGTTTATCTCCGGGTCTTTCTGATTGATTTCTACCTTCACTTGTCATTCCAAAGTTTTCAGTGAATTTCTGTATTTCATTCGTGGTAAAATTTTCTGGACTGTTTAAGAAAGTTAATAGTAACACTATAATAACTCTTTGAGATATCATCACGTCCTTTCACTAGCTAACCTTTGAGACAAATAATAATGGAGACATTGCCGCGTTAGCTTTTATATATTATACAGTGTACGCACTGCTACAGATCAAGCTATACAATTCCAATATAAGCTGACCTCTCATTGTACTGAAATCCTATAAGATGCGAGATCAGCTTATAATATATAGCTTGATGTGTAGCCCTGTGTACATTGAGCTGTCATCGCTTCTATATTATATAGAAAGTCGAAAAAATTACTACCTAATGGACAAAAAAATAAACTAACTGTTAAATAACATCGCCCCCATATTATTTCGATAGAAAGTGACTACCCTTCAGTGCAGGCGTGGCGTTAAGATGAAGTTATAGTTGACTGCGAAACTTGTAAACACAGAAGCGGATTTGGTGCCATCTTGTACGGAGACTTGTAATGAAAAAGTTTTGAATCGCTGGGAACTCTCGAGAGTTGTTAATCTGTTACGTTCATGTTTACTTCGGAGACAATTTCGAGTGGATTTGTAGGGTACACTTGGATAAAGTACGGGTTCCCGTGATGTGGTTTAGTGATTTATGCACCATCTCACAAACAATCATGTGGAAACAAATTCAAATCAGTCTTTAGCTCTGAGTTTAAGTTTATCATTTCGCCGCAGACTTTTCAATATGTCAATTTGAATAAGCGTGAGAGGTTGCTCCACTTCACTTAACTTTTTTAATGTGGTGTGGTATCAGGCCCGCCTGATGGTAATTGGTTACAGTAGCCTACAGGCGTTTGCAATACCAAAGTTATCACTCCCGCTTTACTGATCCTGCAAAAATCTACACATCCTGAATGGGATGGGAAAACATACAAAACTTTCCAAATAATAGCGATACTCCTAGTTTGAACACTGGAAATATGCACAAACTTGCTATACCAGTAACATAGCTCAGCAAAATTAGGGACTCTTTCAAGGGGCAATGTATAAAGGGCTTGCTGCGTTTCTTGCCCGAAGTCTTCTCAGTTCAAGTGTATTACGAACCGTTGGTAGAATCAATTGTAACGTTCGTTAGGGTCTAAATTGAATAATCGATTTTTGAATTTTGATTTTAGTTTGAAGAGGTGTTAAAAGAAGTTGCAGTGACGTTTACACGCACACTGCCAGTGCTTTAATAACAAATAAATAATATAAAAACTCGCTGTCTTATTTATTTAATTATAGTAAAATGCTTAAAACATTTTATCTTCCTACCCATCAGCAGTCGTTGGGGCTTCCGAGTTATTTGTGGTAACAGCCGTTGTGACTTCATTATCGCCTGTAGCACCTTCAGTGGCACCTTCAGTAGCACCAGTTGGAGTAACGTCATTCTTGGCACTCGGTTCTTTCGTTCCATCTGCTTCTGTAGTCATGTTTACAGAACTTGCATCTGTAGTTTTTAACGAATCATCAATATTTGGAGTAGGTTTAATTTTAGTAGTAGATTTCATTTTATTTTCGCATCCAACATATATGTTGACAGATATTGGTAGGTTGTACGGTGAAGTAAGACGTAGGACAACGTAATTCTTCCGAAGGCCTCCGCGTATTATTTCTATTCGAGGTCCACGACCAACGCCTAAGCGGTCAACCACTCTGAAATACGAAATCTGAAACAGATAGAAAATAGCTCAATGATAGTGATGTCGAATATCGTGGCAAAGGTGATAGATAACCTTGAAGTGAAGAATAAAATAAAGGGGAAATCATATGCATAGTAGGCATGGTAGGGTTCTTTATACCCGCCAGTCTAGTTGAAAACTTGTCGCCATGAATACAATAGTGTGTTTGCCAACAGCTACACGTCAGAGCCAGTTCTATTCAAGGTTATAGGGGCTACATGCAATAACAATGCGTATTGCGAATTGGGCACGTGTGGTAGTTCTAGCCTTACCTTCCCATTTGTATTAAGTAATCTTTGTAAGTATTTTTTTACTCAACAATTAAGAGGCCAAAGTACAATAAATATAGTAGTATAAAATATATAGTGTATGTTGAGCTCACCGGACATTTAAATAGCCTCCCATATTTGGCATATGTGACCCTATACGGCGTCTTCTCTTTATAGAGGCGATCTTGAGCCACCAAGAAGTCATTTTTACTAAACATACCCACGTAAAAATCTCTACAGTCTACATAATACATGAAAAATACCAACAATATTAAACATGTGTTCATTTTGGTGATAATTTCGCAACAATGAGGCATAATATTGCTGGGTTATTAATTACTTAGTTTCTTATTACACGGGTTTAATATTTTTCATTAAATTATAAGTGTGTCGTAAAATATTATATAATAACTATGTATGCGTGTGCCCATAAAAAAGACATGACATGAAGTCGACCGCAAACAATGATAAATAGGGATTATGCGAGTTGAGACCTTTGCCAAAATGATGTTCAAAATATACAGGAATTACGGTAAGCACAGACAAGAAATTAAAGAAAGCCATTTCAAGTTAATTCGTCTATTAATAATCGTATTGATTTCTTAATAATTACTCCAAATTAACTAACCAAATTATTGCAGATTATTAACGGTATTATTGAATATTACTAAGCACTCTTCGTTATTCGTTAATATATAGATACCTGAAATATTTGGCATAGGTACACTACGTAGATGACGTTATTTTTGTTGCTACCGATTTCAATGAAACAACGGAAACAACTTATTTTTCATCGATCGAATAGTTCTATTTGCAATATTTAACTTGTTTCAAAAATAAACTTATTGCAGGAAAGTTTCCGCTGATCCGTCTATAGTTGGAATTGAATATTGTCTCGTTATTTATAATTAATGTTTAATACGAGCCATATTTGAACGTTTCTCACGGTTTCTTTAGAAACCGTAAAACTGACTATTTTGGGAAATGTACAAAAATAGTTAATCTTAAACAAAAAGTATCAATTCTACAATAAGCTAAATAAACTACTATGGTCGCTAATCACTGAAGTATCCATCCATATTGTTCTACGAAGGTAAACAAAAATAAAAACTCGACAATAAAAACTTATGATTATAATGTCTATTAATAACTTACGGCCTTACTCATAAAAATCTCTTAAATAACGGATTAAGTAGTAGATAGCTAAATACTACTTAAAAAGTTATTCAGTGTTTAACTTTTCTTTACTCATAAACGCTTTTTAGTCATGATTTAGTTATTGAAGGATTTAAAGAGCAAAAATAATATTATATATGGGCGACACCAACATCAAGACCATACATTTGACAGTAATGGAGCTTTTAAAAAAAAGAAACGGCACCAATTTGAATAGTTTTATTATGTGTTTTATGATAATATTATATTAATTAGAAAATGGAAATTAACAATTAATTCAGAACGAGAAAAAGATCACGTTTTTCGAATTGGGATGAGAAGGTTTGTTTGCGAACTTTATTAACCTCTGAATAAAAAGGTAATTAGATTTTTGTTAATTATATATATTGAAATTATAATATTTACAAGTTTATTTACAAATTCTATTTCATCTTCTATTTTAAGAAATAATGTATGAATTTATATTGTTTCAGGTCAGACTAAGAACAAGAACATTTCTTATTCATAGTCTGATCTACTGGCTTAAGCAGCGATCGAAAAATAAATCCAAATTGCTGAAGAAATACATGTAAAACGTATAGGAATTATGAATTTGGAGGAAGAGTATTGGAAAATCAAAATACAAACATTGAATAAATTAATGGAATTAATGTTGGGAATAATTATGTGTAAATAAATCTCTAGTGAAATTGTGTATGTTATTACTAATATTATTTATATTATCTTGGTCCTCCTGATCTGAAACCCTCATATTTTAATTAAATTTAGTTAAATTATATAGCACACACGGCACAAGCAATGATAAGTATAGTAGGTAGATTTCAAATAGCATGAGTTCGGTAAGTCATGGTCATGTCATGGTATTTTATAAGATTTCTCATTGGTTAAAGTTTATTTCGATATAATAAAGGAATACTATGATAGAGCGAGGTTTCATAAAATATTGTGAGTACTATTTCAGAGTAATAAAATGGAACTTCACTAGATATTGGTAAAAACCCTTGACCTTGAAGACTCAACCTATGTGAAATAGAGTAGGAGTTGTTTTATTATGCTATATGAATCACCTATGACTTAAAAATTCATCCCTCTAATACCTTTAAACGAGCAATTCTTGTATATATATAATCTGAATCTCGGAAACGGCTCCAACGATCTTCATGAAACTTAGTAGGTATGCGTGGGGTTTCGGGAGCAATAAATCGATCTAGCTAAGTTTCATTTTTAGGAAACGTCGTTATAACCGTGTTTTCAGGCAATGAAAAACTGCGACAATATCATTAGAATACCTACGAAGGTAAATTTCTCTTCCATCTACAGGATTATCATAGCCAGATGGGAAATCGGGCGGTTCCGAAACCAGAAGATCCTGTTCGAGTTCAGATGATCATATTTTCCCTTTTTTTTTCAAGGTCCTTCTTTTGTGAGGAAAACTAATATGATTTACAAAAAAACGAGCAAAGGCCGGTCATCCAGGTAGTATAAGTTTAAGTAATTTATGGTGTTTCTATATAATCTAACATCATATATCCATCGTATTTTCAGTAATAAATGAAAAATATTTTACAACAATCAAGCATCAGCTGTTTATTTGGCGGCCATTTTGCTATTTAACGCGCTAAACAAGGGTCGTAGGTTGTTTAATTTGACAGCTCCTTAAATAACGTTTTTAAGCAGTCAATAAGGCTAAATAGCTTTTATGAGTGAAGATTTTTTTAAATAACTGTTTTAAGTATGACTTAACTTTAAATAGCGTTTATGAGTAAGGCTGTTAATCTTTTCGTTTTGTTAATAATTCGTGCCCGATCTGGGTCACATTTATCTATAACCCGCTATGGCTATTTTATCAATTGTATCTCCTCTTTTGGCTCAGTTATAGATATTAATTGAGCTGTCAAAATGGCCGCCACAGTTTGGCTATATTTTACTAAGTTGAAAAATGCAATATTTTAATACCAGTGAGTCGTGACACTTCACGCCGAAGAAAGCAATGCAAACATATTGGAAAATTTTATGAAGTCACACTTATGCCCGAAAACTGATAAATTTGACATGTGTCGTGTTTGTTTATTCCTATTCCTATTTCGGTTTTGGCAGAATTCTTCTGTGTCTATTTAGAAAAATTTAAGCGGTACTGACTACTGGTTATTTACACAAACATCTGAAGAATAGGTTATTTATAGTGGTGATTGCTAAATGATAACTCCTCAGGGCAGATGGCATTCAACATCATATTTCTACTTTCGGAGAAATTATTTTCTTTTTTAACTGACGAAAAAACGGAGGAGGTTTGCAAGTTGACGCGTATATTTTTTATAATTTTTTATGTCAAAGGTTGACTGCAGCTCATCTGATGGTAAGGATGGGTTGTTTTAACTAACCACCATAACTAACACAAATTCCGTTGCCTGTGTAGGTACTTAGGATGGATGAAACAATTCCAGGGGTTTACTTATTTTTTATTTATACTTGAAACTGTAAAAATAATTGGTGCTACTTCTTTGTCCATGTTCAACAGAGGACATCCATGGGCTGATATGATGACTTCAAATTTTAGATACAAAAACATTTTCAGGTCTTTCTAAAACAAAGCTAACACTTCACATTTCAGGTACGTAGAACACACGAGGAACCAAACATTAAATGGATTTTTTCTGAAGAGGACGACTACAAATTTTACATACAGCTGTAGTTTTGAACGCAGTTGTAGTAAGAATTTATAGATAGTGTAAAAATATTTTTGATACTTGCCAGAGCTTAGCTCGACTGGGGAAGTAAAGTAAATCCACCTCACAGAATACCTCAGCCGAATAACTTTATTCTGTGTGTGAGTAAGGTCGCCAGAACTCATTTGGGAGGGTGGAAGGTCGGTAACGCGTGAGTGATGCCCCGAGTGTTGCAAAAATCCATAGGGCTACGGTAACCGCTTACCATCAGACGGCCTGCTTATTTACCGACATCGTCGTAAAAAAAACCGCCTGTTCTATTGCCTAGCCTAGAAAAGAAACATAAATTTTCCTTGAAGTTATTGTATTATCACAAGTACCAAGACTCTTAAAACTCAACGAAAAAACATAAAATATATATCTTATGGTGTGTCCATGCTACGCGAACCGAGCACGAGCCGAGCCACGAACGAACAGGATTCGGTCGTTGCTCGCGATGTCAAGTGTGGACGTACAACGAGCTTACAACGAGCATACAACGAGCTTACAACGAGCGCGATGCAAATTCCTGTGTTCGTGAAAAAACTGACAATCGGGCCGAGCGCAGTCGAGCGCGAGACGAATGCTCGTTAGAGGCTCGCAATGTCCACGCGTGTCTCGTCCACGCTATGCGAACAACGAACGAATGCTGTTCGTTCGAGGCTCGGCTCGTGCTCGCTTCGCGAAGCATTGACGCACCATTACTATTTCTTGCTTATTAAAAAGATTACACTTTTTCTATCAATGAAAGCCTATACAGGGTGTATTTCGGACATGGCCCCCGCTCGATATCGGCACATGATTGATTGAACTATAGAAGTAGTGTGTTCATCAATCAATCAGATATCGTTGACTGGAGTGATTGAAGACTGGTCTGACACCAGATTAATTTCTATCTTCGCGTTAGTTGCTTTTGGGAGTCAATTATTTAGGGGTCCTGTGCTACCAATGGTGAGATTAAGGCTGCTTTTCCACCAGAGATGTGCTGCGATGCTATGTATGCGTTTGATATCCACCAATCATATTCATTGGTGTACATAGCATAGCACTGGTGGAAACGGATTCAACTGAGATATGTCTTTTATATGGAAGGATGCGTACTATGGATGCGTACTATGCATGGTCGCGAGTGGTGTAGCTATGTGTAGAGCAGAGTTCCTACAGTAGGCCCACGTTTGTCGCTGAAAGTAGACATGCCATCGTCGAAGCAAAAAGTTAGTCATCGCATAACTCGAGCTGCGCATCTTCCTCGCGCAGCTGTTTTGCGGCGGCACATCTTCATAGCACATCTTACTCGCACCGCTACATAGCTTAGTATCAGTGGAAACAGTCACATAGTTTCACAGCTTAGCTATAACATCCTCGCAGCATAGCTGCATAGCACATCTCTGGTGGAAACGCAGCCTAAGTCATGTATTTTGAATGGATTCTTATGAACTTTTATATAAGTAACTTAAATGACTGTAATGAACAATACCTGATTGATTGTTTGAGAGATCAACCCTGTCTGCCCCTTGGAACCATGTTTAAGAAACTCTTACATTGGTGCCGATTCTGTTGTAAATGGCACTAAACTAATTTTAGTCACATCACATCTCTTTCTTACAAATATTATTGAAAAAGGATAGCACATATTTAAAGCTGTCAAATTAGTCTTTGCTGTTTTAATTTGCGTAACAGCGATAGATGGCGACTAAAGGTATGTTGAAAACAAGATATGGACTAATTTGACAGGACTAAATTTCTTACATCCTTTTCTTACGTTCTTTGTTAGAAAGAGATATAGTGAGACTAAATTTAGCATAGCGTTTACTTATAAAGGGTAGGTAGGTATTCCAAAATTGAATTCCATTGATATTGAAAATGTACATTACTTCAGAGTTTTGTCTTGTACTTACAAATAATTTAGTATCTAATAATATATCCCACGTAAATTTCATCGTTCTTCCAATCTCAAAGAGCTGTCTCATATCCTAAGGCAATACAAATTATTACTCTGATATCAACTTACATAATAAAGTAACCCTTGGGCGTAAAGCAATAAAAATCATAGAGATTCCGTGAAAAATACTTATTCTTCTCTTTTAGGGGTCTGTGAAGACACCCCCAGACAAGCTTACCGTACAGTCGAAGACATCTATATGTATTCACTAAGTGAAATTCAACATCGATTTTATCTTAAACTATTATTATGATATGTTCAATATTTCAACACTTGAATCTATATAGTGCGAGAAAATTGCTTTTGAATTTCACAAAGTTCATACGTATATTAGTGTCCTCGACTGTGCATATTTCAAAACGATCATTTTTTACAAGCTTTTATTTAGTTTCATCTGTCCCGTTGTCTGTAATGGATTTTTGCAAGTTGAATTTGACCCACTTTCCGGTTTCCGATTGAGCTGAAATTTTGCACGAATATGCAAATCGCGTGACAATGCAATATTATGATGACGTGGAGCTGGTCTGATGATGGAGCTGGAAGGTGGCCATAGGGACTCCATAATAAAACCACATAACCCCATCGAGTTTGGGCTCGTTTGATTTGTCTTGATGAGTACTTTGTCACAAGTACAGTCACTCAAAAAAAAAGCTTGTATTTAAATGTAATTTTTAACAAAGAATTTTTTTGTGTCGTAGTTTTAATTATTTATATTTATGCAGCTTTTAAAGTCTAAACTTAGTAAATCGAACATGTTCCAAAACACTAAGTATGTGTACTAGAATATATGTCTTCTAAGCTCCTTGTGCCTGCAAGCCATGCCTCTAGTGCTTGTGTCGTTTGAAGCTTAAGCGTTCTGGCCTTTGCCTGAGGATTTAACTTCATAGGCGTATGTTTGCGTACCTTATACTAAATACGTCTACCTCAACTGGCCTTTGGTTCTGCGACAAATATCACCTAGTTATCCAGAAACTATTTGGATTATGAGATATGGCCTAGTTTTGACTTTAAAATTCTCTATAACTTAATCTGCTTAAAAAGACCGAGCCGATGTAGTAAGGTCTTTTATTCAAAGATTTTTATGTATGACAGGGTTTATTATTTATGTGTCATACGATTCGAGTAATAGTGAAAAAATTTATGAACAGTTTTTCTTTATCTATACTAATATTATAAAAGAGGATTTTTTTTATTGTTTGCATTGAATAGGCTCCGATTAGAAAAATTCTTTCACTGTTGGGAAGCTATACTATCGCCGGGTGACATAGGCTATATTATATTTTCACAAAAATTTGGGATCCTTACTAAAACTCCAATAATATAACCCAAGGTGTAAAAAATCACCACAGGGTAGGGTAGCACCACGCGAACGAAGTCGCGCCGGGCAGCTAGTTATGAATAAACCTCGTGATAGGCTACAATCACACCATGATAAGTTAAGATGTAGCCGAAGGTGGTAAGCACACGAAGCATAGAAGGAACTGGCTCTCAAGTGCAGCTGACGGAACACACCGATAGGTGCTTGGCGACCAGCCAGGCGGGTACTACAAAGTTACCTACCACCGTTTCCATGGAAGCTCAAGCTTATTGTAGGATTCGAACCCGGGAAATTCGTAACGGCATTCGACGTAGCTACCAATGAGCTATCATTGCCTTAAAAGACGTAACGTTATTATTATGATGAGATATTAAAATACATCAGATTTAATGTACAAAATCACGTTTTGTTAAAACAGCACGCACTTGTTAATATTTCTCTCAAAAATCCACAAAAACGAACGGTTCATATCAAAGAAAATACCAATTTATTAGCATTTAAAATATCAGAGGAAATTAAAAGAAAACAATATAGGCCCGTCGGCTATTTATTTCCAGTCCTTTTCACATAATGGAGCTTTGATTAAAACAAACTAATGTTTTAGGCATAGAAATAAATATACCTAGAAAGAACGTCGCCATACTACACGAATATATAAAACAGGCCAACTTTTATAGGCTGCTGCGCGTAACAGCTACGTTTTACGCTCCCTCTGCGTCATTTTGCTTGTCATAGTGACGTTCATAATAAGTTCATACTACGTTCATAATAGTAGTTGTTGAAATATTCCAATTAAAATCGGGAGAAATTTAAATATTGAACATTATTTTGCAATTTTATTTGATTTAGCCCCTAATAGTTAGGGGCTATTTTTATCGACGCGTACACAGCTGCGACACTCTATCTGGATGTATCCTTAATCAAAGGTATTAGGCTGATTTTCATCATTGTTTCATGATTATTATAAGAAGATCTGGTTGTTTAATAAATGAAGTACCTACTTGCTCGAACATAAAACACAATACATTGTACACACATAATTATTAACAGTATACAATTATTTATAATGTAATATCAAATATAATAGGTATCGTGAAATGATAAAAAAAAATACACCGCAGATGGAACGGCTCGTAAGGTAGTCTGTAAAAATAATTTTCATACTCATAGAATGTTATATCAAAATCTTCGAGACTTAAATAAGATTTTAAATAACATTATGTATTAAACGAGCCTGCTAACAGAATAAATTATGTAGACAACTTAATACTTTAAAGCGGTAGGAAATCTCTGAGTAGGTGATGCTCTATTTTGACAGTATTTTATTATGTGAGCTGTATTTAACAAGTCCTGAAGCCAACATCACTAGCAAGGGCAATTATTTGAGCTTCAACAGCTTCCATGATGTCATAAGATAGTTTTCAAGAGGGGTAGGGACTAGCGTGGTCTTCAGTTTAAAATTCAGTGCAACCACAGAGTAAAGGGGACAGAGACCAAGCTTCATACAAACGCGCTACGGTAGGTACACAACTACAAGCTTGAGGCGCGTGTGTGCGAAAGCACAGGCGGCTCGTCACCTACGAGGGGAAACCGGTTTATACTGGCTCGGTCTGTGCTCAAACTCAGGGCACTCGCGCATCGTGTTTGTTTACGTTTAGATTTTAATAATAGAATTTTAATATCCAAATGTGTAAATATGGTTTACTCAAAATTCAAAATTCAAAATCATTTATTCAAATAGACCTTCGCAGGCACTTATGAAAAGTCTGACTCTAATACTCTAATACCGGTTCGGAAGGTTGCATTTGCTGAGAAGACTACGAGAAGCTACTTTACTGAGTCTATGAACAATAATATAATGAATAAGTTTTCTATTAGTATCTTGCATATAATAGGTAGGTAGGTATTAACTTTCTGGTAAATTGTTTTTATATTGTGTCTTTTCTCGTAAATTAATTGCCTACCTATCCTATTTAACGAGCATGTATGTTTTGAGATCTCAAAAACGGCTTTAACTATTTCGATGAAATTTGCTATATGGGGGCGATAAAGTGATTCAGCTAGATTTCATCTCTGGGATAACGCGATCTGCCAAAACTAGATTTGCATTTTAGTACCCTTTCCTAATAATCTGTAATATGTGAATAGCAATATTCTATCATCACGAAAAAGCTGATAGGTATACATTTTATGTATTCATTTAATGTTATTCTGTGCTAGCCCTACCAAAATAGGTATAATTTTTGAACGCTCCTTAGAAGCTTGTACTCTGTTCCCTTCAATCCTCTGTGGTGCAACTCCACTGGGGAAGTACATCTACCTTACAAAAAACGAAGCCAAATGACATAGGTACCTTTAATTTGGTGCTGTGTTCCTGCGGCGAGTAGGTAAGGTCGTCAGAGCTCCTTGAGGAGGCGCTGTACTCACAGTATGTGGGGACCAGTGGTGTAGTACACAATGTTAGGCCCTACTGCCGGTTCAGCAACAACTCTCAACATATCTTCAAACGCAACTTCAAGAAGAATGTGAAAAGAGGGTCGGAAAAGGGGTAACTGATACCATGTTATTGCAAGCGTCTATAGTCTACGGTAACTGCTTACCATCAGGCAGATTGCTTGTTGGCTTGATCTTCTTTATCATCATCATTAGCCTATAATACCCCACTGCAGAGCTCAGGGCCTACTTTCTAGGTGAAAGGGAATGGGCCAATACTACACCACGCAGGCCCACTGCAAATCGGTTCTATGATCTAAGTTCTAAAAAAATACCATAGGCATGGTAGATGTCTATAATTCAAAAGGGATTAATAATAATACAGCCTGTATAACATCTAATTCTATATGTATGAGTAGTTTATTAACCCACCGTCACGTCGCTCGCTGAATCTCCTAAACTATTGTTAGCGCCCTCAAATCCGGCTTCCACTAATGTGTTTATTTATAAACGATTTCCTTCCACCCTTCACATGAAAACATACAGGTGGGAATAATAAACGCTCCGGCTTTTCTAATAAGTGTTGTATTGAATTGAATCAATCGCGGATTTATTATTTCAACTAGCAGCCGCAAATAAAATCCTGGAGTCTGTTTTTTTTTTAATTGACTTTCTGACATTCGTCCCCGTAGCGCGAGAATTAACTAAGTCGAGTTAAGTAATTCTTTTTTTATTGTATAATATGAATCAGCTTTTCAAGCTCTTTATTTCTGTCTAACTCTCATTTTTGTAGGTGTCATAGTTTTTGAGTTATAAAATTCGAAAATTCACTAAGTTATGATTATGGACAATATCACGTAATGAGAAAATTACCTAATTAAGTTAGTTATTTTACATTTCAAATTAAATTACATAAAAAGGAATTAAAATCAATTAATTAGTTTTTCCCTGATTTTTTTGTTGTATACCTTGCTCTCATAAATCACTAAACAGATTTAGATAGTTTGGAAATGAGTAGTTCGGTTCAACATTTGGATGCGAAAATTAACTAATTTGGTTTGTTGATTTCTCTTTCTCAATTGAAATATAATTCATACAAAAACAAAAATGCGAAAATCCCTTACACTATTTTAATTATTTTTATTCTAGTAAAATGGGTGACATTGCTTCTGTTTCAAATAGTAATGATATTATTTTAGTTAATATTTGTAAGAATTTGATGTTGATTTAGTAGTTTAGGTATTTATCACGCGCGACTTGGTTACTTTATGTGTGCAGTGCGGCGTGAAGGCGGCAGTTGGTGACTTTCATTTTTCACGTATGTGTTGAAGTGTGCGTACGCGTTTCTTTTGCCGCCACACGAATTAGTCATTTTATGAATACAGTCGAGCCAAGTTTTTATTCAAATATAATAAATGGACTTGCGTTTGGCCACTGACTTACCCATAAAGGACGATTAAGATGCCTAAGATGGAGCACGCTTACCCAGAAGAAACCTATTCACTCTGACCTTGAAAGTCTCTAGATTTTAAGAGTCAGGAAACAAAGCCGGAGCAAGTTCCACACCCTTGGTGTCTGCAATAAATGAGGATGCAAAACGTTACGTCTGTAGCTTTAGTATGTCAACAACGTACGGGTAAAAAAACCCGGCGTCTTGTTGTTCGGTGTAAAAAAGGGATGGTGGAATAAGATTGAATAATTCCTGCGCACATTCTCCAAAATATATCCTCTAGCTAGAATCTCTAGAAATCTCTAGGCAAGCAACATTTCTTCGATAGTCAAGGCTCCGATGAGTCTCTTGACATGGCGATCTTTTAAATAAATGGTGTCAAGCTGGTGCTTAGCGGATCCATCACTGAGATGGCATCAGTACTCCATGTACGATCGTACTTTTGCTTGATAAAGTTGTAGCAAATTTTCAGGCATAAAGTACCAAACGAAATTAGACTGAATACCCAGCATCCTAGCAGCTGTTTCTGCCTTTGACTCAATAGAATAGCTAAAGCTAAATTTGGCCGTAAAGGTCAAGCCGATCACTTAAAGGCAAGGATATATTTTGAATTGTAGAGGCTGTTTGAAAGGACTCCATTGGCGGTGTAAATTCTTGGTGGAGTTAAAAATTACCAGATTGGCTTTGCCCTAATTGGAGGCTGCCTATAAGGTCATATCCAAACGCTCTACCATGGCCTCTTGCAACAATTGGATCTTGTGCATCAGTGCTGTCGTACTCAACAGATCGTTAATCAGAAGCATAAATAAAGTTGCAGAGAGAACTGAACCCGGGATCGATTGCCAAAAGGTCCGACAGGCACCCGTCTATCTATAGACTGTTAACTCAGGAAATCGGAAATCCAATCGCACAGGCCACCAGGAACTCCATATGAAGGAAGCTTACTTAGAGGGCTGGTGTGCCAGTATCTTTCGAAAGCCGTAAGTGATAAATCAAATCAAATCAAGCGAAGGATATTTATTTCAAATAGACCTTCGCAGGGACTTATGAATAATCTGACTCTAATACTCTTATACCGGTTCGGAAGGTTGCATTTGATGAGAATAAACCGGGAATAAACTCAGCAATTACTCTTTTCAAAACAAGCTTAGATTCATAAAATAATATTTACATTCTAATCGCACTGACAACAATTGCGTGCCCCGGCGGAAAAACTACAAATTAGATTGTATCGATATTTAATAAGTAAATAGCAAACTTAAGTAGACCAGCCTCTAAAAGCAGCACCTGTTCAAGTTAAGTTGATGGAGCTTTAAAAATCTAAGAGATAATACCTTGATAGCAAGCTTACAATAACAACAACAACTTAAGCTTTAAATTTAGGAGCTTTATGAAGAGCAACTAACAATATTTATAGGAAGATATTTGGCAGCTAATTGAAATGCAAGAAAAATGAGTGTATGATCAGCACTCACTATGATGGAGCTGATCGACCAGAACAAAATAGGAATATGAAATGCATATTTTAATAAAAATGCGGCACGAGACTTAGGAATCTGACTAACTGCGGTCTATTTCTGATCACGTAACATAATCAACGATTTTTTACAAACTATACCATCTTTAAGGCTTACGCTTAGGCTTACCAGAGGTATCCGAGGCAAAAAGAAAGATCTTTTGAATAACTGCTTATCTTCAGGCTGGTCATACACTTGTTTGCCACCTTGGTAGTATAAAAAACTATCTCAAAGGGGGTAATTCCCCAAGAGCTTCATCCATGGTACGAATTTTACCTTCATGTAATGATTTTGTGGAGATGATTTCAGAGCCTGATGGCGAGGAAGAAGAATAGGACCCCTCTGCTAAAGTTTGATGGTCTTTTTAGGCTTCCGCACATAAACGGTGCCAACGGGACCCTATTACTAGGCCTACGCTGTCTGTCGGCCGTTCCGTCCGTCGTCGTACCTTCAGTGGGCTATATCTCATGAACCATGATAGATAGACAATAATTTTTTTCACAGAATGTGTATTTCTATTGCCTCTTAAACAATAAATAATAAAAATGAAATAAAACTTCAAATTGAAGGGGGGCACCATACAAGATACGTCTTATGTGTGCGAGTCCGACTTGCACTTGGCTGGTATTTTATATTTGATTAATTTTATGCATCAGGGTTTGTCTAATTTATGTATTGATTGCTCAATTGTGGTATCGATTTGTTGATTTTACTATTTTCGTTCATTTATGTGATTATTAATGGAGATTTTTAAATATAGGTAACTGCAAAGGTATTTGCAAACGAAAAAGACTTTGTTATATTTTAATTTCCTTTAAAATAATAAGTTATAATTAAATTACAGTAATGTGATACAAGTTAGGTAATATTCACCGAACGTAGCTTGTGTGTCTAATGATAAGCTCTAGTTTACTTAACTCAAGTTAATTTCTTTAATATTAGCCTATTGCCGTGAGAAAAATCACTAACTCAGGTCGATGATTAACTAACTCGAAGTTATGGCAATAGATAAGTAGAGTAAAATTCATTAAATGTTTATTTTATTTATACCTAATTAAGTTACGGTTTTTTACCCACCATTTTTATTTAGTCAAAAACTTTACAATATTTCCTTCAAAACGAGAAAAGAATTTCGAAAATCTGTAATATATGTAAAAAGTTAGGGCCATTTCAATTTTCCAAACTTTCAAACGCGATTATCTCAAAACACACTTTTTAGACTTAGTTAATTCTCGCGCTACGGGGACGATATTCCCATTGAAACTCCTCTGCCATTGAGCCAATGTGCGATGTAAATTCATAATGACTTTCGAATTGAATTAATAGACTACCAAATTTTTAAAATTAGACAACTTTCACACCACTTATAGTTTAATGGAACCCAATTATTATTGTAATAGCAAACATGATCCCCCTGGAAGGACTTAAAAAAAACTGTAAAATTTTGAGTGTGACATACCTGACACTTTAATTTATGTTGTTTTTACGGCTCGCCAGATGGTAAGCGGTTACCGTAGCATATGGACGCTTTCAACAGGGGTATCACTCGCGCGTTGCCGACCCTGCAGAAATCTCATGAAACAACAGGTAGCATGAAAAAGAAACAATTATAGTAAATGATTGAAAGAATTCGCTGATAAGTCATTGCGGGAACGGACCACTTATCCCGCCGTGTGTTTTAACTTCTATACTTTGATGGTGGCTAGGGGATGTGCGGATGATCATAAAGTAATGGGAAATGGCTAATGCTACGTGAGGGTGCATTTTTGTATGCACTTGTGTTATTGCTTCGGATTATAAATGATTATGTATGGTGTTTCATACATGTTGATGGGTATTTTCATTGTAAATTGCTATTTTAAACAAATTAACTTTAAAAAAACCTAATAATAATAATTGATGTTTTACAAAAAGAAATCTTGCACATAAATCACATCACTTGTTTTTTTTTTTTTATTTATTGACTTGCATTTGGCCACTGACCCGCTCATACAGGACGATGACTTATCTAAAAGAAATCTATTCACGCTGTCCTTGAATGTCTCTGGATTGAAATGGTGCGTCCATGCTTGGCGAACCGAGTACGAGCCGAGCCACGAACGAGCACACTGCGAGCACGATTCGCGTAGCGTGGACGGGCTTGCGAGCCTCGAACGAGCGCGATTGTCAGTTTTTTCACGAACAAAGAGATTCGCATCGTGATCGATGTAGGCTCGTTCGTGGCTCGGCTCGTGCTCGATTCGCGTAGCTTGGACGCACCATTAGACTCGAGAAATACACCAAAAATAAATATCCCGTCTAGGATTTCAAAGAGTTAAGTTACACGGTAACAATTCATACACATTTCCATCTTTGATATAAGTAAATAATCTTCCAATAGCAGAAACCCAGCATGAAAACAAGTACTTGTATTGCAATACAAGCCGAATCTGAATCTCACCTTGAACAAACAATGATGGGATATGATCAAATATTTGCACAGGCCGATCGTACAGTGCATGCAAATGTGAATATATGAGCAACGGTTATTGAAATAGGATTTATCAGAATAATAGTGTTATCGGAGTGGAATTACTATAAATAATAGCCGGATAATAGGAGGCTTGACTACAAATGCCTTGTAGTAGACCATCACTTAAAACTATAGGCTGACTTCCAAATTCCTTTGTACAGTACAAGTGAACAGTTCAGTTAAGTCTGAAGAGAGATTTTGCCTCCATATGTGTGTTCTACCGCTTGTACAACGGAGAGTGTTCTAAGGAATTGTTCGATTTGATGCCCACGGCTACCTTCCACCATCGCTTTCTCGCCATCGACGGGGAGTCCATCCTCACACATTGAAACCAGAAATGTTTCGAACTGTGTGGGCTAAAAGGAGTTTTCTTCCGCGGACGCTCGGACTGTGGAATGAGTACAGCATGGGGTTCTTCAAAAAGGGTGTGAAGCGATTTCTGCAGGGTCGGCAACGCGCGAGTGATATCCCTGCTGTTGCAAGCGTCCATAGGCTACGGTACCCGCTTACCATCAGGCGGGCCGTATGCTTGTTTGCCACTTAGTGGTATAAAAAAAATATTATAACATAGGATGAGTTGTGATCTAATAGTACAACGTTTTTTACTCATATATAGTGATATATCACTTGATTACTCTATGATACAGGGGCTCTACCGCGTAACTTTGGTGGTAATCGTAACGAACACAATTAATGGATTTCATCCAATCAGGGCCCACGAATGGTCATTGTCGCGTCGTATCGCGTGCGCTTCATTCGCTTCTAGAAATAATTAATGGTGTTCGTTACGATTAACACCAAAGATACGCAATAGCCCGGCGGGTCAGTTAACTAAAGCTGGCACGTTCAATACATTTACACGTTGCGCTTGTGTAGTGTCTGTGAATAAGCGCGCGACGTGCATTGCACATCATTTACATCAGCATCAAAATGTCCTGTCCTGAATTTATTCACTTTACGCCCTGATATGGCACTTATGAACGTTATACAGTTGATTCTATAAAAAGTACCCTATGACCTTCTCCGTACCATAAGCTGTCTGCTTGCCAAATTTCATCGCGATCGTTTCAGCGGCACTAACTCTTATCATATAGTTAGAATTAGCCTTCACCGGTGGGTCGAAAGAAGAGAAATATGAAATGTTGCACAGGAGTATGCTAAAACCAAAAATTCTACACCTAAGAGGTGAAATAGCAAAACACGGGTGAACCCACGGTGAGGGAAGTTAGTGTCAATCTATAATTTTAAATCGAAATCATAACTGATCAAAGGTTTAATGCTAATAAAGACAATGAAAAATATACGTTAGTCTCACTCAATCCAGTCAATTTCATATTTGTAATAAAGCGGTACAGCTGTTATTTATTTCACCCAGCCTTTTTTTCCTCTAAAAAGAAATAACCTAGATATAGGATAATACAATGAAATTTTCCAATTTCGCCTGTTTCCAAAACACCTGTGTCTCGTAACTATGGCAGGCTGGTCTTGCAAAATGAATTTTTGCCAACGCTTTCTATGCAGCTACCGACTTATAGACCGTATCTCGTAAAATTCCCCTAAAAATTAAAAGTAATTATTTGGGGGAGATTTTTGTCTGGGATAGTAAAGTTGGGGATAATAAAATAAAATGTTTTATTGGGGTCGGTTTTCCTTGTTTTTTTTTATGAAGAACATTTTGTATTTTTTGAATGTTTTTTAATCCGAACCATCACCATAATTTCAAACACCATTTTCATCACCAAACTGCTAATGCAGGTTGTAGGCGACATGTGCTTTTTAGGGTTCCGTAGCCAAATGGCAAAAAACGGAACCCTTATAGATTCGTCATGTCTGTCTGTCTGTCTGTTCGTCCGTATGTCACAGCCACGTTTTTTCGAAGCTATAAGAACTATAATGTTGAAACTTGGTAAGTAGATGTATTCTATGAACCGCATTAAGATTTTGACACAAAAATAGAAAAAAACAATGAATTTTGGGGGTTCCCCATACATAGAACTGAAACAATTTTTTTTTTATAAAACCCCTAAGTGTGGCGTGTGTCTATGGATAGGTCTTCAAAAATGATATTGAGGTTTCTAATATAATTTTTTTCTAAACTGAATAGTTTGCGCGAGAGACACTTCCAAAGTGGTAAAATGTGGGTCCCCCCCCCCCCTTGTAACTTCTAAAATAAGAGAATGATAAACTTAAAAAAAATATATGATGTACATTACGATGCAAACTTCCACCGAAAATTGGTTTGAACGAGATCTAGTAAGTAGTTTTTTTTTAATACGTCATAAATTGAAATTCATATCAAATACTCAGGTATATACTACCATTTACTTATATACATACAGGTTTGTACGGAACCCTCGGTGCACGAGTCTGACTCACACTTGGCCGGTTTTTTAATGAAAGCGTTTCGTTTTTTTTTCAATTTGATTTTATAAAAGAAATATGCAAATATGATTTTGGAATCAATATTAATGCAGTGTCTTGGAATATGATAATATAAATATTACCAAAATAAAATATTTAAGCTTTCATTTACAGTTCTTTGTACTTACATGTATCAGAAGGTAACACAATTAAGAGCATGCTATTCGAAATTGAATCCTATCTGAAACGTATAGAAAATAATTTCAACAATTACATGGAGTGATAGCACTCCACAATAGAGCATCGTAGAGCCAATTTACAGTAGCTCATTCCAAAGTAATTTATATTAAACCATCTTCCTTCTAAAATTCATTGAAACGAGCAAAGAATTTCAAGAAAACTCTCAAGAATTCTAAGTGGCAATCCCATTCTTTTAAGTGTCAAATGATAGTTAATTATTTTCTGTAGAACTTCTGTAGTTAAGAACTCTTAAGTATTTAGTATCTTGAGACTATATGTGTCGAAAGAAGGAGAAAATTAAAAACTTTATGTTATAGAACGGCGTTTATTAAATATAACACCTTTATACCTCCTTATACATTGGACAAATAAAAGAAT
Source organism: Achlya flavicornis (assembly GCA_947623365.1). Taxonomy (NCBI): domain Eukaryota; kingdom Metazoa; phylum Arthropoda; class Insecta; order Lepidoptera; family Drepanidae; genus Achlya; species Achlya flavicornis. The sequence continues at coordinate 3,560,175 of OX392482.1, read as the reverse complement.
CATGGCGAGATCCATACACTGATTTGTACAAAAAAATAAAACATTTTAGAGGGTTTTGAATCACTTCCAATGTTGAGATTACATTACCAGCAACATATTATTAATATACATGAAATATTTTATAAACCCCGCAAAACAGAACAACAACATAACGGTTTTGGTCGCGAATAGTCGCGATTCGCCGGCATGCCATAGAAATTCGCATTTTTATCCCGGGGTTCTAAAAATATTTTAAATGGCTCAAGTTGTTCCTTAGGCACCAAGGATCAATTATAACTTCATTGTAACGTCTCTAAAAATCTTTATTTTTTTGTACAAATCTCGCCATGATCCTTTACGTGTGGTAGAAAAAAAGCTTCTGTCATCTACAGGTGACTCTGGTAACTAATGAGTTTCCGTGAATGAGTTATTATTAATATTTTATAGTCAAGTGCTAAAGTCCCTAAAGAATTATTTTTTGTAAAAGTCGCCCTTATTTTCCGTCAAGGAAATAATCATTGGAATACGTTTTCGTTCGTTATCCGACGTTATAACTGCTGACGACACATTCCACCTCATTTGCCACCAAAAGAGCTCAAAATAAATCCCTTTTTGACATCCCTTTTTATTTTCCACGTCTACATAATAATAATCCCCTTCAATGGAAAGACAGCCTCTTTATTTTATCGGAGATTCACAATACTCAAACATATTGAATATTAGGTACCTTTTTCAACAGAAAAAAGGGTCTGATAGCAAATAAACTGAACGTCTAGACTTTTTAATAGACTTTCCTCGAATGAAGAAACATGATATTCGCACATCAAATTGTGTCGGTTGTGAGAAGAATATTCTGGAAAACTGAACCTGTGGAAATAGACAACGACACTTTTGACCACCTGGTTTCCAATAATGACTTTAAAGTATAGGTAGTCTAGACACGGTAATGTGATCTAACTATTACTGTGGTCTATATTAAAATGTTATTTACACGCAATGGCAAAGCTATGGGCAAAGCGATCTTCCGAATCAGTGACAGAGTTAGACCACGGTTAGACGCTATGCAGGCGAAAGCCCAATTTGATTTCGATGATCAATTTAATTATCCAAGTATTACTAGAGCATCAAGTAAAGCAGATGCAAGTAAATATAAAAATACAAGTACCAAGTAAAATCTGATGCATAAGAGAATTAAAAAATTTCCACCAACATTTTGCCGAGCTTAACGGTTAGGTATTAATTTGATGAAACTTTGGGTACCTAGTGCACAAAGTGCATAAAGGAACCTTTGAACTTGTCCCGCAAAATTAATTTAACTTCGTTGTATAAAGATTTTTTCTCTCTTTCTAAATCTCCGACGTGGATTGTTCGTGAAGTCTTAAAAAAATGTTTGTTATTTTTAATTACTCAGTGAAAAAGATTTCTGTTTGGATAAACTCTAGGTTTCTTAAGGTTTTTTTGAAAACTTACACGTTTTATGAGTAAATATTTTTAAGAGATAAGTTTGGAAAGAGTTTTAGCGATTAGCCTAATCAGGTATTACTTTTTACATTTTTTAGGAAGTAAAAAAGGAAGACAGTGGCCCTGATTCTGTTGTTTACAACTAAACTAATTTTAATCTCACTATGTCACTTTCTAACAAAGAACATAAGAAAAGGATGCAAGAAATTTAGTCCTGTCAAATTAGTCCAATGCTTGTTTTCAATATACATTTAGTCGCCATCTATCGCGGTTACGCCTAAATACACGCAAAATAATACGGCAAAGATTAATTTGACAGCCTTAAATATGTTCTATCCTTTTTCAATAATGTTCGTTAGAAAGAGATGAGATGTGACTAAAATTAGTTTAGTGCGATTTACAACAGAATCGGCACCACTAAAGAAGAATGTAGGAATACTATAATATGGTTGCAGATCAATCATTTTTCATCTACTTTGCAACCTCAACCTCCTATGAAGAATAACTAATATTCTCCACTGAAATAGGTTAATATTTAAACAATTTGTGGGTGTACATCCAAAGCAGGTGTGCTATTATTTTATACAGCATGATCGACAGTTTAATTTAGTTGTCAGTTAGCAAGCCGGCTTTGTTGAGATTGAATGATGTATCGACGCTGACCGATAGTTTAGGAGTTTCTATTCTACTTTATTTTTCGACATGAAAATTCGTTTGTTTGGATAAATAAAATAGTCTCCTACCCTATTTTATATAACAAAAAGGTATATTTGTTATATAAATGTTTATTTGTGAAAATAAATGCGGGGGTTTCATCTATATCATACTGTAACAACACAAGTTTACTCTCATAACTATAAATTTAAATAGAATGGTGTGATCAAATGAGATCTAGCTTTACCAAAAAGGACATTTTAGATAACCAGCGGTGCTAAAACGTAAAGAATATTTTAAGAGGGTAAATCATTTGGCGCTACACATGCTCTGCAATTTCGGCTGTATATTTATACTTGATGGAGTGCCAGTACCTGTCCGCTCCGACTTTCGGTACCGCGGTACACAAATGCAGAGCGATGGTAAAATTGGACGTGATATAAAGCAGAGAATCAGCTCGGGTTTGATGACAAAGCGGCAGGTAATAAAACCTGTCTTAATGTATGTTTAGATGACAAGAATGCATTTGAATGAATTGTTCACTTCGCAGGCTATTGTTATATATATTTTGTAAATTGTAATATTTATAAGTACACATTAAAAAAAAAAAGAATACTTGCTGAGTTTCTTGCCGGAGTCTTCTCATCATATCAAACATCATAAGAGTAAGGTTATTTGGCCGCGATCTTCTGTAAGGTGGAGGGTACTTCCCCAGTTGGCCTGCTACGAAATTTGAACGGGAGGACCCGTTATGCTCTCCCTCTCTTATATAGAAAAGTAGGCAGACGATCCACCTGATGGTAAGTGGTCACGGCCGCGTTTGTAAAGTTGCAATATATGATTACTAATGTATTCCCAACTAAAATTGGATACCATTCTTATTTTTTTTAATTAGAATCGACTTACAAATGATTTATCCACTCTTCGCATTCTGCAAAGTCGTCCCCGGCATCATTATCAAGTTAAGACACGATGTTTAAGTAAAACCCTCGTATCACTCAAGTGTTACTTATTCATAGATACTTGGCGAACTCACTGAAAATCACAATACCTTTGCTATGTGTTCACGTTCAGTTTTCCATTGGTATAAGTTATAACATTCTACGAATATTATTTATGTATTGATCTTAATATGTTTTATAGTTATTTTCTTAGTTAGATTTGGATGAAACTTGTCACATAAATAGAGCATATTTTTAACAGGAACATTCGTTAATCGGGATAGGCGAGTAAAACTGCAGGAACGAAGCTAAGCTTCTCTTCTGGCACCACATGACCATAATATTAATGTTTTCCCGAGTGTAAGTTTTTTATTATACAGGCTACATCCAAGTCCTTAAAAACATAAATATTCATAATAATAATAAAATTAGGATTTATGATTTTCTTTTTACATCAGATGATCCTAATCATAATTCATAAAGCTGACGTTTGAGTTTAGTTAGGGCTTTACGTTTTATACCGTTATACTGAAGAGTTTAACATTAATGAAATAAGAAAGATGATCAAAATTCACTGGTATGCTAGGTTTGGATCCTGAAATCTTAACATTGATAGTTGGTAATTTGTTAAAATTGTATTAAACTATTTCCTCGCTACTCTTACATCTTGTACCACATTCAGGGCTGGCACAAACTTTAGAAGAGTAGCTAATGCGATCTGACATGGACTTATATAACTTTTGGTGATACCCAGTCTTTTATTCTTACCTACACACATTTTTCTTGTCATGAAACTTTAGTTCAACTTATTATAAGAAAAATATCAGTAGATAAGTAATTATCAGAGATTTTTTTGTCTTATAATTAAAAAGGCCAATGGAAACAAAAATATAATAAAAGTGGCCAAGCTCTTCGCCCAAATAAGATTTGGAATCGAAAACAGAATAAGTATGTTTCAATCGTACGGTCAACTTTTTAAGATTTTTTATGTTTTTAGGGTCAATGAGTATCAAAATAGGAAGTTATAAAAAAAAGAAAAAAATTGTTTGCTTAATATTGTGAAAACAAAGTCTTAATATTCGGTCATACCGCAAAATAAGTTGATAGTGTTATGTGGTACTAAAATGAGTTCGTGTAAATAAATAGGTACACACACACGATCAGATGCGTGTCTCCAGCTTATTTTTGAACTGGACGTGCGACCAAGTCAGCTAGACAGGTACTGCTAGGAAAATCTCCAGAGGAGTATTGGAATAAAAGAATGGGATCGTAATACATCCTTAGTAGATAATTACTCTACACAGTAAAGAACAATCACCATCCCAAATTACAATTAAACATAACAAGTTCCCTTTAAAACTATAAAAGAGGACATTCAATTATTCCAGCGACTGTAAATAGCACCATAAGTGGGCAAATGGACAATTACAGACCTAGCTTTGTTCCTATACCCTTTGCAGACATGAAAGTTTTAATAACAACTTACCCAAGTGTTTAAAGTGAGGGCCACTTAATTATTTAAGCGTGATGACCTCCGGACGGGTCGTACAAATGTGGCTAACTTTAATTATCTCGATCTACCCTCAGTTTTAACGATTCCCTTGTGCGTAATTGCTTACGTAAGGGCATGTCACTGAAATGTAGAACGACTGAAAAAGGCAGTGTTATTTATAATTAGCTGGAGTTTGGGAAACGATTTGGTAAAAAGGTATGTTGTGGTTTTACCTGATTGTAACAGTATTACAGAGTTTTTAAAGGTAACTCTGTTTTTCCCTTTTTATTACAAGATTTTATTTAGTTTCTCCCATAGAGTACGAATAAAGTGATAGCGGTAGCAAGATAAAGAGTTAGCAAGTAACTACAGAAGTAAATACATATTCCAGTAGTTGTATTTGTAAGTCCCGTTTAGTGTTCACTGCTTTCCAACTCCGGCCACATCAAATCAGTTACCACGCCTGTATGGCCAAACTGTCAAAAGGCAGAGTGGACGTTAGTAAATATTGACGCATTGATTGTTTATGAATAGAACAGTTTTGCTGTATTTCAGAGAGCTTATATAACTAGGTACCATGGTCATGGTTACTGCTAGCGTATGTAAATGGTTAGCAGAAAATCTATAGAATAAAAAAATCCTGCGAGTCTGCCGCTGCTGCCTATTTATCGGCAAGGTTCCCAAGGTAGCAGCGTTTCATCTTTGGATAGCCAAGCTAATGCTTCGGCTGAAAAAGCTTCCCGCCCGCTGGTTTTCTTCGGTTAGTTTCGGATCCCCATGGTCTCATGTCCGCATAAGATAAATTGGTCCTACCGATACGTATTTTTATTTTTATTTTATTTTAGGTTCGAAGTTGACCACTGAGAGACTACTAGTAGGGTAGACCGGGGGCAATAGTAGCACGGGGCAATAGTAACATCGTCCATATTTCGACAAATACACCGAAATAAGCAAATGTGAGTGTACACGAGTATGCCTTGAGCGTATTCCGACCTGCTAACCAGTTGGCCGCTCGGTGCCACGCGAGACGAAAGTGCTAGACGACCATTTTCGTTATCGAGTGATCAAAGTAAGTAATTACTAATAATGTTTTGTCTTATTATTTGCTATGAAATAGCCGTGGTTTTAAATTGTTACTGAATTATGATTCGTTAGTTATCAACGTTTGAAATGTGCCACTTTGTGAATATCAGTTAGGTATAGAAACCGAGATTTGTGTAATTTATGTGATTTTGGGTATTTGGGGACAATAGTACCATGACAGTCGGGGTCATTTGTAGCGTTTCATTTAACCCCGCGTTACAAATGACCCAGAAAATAATATATCTTTTAATAATTAACTTTATTTTCTGTTTTAGCTTTTCATTATAAGCAGTCACGGATAGAAATCTCGAACATTAATTACTAGATTATTTCTTACCTTACCTACAGATGCCGAGGAAAAGACAGAGAAAAACAGATCGCGGTACAAAAGATCTTCTGCTGTACGAACAAGCGTATGAAGAAATTGTAAAAGGCATGTCTGTAAGAGCTGCTGCATCATCCATGTTCAATTTCAAATTGTTTATTTAGTTATATTGATCAGTATTTTCATAATAATAATATATAGTTTTGTTTTGAGGAACGGGGTTACTTGTACCAGGGGACAATTGTAACTGTATAGGATCTGTGACTGTTGAATAATTTGATATTTTTGTAGTATTAAGTATTAGTTAATTATAAATAGGGATGCCTTTGAACATCTCCTTGGCTGTGTTATTGATCATGAGTCTATTTTACTGTCTGAAACTGAGATAATTATGTTAGAATTAGTTGAACATAAGTACTGTAGTTTTTAGTCTTACCATTAATCCTCACACTTGAGATTAATGTAACTCAACAGACTGATTAAGTTAAAGAAATAAACAATAAATACTATTCAAATAATACATGATTTTGGGTTTTATTGACATCTGAATTTCTGGTACAAATGACCCGAACTAAGGGTCAATTGTAACACAGGGAATCGATGAACAAATACTCGATTTTGCAGAGTTCTAAAATGATCAAATACATTTTTTCTCCAAAAACGTATAAAGCATTAATCTAGAATGCCATATGTATCTGCGATTTTTACGCAGTAGCTTTAGATTTGGGTTTATAAGTGGTTATTTCAAAAGTGGTTCTATTGTCCCCGGTCTACCCTACCTATACATAACAACTATACCCAGAATCAGGACATGCAGTCAAATGTATGTCCGGAATGGACATCGAACCCCGGATATATTACCATCTTACTTAACTGGCCAGTAATTTTTTTTCCTTATAGTGAACTTTTCTAGCACAATTATGTATCTGTGGTAGGCACATCAGGCAATTCTACGTGATTAATGTTAATGAGTGTCGTACGTTCATCAAGTTGCAGACAAGAAAAATATTCTGATGTGGCAACACCACTAAAATACATTAACACTGTTCGTCTAATGAGAATCTAGTGACGGGAAGATTGTGTCAAAACAGACCACGTTTCTTCCGGTTTATCGCAGTCAAAGGTTTTTTTAGGGTTCTGTACCTCAAATGGAAAAATGAAACCCTTTACTTTGCAACTGCTCAAGAATGGGTAGAGGTCAAGTAGAAATTAATAAATTATTTTTGTTATACTATAACATAAATATTATTCAAAATAAGTTAAGTTACAAAAACACCTTTTCAGTTGTAGCATTAAGTATGTACGGAATCCTTAGGGCAATAGCCCTACTCGCAATTGTCCGGCTCTATTATGGATAAGCTTGTGTTATAGTCTATCTCTATGGTTATACTACAATCCCGGTAATTTGTGGTACGGTTGAATATAGTGAGCAGAAAATGCCTGAAAGTGTACTGGTTCTCACATTCATTTGATAGGTTCTTACTTGGTACTTTTGATTCCAAGGTAAGTAGATTAATATATGAGAGATGTATGCATTAATTTAAAGTCTATGGTTAAACATACGGAACCAAACATTAATAAAAACATAGACAAATAAGTTAAGTAAAATAACTCAAACCCGTATAAAACTTTTGTTAAAGAATACCACAGTATCATATGAGTAACCTAAACATTTTGCCTGCTATGTCACATAAAATTGAAACATATCACACACTCAAGTTATAATATCCCGTAGTAAATCATCCCCAATATATCTGTGAGACAAAACCGAAAATAATTCAACAGCATATACATTAAAGCCAGTTTACGGCACTTATTCATCTATTTTATATGAACCAAAGCTGTTCATCAATTCTGGAACAAAGCAAGGATTAGCTCCTATACACAGACAGGACAAAATGAACAATACATCCAATGGACAATGGGCATTAAAGTGACCAGAGACTTGTGGATGATCTGGTCTCGCCTTTTACTGAAGGGACATAATAGTGTATGATATTTATTGAGGTTTTCTGTTTCTGCTCTTGACTTTTCTGGGAGATAATGCCGTTTAATGGTGGTGAATTCCTGGCTTTGTTGTTAGTAAATGCTTTTATTTAACCTAAATATTAGGGCCTTATAACTCGCCAATGGTTATGCAACCGAACAATTATCTTGAAACTTTTGCATCAGTGTTATACATTTTTAAACATTTGGCGGTAGAGATTTTCTCCAGTTTATTAGATCTCAAACCATCGAGCACATGTTTTTACAGAAAAGTCCTGGACAATCTAATTCCGCCACTAATCAGATTATTTGCACATTAAAATGTTTTAGTGAATGTCAAAGATCAGGTGGGTGATTACGTAACTAAATTTCAATCGTTTTCGAATTGAAATCGGTTCAATATAGCGGTTTTCTGATGACTTTTTTACGTTCTGATAACTGCAAATACAAACAGTGGTTCATTAGAAATGGAACCATTACCAGTTTTGTAATATTTCTCCCGATTCAGAGGTTATTTCAATCTGATTTCATTGCAATAAAGTTACGTAATCCACGTACAGGCTGATAATGCTGTTTCACCACAATCAGAGTGCAACAAGTATCAATATCGATACGATTATCTTCAAACCTGGTGTGTTCTTAGCTTATCCACTCAGAGTCCATAATTACTGGAAGAGATTAGACGCTGTATACTTCAAATAATATTTGAATAATTACATCTCTACCTAACCTGGTATGAACTTAAAATCCCATATATATAATTGCACCTTGGATCAGCATATAACAACAGCTTTCAGATCAGATTACACCCTAAAAACCTACCTGCCTTTCATGTTATAAAGTTGTAGTACCTGATATTACGTGATTCATCAATGATTGTCAAATTACTTAACTTTTGTACAAAAAGTTAATATTATGTTTCTTCTAAAACGTGAACGAGTCCGAAACAGCAGGGCAGGCGCTAGGTTTCACTGTCAAATCCAGGAGTTATGTATACTGCTGATTACTACATAAGATTGGTCAGCGAGGGAATTACCCATCATTCCCAAACGTATGCCATTTGACTTGACCTACAGCAGTGATAAATGGAATAATTACTGAGCCGCTAATTAGTTTTTTGATTGGTCGAGTGTAAGTCCAACTTGCAAGGGATAATTTCGTCTAATTATACCTAAGGTTCCCAAAATGTATTCAGCTTGCCCTTATTTAGGAAAATAATTACATTAGAAAATGTTGCTTCTTTGAGAGGAAAATCTGGTGCTTTGACGAATTTGCATTATATATTTTTAGCTTTAGATTTACGGATCTATACCGATGTTAAATATTCAAAGTAGGGTTTATTTAAAACGGATGGAATTATTAATAATTTAGGGAAAATTTATGCGGGTACATAATGTGCTTTTTTGAGGCAACACGTGTTGAAAGAATATTCAATAGGTCTGCTTTTTTTATTTCGAGCTCAGCACTGGAAGATAGAACTAAATCGAAAAACAAACTCATAATCTCGTTTAGTTAAAGAGAAGGTCTAATGCCAATTTATTATTACACGTACACGCAAAAACAAAAAGTACACCAAAATTTTACTTAGCTCTAATTGGTATAGGATCCTAGTAGGGTGAGGCAAAATAATAGGTAGGTCAGGATTAAAGGGAACTTATTATAATTACGACACTTATTATCTTTTTTGTATAAATTATATCTCTGTCTCTTTACCTTACTTTACCATCCTTGTTTAATTGTTGCTTAAATCTTGGACTACTAGAAAGGGCAACAGGTGACAAGCATGCAGGTCCATCTTATGGATTGTGTTAGCCATTTTCTATTTCCTTTCGATTTCCTAAACAAACAGACTGCAGGCGCACGCAGTTAGCAACTAGGCAATTTCAACCAGATCGTATACATGGCAGACATCGAATCCTGTTCTATCGGATGTTCAATTATTACATACAGAAAATATTTTTTGTGTGTCGAATTTTTTTGGGCAAAGCAAAGACGCTCACGTAAATCTCTATTTTTTTCATGATTTTATTGAATATAATAGTAATAGCAGTATTATTAAATATCCATAACAGGAGATTTTAGTTTTTATGGACTTCGTTATTACTTCTTCGACTTCGCTTACTCTTCTATCTTATCTCTTTAACTGCTCCAGACTTTCTGTGGCAACAGAAAGATTCTAAATACTTTCGGTCTAACTTCCTAATTTACCTAACTGCATTAGAGAAATCTACAGTGTTACCAACGTAATCAGATGAATATATGTATTTCACATGACAATACAGTACTCGAACCGTCCTCTAAGCCAAATCGCCTTCTCCCGATATCGGTTGCTTATTCAATCGGTTCCTATTTGAGCCGGGCGAGTGAAAATACAGTTGGGCGCTCTGAACGATTTACAATTCACTTGCGGAACGCTTTCCTACCAGTGAGGCCCAACAATAGAACTGTGTGATTTGGAGTTTGATTTTAGTCTATCGTACTAGTACAAGCTTGAAGCATTTGGATCTTTTTTATATCATCATCATCAGCCTATAATGACCCACTGCTGAACACAGGCCTCCTTTCATAAATCAGGGTGAAAGGGAATGGGCAGATACTCCACCACGAGTGCCCACTGCAGATCGGTGGATCTCCACTAGGCTAGTGGTCAACCTACTGTTGGAGTTTTCAAGCCACCTAGAAGGCCTCCAACTAGCTTAACGATTATCACAATTGAGTGATAACCGGGACCAACGGCTTTACGTGCCTTCCGAAGCACGGAAACGCTCGATTTGGAATACCACTAAGCGGTCACCCATCCAAGTACTGACCACGACGGTGGTAGCTTAACTTGCAGATCAATTACTTAAAGCCATATAATAATGATAAATTTGGATTTTGGGTCGATACTATCAACCCAAAATCCAAATTTATCTTTACAATCTCAAATCTATCAACTTGATAGATTTGCGATTGTAAAGATAAATATCCTGGGACTATCTGATCCCTATCGATGCAGAGTACCTACTTGTACTTTAAGTATTAAGTATTATAAGCTGAAGAGAAATGGACTGTGACCATGGCAAATTCAATAACTTTTTTGACGATTAACACCAAGCAATCATCTTTTTAACCGACTTCAAAAAAAGGAGGAGGTTCTCAATTCGGTTTTTTTTTTTTTTTTTTTTTTTTTTTGTTACCTCATAACTCCTACATTTAATAATCGATTTGGAAAATTCTTCTTTAGACTGGAAGGGTACACTTCCCGTTTGGTCCCATTGTCATCAGATCAGGATTTGAATACTTCTTAGTGTACTTTGAAGTCGGTTTATGTTTTTTGTAAAACAGTCCAATTATGTTATTATCATTGACAGGATTGTATCTGATCATATAATACCACCATGGTTAGTGATGAGATAACCAAATGGTAGCCAACTCCAAAAAAATGGTACATAAACTTTGCTTATGATAGTTTCTCTATGCGTAGTAATAATAGTTCAATGTAATAAAACGACCTATGAACGAAATTATATGAGCTAAATTTAAAAAGAATGATATTTCAATAAATCGTATTCAAATTGAAACACAATCTATACACAATATATCATAATGTATAATATACTACAGTTTGCACTTTGTTTTAAAAGCAATAAATCCTATTTTGTTTTATGTGTCTTGTTTAGAGCATTATTTGTTTTAATTTATGGATTTGTATTGAGCCGGGGTGGGAAAGTAATATTGGAATATAAATAACACTTCCACAGTTGAAGGTTTCTGTATAGGCTTACCGGAGCTGATATTATAATTGTGTTCAGGTATGAAAGGAGAAACGTTGTGATGTATTGATTTCTATTGAGGTATTGATAACTTTTTAGAGTTCCGTAGCCAAATGGCAAAAATCGGAACCCTTATAGATTCGTCATGTCTGTCTGTCTGTCTGTCCGTCCGTATGTCACAGCCACTTTTTTCCGAAGCTATAAGAACTATAATGTTGAAACTTGGTAAGTAGATGCATTCTATGAACCGCATTAAGATTTTGACACAAAAATAGAAAAAAACAATGAATTTTGGGGGTTCCCCATACATAGAACTGAAACTCATTTTTTTTTTGATAAATCCCATAAGTGTGGGTTGTCTATGGATAGGTCTTCAAAAATAATATTGAGGTTTCTAATATCATTTTTTTCTAAACTGAATAGTTTGCGCGAGAGACACTTCCAAAGTGGTAAAATGTGCCCCCCCCTGTAACTTCTAAAAGGAGAGAATGAAAATCAAAAAAAAATATATGTTGAACATTACGATGCAAAAATTGGTTTGAACGAGATCTAGTAAGTAGTTTTTTTTTAATACGTCATAAATTGAAATTCATATCAAATACTCAGGTATATACTACCATTTATTCGGTCGCGAACCCTCGGTGCGCGAGTCTGACTCGCTCTTGGCCGGTTTTTTTTAATATCTATTATAGGTACTAACCAAAGATTTTCATAGAGCATCGTGCCTCTACCCAGATGGATAATCCGCCTTACTAAAGCATGACATTTAATTTCACTCCGCTTGAGGGGCTCCCTGAGCAAATCGCTCTCAGTTCGTACTGCGCACGGCTGTCAAATACTGTCAATTCTGGCTTGTTTATTTCATGTTCCCATAGAGGCGACTATCCTTCTGGACGTTTTAAATTCTTTGGTACTTACATAATAAAAAGAAAGAGCTTTTTTGTTTATGTTTTTGTGTCTTTACACGGGCTAATCATAAAGGTCTGGAATTACCAGTCCGATTCGAAAAATTCCTTCACTAACAGGAAGCTACACCATCTCCAAGGCATTTTATATCGGAAACGCGGGTGAAACCGCGGGGGACAGCTAGTCTGTTACAAAATTGGGATCATCCACCCTAACTCCCAAACCAAATATAATAAATAAATACACTCTTAAAACCAAGACACTATAAGCATACGCCAAATAACTTGAAAACACGTTTCAGAAATTAGATCTCAATACTGAGTGGCGTAATGTATACGCTATCTCGGAACCAGGGCAGACTTAAGTCTGGTTTGCATGGATGCTCGTATGAATATGCAGATATTGGTACATCGCTTGAGAGAGACGCTTACTATGTTAACTTGGAACCAAATGAGGTGCATTCTGAATTCGTTATCTTATAAAGTTCAGCTTGCACAGAACTGTTTGTCTGGTTTTCGAATGTTGGCAATTAACATTTTAAGCGAATCTTTTTGTTTTTGAAAAATTTATGTGAGGTATAGCATAGCGTTTTTGTCGTTCAAAGAGCAGCTCGACTGGGGAAGTACCTCCGCCATATAGAATACGCAGCTCATAGATGGATGGATTCTCAGTTCGTGTACCTATATTTCAATGATATAGGACGCGCATCTCATCTGCGAGCTAACAGCGCGTGTGTAAATTCATCGGGGATAGGTGAAGGGTCGGTTACGAGTTATTGATGCCCACAGATATACATCTACATAGATGCCGCGAGTGTATGTACTTTGCGTGTGAAAATCGGTTCAAAAATGGGGCACAATGTTCTTCTTTTGAAACTGTTTCGCGTGGACAGGGAACTTGCATAAGGCTGCATGTCCAACAGAGACGTGTAGCGAGGGATATGTTAAGCTGACAAATAGGATAGCTTCATTTTCACGTTGAAAATCTAATGCCAACGTAACTAAATCAATCTTGTGACATTATGGTAGGTACAAAAAAAAACACGCTTGGTTTACATTCGAATGGAGGGACTTGCGTTATCTAGGTTTTTATCTAGATTTATGTCTGTGGTGATGCCCCAGGGTGACCCGGTAACGGTAACAACTTAACACCAGGCGGACCATTCTTGTTTGTCGACGTAGTATAGAAGAATAAAATTCAGCTTTTCTTTTTTTTTCTTATTATTGATAGATTTTTGTTAAGAAAATCCGAAATAAATTGTTGTGTTCTAACTTCTGATCTGTATCTGTGCCACATTTCATTAATACCCATGTACCCATTACGACGTAATTGATTGATTGTTAGTAAATTATAAATAGAACATACTCTATCAGAATACCTCATAAAGATCACAAACTAAAGAGTGGGAAGATAATTCCTACTGCATAACTTATATAATAACTATTAGCGCTAATAATACAAGTATAAGTAGTATAATAGAACCAGTAGGTGCTGTAAGCTGTATACGGCACCCTTAGACAGTGTATTGATTTCAAAACATCGTGGGCGCGCGTAAGGAGACTCAGTGCTTGGGACAATTACAAGTCTGTAAGAAAAAAATAATATAAAAAAAATATCCTTTTTGAGTCTTGTTAATTCTCCTCAGATATTAACTAAACTTTCAACCCAGTGGTAAGTTCAGTACAATACCTCATTTGCTATCATATTTAGAATACTGTTTCCACTTCTACGGATTCTTCCTAGCAGGTAGGCTGTTTTCCTGCGCCAGACAGCATCAAAGCCGTACGTACAGTGCTTCCGCGAACATTAATGATGCGCTGCAGAATCGTAACAGCCGCATAAGCATTCTAAATGGGTGATAGACCCCTATTGTAAGCCCATTGGGTATAGATGAACCACAGAACCTGAACCAAACTGAATCAAGAGCTATATTTTTTATATAAACTAGCTGCCCGGCGCGACTTCGTTCGCGTGGTGCTACCCTACCCTGTGGTGCTACCCTACCCTATCTAAAACCTCAGGGAGTTAATTCTACTGTACGTGTGTATGTTACTGAACTCCTCCTAAACGGCTGGAACGATTTGAATGATTTTTTTTGTGTGCGTTTGGGTGGCACCCTGGATAGATTGACAAATAATCCCGGCAGATGGCGCTGCAGTCGGTATCTAGGTTATATTATCGACTGCAGCGCCATCTGCCGGGTTTCAGTGACATACACGTGCAGTAGAACTTTATATATAAAGATAGCGTATCGAACAAGTTTACAGCTCGTTCGCTAAGCAGTTACTGAACCTTAGACTAGCATACAGACTATGGCAAAGAGGTATCAATTAGGTGTTGCCGACCTTGTAAAAAACCCCCCACTTTGTACGCCTCCCCTTAGAAGGCATGGAGATTGCGAGAACAGCTGATACAAAACGGAGCTAGGGAGATTTGGCTCGCATTGTTTTATTTATACTATTTCACGCTTTTAACGTAGACCTCTTAAGAGCTTAAAGTGACAGAGATATCCTTTGGATTTCTTTAAAGAGCTATTTAGGAACGAAGGGATTGTGTGTTGTTTGAGAAAAAGTTTCAGTGGAATGTTGTTTTAAAGTAATTAACTACCTAATGTACCTACCTCATATAGATTTCATGGATTATTACCCTAATAATTAATAGGGTAACGATGTGTGATTATAATAAAGTGACGTTGGTAAAGATAGATGTTATTATGCGTAAAAATACCTGAATTTGTGGAAAATCTTATAATAAAAACGTGATAATTAAAAAATATGGGAAAACATGCGTGCAATAATATTTGATTTTTAATACAAAATATGTGAAAGTGTGTTTGTTGGTTTGTCCTTCTTTTATGCAGCAACAGTGTAACGATTCGCCTGATGAACTAAGTAGAACAATAAGCTGTGAACGAGCTGTATTTTATACCGTAAGAAAGGTTAATTATTATCCCAGGATCACGAGTGAAGTCGCGGGTGGAAGCTAGTAGATTTATAAATGTCTTTTAGTTAGCATAAAATCTAGCTATAAACTTATGAATCAAAACTACTACAATCTATTACAAATGAAATAATTTATTTCGCCTACGCAGGAATGTTTCAAATTAATACCAGCCTTAATAGTTCATTAGCGGGAACAGATAGTGGCAGCGCTAACCTTTGAACTTCAGGGTACTAGTAAAGCTTAGGAATTTAGTAGCGGCTCTCAATTAAACCAATATTGTTAGGGATGGCCCGTTTTGTTATCAGAGTGTGGTGTGAGTGACGAGAGAATTTTAATCTTGTTTATACATATTTAACATAATATAGTTATGTAAAATAACAACTAGGTTATTTTAAGTTATAAAAAATACTATATATCTGAAAATTCGGAATTTTTTGTTGAATTTTCTTGGAAAAGTCCACTTGTATAATATCCTTTATGAATTTAAGATTAAAATAAATAGACAAGAATAGAGGAATGTTATTTACATACACAAAAAAAATATAAGACTGTAATACTTAAAAGAAAATTAGATAATAATAAGTGGGACGCGGAATGGGAACAATATTCCGTCTCGCTCATATCAAATTAATGTTCCTAATCAGCGATGCTCGGGCGGCTCCCGCCCACAAGGGCGGGAGCCGCCCGAGCAGTATTGAGTAGTACTGAGTGTTGTGATGTTCCTTTAGCCCAGCTAAAGGAACATCACAACACTCAGTACTAATAATCGTCGGGGATAGTGCAAATCTGGAGAACTAGCATTGAATAATTCCGCTTATCTGACAATTGTAGCCAATTTCCAAGCTCAATGCACGCAAGATCCTTATTGGCAGATACTTGAATGGAAGGAAGGTGATTTTGAATGCAAGGAATCGCCGAATAACAATACTGCTTATTTACTTATTTTTTGTTGGATACTATTTTTTGAATAATTATATATATTTTATATTTTACACTATAATAATATTACTGTTTTTTATATTTTTAAATGTATTTTATTTTTATAACTATATTTAAATATGTTAATAAGTGAAACAAAGAAATAAATGGAATAATAATAAATGTTTTTATTGCTCAATCAAATTACATAATAATCATAATGCAGCCCTGTCTTCTAAACTAGCGCGAGCTGTGTGTCAGAAGACAGTTCCCTCCCAAAACTCTAAGTCTGTATTTTTATTTTATTTATTTTACTTGCAAGAAACGCTAACTCTTCTCTCTAGGGCCGAAATGAAAAGTACGATGTAACTCTGCGGAAGTCATCAAAAAGGTCGGCGGGGCCACTTTAACCCAACTAATACACGTTGTTTCCGTTCACTGAATTATGTGTGCCCATTTAATTTTCACTTGATTATGACACTAGATTTTGGTGATACATTGTACAATTTTGATAGATTTAGACAAAGGAATTTAACCTTTATCGGATTTTACTAGTTTTCTTTGTTATTTCACTCGTGTAACAAAATCAAAAAGTTTTTTATTCAATTTAGGCCGTGG
Organism: Achlya flavicornis; assembly: GCA_947623365.1. Taxonomy (NCBI): domain Eukaryota; kingdom Metazoa; phylum Arthropoda; class Insecta; order Lepidoptera; family Drepanidae; genus Achlya; species Achlya flavicornis. The sequence continues at coordinate 3,543,114 of OX392482.1, read as the reverse complement.
TAAGGCACTTATTTTTTTTATTTTTTTTTTATGTCAATAGGTTGACAAGCAGGCAGACGGGCCACCTGATGGTAAGTGGTCACCGCCGCCTATGGACATTTGCAATACCAGGGGGATTGCCAATGTGTTGCCGACCTTGTAGAGCTCTTTTTACGCCTTTTTTGAAGAACCCCATATCGTAGCGCTGAGGGAAAACCGTAACGGGGAGCTCATTCCACATCCTAATGGTCCGCAATAAGAACGTCCGACTAAAACGTTGTGTCGACGATCGAGGCTGCTCGAGGCTGTGAGGATGAACTCCACATCGCCGGCGAGCAGTGCGATGGAAGAAAGGTGATGATGGCACCAGGTCAAAAAGTTATGAACGATAAATTCGTACATACAGTTGAATTTGTCACTTTGCTTACAGCCCAAACTACTGGAACTAACTAGGAACGTATTTTTTTCTGCACGAGGCTTCCCTTAGTTAGGTAGCACACAGGAGTTTTTGGAAATTCTTTACGGGGGTGAAAAATCTTATTGCTCGAGTAGAGTTTCAAACAACTTGAAACTTAGCACGATTACGAACCTAAGTATTTTTTGTAAATCGTAAAGATTTTCATGATTAGTTTTTCATATTATTCTTTCATATCTTTTAACTCGGTATTCAATTAATACTTTGTACAGAAAATAAAAAATCATGAGTTTTTAGGTTTCTCGAAAATATAGCTCTGACGAGTCAAAATGAGGTTTTATGGCACTGCGTGTCTCGATAAACTCAAAAGTTATTATGTATGTTAAGTTGTCGCGCGGTTTCACCCGCGTTCCCGGATAAAAAACAAACAAAAACACTTTCACTTTATCATATTAGTAAAAATTTAGTATATATATTAGTACTTAGTTACTTTATTATATTAGTAGTAACATCTTTTGTACTTCAATTATTAACTAAACTATCTTACGGTATATTTTTTATAGTGAAACTACAACTTACCCTCGGCTTCAATTGCTTCTGAGAGTTCTGAAGTTGTTGGGTGTACCAGTTTTCCTTATGAAATTTCCCGTTAACCGTGAGCCAATCATCGTTAAGTTTGAACTTGCAGTGCACTGTACTTATGTACAAAATATAACTAATATTCTGTAACTATTTGTAATACTTAATTTAATTTATATTTTTATACTTTTTAGTTTTTGAGATTGGCAACCAAATCCTTTTTATTAGTAGGTACTTATTTTTTGCCAGTGTCGATATAAGTTCTAGTCAGCATACATGTCATCTCATCCACATAGATCGTATCGTAAGTCACCGACCGAAAAAGTCTGACTAAATACTACTAATCTTTCCACGGACTTATTGAGACATCTTGAAATATTATGTGACTAGCATTTAGTCCCGCTGTTATCACCCGCACCTCATTCTTGACAAGGAACGAAAGTTCCAAAAATCCTTTCTTATAAGCATAAATCGAACCAATATAATATACCAACTTTGAACTTCCAAAAACTCCTTCTAAGTGGATGCCTACGTTATAAAAGGGACATGTGTACAAAATTTAAAGTTTCCGACCCCTGTGGTTATACGTAAGTATATTATTTACTCTGTGCCAGTGGTTTAGGCTCTGTTTGTGTGCGTAGTATTATTATCTAATTAAAAATATCATGAGACATTCCTCACACACGGTCATCGGATCCCAAACTAAGCAGAGCTTCTACTATGGAAACCAGATAACTGATTATACATATATACTACTTTTGTTTGTAAATACATACTAATTACACCCAGACAGGACATACAGACATGTTCATGGACACACATGTATGTCTTGTGTGGGAATCACACCCACGACCTGCGGCGCGATAGGTGAAATCTTAACCAACTGCGCCAACTGGCCCGTCAAAAAATTGTGAGCGTCTCTTGAGACGGATCACCTTGCCAAATGATCTATAACAAAAAAATATGGAAGTCTATATATCTAATGTCTCTATATAGTCGCTAAAAGTCCTTAAATATTTCAACAAAAGGTGACGTTGCTAATAACACGTAAATCTTGTTCGAACGTTGGGCGCCATTAAAAATCTGTCGAAGCGACCGACGTAATGGTGGGATGCAGCTAGCAATTACTGTCACTCACGTGGATGCACCCCGGGCGAGCGAGTAGTGATGTGCCCGGCGATGTTTTAGATAATCGATACTATGTGGTGGTGGGCAATAATCGATATTAATCGAGAAGGAAAATTCAGGCTTTTGACGGAACGGTTGGTATGGTCAGTTACACCCAGAAAAGCATTTATTTTAGGAGCATGTATATTTATTCAGAATCCTGGTATTAATATATTAACCTGTTGGTTCACGCGTGGGGTGCATCCCATACCTATGGTCGTCCTACCTACAAATATAAATTCCCATACAATTTAGAAATAATCGTTAACAAGTGAGGTGAGATCTTACCATTCCTATTTGATAGAGTTTACCGAAAATATGCCACTGCTCGATACCCGATAGTCTTACTCGATTCAAGCACATCACTAAATCTGGAAAGGAACTTGATACATCTATTTTGCTACAAAATAAATGCTTTTTAACCTTTCAAAGATGTTATGTCTCAATGAAAGAGTACGTAGTATTTTTAGTTACGTATGAGAAAAAAAAAAAGTTATTTAAATTTTCGATATGGACTAATATGGGTGACGGCGTGGCTTATTGATACGAGCTACAGATGTGGTGTCAAAAGGAAAATATCTCAAAAACTTGGTCAAATTCTAGTGAATGTTTTAAAAATATTCGACTTAAATATTTTCAATGGAATGTGTAGTGCTCTTCGCTGACTCCAAAGCAGTGTCAGATTATAATTATTTCATAATTTTTTGTGTATTTTGAGGCCCTAATCATCGAAATAGTATTACCCAAAGAATTTAAAACGTCCAGAAGGACAGTCGCCTCTATGGGAACATGAACTAAACAAGCCAGAATTGACAGTATTTGACAGCCGTGCGCAGTACGAACTGAGAGCGATTTGCTCAGGGAGCCCCTCAAGCGGAGTGAAATTATATGTCATGCTTTAGTAAGGCGGATTATCCATCTGGGTAGAGGCACGATGCCCTATGAAAATCTTTGGTATTACCCTAGAATAGGGGTGACAGATGTAAAAACGGCGGATGAAATAAGACAACGGTGTCACTATTTCAGTTTCAGTAGGTCCACGTTTGAACGTAGAACATTCATTCATGAGTGACATAATTTTGTTTTATTGAGTTTCCAAGCGGCCACTTTCACGATGTTGTCTTGTACGTAACTCTTAATCTAGACAGAAGATAATATATCGATGGCCCTAATAGATTATCATAATAATATATGAATATACGTGTCGAATTGATATCCGCGGATCCACCCGCGTTCCCGGTATAAAAAGGAGCCTATGTCTCCATACCATAGGCTATATCTGCGTATCTGCTAATTTCACCGTGCTCGATTCGCGTAGCGTAGACCCACCTTTAGGATAAGTTAGGAGTAAAAAGTTGAGGAGTGTGGTGGGCACAACAAATCAAATTAAAAAAATATTTTTAAGCTATTGCATAGCTACTATCGCGGGCCTTGAGCGTGGAGACCGAATCCAGAAATTCCGTAACGAAAATAACCTAACACCCCCCACTCCGACCGGCACAGCGGTGATACATGCATCTCTCCCTAGTCTGTGGGTGATACTTTTTAGTTTTGCCATCTATAGATGAATAGCAGAACTTTTAATGACTTTTTGAAATATCACGCTTGTCTCTTTAGTTCAGCAACCCGCCTCTAGGTGGCATTGATGCAATAGCTTTACCGCGGCAGTCTCCGAGTGCCACTTTTAGTTTTCGCATAAAAAGTACATGGACAAGTAAAGGGGCACTTTACTGAGGATGGGTATATAACATTATACAAATTCTGATAGCTCGTTTCCCAATTTTCGAAATTATTATCACACTCTACACTTTATTAGAACACATTATTAGAACGAAACACCGAATTGTCGAAAGGACAATGCCACTTTTTCATACAAGACTCGGCCCGAACCGACAAAGATGAATCATATATCAAAAAAAAAAAAAAAAATAGAATTTAATGGTATAATTAGTTTTCCATAAGAAGTACACCAAAAAAAGTTATAGTCCTTTAAAGATGACTAAATAATAGTAATGCCTGGGTTACCAGCGTAGGATTTATAACCCCCGCGGGGGTAAAATAGCTATTCTGTTGGGTTAATACAGCCTGTAATAAATACCTAACGAATATTATAATCATATTTTAATAAATACTAATTCTGTCACGTGGCTTGCGCTGCCTGTACCCACGCTCATTAAGTGTATAAATAAAAACGACCATATAGTAGTGTGGATACTTAATATATGTACCTAAGTAATATACAGTAAGCGGGGAGGGGCAGTTTCCCTGATAGGTCATACATACGGGTATCAAGATTGAAAAGGTTAGGAACCGCTGTACTAATGATTAGTACGATAGCATATCTGGAAGCCGTGACGAAGGTCGTGGGTTCAATTCCTACAATAAGCTTGAGCTTTCGGTGAAGGAAAACATTGTGAGGAAACAATAAAACAGTGGTAGGGTACATTATAGTACCCGCCTAGCTGGCTACCACCCTCTAGTTACGAATCTGTCACCCAGCAGCGAGCCAGTTCCTTCTGGGCTTTGTGTACTTACCACTTTCGGCCCCATAATCACTTGCCATGGTGATATTGTGGTCAAACATAAGCCTATTCAATATTAAAAAAAAATACATGAATTTTTTTCATCAAAATAATATAATACACATTTTAAAATATATATGAAATAAAAAAACCATTCATATACTTTTCAACAATTTTATTATTCTTCAAATATTACATCATCATATTTTATTAATAAATCATCTACAAACTGGCTTATTCTTATAGATAATGGCGCTACAAGCCTTTCAGTGTGAGTGCAACAAGGAAAAAACAGCGGGTCTGTGAGACTGATGCTCTTCCATACAGAGATAAAACTATAGTTGGCACTTCTTGAGCAAGAGACGGAGAAGATTCCGTTTCGACAAGTTGTTACTTGCTCAGACAGTATGGGAGATCAACAATTGGTTCTTCAGCCAATTGTTGACAATTGGTTCTTCAGATGTTGATGGTAGCACTGGCACAAAAGATGATGTGGATGGTTGCGATGGCACTGAAGATGATGTGGATGGTTTTGTCTGTGTAATGTTCAGCCAAACCGTCACTCCTCAGCCAACAAGGGTGACAAATCCTATCAAATGGATGTAGCTGCAAAAAAATATAAAATAAATTATTATATAATTAAATTGCAATAATAAGTATTGGAGCAAAAAATATAAAAAATCTAATGTTGTATCTGGTAATCTCTAGAAAAGCTATGGTAGGTATGGAAAAAACTGAAGAGTTGGTTATTGCTTCATTCTTCTTTTATGCAGCAAAGGACAAATGGATCAGTGATTTTTAGCACAGACAAATATATAGAACCGGAGAGTGACAGGCTACTTTTATCCCAGGAAACACGGGAGAAACCGCGGGGCAAAAATTCGTAATATTACTACTATTACTTACATCAGCAAGAGCATTTTGTTGCCGGATTGCAGAATCTCTTCAGTCTCAGACTCTAATGAGTGTCGTCGCATCCGAAAGGCATTTACACCACAATTGATGCCGTGAACCATGTTCAGTAGAGTAGAGGTTCCATAGTCCGTGAGAGTAAGCCAGGTCAATAAGTAGGCAGGTTCAAAAGTTCCGTTGGGGAAGCTGGGTCAGCGAGTAATACAGGTTCAGGTCCAGTTTCAATAGCCAAGGTAGTCGTGAGTAGTAGTAAAACCGGAGTCCAAAATCACAGCACTAAGGAACCCAAAACTCAAAGAAGAACACAGGCACAGCACAGAACATTATTACTCTGACGAGGTCTTCTTCTTCTTCTTATTTTTAATTTTGGCAACCAAGCCCAAATTAGGGCTCATTTCTGCCAGTGTCGAGTTATATTATAGTTTCCAGTCACAATAAATCACTTCACATTATCCTCAGTCAGTCACCGTCCATAAAAGTCATGTTTTACTCTAATGGTGGTCATTGTAGTAAAACTCTACACGGAAATTTTGAGACAACTTGAAAAGTCACGATACACATAATTCATTTCATTTTACTTCACTGGTGCACATGGATGATCTTTATTGGGTAAAATACCACCAAAAATACACAATAAAACTCAAAATACACAAATTTATGAAAATAAAAATGAAAATGCTACGTCACTCTGCAAGTTCCCGCCAAAAAGACCGACGAGGTCTTTTGTTTGACATTTCAAGCCTTTACGTCAAAAGTGTTGCCAGCACTATAATAACATACCTAATAGAAATCGATTATTCTAAACGTAATCGATAATCGAAATAAATGAATTTTAATTTATTACAAATTTTTTTAAAAGAAACACAAACATAATAAGGACCGCTATTTATAATTAAATTGAGCTAAGACTGATACGTAATAATTTACCGTGTGCGGCTTTAAAATGTTATTTGTAATCGATTTTCAGGTGCAATTTAGTATCGATATGATTTTATTTTTGTATTGGCAACATTTTTAATAGCGACATTGATTTGGAATGAGTTGATAAAATAAATTACTATTTAGATAGCTGTTTTAACGGTGTACTTCTACAGATTTTATTTATATGGTATAATTCCTGCTGTTACCTATTAAGAATTATCAATTTAACAGAAAGTCTGTCGGAAGCTATATGATTCGGGCCGAATCTTGGCATTGTCCTTTGAACAATAAAATGCTTAAAATTATTAAAACGAAACCATAATACAATTAGGTAGGTAGGTATTTACTGTTAATTCAGCTTGAAACTCTTTTGGAAAATAAAACTTAAAAACTTAATTCACCTGACGTATCCAATGATATTGGACGATTGTGGTGGTTAAAATAATAATTGGATATTTATGAACATTTTATTACTCGTGGTTTCATTCCGATAACGTGTATAAAATTGAGCACGCGAAAGCGGTTTATTCACATATTGGATGTGCGTCCATGCTACGCGAACGGAAATCATTCGTTGCTCGACACAGCGAGCCTACAAAACGAGCGCGATGCGAACTCCTGTGTTCGTGAAAATATTGACAATTGACAATCGGCAGAGCGCCGAATGAGAGTGCAAGGGACGGTATATCTATTGCCGCTATGAAATAAAATTTAAGGGGGCCGCCATACAAGAGAAGTCTTTACGGAACCCTTCGTGTGTGAGTCCGACTCGCACTTGGCCGGCTTTTAATAGACTAAGAAGGATTATGAAGCACATTGGGACCTATGTGAGATGGTTTGCTAGCTCTGAACGTCTAATTTAATTACAGTCCTTAGATGTGTCTTGATCCAGAAAGTGTACATATGACGTCACTGGAAATTTCATAGGAAAAATTGTTGGAAACAAAATCAACGGAACCTAATAAAGGCTGACTACAATTATATATTTTTGAACAAACAAAACGGTTACTTTACTCCTTATTCTTGTATTCGTCTTTTTTGTAGTCGGGTTAAGGGTTTTAATAACAGGCTACTGGCCTGAAAAGTCTTTTTTCAGTGTTTCTAGATCCATCCTTACTGATAGAATCTAGAGAGTTGCCTGCTATTGTTTTTTCATGGAGAGCGATTGTAGTTCACACTTACGACTTGCCATTAATTGACTATTGCTTACAGATTACATTCAATAAACAAAGTAATAAATAATATTTGACTTGTCGGTATTTTATATCAGTTTTCACAAAATGAAACTTTACAATATTTTATTTTCCCACGATCATCTTTATACGAGAAAAAATGTAACTGTTATATACTATAATATCTACTATATAAGTCGAAGTATTTCAAAACGTCGAAACATCTACTTTATATTAAAATAACAATACCTACCTATTGTTTAATAAAAATATCAAAAACCATGAAACAGTATTTCCTAAAACACCACTGAATTAATGAGCTAAGTTTCAAAATGTTGATTTAAATTTCAAATACGGCAGACTTTTTAAACCAAACCTCAACATTTTCCAATTCACTATTGCAACTAATTAAAACTTTAGTTTAAGCCGAGATTCCTATTATACTTTCAGAAATGGCGACGGCTTAACCTACACTGATGGGGACGATTGTTAGAGGACATTTACACCGTTACGAATTACCTTCTAACTTTTCACAAAAAACAGACATTCAATAATCTATGTGTTACTTTTTGTTTCGTATAATCATTCATCGGTATTTTCTGTCACAAAGAGAAAAGTGAAACAGACTGGGCCCACCACAAGCTCTTAAACAATATTATTATATTATAACCTTATTTGTCTTTTGTTTTGTTTTGACGCCGGATGTCAAAGAGGGACAAAAGGCAAATAAGGTTATTTTAACCTTGTTTTAAGAGCTTGAGGTAGGCCCCCTGGGCATTATCATTATCATCATAATTAGCCTATAATGTCCAACTGCTGAGCACAGCCCCCCAGACAAGATGGTTGTCGACAATCGTCATCGTTAGTAAACGATCAACCTTTGTATGGGATTGACATAAGAGGTTGTTAAAAGTCACTTGATATTTCGATTTGAAATGTCAATCCTATACAAAAGTTGATCGTTTACAAACGATGACGATTGTCGGTAACCATCTTGTCTACTGGCCCAGGGCAATTAGGGTGAAAGGGAATGGGCAGATACTCTACCACGTGTGCCTACTGCGGATCGGTGCAGGTAGGCTAGTGGTCAACCTACTGTTGGAGTTTTCAAGCCGCCTAGGAGGCCTCCAACTAGCCTAACGACTGTGATTCCGTGCCTTTCGAATGCTCGATTTTAAATACCACTAGGCGGTCACCCATTCAGGTGCCGACCAGGACGGTGGTAGCTTAACTTTGCCGATCGATTAAGAATGGCTAATCATGCTTCACCACGAGCGCTTCGGGCATGACTTTCGGACTGGGCATTAGCTTATAATAACCAATTAATAGCATTTAAATATTTTGATACCATGTTGTACAGTAGGTACTAAGCAAAGAATTTAAAACGTCCAGAAGGATAGTCGCCTCTATGGGAACATGAAATAAACAAGCCAGAATTGACAGTATTTGACAGTCTGTGTAGTTTGCATAGGGTGGCAGTTAAAAAAACATTTTCCTCTAAATGGCGGAAATTATAAATTTCGGTCCGGAAATTTTTCATGTACATAAGTACTATTATACTAGCAATATTTGTTTATAATATATGTCGGAGTCAGCGACAGCCAAGCGATACAAAGACCACAACTAGAGTTCAGTGGTATCAGGATTCAGTGGGCGCAGTGCAGGCAATAAAACAACCTTATACCATCGCTTCGTAAGAGTCCCGTATGAGGAGAAGAAGCGACGCAACAAACTCCTCACGGGCCCAATGTGTTTATTGTCGCAATATTACAATTAAATAATCACTCCACTTCACTTCACACAATTGTACATTCTTAAATAAGTATAGGCTTAAGAACCGGGTGTAACAACGATTGCACTGAGATGTGTACAGCTCGAGAGCTTGTGATAAACTAACTGTCCCAAAAGCAATATGCATCCCCATATTAACTTTGTTATTCACGTTATATTCAAATCAGTATTCCTACTTTTTACAAATACCCTCATTAAGTCTGTTATTTACGTTAAAGTCAAATCAGTGTTGCTACTATTTCACCCAATCCTTGTACCAAGATAATAACATAATCTAACCGAGTTCAACTAACTATCTCATTCTCCGACACGGCCATCCTGCGAATCACACGTCCTCGTGTGAAAAGCTCTACCAGATGTACCTGAAACCAAAGAAGTTCAGCACAGTAACTGATAATTTCGCTCGGCCATTCCTGCCTAAACTTGATAGCCATTTTTGCTATTAATCGCTTCAGTTTAATCATTATACTAACGCTTACTCATACTAACCAATGACACAGTTCCAATCTTATAACTTATCTCATCAATTCAAGACACACTGAAGTAAACACAGGTAAGGAGCAAGCACAGTTTAGACAATCCAAATGTAACGATTACTAAGATCAACAGCCCTACAGCTCCACCAAGCACGTTTACTACCTACGCACTTACCTAAGGGAGACAGTTTTTACTTTATAGTCTTCTAGGCAAGAATAGACTGTACTAAATCACCCTAAGCCATTGCTTATAGAATATTCGCGGACTACTCACGAAAATCTATGATCTCCGCACTTTATTGTGTTATGGAAACAGCCACCGCGCCGTTAATAGTCTAAGTGACCTCCAATGGCCTCCACGCCTTCCAGATAACCACCACGCCCTCTGGACAACTCCGTCTAAATGACCACCTCGCTTCATTTAGACAGGCCTTCACGCCTTCTAGATTACTACTAAATCTGGCAAAGAGCATACGGCCTCCCGGATGGTAGCCAGTTACCGCAGCCCTTGGACGCGTGCAAAACCAGGGGTATCACACGCGTGCATGCCGACTCTGCAGAAATCCCTTCTAGATCACCACAAATTCTGGAAAAAAGCATACGGCCTCCCGGATGCTAGCCGGTTACCGCAGCCTTTGGACACTTGCAACACCAGGGGTATCACTCGCGTCTGCCGACTCTGCGGAAATCTCTTCACCTATCCTTCCAGATGGCCACCTAGCCTAGTCAGATAACACCGTCTGAATGGCCACCTCGCCTCATTTAGACAACACCGTGTAAATGGCCACCTCACCATTCAGAACTTAAACATTAGGTACTCTGCTACTATGCTAAGTCAGTTCTTAACTTGTCCTATAATATCTCTCAATTAACCAATGATAACGAAACAATAACCTTTAACCAGCGATACCAACATCTGACTAGCCATAACATAAAAGTGAAATAAAGACAATTCAAAATAACAAACACTTCTGTAGTGAACCAATTGATTCATTCACGGAATACTCAAGTTTACTCAAGAAATACCGATTTCCATCAGGCTAAGTCTACATAATAGCTAATGGTAAGGTCAACTTTACTACGGCTGATAGAATTTCACTCCAAAATGAACTACACTACCTAATTGGCATTAGTTTAAACCTATCGTGAGATTAAAATATTGTGTGATTTTAACGACCTAGAAACATTGAGTCATTACATAACCTTGCATGACCTTCACTATGAGAATAAATGTCATGGACATAAACAAAGGACATTGCCAACCGCATATCGAACCAGCACAGTACATCGCTATCAAGGGACTCACTAAACTCCTAGTTAGTTGCTTACACTATACTTTTAACCATCATAGTTTATTTCTACCTACATTTTTCAATTCCGAAATCGTCACGAAATCAAAAATTTCACGATAATAAAATCAATTACAATAATCTTGCTAAAACAATATTGATGAGTACCGCATCAAAGTCTAGTCTCATTTGCGTAACAACTTAAACAAGGGTAATAATAAAGCATACCGTCACGTCACACTAACAACACATCTTGTTAAAGCTTCAACACAAACTGGGATATTAAACTACGCAGCCTAGGTGCGGCTCATCTTATTAAGTATCACGCTAGTATTTTAATAAGCAAGTACAACTCAAATCATTAGGTGCCTATTTTATCTGACTATCCGATTATGACTATAATCTAGCTCCCATAATCTCTATGACTGCTAAACACTAATAGTTCCGTAACGATAACTATACCCGTGATTATCTCCGTGACCTAAGCGCAAAATAATAATTTGAGACTCAAGAGGACACGCACTTAAATCCAATTAAAACGCTAACCAACTATATTCTCAACAACAATGGGTACTTGTACCTCAGGTACCTTCGTAATCCATTAGTAAACAACATGAAATCGACTCACAGAAAATAGCCATCTATCCAGTAGGGTTGCCGAATGCAGCACAGGTCAACCCGACGCTGGTTGTTGCTGTTGCTCACTGCACCGGTGTTGCTACCAACCGCGCTGCCGTTGCCACGACTGTTTTTGACTGCAGTGAAGTTGCAGACACGAGGGCAGTTATTCGCAAAGTAGCCAGCATCACCATATCTGTAACATTTAACACAACACAGCATTTGGTTCCAGCTTAGACAATAAAATGATGTAAGAAGTAAAGGAACGATCACATGACCTGTTTTTCCCACACTCGAAGCACCGCAGACAACCGCGCAGCATGGAATCACTACCATCTAGCTATGATCATGTCGCGTATAAGCACGCGCATCTCATGATTCATTTAGTTACACGATTATTTGACTGTTTCTGGTTATAGAAACGATGCCACCAAACTTTATTCAGTCTTCATTCTTGACGTCATCCCTCGCTTGGCAAAAGCCTCTATTTGACACGTGTTTGGGGTTCTCAAGCACGTGGCAGTCCTCAAAGTATGTAGAAACAATTCAAGTATGGTTTTAATTGCCTGTCTTTATCCCACGCCTGATGTCGGAGTCAGCGACAGCCAAGCGATACAAAGACCACAACTAGAGTTCAGTGGTATCAGGATTCAGTGGGCGCAGTGCAGGCAATAAAACAACCTTATACCATCGCTTCGTAAGAGTCCCGTATGAGGAGAAGAAGCGACGCAACAAACTCCTCACGGGCCCAATGTGTTTATTGTCGCAATATTACAATTAAATAATCACTCCACTTCACTTCACACAATTGTACATTCTTAAATAAGTATAGGCTTAAGAACCGGGTGTAACAACGATTGCACTGAGATGTGTACAGCTCGAGAGCTTGTGATAAACTAACTGTCCCAAAAGCAATATGCATCCCCATATTAACTTTGTTATTCACGTTATATTCAAATCAGTATTCCTACTTTTTACAAATACCCTCATTAAGTCTGTTATTTACGTTAAAGTCAAATCAGTGTTGCTACTATTTCACCCAACCCTTGTACCAAGATAATAACATAATCTAACCGAGTTCAACTAACTATCTCATTCTCCGACATATATATCTTATACCATTAAATGTACAATATTTGTATGTTTTGATATATCTTGAACGGCTCCAACGATTTAAATGAAATTTACTATATGGGTATTTTTGGGGGCGAAAAATCGCTGAGAAAACGGTTTTTCCTTGGTTTTTGTAAGTGTTGTGACAGTATTTCAATAAGCAAGTCGTCATTTTTTATTTAATCAGTTACAGCGAGTATGTCGCGGTGACAGCCGTGCGCAATACGAACTGAGAGCGATTTGCTCAGGAACCCCTCAAGTGGAGTGATATAAAATGTCATGCTTTAGTAAGGCGGACTAGCCATCTGGGTAGAGGCACGATGCCCTATGAAAATCTTTGGTACTAAGCTCAATCAAAATTGTGGTCGGACAGGAGCCCAAACTAGATAGCAATTTGCTATGGCCCTCGTAGTATCCACTTCTCGGGAAGGGTAATGTACCTCTATTATTTATTAATCAATCGTGGGAGTTTGTGCCTGTTTGTATGTTTGCTATGGCTCGGATATAGATACTTGTAATCCCGGAGACTTAGGAGTGACAGCTTGTACCATTAAAAACAGACCTCTCTTTGTCCGTAAGTTCCAAAATTCAAGCACGAAAGAAGTCACATCTCTGTGGCAATAATCAAGAGAATGCTTAGATCATTTATTAGCTAAAATGATCGAGTAAAAATCCCTTTAGGATAATCGAATTCCGCAACTGGTCAATGATTTTGAACAGTAAAGATCAATCACTGGATGTAAATATGTAGTGTGTCCTTGACTTAGGTAATCAGAGCACATGTGTCCTTGACTTAGCCAACCAGTGGGCTAACCACAAGCTCTAGAAACAATATTATTAAAACCTTACTTGTCTTGACGTCGGATGTCAAAGAAGGAGATGAGACAAGTAAGGTTATAATAAAAAAAAAAAAAAGCCTTTGGTTGGCCTTCTGAGCCCATTGTCGGTGGGGCATTAGTGGAATAGATTTCAAACAAAATTAAAGTCATTGGGCTTCTTTAAGTTCGATGGTAAATTGCATAAAATATATCGGTCTTATGTAAAAATATCCTACTAACCTGTCCTATTCACAGAATTCTACTAGTATTATAAAAGCGATAGTGAGTTTGTTTGTTAGCTCGACGCCTCAGCTGTATAATAATCGGATGAAAATTTTGCACGCAGGTTTCGTAGGTATTACAACGAGCTAATTTGAAACACGAAGCAGAACCCTTGTTTCCTACACAGGTCACATCCATCCCAACAGATGCAAGGGCTGTCAAATCAAAGACAACAAATGGTTTTTGCAATATGACGGATACTGCTATAAGCCCAAATTGTCTCGGAACGTGGGACGCGTAATGCAATCTTGCGGCAGCATGGTAATATGATACAGGGAAGGAAAGTCATATACCTATGAGATAAATGGTCCCAGCGCAATCTGATGACGGTATTTGGTTTTAGGGGGAAATCAGCGCAGACATACGTCAGTTATATGAATGATTGACTATATTGATTTAGTCTCGATACCTATCAATTGTGTAGCTGTTTGTAAATCTTATAGTCCGTCAGTCAGATAGTATATTTTGTCAGTCCTCATCTGATGCTTCAGAATGTTGTATTTAACAGCATGGTGGACGTCAGCTGCCGCTCCGTCGGTGGGTGGGGCAGCGGCAAGCTCTCAACTACGTAAGAAAAAACTGTTTTCAATCATTTCCTCCCGCCTGAAAATTTGTTAAATGATAGTTAACGCAATTATTGGAAGATAAAAAAAGTCAAAAAAAAAATTGCTGTACCGCGGTGGATTATACGTCAGCTGGTCACACGAACATGCAAACATTTTTTTTGCCATATTCATTATTTGTTCAAGAAACTTAAAGAACTAATTCACCAGATTTTATGCATCAACGATTAAATCAAAGTTAAAACTACACAAATCTTTATACTGGACTCTATGTTTTTGTGTTTAATTTTACCTATTCTTATCATCACAATTAACATAATATACGCCGATTGCCTAAAAGCGGTGTAAATGATACTTAATTTTCGGAGTTGGATGGAAGCAGCAAGACTTAAATGGTTTCCTCTTTGCCGGGCCAATTTAGTAATGTGCTTATTTTCGTCTGTTGACACAGAGATAGTGAGCCCGGTCTATGTACAAAGGTACTTTTGAATTTGCAGAACTCGGGTGAAGCCAAAAGTGGCATTAATGAGTTTTAGTGTAGCGCAATGCTAATTTCACTGATTGATACATGAAGCTCGTTTTTTTTTTAATTTTGTTGTTTTTATTAGTACCAAAATGTATTATTAGATGTACATTATTTACAAACTAAAATAAGAATTAAAGTATGTACAATTACGGGGCGTCAAAAAATTCGTCCACATCGCTGTCAACTGGAAAAGTGCCCAGAAGGCTGGCAGCATTGCCACGTTGGATTGCAATGCTGATCCTTTGGCCAAAAAAAGCCCAGCCCTCTGGTCTCGTGAAGAGTCGACCAACCGCTTGGCGATATCTCGAATAAAATATGCTTGTGGTATTTACTTCGACTACATTTTAACAGTTAAGCTGGTAACATGTGGCTTTGAGTGTCATTCTATATATGTAACTTCAATTAAAAAGAATTTGATTGAAGATCTCTAAGTTGAAGATGCACGAAGTTGATGATGCAATGTAAGGTTTTAACATCCAGTCGAAAAGGACTTACGAAAAGTACCAAGACAATTTCAATAATCTGTAGCTACATATATGTAAAACAATGTGTGCTCAAGTAAAACATATATGCTTGAGGTAGAAAGAGCCCAAAGAATGATACTGAAGGTAGCCCTTTTTAAACCTAGACTATTCCCTACTTCATGTTTGTATAAAGAAGCAAAGGTTTTAACAGTTAGACAACTTTACATACTAATGACCATCTTAAAAAAACACGGTCGTATTTGTTTGTCATCTATTAGGGATAAGGATGTCACTAGAAGACACCATGAGGTGTGCAAAACTCTGGCAGTAAGAACATATTTTGCGCAAAAGTTTTATAATTACAGAGCGGGTTTACTCTATAATAAAGCTAACCAACTACATTCTATAGCTAAACTAAATAAAATGGAATGTAGAAATAAAATTAGAGACTGGCTTTTGGAATTGGACTACCAAGAAACAGAACATATATTATACTGGGCTGCCTAGTTTTCTCTATTTGATATACGCAGGATATTTTACATACACATACAACCACACATACACATACACACACCCCCCACACACCCCCACACCACACACACCCCCACACCACACACACCCCCACACCACACATACGCACATTACTTATCGTTTTTCTTATTTTTATTTTTATTTTTGTTTTCTCATGTAAAATGTTTGTTTCAAACTACATATAACTAGACCCTACCAAGAGGGGGAGCCAGGAGACTCATAGCACAGGGAAACCTAGTTTGAGCTCCTGTCTCCCACAGTTAAATGTACTTACCTGTTATAATTTTAAAATTTGTTCTTTTATCTATATGTGGGAGAAAATAAATGATTATTATTATAAAATAAATGATTATTATTATTATCTAATTACTTTCAAAATATGTAATCGAAAATGTTTCATATAATTTCTTCACGCCCATTTTGCCGTCCGGCGTTCTCAAGTTTCGTATGGATCGCATTGCCAAACTTCAGTTGTTACAGGGGCACGTGACTGCCCCACTCTATGCTGATGCTTCTAATAACCGGGTAAATTGCGTAGTTAACGAAAATTTTCATGTTATATTGTTATTTCTACTCGGTCCGCAGCTGGAGATTATACTCTGCTTATCATGAGGTTTATCGTCGGTAATTATTTTCATCCACCAAGAGTTGCGTCCTTCGGAACACTTAGCACACAAACTTGAGAAATAAAGATGTGTACATGTGTTTCATTACCTTACGAGTAATAAAAACGTTTTTTTTATATTTTTCTAAATAATCAACATAATATCGATGTTCAAATCTCGTCTAAGTAAGCAATATCGAAACGTCGTATGTCACGGCGTTAGGCACGCGCGTATTGGTTAAAATTTGGAGCGACAAGTCAGTTCGAATTCATCTGTGTTCCCGGATCGTGACGCGTGCGCCTTTTTTTTCTCCTTCAACACAAGAAGTACAAGTGAAGATCCAAGAACGATCACAAGGTGGAAACTCAACGAGTGCTGGTGGCAGTCCAAGGTACGTGTGTGCATTGTATCGATTTGCTATCACCTATAACGAGATTTGAACCAAAACGTTAATCGTCAGACTCCACGTCTGTCCCAATGTGGTAGGAAGCCATTCGTCATTTGGTGGGTGCGTATGCTACATTTTTTGGTGCCGAAACCCGGGAGTTTCTATCTATTCACTAATCGTAAATCGCCATCGTTAATTTACTTACGGTATTTCTGGTTAAATCGAAACTTAGAATATTTCAATCAAACTATTGTTTCTTATTAAAACGGTAGTTATCGCATTCTAAGTTATTCTATGCCATCGTAATTACCTAAGGAGGTAATAATCATATTAAATACCTATCAAATTACCTGTTTACTGCTTATCACCATCGAACAAGAATTCATTCTATTTAAGTATTCTGATTTCTGATCAAATCTTTTCCGTTATACAATATTTTGTAATCCGTTTAAAAACGTTGCGAATCAGAACTATAAAGTTTTAGATTGGTTTAATTATTGTGAGATCAAATTTTGCAATCATTTTGTATATTATCGGTGCATAATTTGGCTCAGGATAGTTGGATAATCATAACCTATTCGCATAATTTTATCGTAACACACCAAATTTATTTCCTTCTTAATTTTGTCAATCACCCACTAACCATAAAATTATTTATCAAAATTATCACAAATCTTGGGGGTATGTTGGAAAACTTTCGAGCGGTCCACGACTGATACATACGAAATAGTTGCCGGTTGGCAGGAATGACGTAGATAAAATTCTCAGTCATCGAGTATTATATCTGTGTGTGTACTTGCTATTCATACTTTCATACAAATAAGTTGTGTCTATCTTTTACGTGTGCAGTTACGGTTCGTTTTACACTTTGTTTGTTTACATATTATTTTTATTTTTTAAATAATTATGTCGCTCCCAATTAAGCATTCGTCGCGTAAGTTGAGCACTTTAAAAAAATCCAAATCTAAATCAGTAGACGTCGAATATACTACGCAGGATTTACCTTCATTACGTAGAAAACGGTCTATCGCTTATAAACGGTTGACTAAGGCTTTGGAGATCGGCACATTAGCGGTGAGTGATCCGTCTCAAATAGATTTATTCTTATCATACCACCAGGAAGTTAAGCAAATAGCTGCGAATTTTGAGGATGCACATTTCACAATTCAGGAGATTTTGGATGATGATCCCGAAAAAGAGGATAACAAAATTCGGGAATGTTTCGATGAAATGTATTATAAGATTTTATCAATTAATAGAAATTTTACAAAACCTGAAACATGTCGTTCTAATGTTAGCTCGTCTTCAAATCTTCGGTTACCAAAATTAGTGCTTCCGACCTTTAGTGGTAACATCAAGAAATGGCCCGAATATTATGATGCGTTTAATGCTTTAATACACAATTCTACTTCTATAAATGATACAGAGAAATTTCATTATCTCATGTCATCTCTCACTGGTGATGCGTTGTCGGTGGTGAAGACGTTCCCGATGACTCATGAACATTACCATGACGCATATCAGGCACTCACTATGCGCTATAAGAGTAAACGCGACTTGGCTTTCACGTGTTGGCGGGATATTTTAAATGTCGATTTTAAATGCAATGACGCTCACGAGTTCCGAAAATCACTCGATTTATTTGAAGAAAATTTGAGCATTTTAAAAACAATTGACTTGCCTATCGGTCATTGGGATTTTATTTTAGTGTATCATATTTTATCAAAATTAGACACTAGATATCGTCGTAGTTTTGAAGAAAAATATTCAAATATTGAACTACCCTCGTACGAACAACTTAAAACTTTCTTGCAATCCAAATGCGAGGCTTTATTACGCGATACCCACTTCTCTGAGACTACCAAATCAACAAAAAATACACATAGAATTCCTTTCACGCCATCGCCACCGCAATCCAAGCGTACTAATGCATCATCGTCGTTAGTCGCCGCGAATGATCTTAATAATAATGCAAACAATTCAAATACAACTTCGTATACTAGCAAATGTTCATTTTGTGATAATTTACATTCGATTACGTCATGTACCGATTTTCTTAAAAAATCTATTGATGAACGCATCCAAGTTGCTAACGATAAGAATTGGTGCTTTAATTGCCTGAAGCCGTCTCATCAATTGAAAAATTGTAATTCTATATTTACGTGTCGTACATGCAAACGAAAACATCACACCTTACTCCATCGCGATAAATCTACCGAATCAAATCAAACCGAATCGTCTATGGTTTCAAGGTCACCTACTCATACGACCGTTTTGCTGGCGACTGCAATAGTGCAAGTAAAGGATGCTTCCGGTGCGATGCAATCGTTCCGTGCTTTATTTGATACGGGAAGTCAGAGCAATTTTATCACGGCATCAGCAATGAAACGCTTAAATTTAAAATCTACTCAAGCCAATGTGAACGTTAGCGGACTTGGAGACGTAGCAACTTCTATTTTAGGAGACGTTAGATGTTCTGTAGGTGCGAACAACAAAATAATTTTTAACTTAAATTTGCACGTTATTGTTAAAATATGCGGCGATCAACCTATCGCAAAATTAAATACATCGGGATGGTCACATATTGATTCACTGCCGTTAGCTGATCCCGGTTTTGATATCCCGGGACCAATTGATTTACTGTTCGCCGCAGACGTTTTTGCTGACTCGCTTCTTCATCAACATATCAAGGGAAATTCCAGCCAACCCACCGCCTTTAATTCTCTCTTCGGTTGGCTTCTTTTAGGCAAAACTCGATTAGCTTCTAACGCTTTACTGCATACATCGTTAGATCTTGATAGCGAATTGAATTCTTTAGTTCAACATTTCTGGGAATTAGATTCAATTCCGAAATCAACCCTCTTAACACCGGATGAGACGCTTTGTGAACAGTCGTTTTTGAACAATCACTCCCGAGATGCCTTCGGACGGTATATATTGCGATTACCATTCAAGGACAATTCGGAACCCACCTTCGATGGCTCTCGCGACGTTGCATTGCGACGATTTCATGCCATCGAACGTAGACTAGCACGTGACTCAAACTTACAAGGTCAATACGTGGACTTCATGTCAGACTACATCAATACGGGTCACATGACGATAGTTCCAGCCGATGAAATAGGTATGGGAAAATATTATATACCTCATCACTGTGTTTTGCGTCCTAGTTCAACCACCACGCGTCTCCGCGTAGTCTTTGATGCATCTGCCAAGGATCGTCACTCCCGTTCCTTAAACGATACTCAACTTATCGGTCCTAAACTACAACCTAATATTCTAGAAATATTATTACGATTCAGAGAACATGACATTGTTTTCATGGCCGACGCAAAGCAGATGTACCGACAAATTTTGATATCACCGGAGCATCGTGACTATCAACGTATTTTCTGGAGAGCTTCGCCAAGCGATGATCTTCAAGAATATCGTTTGAATACTGTAACGTATGGTGTAGCTTCATCTCCGTTTCTTGCTTGCCGTACGTTGCGACAGCTTGCTGAAGATGATGGAGATTCATATCCCATGGCAAAGAAGATAGTCTTAACGGATGTTTATATTGATGATGTCGTATCCGGCTGTGATTCACTGAAAAATGCAAAACAAGCCAAAGATGAACTTATCGCAATTTTCAACTTAGGTGGTTTTTCGCTCAGAAAATGGGCAAGTAACAATACACAACTCTTATTAGATCTTCCCAATCAAGATTGTTTAACTAGTTCAGTTTCTCTTGACGATTCTGAACAATCAGTTCTAAAGGTTCTTGGCCTAAAATGGGATCCCTCTTCAGATGCCTTTCTATTTGAAATCAAACCTTTAGAGCGGCCATGCACAAAGCGTTCCATTCTCAGTGAACTCGCTAGAGTCTTTGATCCTTTAGGATTTTTATCTCCCATTACAATTCAAGTTAAATCTCTTATCCAAAAACTTTGGATCTCTGGTGTCGAATGGGATCAAACTCCACCTAATGAAATCATTAAAACATGGACCACTTACAAAGATCAACTGTCGCAGTTGAGTCAACTCCGAATCCCTCGCAAACTTATTTGTATCAGGCCAAAATCGTGCGAGCTACACGGTTTTTGTGATAGTTCTGAGTTAGCATATGGTGCTGTGATTTACCTACGCGTTACTGATGAAGACGGTACAGTTAGTATTTCCCTGATCTCTTCTAAAGCTCGTGTAGCTCCGTTAAAGCGTACCTCGTTGCCTCGTCTTGAGCTTTGCGCGGCAGTTCTTTTGGCAGACCTATATAAATTCATACGTGAAACTTACCTCTCTCGTATTCCCATCGGTGCTATCTATTTGTGGTCGGATTCTACTGTGGTTCTCTCGTGGTTACGCTCGCCATCTTCTCGCTGGGCCACATTCGTTGCAAATCGAGTTAGTCTAATTCAAGACATAACATCTACTGAATGTTGGCACCATGTGTCCTCAGAAGACAATCCGGCAGATATTTGCTCACGTGGTCAATTTCCTAGTGAAATTCTTCATAATTCGTTATGGTGGGCGGGGCCATGTTGGTTATCTAAAGACCAAGCATATTGGCCTTTACACTCGGACAACATAATATCTCACGATGACGGAGTAATAATACAAGCCGAGGAACGTAAATCGATGGTTTTAGTATCTGGGCTGGTTGATGGAGTAATGAATAACGATCCAACAATTTATGAGAATTTGCTTAATCGCTTCTCTTCACTTCAGAAAATTATTAATGTAGTCACTTATATTTACCGTTTCATTAATAATTCTCGAAATCCGAATCAGGCAAACCGTAACAAGTTTCTTAATAACGTCGAACGTCATAAATCTTTGATGCGAATCGTTAAAAACGTACAAAGTAATGTTTTTCACGATGAAATTTCTAATTTGCAAACTAATAAACTGTTAGCGAAGCCATTTCGAAAACTAAACCCATTTCTAGACGATCAAGGTGTGCTCAGGGTAGGCGGTAGGATTTCTCGATCTGGCTTGCAATTTGCACAAAAACACCCTGCTTTTCTGCCTTCTGACCATCCTCTAACTTCCTTAATCATTGACTCCGTTCATCGCAATCATTTGCACCCAGGTATAAACACCACTCATTACTTAATACTTCAACAGTTTTGGATAGTTGCTGCTAAACGGACCGTTCGCCGCCGTCTTTCTAAGTGCATTCAATGCTTCCGTATGAACCCGCAACCGTTACAGCCCTTTATGAGCGATCTTCCGTCCTATCGTATTAACCAAATAAAACCCTTTTCTATAGTAGGCGTTGATCTCGGTGGACCATTCCGAATCAAACTAGGTTCACACCGTGGTGCTAAGATAGACAAGGCTTATCTATGCTTGTTCGTCTGTTTAGCAACTAAAGCGGTCCATCTAGAAGTTGTATCGACTTTATCGACCGATGGTTTTATAGCGACGCTTCGGCGTTTCGTTGGACGACGAGGGCGATGTAATGAAATACACGCAGACTGCGGAACCAATTTTGTTGGTGCTAGAAATCAACTGTTGCCCTTAATGCAACATGCTTCTAGTGCCGAAAAAATTGAATTCAAGTTCAATCCACCAGGCGCACCGCATTTCGGCGGTGTTTGGGAAATACAAATAAAGGCAGCCAAATCCCATTTGTTTCGGGTAGTGGGTGATCAGGTACTAACCTTCGAAGAGCTAAGTACTCTTTTTGTCCAAATTGAAGCTATGCTTAACTCTAGACCTCTTTGCCCTATCAGTTCTGATCCCAATGATCTCTCTTGTTTAACGCCAGGTCATTTCTTGACCTTAGAGCCTTTGACATCTGTTCCCGATGAAGATCTGGCTAATATTAACATAAAACGGCTTCCTCGGTGGCAGATGATACAAGCCTTTCAACAGAGTTTCTGGACTAGGTGGAAAACGGAGTATTTAAATTCATTAACACAACGTGCAAAATGGACAAAAGATTCTAAGCCATTATCTATAGGTTCGATGGTGATAATCAAAGATGACAATCGTGCCCCGTTGCATTGGACTCGAGCACGGGTTGTAGATCTGCATTATGGTGGAGATGGGGTAGCTCGGAGTGCAACAGTAAAAATTTCAAATAACCATCTTATTCAACGCCCATTGGTAAAATTATGTCCGATGCCAATAGAAGACTAGTTTTTATTATAACAACTTTAGTTAATCTTAAGAAGTTAATCTTAGTTAAACATTCGTAACCGTAATCTAATTAGTTTTTTTTTTATATCTTTAACCAGAAAATGCCATAGGTATTTTGGTGGGCGGGATGTTTCATTACCTTACGAGTAATAAAAACGTTTTTTTTATATTTTTCTAAATAATCAACATAATATCGATGTTCAAATCTCGTCTAAGTAAGCAATATCGAAACGTCGTATGTCACGGCGTTAGGCACGCGCGTATTGGTTAAAATTTGGAGCGACAAGTCAGTTCGAATTCATCTGTGTTCCCGGATCGTGACGCGTGCGCCTTTTTTTTCTCCTTCAACACAAGAAGTACAAGTGAAGATCCAAGAACGATCACAAGGTGGAAACTCAACGAGTGCTGGTGGCAGTCCAAGGTACGTGTGTGCATTGTATCGATTTGCTATCACCTATAACGAGATTTGAACCAAAACGTTAATCGTCAGACTCCACGTCTGTCCCAATGTGGTAGGAAGCCATTCGTCATTTGGTGGGTGCGTATGCTACATCATGTTATTAAAAGCTTTAATAACATGATTTGGACACGAGGGTACATACATATTTTTAATCTCACATTCTTTTTTAAATTATGGCGTTAACTTATAAAATTCATGTTCATGAAATTCCATGATAAATCAATTTTGCCATGAAAAACTCGCTGGAACTCCAAGCTGCGAGAGAATGTATGGATTTTGCATGATATATGGGCTCTATTTTACAGTGCTTATCTCTCGTAGAAAAAAATATTCGAAATCATTGCATCCATAACGTCTGATGAATTTTCAATAAAAATATTCAGATTAAAAAAAGAACTTCTTTAATATATGTTCAGCATATTGCTGTCTAATTAACGCCTCCTTGATGTTGAATTTAAATTATAATGTATACGTATACGAGCACTTATACTTATAATGAAATTCGAATGGGTGAGTTATTCCTTATTTATTTACATAATATAGTTTGCAAATATACTAACTGTATAAGTAATTTTACATTTACATAATTCATTATTAATTATTCTACACCAACTAGCAGTATCTATCCTTTAGAACTCTCCTTAATATCTTCCCTGAAGGATTTCTTGGTAAGCTATCTAGGAACATTACTTCTTTTACTTTCTTATAATCTGTTACTCTTTCCGCTACGAAACTGATTACATCTTTGGCATCAACTTCTTCTCCTTCTTTAAGGACAATAAAAGCTTTTGGTACTTCACCCATTTTTTTATCAGGTTTGCCAACAACAGCTACATCTAACACACCAGGATATTCTTTTAAAATGTTTTCTAGTTCCGCTGGAGGAACTTGGTAGCCTTTTACCTGAAAATAAATAGTTTGTATATTAATTATTTAATTAAGCTATTTTCTTTTTGATATCCCTTATCAAATATTTATTGCCTTTGCATACCTTTATAAGTTCTTTAAGCCTATCAACTATAGTGACAGCGCCATATTTATCAAGTTTGGCTAAATCACCAGATTTCAGCCAGCCGTCGTATGTTATTGCTTCTTTTGTTGCTTCAGAGTTGTTTCTGTAACCTTTCATTACATGAGGCCCTCGGATGTGTAGCTCTCCAATCTAAAAATATAAAAATAATGAATCTAGATTTTATGGGACTAAGATTTTTAAGCAATTTTGTATCATTCATAGTTAATGTAATGTTGCTAAAATATATGATGTCGCGGTTACAGGAATGTGCTGAATACTAGTGCATCGGTTGACCATACTATTATACTATCCATATATTATACATATTTTTACATCTGAGTTAATTCAACTATAAATATAGCTATACATATCGTTATTATGCTCACCTCATTTGGCCCTAAACTATTTGAGTTGTTATCAACAATTCTTAGTTCAGTATTTGATATAGCAAATCCAGAAGTGGTATAGTCATCTGACCCTGGTACCATTGCAGTTGCTAGTGGAGATGTTTCTGTCAATCCGTAAATTTGTAAGAAGTTAATTTTTTGCTGAAATTTTGAATGCAATTATTAATTTTGCCGTAGGAGTTTATTTAATCTGATTTATGTTAAGCAATTTTGTATAAAGCAATGAAATTTACCTTAACTTTTTCAAGAACCTTATCTATATCATATCTTGGTAAAGGAGCTGCACCACATGTTAGTGTTTTGATCGATGATAAATGTTCTTCTTTCACGTCAGGGTGTGAACCCAAGAATAGAACTAAAAACACAATTAAAAAACTAATATTTATTTATAAAACTAAAATCTAAGAAAAAACTGCTAGATTTAAACTAAGTATATCGGTTTTACAAATAATTTCACAAAATGCATAATTACAAAAAAAGATTAAAAAATTGTTGCTGAGAAGGAAAGTACTATTTAAAATTAGCAATAGTATTTTTAACATACATTATGTGTGCATTTAATAATAAAGATATTGAAATGCACCAGAAACATTAAAAGATAAGAGTTTGCCTTGTAACAAGATACCAGAGATATAGGAATTAAATGTCAGGCGTGCTGGTTGACATTTTCACCGTCTACTTATTTGTTGTTTTATCAGATAGGCACTTTATAGTTTCAAAGGACAGCGCAAAAATGGGCTCATTACTACATTGTGTCTTTTTTAATTCGAAATTAAGCACATAACTTGCACATAAACAAAAATAATTATATAATGTGAAAGAAGTGGTACAGTAGAAATATTTATTGTGACAACATGGATTTGTGATCCAAAATTTACAGCAAAAGGTAAAAGGAAATAAAGAGAGATAAAAAGAGTGTCGACTTACCTAATGGAGGTGCTACACATAAAACACTGATGTTATATTTTTTCATAGCATGCAGAAACGTGTTTGGCTGGAATTTTGGCACTGTCACCACTTGTGCCCCAACAGACAATTTATGCAGCAATACAACTGATATGCCATATGAATGATAAAATGGAAGTACTCCCAACACTGATTCTTGATGTGAAGCTACAAAAAAAAGATTAAGATTATTTCCACCCACAACTATTAATTAATAAAAAGAGTATTATATTGTTATTATTGAACTTCTCGATGAATATAATTATGACGCCTGAGCCGTTTTCAGAAGCTCTTGCATGGATTTTTTAACAACAATTTATATCAAGGGGTACTTGAGCACTGTGCTCTGTCATACAACTTTATAGTCATTACTTATGATTATGGGTGATCAACTAGTGGCACTTCAAATCGAGCGTTTCCGTGCTTCGGAAGGCACCTAAAGCCCAACGGCAACCGGGACCAACGTCCCGGTTATCACTTAATTGTGATATTCGTTATAAGCTAGTTGGAGGCCTTCTAGGCGGCTTGAAAACTCCAACAGTAGGTTGACTACTAGCCTACCTCCACCGATCCGCAGTGGGCACGCGTGGTGGAGCATCTAACCTTTCCCTTTCACCTTGATTTGTGAAAGGAGGGCTGTACTCAGTAGTGGGACATTATAGGCTGATGATGATGATGACTTATGATTAACATTATCGAGTACTTAATAAAGCTATAAAAATAAATTTAAGTAGAGCTAATATTAGCAATGAACTCAAGAATCTATATCACAACATTACTTGTAATATGAAACTCAAAGAATATTACTCAGTTTAACATAAATTATAATCTTTATTACATTGACAATTTGATCAAATTAAATTTTCAAGACACCGTAATCTTTTCTTATATAATTCCGACGTTCAAATTCTGCAAGTTAATCTTGGAATAAGCAAAATGTACCAATAGAATCGATGTGCTTTCACAATACCATTGAGATATAGGCTTAATTAAGGATAAGCTCCCAGAGGATTTATTGGATTTCTCGTTCGGTAAGTAGAAAATGCCATTCTTGAGATTGTTGGATGAAATAATGACACATATCCTTGACATGTACATTATTATGATTATGCTTCGTGGAATCATGTCCCATTATATACTCAAATTCATGCTAATATATTAGAGTAACTACTACTCTTACACGATTAGGTATCAATTAATCTCTCAATAAAAAAATTGATAATAACAGCTTGCTATCGTATCAGTATTTTAATGGTACATTAATATAAGCTTATGCGCTAAAAAAATAATAAACATTGGTATGTTCCTTTACTATCTACCTATATAACTTAAACTAGGTACCTATGCAGCTATTTGAAAGTCCAGTGTTTGTTTAGTAACACAAAGTCCAAAAAATAAAAATAAAACCTTAGGTATCGTTAGTGCTGTTAGTAAGTTTTATTTACAATGTCCTAATACAGCAAAATTTATGGTAGAATATACGCCACTCACTTACCAATTTATCAAACTCAGTCATTAATTATCTACGAATCAACTCATCAATGATAAAGACTAACGGCATATTTTGATATTTTCATATACCTACGCAATAGTAGATCAGGCGATTAGTATAATTAGTTGATCAAACATAAGTTCGTTGTATCATTTCAAAAGAAAATAATTCAATAGCATATTTCATTTGTATCTTTAAAAAATTTACTTCAGCTTCTAATAAAAGGACGTACCTGTAGTATCATCATAATGTTTCACTCCTTCAACATCCTGCTGAACGCAATTAGCAACAATATTTCTATTAGTCAATTCCACTCCTTTTGGAAGACCAGTGGTACCACTAGAATAAGGTAGTAAAGCAACATCTTCGGCCTTCTTATTAACTTCGTTTAGTACACTATGATCTACATCATCTGAAAATGCTAGTTCTTGAAAAGACATTGTTCCTGATGGTAGATCGTCTCCGATATTCTTCACAGCTATGATCGGTATATCTTTTCTTATTAGTTGTAATGCTTCTTTGAGAACTACGATTGTTTCTGGAGATCCTATTACTAATTTAGGTTTCGATAGGGTTAGTTGACGATGGACTTCATCTGAAATAGCAAAAAAAAATTTTTTTTGTAAATTTTGTTATATAAGAATTTGTGCTATAAAGAATTATCGTCTTTAATAACACAGATTATGTAACAAAATGATAAATGTTGTTTTTAAACAAATAAATATTGATAGATGCATTGATAACAACTTTGGCGGAATTTTAATTGTGATTGTTGAAATGATTTGGTAACGAACAGCGTTTTCAATCTTACTCGGTGACAATTATTAGTAGCCTAAACTGTTCTTAGACAAAGGCCTCCGGATCCTATTACCACTTTTCTCAATCAGCAAACACAAATAATGTTTTTATTTAAAGTCAGAAGGCTGATAATCAGATGGTCCACCTGATGGTAAGTGGTTACTGTTGCTTATGGCTTTTAGTATGACCAGGGGTCCAAAAGCTTATCAGGTAACATCATTATTGTAAACGTCTTGACATTATAGCTATATTTTTATACCCAAATAAAGATTATGCAATTCTTCGATCAGTCAAGTGATCATACTATTTTGATACTTACAAAGTCATTTGCGAAAATAATCTAGATAATTTCGAGTAGTAAAATTAATTTCGAAACTCACAGTTACTACGTTTTGCAAATCTGCGAGCTTTGGCATGGTTACAAGTTTGACTTCCTAACATTATGGTTATCGATAGAGACAGTCTGTGAAGTGAACTAAAATTTAACTATGATATTTACTCATTGAATTTATTTAAACGCGTGTTCGGTTTATCCAACCTAAGTGGGTTTATTCATCTATTTATTACACTTTAATACACAATACAGTTTATAGCTATTTAAATAACACATTATTAATAAAATTATATTAAACAAAACAGAGACTGAACTATAAACCTATGTTATGCGTACACATCATGACCAAAAAATATCAATATAATTAAGAGGGTTAGTAAATACAAACAAACCTACCACTGTGTTAGTAATCAAATATTAGTTATGAAACAAAACACTTTTGATTGATTTTTGAAAGAGAGACAACTTAGAATTAAAAATATCGATGCCAGCGGACTTGTGGGTAGCACGAAGATCATTATACTGTCGACACATTCTAACTACGGGGTTATAATAAGAAGTATTGTTATGGAAAGTTTCAAGGACTAAAATTTTGGGGTTACGTGATCTGTGCCGGGTACGGGTAAGGGGAATCAACAGTAGAATTAATTATTTTGTGCAAACATGAGTAATCATTATATCTGCGGCGAGTCTCCAAGATAATTATATTAAATTTATTTGATGGATGTTGGTCTTGTTTTTTTTAATTTAATTTGGTTTATTAATTTATTTGATTGGATGTTTTACTATAGAAACAAATTTACCCATACTTCAAGATCCTTGAGGTAGGATGCCTTCCAGTCATCTGAAAAGACGACCTGGGGAAGGTGCCAGATAGCAAGAGGATGAGGAAGACAAGAAGATGGAGGACTGAAAGGAGTACGCACTATCTTCAGCAGTGGAAAGACAAACTGATAAGTCAATTAATTTAAAGTGCTACTTACGAGGTGTATAAAGAGGGTTGACAGTAGTTACTTCAGCTCCCGCCTCAATAGCTCCCAGGATACACAAAGGATATTCGGGCGAGTTAGTCATCATGATGCAGACCACATCGTTTTCACGGATCTTCAGTTTGGTACGCAAATTTGCAGCAAAATTACGAGAATATTTGTATAATTGATGGTATGTGTAGGAACGATTGGTAATACCACAAACCTGTAAATCAATTAAAGGTTATTTGATTAAATTATTATAGTGTACATAAATTGGTTATTTCTTTTATAAAGTACACTTAAAAAATATTCTTGCTGTGTTATCTGGTATACAATTTTGTATTATATATGCCCGTCTCTTGGTTCTAAGTTTATCAAAATCGATTCAGTATTTTAGTGGTGAAAATGTATTAAACAAATTTATATTTGACAAATATACAAGTCTTATTAAATATTTATATTTAGTAATTATATTAGAGCATACGTACAATCGCAGTTTTATCAGCCCATTTTTCCATGTTCTCCCAAATATGTTCGGGTATTGTTCTGTTAGGGATCACCACGTCAGGGAACGGGGATTTCACTGTGTTGTCCGGAGTCCATACATTGGGCCACTTTGAAAAATTTATGGAATAACTTCGTGATAAGAGGAGCCTTTGCGCCGTTTTTGAAAGAATATTGACTTTTGCCATTTCCTGAAAAGAAAATAGTCGAGATTGTTTTGAGTACAATGGTTATTTGGTTTAAGATTATAACTAGACTAGCTGCCCGGCGCGACTTCGTTCGCGTGGTGCTAACCTCCCTAACCTACCCTATCTAAACCATCCAGGGAGTTAATTCTACTGTACGTGTGAATGTCACTGAACTCCTCCTAAACTGGACCGATTTGAATGTTTTTTTTTGTATGCGTTTGGGTGGCGCTCTGGATGGTTTAGATTTACAAATCAGGCCGGCAGATGGCGCTGCAGTCGGTATCTAGGTTATATTATCGACTGCAGCGCCATCTGCCGGGCTGATTTGTGAATCTAAACCTTTACCCTAATTTTTACTACGCTTACAATCTATGCTTGTTGATGTAGCCTATAGACGCTTGTAGCATCACTTGTAGTATCACTTGCCAATATAAAGTGCTTATATATATGTCACAAAAAGTGGTAAGCACACAAAGCCAAGAAGAGTAAGGCCTATTTCATATTATAAGAAAATGTAAGGGCGTGTCTGATCCGACATTTCTTGTAATATGGGTCTCTTATATAACAACCAATGCGACTGCATTTCTTTCTTATACGACAATAATTTTTATTATAATATGCAATAGGACTAACAGTGGAGTAGCGACCGACAGTGTCAAAATAAAACTTAGGTACACACATCTTTGGATTATAAAAAGAAAAAAATGTGTCTCGTGTGACGTCTTCTGAGCTGAATAAATGTTTTATATTCTTTTCTATTCTATTCTTCACTTCAAACTACACGCACTTCGTTTTATTCTATGGAAAAACTGAGTCAAATTTACATCACAGTTTTCAGTTTTGGGGTGACACTACGATTTGGGCATACGCACCGGGTGTCACCCATGCTAGCTCCTCCACTGAAGAGTAATTAAATTATTCTACTAAAAGATTTTATAACGTCAAAATTATTGGATGTACCAAAATGTTTATCATATTGTTAAATAATAACACCACATGGTAACAAATTTAACATCCCTACTTATTACATAATCTGATTATGAAATGTAAAGTAGGTTAATTAATTCTAGCTAAGAGAGAACGACACATATAGTATCATGGCTTTCAACGAACTTTATAGAAGTATTAATTACACTATCACATAAAAGATATTCATAAGAGGGTATGAAATTTCAATAGATTTATCGATAGTAAGACGAAAAAAACGTGGCCTGAAAAAGTTTGCTTTTGTATTCAAGATAATCTATAGTTTGAATTTCTATTATTTGATCATGATGAAATAAATTAGAGGACAACGATTTTTTTTTTGTGTTATGAATGTATTAGGGTATTAGTGTCCGTAAAACTTATGAAATATATTTTTTTATGATAAAGGATATTAATACGTAAGGGACAGACAGTCTCCTATGATCATGTTCGCGTGACTTCAATTCGGTAGCTACCACGGCAACCATACGTCTAATAGTTCCATCCTATATATGGGTGGTTGTAATATTTGTATATGAACTAGCATTCTGCCCGCGGTTTCCCTACATCCTTTGTGCGTCTTCTGGTTCTATGCTACCTCCCCACCAATTTTCAGCCAAATCGGGTCAGCTGTTCTTGAGTTATAAATAGTGTAACTAATACGACTTTCTTTTATATATAATAGATATCGATAGGTCTATTGGCGACCGCCTCGTGCGTCCGAGTGGGTGAGTCGGATGTCGGGGTGGAGCGGTCCATGAAGTACCTGGGCCTCACCCTAGACAGTCGCTGGGGCTTCGAAGAGCATTTTCGTGATCGTCTAGTCCCCCGAATCAAAAGGGTAGCGGGTGCTATGCACAGACTGCTGCCTAATCTCGGGGGACCAAGGGAGGAAGTTCGCCGCCTCTATGTGGGGATCTTACGATCCGTAGCCCTTTACGGGGCATATGGGCGAAGAGTCTGGCCATCCGATGCTGTAGGACAAAAATCTACAGCGTCCAGCGTAGAATGGCCCTACGGATCGTACGGGGATACCGTACTGTATCCTTTGAGGCGGCAACTATTCTGGCTCGCCTTTCTGCCACTGGATATTCTGGTGGACATGGGTGCGAGGATCTATAACCGAATCCGCAACGTCCGCCAGAGTGGTAGAGGCAACCCAGAAGAGGCGATCAAACGGCAGGAGCGACTTATCGCATTCGCGATACGTGGCGCGCAAGGCTCCGCGAGGAGCGGCATGCGCGCAAATGCGTCGTCGAAGCAGTCCTGCCGGTCTTCGAGGCCTGGATGCAGCGACAAGGTGGACGACTCACCTACAGACTTACACAGATAATCACCGGGCATGGGTGCTTCGGTGATTATCTGTATAGGATCGTACACAGGACGGATCGTAACAGGAGTTAATTCTACTGTACGTATGTTTGTCACTGAACTCCTCCTAAACGGCTGGACCGATTTGAATGATTTTTTTTGTATGCGTTTGGGTGGCGCCCTGGATGGTTTAGATTTACAAAACATCCCAGCAGATGGCGCTACAGTCGGTATCTACGTTATATTATTAACTGCAGCTCCTTCTGTCGGGCTGATTTGTGAATCTAAACCATCCAGGGCGCCACTCAAACGCATACAAAAAAAACATTCAAATCGGTCCAGCCGTTTAGGAGGAATTCAGTGACATACACACGAACAGTAGAATTTTATATTATTTCGCTACATAGAGCCGAGACACAGCCCGGTTGTTTTTTTTAAGTATACCTATTTATCTCTATTGTTACTTATGATTGTCATTGAATAACATAAGTATACTTATAATGAGATGAAACCAATTTCGTGTGTACAAGATAAGACAAGGTCAACTAGGTACTTCATGGAAGTTGTAGTCATCGTCTATAATTGGCAACATTTTTGTCAAATATGTTTTTATTTTGATCCAGTGCAATATTGTATGTTTTTTTTATAATGGCAGCAATTTCAAATTTGATTTATACAAAATAAACTTTTTAACAAACAAATAAACCGCCTTCAAAGTACACTTAAAAGTAAGAAATAACTCTTATCTGACACTGTTTTGAAGTGAGCGAAACCTCCTACTTTTTTTGAAGTCGTTTAAAAACTACATTAGAGGTAAACAATATGGAATTCCTTTTTCATCGTGATGACGTTTTTTTAAGGTAAACCCTCTTATGTACACTTCAAATAACAGGATCGTGTTTGTTAACTCAATCCTCTGTATTACAAAAGATGATTTAAAGCAAGTTTAGTAAAACCCACGTTTAAAATAGACGAGGCTATTTTCCAAACCTGGGCTTAAATAAACTATTAGATATTTTGCAATAAGAGGGATTACGTTTATATATTTTACTAGCTGCCCGGCACGACTTCGTTCGCGTGGTGTCCTACTAACCTATACCCTACTACTACACCTACCTTACCCTACCCTACTACCCTGCCCTACCCTATCAAACTACCCTACCCTACCCTCGCAACTTTCTTAATTTTTTCTTTCGTGAGAACCTTCTCCTGACAATTACAAACACAACAAGGGAAATAGGGATTCATTTTTATATATATAGATTAAGTCAAATATTAATAAAATAATATTAATAAAAAATAAACCCGTTGCATCGCGGATGACATGAAAAAAATTAATACCAACTGCGAGTGAATAGATTAAATTAACGTAAAGAAAAAAAAATACTTATACTTACTATGAAAATATCCTTCCTTTTTTAAATAAACTCTACAAAAGTGTACACTGCTGTCTTACAATGAATATTCACGATCTTTGCCACAATTCACTCGATCTCTTCCACATTCACAAATATACTACGTCAATAATGATAGCAATTTTTGACACCGCGTTATCTCAATTGCCACTTTATTTATCTTTTTACGCTTTATAATTACGATAACAATAGAGATACGTATTATCCTGTTATTTAATTATTTAAAACATTTACACTTTTTTCTAATTTATGTAATTTTATTAAAGCAGTGATTTTATTTTACAAAATACGGTGTGCACTTTGCGATGTTTTACACCGAACTAACTTTATTTGACCGTACATTATGTATGTATTGGCAGTATTGGTCAAGGCGGTACACAGGTCGAGCAAGTTTTTGCTTCGATAACTTTTTAGGATTCCGTACCCAAAGTAGCAGTAGTTAGTAATAATTACTAAGCGTGAAGGTTTCAATCTTATAGAAAAGTAATAATTTCAAATTTATTTGACAAAGCATATTGTGATGTATCTCTTTCGTTTTTTTTTTCCACGTCATCATGTACAATTTTTTGTAATAGTGTTTTAATAATTAAATTTCCTTCGTCCTGTTTTCTTTTAATTATTATTACATGACCATAGGTAGACCGACGCACGCCTAATCAAGAAACCCTCGATTCTCAACATTAAGTCTCCGCTCTCCGTAACTAGTCAGTGATTTTGCACTGATTTTGAACAGTAAAGTAAAACCAATCACTGCATCGTGTTTTTGACATCGCCAATCAGAGCGCATGTGTCCTTGAATTAGCCAATCAAAATGTGCTGTGGAAGTGGCGAAATAGATAGATTTAGATTTCTTCTTTGGGTATTGCTCGATAGATAAAGCCCACTGACAGACAGACGGACGGACGGACAGCGGAGGCTTAGTAATATGGTCCCGTTTGGGAACCCTTGTGGTACGGAACCGTAAAAAAGTACTTAATAAAATTAAAGGCTGTCCCATACGAGAAACGGTACGTCTTTGCGGTCGGATTCGTACACGAAGGGGTCCCCCTTCGTGTACGAATCCGACTCGCACTTGGCTGTTTTTTTTAACAGTACATCTATAGACACATCAGTGGCTATTTTTGTAATTGGTTCAAAAACATTATCAATTACTGCAAAGGCAAAATCATATCTTGTGGCGTCTCAAGGAGGAAGCGAGTTATTTTTTCGCTGCTCTGTGGAGCCAACTATAGATTCTGAAATGAAATGTATTAAATAGAATTTTCACCATAATAATATTGATGTGGTGTATGGCCACTTATGGCTGATTCCTATAATTTACGGACCGTTATCGTTTAAAATTGAGACTCACGAAGGCCTCAAAGCTTTGCATAGCAGACCCTCCCATATGGAAGTAGCTATTACAGATAAAATTAGCTTACCAAATGATCTATATGCCCAGTTTGGCAATAAAAACCTACCATGGTAAGCAAAACGATTCGTAACAAAACGGTTTTTGTTTATAGAAACATTAGTATACTAAAACTAACGTTAAGAGCCGTGGGTGAAACCGTAAGGCAAAAGCTAGTCTTTACTAAGTGCCACTAATACTTTCAAAAGTAACGAAGCACTCAAATCAAACATAACCGACAGAAACTCCACATCTTAGTACGAAAGCGTTCAGAGTTACCTACTCTCGTGGAATTAGTTTTCCTTCGATATTTAAAGTCATACAGCAACAGCACTTACGGCTAACTTCGCGGCAGTTAGGTAGTTTTCTAACTCGGAAAGATAACTTGACTAGGTACTTTATGCAATAAGCAACAATGATGTTGGCGGAGCTTTTCTGTTTGTTATTATTATACATTTTTATTAATAATATAATACTTATTTAAAAAAAGAAATAGGTCGATTTTTTTTCAAAAATCAATCGACTTCATAGCGAATAAGTAACATTAATAAATTAATTTTAAAATTAAATAAAAACAAGTTCAAGCAGTTTTCAATCGTACCATAGTGGTGTTACTTCTCCTTCATTATAAAAAAATATACGAATTGATCGAATACATAGGTATTCGATTCGATTTATAAAGATTTAAACATTTGGACTAATCTAACTAAAATAACTGAATATCGTTCATCAAAGCGTTTGAAAAAAGAAGGTACTTAATTGAAAATCAATCCAGCACATTAGGTACAATAACACTTCAAAAGGATGAAAGGAATTGGATAAAGTGGATGTGATTGGTCTATAGACCATTCTAGAGACTGAATTGAGGATCAAGATAAATTATGTAATAGGTGCAGTGCACAAGTAATGGATATATCTACTCGCATACATCATAAATTTTCTCAACAAATACAGACGGACGTGGTTTTTGCATCCTTGCCATATTTTTAGAGGTAGGTATAGTAAACTATTCAAATAGAACACGAATTATACCAAAAAATACAAAAATAAACATAATTGTGTTTATTATTTTACTAGAAAATTATTTATTTGATATTTTTATTTACAAGTCATGGCATAAAATAGCTTGATAATTAAATTAAAATTGTTATATCTATTGATTCTATGTTTCTAATCTTTTTTGTAAATTTTAATATTATGTTTGATCAGTAAAAAGATGGTTGTCTCGTAACTCAAATAATTAACCTCGCACGTACCTATTTGTATTTTATTGACCGTATTTCGATTGATGTCGTTTAGGTAAAACTTTGATATAAGCTAAGAGGTAACACCTTATTATTCCTTCCAACATCAATGTGCCATTAAACTTCGATAACGTGAATCTATTTAGCATACAGTTGACTGGCCCGATTATGACACCAAGTTAAGTCGGTACGCTACATTTAACAATTGCCATTCAACGATTCCGCTAAGAAATGTAGTCCTGAATTTGTGAGGGTTTTAACATTGTTTTAAGGAAATGTTGGCGTGTTAATGATGCTCTACTGGTTTATGAATACCAATAGACTGCTATCTTTAGCAATTCAATTACATAAGTAGATATTATATTTTATTATGTATTTTTTAGGCAAATTCAAAACAACGTTTTCAAAGGTTTTTTATCTTTGTAATTTAAAAGAGTCATGGATTCAAATTCAAAATCATTTATTCAAATAGACCTTCGCAGGCACTTATGAAAAGTCTGACTCTAATACCGGTTCGGAAGGTTGCATTTGCTGAGAAGAGCCGGCTATAAACTCAGCAATTACTCTTAAAACAAGCTTAGATTCAATACATTATATTTACATTTTAATCGCACTGACAAAAATTGCGTGCCCCGGCGCGGCGGCACAATTACAAAGTAGACTGAATAAATATTTAATATGTAAATAAATAGCAAACTTAAGCAGACCAGCCACCACAAGCAGCACCTGTTCAAGATTCAAGATTAAAGAATCGTTTCCGAAAAAAAAAAACATGTTCTTGACTGATCATTATTCCCGGTGTTCTGCAATTTGTATGCAATGCCATGGAAATTTCATACAAATACCCAGCGGAATAGCGTATTTTCCACTACCCTCAGTGGAACCTGATACTGCTTATATATGAATAGGTCTTAATATTCCTATTCGGTCCCACTGCAGAGTAATTTTGTTTTTCGTAGCAACAGTTAACTAACTTTTACCCAAACTAAATATACTTGGGCAACTCTGTGCAAGTTTGGAGTTCACTTGAGAAGTAGTATTTAATAAGTTACAGTTAGGGATTTCGTGGTTGTGTGCATAGAATGTATTATTTTACTATGCGTTTGCATCTTTAATTATTACTGCTCAGAGAAACTGCTGACCCCCGCGGTTTCACTGAGCACGGATTTTTTTGCGCGGAAACCTAATTATGTTATAAAATAAAAGTACGCCAAGTTACTCCTTAAAATATTAGCTATCACCTAGTGAAAGTCACGTCAAAATCAGTCCATCCGTATTTTTTTTTCAAATGTTCTTTTATATTTACTGTATACCTACTTATGCATTTAGTAAAAATCTGTTATTTTGACATTATAAACAGACAGTCCAATTTTATTTATTCGTGATCTGTGCTCTCCTAATGGAAAGCAAGGAATTTGACTAAGAACCAGTGTGTTTTTTTCTATGTTATATACGTTGGCAAGTGTATAACTGAGGTAAGTAAATAATGTGGCCAAAGATTGTAAAACACACAAAGCCTCGCAGGGAACTCCCGAGAGCAGCTGCTGGAAAGACCGGTCAAAAAACATGCAAAAGTGCAGCAAACATTAATAGGTTCTCTTTATTTTTCGCGCGATCAGACTAGCCAAATTTTTCATTAACATATTTTTATTGTGTCCTTTACATTGGATTGCCAAACTAGAAACATAATATTTAGTCCGTAATTTAAATTATCAAAAAATATGAGACACGTATTTTTTCCTTTGTCAATTAAACAAAAAAATACGAAGATATCTTGTGTTGAAGTTGTGCGTGATGTCACTTTTGGCTCTAAAGTGAGCCTCCACTCCCGAACTTTATCTTTGTAATTTTTTAATGATTTGGTAAAGCATAAATTACGTGTCCAACATTTTTTGATAATTTAAGTTACGGACTAATCACAGAATTATTGTTTTTTTACCTAGGAATCATCCCTATTGTTCCCGTATACCTACACCGAATAACCTACCTTATTTTCATACCCATATCCTCAAAGTTTTCCTTCAAGGTTGTACTAGGGTGTCCCCAAAATAGATAAATCGAGTGACAATAAATCCACTCG
Source organism: Achlya flavicornis (assembly GCA_947623365.1). Lineage (NCBI taxonomy): Eukaryota > Metazoa > Arthropoda > Insecta > Lepidoptera > Drepanidae > Achlya > Achlya flavicornis. The sequence goes on along the minus strand of OX392482.1, from coordinate 3,504,340 downwards.
ACAAAACGCGCTCATACCGTGTAGTAAGTATGGATATGAGCACATTTTTCCGGACCCTTTATTTTTACGGATGTATAAATACGAAGTCAAACTAGATATAGTTTATGATGGGAATATTTGAAGCTACAAAGTAAATCCTTGTTTAGACCCTACTGTATATAAGATATGGTTATGTAGTTGAATTATGAAACATGTTTAGGTTAATCTTTCTTATTTTTCTTTAGGTTACTATTTATTTTATAATATTAAAGTTGTTGGTTGTTTATTAGGGTCCGTCTATCTATCCGTTTGTTTGTCAGTGGCCGTATCTAATGAACCAAGATAGGTAAACAGTGAATGTGTATTTCTATTGTGACTATAACAACAAAAATAATAAAATAAAAAATTTGAAGGAGAAACAAGAAACTCCTTTCCGCAATGGTTTTATCTCAGAGCAGATAATAAATTTAATTATTAAAAGAAACAAAAAACCCGACTGCGTAAAACAAAAAATAACTGAAAAGATAAAAACAAGCTCTGGAATATTACTTGAATGTTATAAGGTATTGCTGTCGGGGACAAACCAATAACCTAGGTATGTGTTTTTTTTGTAATATTTGTTTATCCCCGACAGCAATACCTTATAACATTCAAGTAATATTCCAGAGCTTGTTTTTATCTTTTCAGTTATTTTTTGTTTTACGCAGTCGGGTTTTTTGTTTCTTTTAATAATTTAATTTATTTCTGACTTTTTAGTTCTATACAGAATTAGTTGTAAGTATTAGTAAGTAAATGAGTGGTACGGTAAAGTAACGCTAACAACCATCGCAACTCTGTTGAGTTATGTACGGTACCGCTCATAGTACCTACTGTCCTTGCATTAAACATGGTTTTTTGCAGTTTACGTCAAAATGGTAGCACAAAAGTATTGCAATATATACATATATGGAATGGGCTGTTCACAAGCTTTCATTTGATACCCATATTGTTATAATAACGAAATATTTGTTTTTAATACCCCCCCTCTTTTCTTATCCGTAGACGCCATATAAAAACAATATACCCTATGACACTCCCACAGTCAAGGCGAATCTAACGACACCTCATATGCTTAAATCCATCAAGCCGTTTAGGCTGCAGAGCGTGCCAAAGAAATAGACATACATACATACATACATACATACATACATACATACATACACTCGAAAAACATAACCCTCCTTCCGGGTCAGTCGGGTAAATACTACGTGTTTTATTCTTCGATTTTTGTTAAACGTTTGAGAAAAATAGCCAATTTAGCCAGATTGTCCAAAAAACGTTAAAATTCGTAGGAGAACGAAAACGACCGACATAGCTCGTAGAATTAGTAAGCTGAAGTGACAATGGGCAGACCACATCGCTCGAAGAGCTGATAACCGATGCAATGGGGAAGGAATGTTCTCGAGTGGCGACCACGTACTGGAAAGCGCCGAGCGGGACGACCTCCCACCAGGTGGACCGACGACCTAGAACCCATGTCTACTATTTCAATTGTGTTCCAATGAACTTTCAGTGGTGACAAATGGCGCCATTATGACGCTGTTGTGCTGTAGACTAGGTACCAAAACTGTAAAACGTCACAATTTTGACCACTGAAAGTTCATTGGAACACAATTGAAATAGCAGGCGGGCCCCTGGTCAGAGTCAGGGCGCCGCTGGATGCAAGCAGCCCAGAACCGTTCGAAGTGAATCAATGGGAGAGGCCTATGTTCAGCAGTGGACATCCATGGGCTGACATGATGATGATGACGATGTCGAAAAAATATTAAAAAGAAAAAAACTGAGATTCTTGCCGGTTCTTCTCAGATGAAAGGCGGAATTACGAACTGGTGGTAATTACAGTAACTTTAGCCTTCATAAGTGCCCTACTTATAGGGCCTAAATTTAATAAACGGCTTTGACTTAAAATAGTACATAGTTCGAATTTAATACAGATAACTATTTTTTTTAATTTCTCCACATAGATCAAAGCTTGCTTATAAGTAAAATATTGTCATATTAAATTATAAATTATGTATGAGATTAAAGTAAGGTAATATTATATCCGGTTATCTAAATAATTACATTTCCCAGAGTTACGAAACCAATAAATTCATATACCGGAAATTATTTATAGATTTTAAACATTCCTTTATAAATTTACATTTTATGCTAAATCATTTAAAATTAAAACCAATAAGCAAGCTTCATATCTAACAGAGGTAATTTTAAATTCAAATTAATGCCGAAATTCAATTTTATTCGGTACTAGCTTTCCGCCCGCGGTTTCACCTGCGCCCCTTCTTTACCCCCTACCTACCCTACCCTACTAACCCTACCCTGCTAAGGTTGCATTAGAAAAGTTTTTATTGTCGTTAAGTTTTCTTAAATTTTCCAAGTTTCTGAGCGATTTTCTTAATGTTTTTTAATGTAAGAACCTTCTCCTGACAATAATAAACACAACAAAAAAAGAATTAGCGAAATCGGTCCAGCCGTTCACGCGTGATGGCGTGACCAAGGGAAATAGGGATTATTTTTTATATATATAGATTATTGTTAAGTGAATGTTATTTTCACATAAAGTAACATGTACAATAAGTCACATAGCAAGTAAGACATGTTTCCGCCTCTTGAGCTCCTGTAATAATCGGATGAGCAAAAAACGGCTCATGTCGTAACGATACTGGCTAAGATTGAGTACACACAGCTATACTGTTTGGATGACATATCCATCCAGCCAATATATTAGACAATAGACATAGCTTTATTTGACATCACAAAAATAGAATAAAAAATACAAAGTATGCAAAAAACAAACAAAAACAAAAGCTTAAAATAAAAAATAATAACAAAAAAATAATAATAATAATAACACACAAAGCTTTTATAATTATACAATAAAAGAAAAAAAGAAAAAGCATAGATATTTGTGGTGTGATACCAAAAAGGACTCCAACTCAGCATATTGCTGTGGCACATAGGTACCATCAGCACTGATTTTCAGTGGAGCCCGAAAAGTTGAGATGCGCTCGCGCGGTGCTCCTGACTTTATTTTTATTATTATACTGCTGGTTAACTAGCTGTACCTACTCATGTTTCCGGTATAAAAATGTAGCCTATATCTCTCTTCTTTCCATAGACCCGTATAAAATAATAAAAGTGCACATGGAATATTACTTAAGTTCATTCAAGCGATCTCTCTAAAAAAAAACTTAAAGAAAAAAGAAAAAAGTATGTACCGCGCAAATGTCACACATGGAACCATAATAGGGATTTGGCCTAGGTGAAAAAAAACGTAATTAGTCCGACATTAATTAAAAAATATTGGACAAGTATTTTTTGCTTTATCAAATCAATAAAAGTTTGCAAAGACAAAGCGCGTCAATGTTCGGGAGTGGGGGCTCATGACGTCGTTGTTTGAGTCAAGGTGTACCATTGCTTAACCGTCATCCGAAACTTCAACACACCAATCTTCGTAATTTTTTGTTTGATTGACGAATGAAAAATTACGTTCTATTATTTTTTGATAATTTAAATGACGGAATAAATAAAATAATTACACCCCAAAAAAATTTTTACGCCTTTTTTTTTTATTCTACTAAGTCGGTAAACAAGCATACGGCCCGCCTGATGGTGAGCGATGGTGAACACAAGAAGCATCGCTCACGCGTTACCGACCTTTCCCCCCTCTCCTATGAGCTCTGGCGACCTTACTCACACGCAGGAACACACCTTTACACAACATTAAGTTATTTGGCTGCGGTATTCTGTAAGGTGGAGGTAATTCCCCAGTCGAGCTGCTCTTTGAGCCAATAAACGCTATGCTCTACCTCTCTCAAAACCATCTTTCATACCAAACACATAATACGATATGCTAGCCATTCTTTACAGCCGTGTGTAATCTTAAAAGCGTGCTTCCTTCAAGTAATTTTCCACTTGATCAGTCCGCCGACTTTTTCTCCCCTTTTTCTGTTTCCCCATCGCAAGTCAAGTGTGATCTTATTGGCCTGCTAAGAATTCTAATAAAAGTTAGGTACGTCAAGTTAGTAGGTCTAAGTATCATTACATTGCGAATTGTTTTTTGGGGATCCTTTTGAATGGTACTTGATTTAAATACGGACTCATTACGTGATCTGGGTCGTTAGGGACTTAGGCTTTATTTGAATTGTTTTGTTCTAGTTAGAAATAAGGTAACATGGATTTTTGCGCGACTCGTAAAATGTGTAGGTGCATTTACCGTATGTAGTCGATCATATTATTTAAATCTTATGAATTAGACGTAGAAACTTATCTACTTTATATAGGGCCACGAAAATAAAAAAATGTATGAATTTTAGTCTTATAGCTCCCGTAGACTAACGAATTTCTATTGGCCGTCTAGTCGGGATTATAATATAATTTAGTATGAAGATATAATAGTAATAGTAATTTTATTCAAGAAGAAAACATACTCATTTGACAAACTATATATAATGTGACTGTGCACATTATAACTATTAAAATCTTCATGCTGATTAAAAACCCGGAGCCGTTTTAGGCCGTCTGTGGAGGCTTTAAGTCTTACTTTCTTTTAACACTAAATAAAATAGATAAATACGTAACAATGCCCGCGAGGCATTTCTTTGTAAGATTTAAATTTAAATAGAATTTATTGAAGATGGATCGTCAAACAAATGTCGAGTAAACAAAAAAGTCTATTGAATCTTCAACAAGAGAGCTCCAGCTATCTGTTGGAACATTCAATTGGGCAAAATTTTCGAAGCAAACTCAGTTATTATCAGCCGTTTTCAATTACAACCGTCTGAAACTTCGTTATTTAGATGTTGGTGCGATTACATAAAGTGGGGAGTAGACTAAAGATTTAAATGTAAATTAATATTTGTGGAAGATTATGATCGGGTGTATTATACAACAGGCCAGGCAAGTTCTGACGTCTTCAATATCGATGTCGCGTTCAATTTCCGAAAAATACGGTGGTTAGTTATTGTGGCTATGACAAAAAAAAAAAACATTCACAAATAACGTATTTCGAGCTCATGATTTCGATTTCAACAAAAGTTTTCCGCAATGGCTTACTTTAGTAACCTATTTCAACCTTCGATGTCGAAATTCGATATTTTGAAATTCCGAAATACAGTTAGTTGTTCAAGGTGTCATTTTCAAACAGAGCCTATTACAAAGAAGCTATATTGAAGATGAAGATGTCTGGAAGTACCTACGTACCTGCACTCCGCACAAGTACACCCTGGTCCCAAAAACTGTGCACTTTTTTGTTTTTTTAGATTATATTTTTTTATTAATTTTCTTGCTATTTTTTCGACTGTAGTTAGGTATGCTTAAGTATTTTGTTTTATTGTTAATAACTTGGAAAAGAGCCAAAATAGTCAGATTATTAAAAAAAATATGATAAACGTTGCCGACTTCCGAACCTAATTAATTTACGAAATTGAATAAATGGTTGACTTTAAGCAATGTGACGTTATTGAATAAAGCTAAATATATTTAATTAGTAACACTAATGTTAAAATCCCTATAAGCCCTCGTAGAGGTCAGTGTGGATAATAGAGGCCAAGAATGTGCAAAGGACGGATTTGATTAGATAGCTAAGAAGTCTTCTGTAAACCGCAGGACTATGTTAGGGATATGTTGACCTAGTGGTCACAAAGGGTAAGAACCCTCGGACCCTTGGGTCGGCGTTGTGTCGTGGAAGTTATACAAGTCAAGTACTATGGAACGATTGTCACACTACTGTATCAAAAGATCAGGTTAAATCAAACTGTAGTGCTTGTTAAATGTGCGAGTATAAACCGTGTATTTTTATTGCAGCATACTTAATGTACCCAAAGAATAGGCACTAACTATTGATAAAAAATTTTTTTTATATATGTGTAATAAAAAAAACAAATTTTATGAATTATGTCGCATGACGTCGTTTGAAACACCCTGTTACGAAGGCAAACTACTCGACTCGTGCGCTGGGTTGACATTTTCTACCATTTCATACGTAAGCTTTAATTATTAACACGATTTTTCATAATTCTAATGCAATTTTTGTTTTATTATTATTATTATACGAATTAAAAAAATATATATATGATTGATTACTACCTATTCACTGGGTACATTAAGTGGGCTGCGTTTGTAAGACGAATAAAAAGACACAGTGTAAACAGTGGCCTACTACTTTACTACAACTTAATAATACAACTATTATTATATTTTCTACAAAATAATTCACAAGTTCCTTGTCATTACAGTGAACTCTATCTAAAGGAAACTGAATTAAATATTCCATTTGTTTGTTTTGTTTTAGTAAATATTTACCTCCATTAGTAAGGTATTCTCAGCGGTGGCCTGAAGTTCGTTATGGAAATTAATGGGGGGGATATGTTCAGCAGTGGACATTCCTGAGCTGAATATGATTTGACGGAGACCGTCTCAACCTCCGGGACACCAAAATCTATCAGTCGGCCATTATAATTATACTTGGCTCCAAAACACAGACAACAGCAAATTTTATATCATGTCATTAGATAGTTATAATATTTTGTCTATCTCAATTATTGTATAAATGTTGATACATACAAAATCAGGCAGCTATTTAAGAGAGGTAGATAGAGTGTAGCGTTTATTCGATCAAAGAGCAGTGGCTCGATTCTCGTAACAAAACTTCAACGATGTCGTCGTAGCGACATTTTTTTTATACCACTTAGGTGGCAAACAAGCATACGGCCCGCCTGATGGTAAGCGGTTACCGTAGCCTATGGACGCTTGCAACACCAGGGGTATCACGCGCGCGTTGCCGACCCTAAAAACATCGACGATTAAATTGTGTTTTTAGGGTTCCGTAGCCAAATGGCAAAAAACGGAACCCTTGAAGAACGAAACTTGGTAAGTAGATGTATTCTGTGAACCGCATTAAGATTTTCACACAAAAATAGAAAAAAAACAATAAATTTTGGGGGTTCCCCATACTTAGAACTGAAACTAAATTTTTTTTTTTCATTAACCCCATAAGTGTGGGGTGTCTATGGATAGGTCTTCAAAAATGATATTGAGGTTTCTAATATCATTTTTTTCTAAACTGAATAGTTTGCACGAGAGTCACTTCCAAAGTGGTAAAATGTGTGTCCCCCCCCCTGTAACTTCTAAAATAAGAGAATGATAAATCTATAAAAAATATATGATGTACATTACGGTGGAAACAAACCATATCCTCGTATTTTTTTGTATAATTGACAAAAGAAAAAATACTTGTCTAATATTTTTTGATAATGTATATGACGGACTAAATAGATTTTTTCAGGAAACCAGCCTATTTAAATAGTTGATGTCGCTACAACACGTTTTGTTACGAGAATCGAGCCACAGCTAGACTGGAGGAGTACCACCACCTTACAGAATACCGCAGCCAAATAACTTTATTTTGTATTCCTGCGCGTGAGTAAGGTCGCCAGTGCTGATTGGGAAGGGACGAAGGGTCGGTACCGCGTGAGTGATGTCCCGTGAGTTGCAGCTTACCATCAGACTAACAAAAACGAATCGTTTTACTTACCAATGGTTGTTTTTTTATTGTCAAACTGGGCATATAAATCATGTCGTAAGCTAATTTTACCTGTGATAGCTACTTCCATATGGGAGCTTCTGCTATGCAAAGCTTTGAGGTCTTTGCTTCATTATTAGTAAAGATATGAGTCTTAATTTAAACCGATTACGGTCCGTAAATTATAAAAATTGGCCATCAGTCGCATAAAAAAAACAAAAATATATTGTGTTATTGTTCCATCATACAATTTTCAGCGAAGGAAAAGTACCCCAGCTAATGGACGCTATGAAATCTTTAAAAGGTTTTTGAGATGACAACTAATTGACAGACGCCGATTGAAAATTAAGGAAGGAATTAATTATTGTGAGAGCGAAGAAATTTTCTTTTTAGGTTATTTGAATTTTGCGTCGTCGCAATTATTTAATCCCAATCTGAAGGTTCATTTGTAATTATCAAACTTTACAATTAAGACTTGCCTGGTTATAAAACTTGTCTCCAACAGTTTATGAAATGAAGTATTTTTATTAAAAAAGACCATCACAGACATGGACTCTAAACTCTAACACATGGGTTGAAAGGTTGCTTTTGCTGAGACGAGCTGAAAATGGATTCGGCAGGTCAAATTCGCCGGTGATATTGGTGGCAGAGCTATGGCAAGATACCGCTTGCTGGCGTCACGCAGCATGGACCGCTCGCTGGAAGCGTGTGGTCAGCAGGACTAGTGGCGCGAGGCGTCAACTATTTGTAAAATTTACTTTAACACATACGATTTAAAGGCCTCACTTACATGACAAGGCGTAGCCGTGCTGTTAAAGTGAGCGGTGACCATTATATCATTCTCGTTAAAGCTTCAGTCTCTCCGTCTTATGATGATGAGCCCCTTGGGGAAGTCTCTGACCAGGAACACGAAATATGAAGGCCGTTTTCTCGCAGACCATCGATACTTTCATAGAGTTAGAATATTATAGCGATAGCGCTAACAACGTTACCTTGGGCGAAGCGTGAGCAGTTTCCACATATATGCATTCACAGATATACGTACGTACACTAGAAGTTTTCAAATAGCACGAGTTCGGTGACACATGGTATTTTATTAGATTTCTTAAATGTTCATTTCGATATAATAAAGTAATACTATGATAGAGCGAGGTTTCATGAAATATTGTGAGTGCTATTTCAGAGTAATCAAATGGAATTTCATTAGATATTGGTAAATAACCCTTGACCTTGACGACTCATCCTATGTGAAATAGATTATAGTTGATTTACAGTCAGACAAAAATATGTCGATATGGATTCCTTTTCATTTATTCCCCGTAAATGTATCGATAAAAAACGAGAAATTGGGATTCAATAGATATATATTATGTATTTTAGTCGTTCAAACTATGTACGCGCACTTCTTTTCAAGGAATTTTGCCCGGACCCGTGCTCACGGCCCGTACTCTAGCAGTGGCTCTATTAATATTCTTACTCTATGGCTACTTTATTACCCTCGAAGTTTCTCCCAACATAACTCCCATAAGGATCCACAAACATTCTGTAAACATATTCTTCCATATATTTTCCGAGGTGTGAAGTTTGTTTGTTTCCTCCCGATATAATCCCATAGGATATTTCCACTGAAACTTATTGAGTTTAACTTATTTGATAAGCCCGACCCGCGAGCTGGAAAGTATGAAAATATTTTTATAAGATACAATTCGATTTCGTGTTTTCCCTTTTGGAATTTATTACAGATTTTTTCCTATTGAGGGCTTTATGAGTTTATTGTGAACAATATTAATATTCCGGTAGGTTGTTCTGTACTTAAGTTTATTTAAAACAAATATGTACCTACAAATTACAATCTATATATAGAAAATTTCCTTAAGTCTGCAGCTGCTTCCGATTAACGGCAAGGTTCCCAGAATGCTGGCAGCGTTTCCTCTTTGTATAGCCATGATACGTTGAATGTTATTATTTATAGAAACGTCTAATCTCTCTCTCGTCTAATCTAATAGTTCTTCTACTACACACCTTGGAATTACAAATTACCATCGGCGGCAACTTTCTCAAATAGAATAAATCAACCCAGATTTTCCTAAAATTCCTGATTTATAAAAAGGAGTTTTTGGAAATACTAAAGAAATTCAGGCGTTTGTTTCTCTCCCATTATCTTCCCTAACGATTTACGCAGCAAATTATTACAGGGATTTCCAAAAGTTTAATTAAAATTAGAAAAAAAAACGTCTAATAATTCGTAGGATAAACATGTGCTACAATTCTAAGTCTGACAAAGAGTGAAGTTGCGATATATGATTATGTAAGGATCGGTACATTAAACATCAGTTTCAAATAAGAACTGAACAAAGTACCATATACCTGCAGATTTATTCCACGAATTTCCATTAGATTGCCGAATGGCTTGAAACTTTAATTAGTCGACATAATAGACAGGAAGTTTTCGTCGTGTGTAAAGTCTCTGACAGTGGGTTAAATTTTTATAAATTTGAACTGCAGTTCTATTTAATTTAAATTACAACTTTCGCCTCAGTTTTTTCTTTTCTCGGTCTATCCTTTTAAAGCGTATCTAATTAAATTATCTGCCAAATCTTTTCATTAATTGAGCAGAATTGTTTTATTTTATTTAAGAAGACAGACGTGTTGGCTGACTGACTACCTAATAGTAGACACAGAATAGAAATAATTTGATTTCTACAATTTACTACTAACATAATACATATATAAGGTGCGTCCACGCTACACGAAATGAAATGAAATGAAATAATTTATTAATTGCTTTTGCTAAGAAGAGCCGGCAATAACCTCAGCAATTACTCTTTTCAAAATCAAACTTAAATTTATTACAACAGAGGTTTCCTGCAGAGCGAGCGCTACACCCAAGCATTTTTATCATTTAAATATTCGGTAAATAATTCGAATCGTGCATGTGAGCCGAGCATGTATTCGTTAGTTGCTCGCGATGTCAAGTGTGGACGTACAACGAGTTTACAACACGAGCGTGATGCGAATCCCTGTGTTCGACTGGTTGATGGCGACTAATATTGAAAACAAGCATTGAACTAATTTGCCAGAACTAAATTTCTTACAACCTTTTCTTATGTTCTTTTTTAGAAAGAGACATAGTGAGACTAAATTAGTTTAATTGTAAACAACAGAATCAGCACTATTAATTAGCTGCAATTTTCTTTTTATATTATGCCTGGAGGCTAAGTTTGCTTATCACTCGACACGACCCCATTACAACCCCATTGCCATAGAGATGTAGTTTGTTGTCTACAAAATGCATTATGGTAGTCTACTTCAATAATTAGACTACCAAAACTGTAAATATTTACGCCATTGGTAGTTCTTTTTATTGACAAGTAGTTGCCCAAAATTTAGCCTTACGCGGACAAATCGCCGAGCAAGCTCTCAACCGGGGGCCACTTGTGATAGTTCATTGAAACACACTTGTTATAGCAGACTTGGGCCCTCACTGAATTACCTTTGCTATATAAATAAAAAGGCAACTACAGGTGATTTTTCTAGGTTCGGTAGCGGATGTTCATATAACATTTTGTAAAATGAAACAAATTGTAAAAGCTTTTCGTATATTCGGAAATTCTTTTACGACAGTTCAGGGTATTATGGCATGCTTACACTGTTTACATGTTGTGGTTTTTTGTAGCTTTAAATGTGTACGGCTTTTTGAGATTCTTTCTATAAATCAATGAAAATGTAGGCAATTAAATTAGCGGCAGACTAAATTTTATTATTATTATCATTTCTATCGTTGCTTTCATATAGATTAAACAGATCGTATATATATAGATAATATCTATATATCTATTAGATATATATACATAAATATCCTGCATGATTGACAGACATTATAAGTAATAGTTATATCCTACCCTGCCCATATTTCTATACTACGTTATGAATTCGAAAGTAACTCTGTTTATATCGAGATCTGGGGGCCTACCACAAGCTCTTAAAACAAGGTTAAAATAACCTTATTTGTGTTTTGTCTTGTTTTGACGCCGGATGTCAATGAGGGACAAAATACAAATAAGGTTATTTTAACCTTGTTTTAAGAGCTTGTGGTAGGCCCCCTGAACTGCAGTAGGTAGTATGTAAATACCTTTATTACTCGCCAAGATCTAATACATTTCCTATATTTGAAAACTTTGTCTTATCTCAATCATATTTGATGTCAGGAGTATTTTTTTAATATTTCCAATAAGAAGATGGATTTGGTCATGATGTCCCTACTTCGCAATACCAATATAAAAAAAAATATGCTGGTAAGCACATAAAGTCTAGAAGGAACTGCCTCTCAAGTGCAGCTGTCGGAACACATCGATAGATGCTTGGCGACAGATATTCAACTTGAGGGCGGTAGCCAGCCAAATGGATACTACAAAGTACTCACGATGTTCTTCTCCACCGAAAGCTCAAGCTGATTGTAGGAGTCGAACTAGGGACCTCCGTCTCGGTGTCCAACGTCATCACAACTGAGCTATCATTGCCTTAAAAAAAGTTTTTCCTTTTTAACCGACTTCAAAAAAAGGAGGAGGTTCTCAATTCGGTTGTTTTTTTTTTTTTTTTTTTTTATGTTTGTTACCTCATAACTCCGTCATTTATTAACCGATTTGGAAAATTATTTTTTTGTCTGGTAGGGTATAATTCCCGTTTGGTCCCATTGTCTTCAAATCAGGATTTGAATACTTTTTAGTGTACTTTGAAGTCGGTTTAAGTTTTTTGTAAAACAGTCCAATTATTAGGGCCTATGAATATTTGCAATACAAAGGGGATTGCCAATATTCTCGACCTTAAAAATTTAATTACTACTTTATACTTGCTCTAGAAATAGATCATTGAGTAAAAATCCCTTTAGAGTGGTAATACCGAGCAATCCCATTCCGCAACTAGTAAGTACTCTTGCACTGATTAATAGTCATCATCATATCAGCCCATGGATGTCCACTGCTGAACATAGGCCTCCCCCATTGATTTCCACTTCGAACGGTTCTGGGCCGCTTGCATCCAGCGGCGCCCAGCGACTCTGACCAGGTCGTCCGTCCACCTGGTGGGAGGTCGTCCCGCTCGGCGCTTTCCAGTACGTGGTCGCCACTCGAGAACCTTCCTTCCCCATCGGTTATCGGCTCTTCGAGCGATGTGGCCTGCCCATTGCCACTTCAGCTTACTAACTCTACGAGCTATGTCCGTCGCTTTTGTTCTCCTACGAATGTCCTCATTTCGGACCCTGTCACGTAGAGAAATTCCGAGCATAGCTCGTTCCATAGCTCGCTGAGTGACTCTGAGCTTATTTATGCGGCCAGCAGTGAAAGACCACGTCTCTGTCCCGTATGTCATCACTGGTAACACGCACTGATTGAAGACCTTTGTCTTCAGACTCTGAGGTATTTTGGACGTGAAGATATGCCGTAGCTTCCCGAACGCTGCCCAGCCGAGTTGGATTCTTCGATTAACCTCTTTGTCAAAGTTGGACCTACCTAATTGGACAATTTGTCCGAGGTAAACATACTCGTCTACAACTTCGAGAACAGTGCTCCCAACAATCACCGGCATTGGCGGAATATGAACATTTGACATAATTTTTGTCTTGTCCATATTCATTTTTAGGCCTACCTGTTGGGAAACTCTGTTGAGGTCATTGAGCATGATGTTCAAAGCCTCCAGCGATTCCGCCATTATAACTATATCATCGGCAAATCGAAGGTGAGTGATATGTTCGCCATTGATGTTGATGCCATATCCCTTCCAGTCCAAGAGCTTGAATACATCCTCCATTACAGTGGTGAAGAGTTTCGGGGAAATTACGTCACCCTGTCTTACACCCTTCTGCAACTGGATTGGTACCGTACTCTCGTCCTGGACTCGGATTGACATGGTGGCTTTGCTGTACAAACACTTCAACACTTCGATATAGCGATAGTCAATTTGGCATCGCTGTAGACTCTGTAACACCGCCCATGTCTCGACTGAATCAAAGGCTTTCTCATAGTCCACATACGCCAGACATAATGGCCGATTATACTCCTCAGTCTTCTGTATAATCTGGCGGAGTGTATGTATGTGGTCTATGGTACTAAAGCCTTTACGGAAACCGGCTTGTTCGGGAGGCTGGAAGTCGTCAAACCTACGCGCGAGACGATTCGTAATGACTCTCGAAAACAGCTTATAAACGTGGCTTAGGAGGGAGATCGGGCGGTAATTCTTCAATAGGGCCTTATCGCCTTTCTTGAAGAAGAGCACCACCACGCTTCCACTCCATACTTCTGGCGTTGTACCTTCGTGTATGACGTGATTAATAGTAGTATTATTAATAAGTAAGGTGTAAGTCAGTCTTGTAACACAGATAGGCCCCAGCCCTTTTTGTTTATATAACATTAGAAAGTGACGGATATATTTTAAACCTAGGTATAACTATAATTGACTTACACCTTATTTATTAATAAGGGGGTAAATGTTTAGTGTGTCCTTGAATTTCCAAGCAGAGCACGAGTCCTTGGCTTAGCCAATCCGAGCGCATTGTAGGTGATGAGGAATTATCTTAATAGATTTCAAAAAAAATGAACTTCATTGTTTTATTCGGATTAATTGTTTGATGGTTTCTAATTCTACTTTTGTATCTTTTACTGTCACATAAGAATATCTATATGTTTATATGATGCCAGTAACTTTATTTCCCGACTACCTGCCGCCATGTGGTTAACGTTACATGCTGGGGCCAAAGTTTGGGTACTCAACGACACGCAACATTTTAGCTTAATTAGATTTCCACAATATCATTCTACGTGCATACAAGGGAGCGCGACTCAAATGGAATGGAGTCTGGCAATCGTCTTACATTATGAGCCCGGCATTGTTTGAAATATATTTACTATTGGGGGGTTTGGCAAATTATGATTATTAAAGTCGTTTTTAATTTGTTAAAATCTAGACTCTAGAGTACTAGAATCTACATTTACTAGACTATACCCCCTTTTTAATAAATAAGGTGTACCTAAGTAAAGTATAGTAATACCTAGGTTTTAAATATATCCGTCACTTTCTAATGTCATATAAACAAAAAGGGCTGGGGCTATTTTAATAACTGGGTGTTACAAGACTGACTTACACCTTATTTATTAATAAGGGGGCTGAGATTTGTAGATACGGAATGTATTTTTTTTGGTGAAATATTAAATTACAAGTAATAATTATATTTTTCCTAGAGGTTTCACATTCGGTTCCGAACCGGTGGTAACTTCAATAAATGTGACCTTCATGTGCCCTTCTGGGGCCTAAATTGAATAAATGGCTTTGATTTTGATATCATCGGGTGCATATCTCTTAAAACATGAATCTTAAATCATATTTACATATTTAGAAAATTATTATAAGTAAGATTAACTCCATAGGGTCTTGTTCAAACTCGTCCAAACTAATTAACTAACTAGACCTAATTAAATGGGAATTAAGATAATGTACTACAAGCAGATACGCTAGGATGCCTAGAGATAGGATGAAGATGGATGGATAGTCCACGAGGATCTTATCATCAAGAATTAATAATACAGCAATATTCTGACAAAATCTCTTGTTATTCTGTTCATGTTATCTGCTGGCATACACTAGACCTTTTGTTAACATTGTGTGATTTTTTGTTTGGACAATTTTATCACTTGATTTTTAATATAGATAGGGTTACGTTTGTCCACGAAGTAATGATGTTCAATAATAATAACCAACACAAACACAACTCAACGCTGAAACACAGTGGTACTGTGCTTGGCGACAGATTTTCAACTTGAGGGTGGTACGATTTCATCATATAACTTTAATTAAAGTAGTGAGTTCCAAAGTCAATTCCCCCCATTAAAGAGCCCTTTAGCCGCGTGTGACTAAACGCGGGAGAATGATCAACGCTTGATCAACGCCTGACCGAAACTCTTTAGAGTAACGATGCGACCTCTTTCTTATTTCAATCATTGTTTCTGGTCAGATGATGTCACAACTGTCACAACGTAGGCGTTATCAGCCAGCGTAGCGTTATATTCTCTTTGTTATCAGCTTACAGCCGAACATACGAATAGTAGGTAATGAAAGTTATGACTGTCTTCCATCAAAGTGTTATTGAATAGAAATAAAGAAAGAGGTGAAGTGAAATTTTACAACTAGTCAATGATTTTGCACTGATTTTGAACAGTAAGAACCAAACACTGCATCGTGTGTTCTTGACTCGGCCATTACGAGCGCATGTGTCCTTGACTTAGCCAATCAAAGCGCATTGGCAGAATAGATTTCAAGCAAAATTAACGTCATTGTGCTTCTTTGGGTTGATTCTTCGATGAGGCTATCGCGTTACAGTTAGTCGGGTAAAATCTAAAAAGAAAGCCAAGCTACCGGTCTACGAACTAGGGTCTTCTGGCCAAGCGTTGTGACTGGCGAGCGAAGAATCCGTCTCAGGACCACCGGGTGCAGGATTGGCGCAAATGTGGTTTGTATATGATGAGCTCTTCATCTCATCTTCATAATAATACATCTGCCTGATCTCACCTATGACGCACCTTTGATACTGCATCAAATTAATCAAAGTGTGATTACATCAATGAAATCAAAACAGAAGCCATGTAACGGCAAATATTAGCTAACCGAATGAACAAACAGTTGTATTGTAAGACATTTGCCTCGAGGAGATTAATTACTTAATTCTGTAGGTGGCATTAACATTAAAACGCAATCGTATTGCTATGGTATGTACTGTTTACATTAATTTCTAATTAATTATGAAACCTGTAGAAAAAGTTTACCTGCCCACATAGCCTTATTAATTTACGGTCGGTATTTTTTTACGACGACCTCGGTATACAAGCATACGATAATGCCGGCCTGATGGTAAGCGGTCCCGTAGCCTTGCAACATACAACATACAACATCCCTTTACCGACCCTTCCCTGATCCACAATGAGCTCTGGCTATCTCACTCACGCGCAGGGACATAAAGGTATTTGGCTGCTCTTTGAGCGAATAAACATGATGCTCTACCTCTCTTAAAACTTAATTCCTACCTAGCAGTTCCAATAACATTCATTTGTTGTAGTAGTACTCACAATTTTGTTGCACGGTAAATATTATTCACTAAAAAACCTAGGCATGCAAACCTATCTGTGGTCATCACGATGATCGGGTAATTTTGTAGAGCCTGTCTAACTACCGATGTGTTACGGCAGTTAGACATCAGATCCAGGTTGCCTTACCTTTGTTGAAGTTGGAAGAACATTGGCTTGTTATTGATGATGTGTATAGACAACGGTAGGCATCCATCTGGTGGAAAATCAAATATTCATGATAACAACAACACTCTATAGTTATACTTACACCGCATGTGTCAAGTTGCGCAGGCTGTAACCTTCAAGAAAGCTGCTATGACCATCTGACATCCTAGTTAAACCACGGGCAATTGCTGAATACAGGATGTCCTTTAATTAATGGTCCAAATGATCCCTTGAAAACTGAGAGAGACAATAGTTCCAGTAAAAGTCTCATGGTTTTAGAAATATTTGTAATTTAGATCGTAGGATTGTTTATGCCATTTCAAAAATTGAAGATAGTTTTATGTTTTCTCTTTTTGCTAATACCTATTTACTTTCTTGGCATAATATCAGCTTATGAGGGTAATTTGGACCATTAATTACAGGACATATATAATAAATAATAAAATTACAGATAAGTTTTTTTACTGTTACTACTCTTACTAGATTTTTTTAACATTTTAATTTTGTAAAAATGCTGAGTTTCTTGCCGGTTGTTTTGAGTTGAAGATTGACTTCTAAGCCGGTGGTATCCTTAATATCTTTGTTACCATCATAAGTGCTCTCCTAAAGTATCTAGCTTTGATTGTAACTTTAATAGTAAATTGGTAAAACAGTATTCATTTTCCAGCTAAAAGTCTAGTGCTCCCCACGAACCCTATAAATGCTAATTGCTGACCGTAAACTACACGGCCACATCATCCATAACTAAATTACGTCCAAACCAGGGGTAGTAAATCATTGGCACGTTTCAAATTAATTCACTACTGTACCTGACTCTAATCCGTGGCGCAATCAGTCCGCTTTTGTGACCGAACTTCGGAATTAGTGTTGGGAGTCATTATCATATTCGAATAATCGATGAGTGTTGAGTTATCGAATTTAACTGGTCGTTGTGTTATCGATTGGATAAACATGTTCTATTGATTTCGAAATATTTTTAGTAGTAAATTTTCAAGTCAATGAAATAATTTACAGTTAATTTGCACCGCGCGAGTGATACCCTTGGTGTTGCAAGCGTTCATATGCTACGGTAACCGCTTATCATCAGGCGGGCCGTATGATTGTTTGCCATCTTAGTGGTATAAAAAAATATCTCCAAGTAAAAAGTAGTTACTTGATTGAAAACTACGCAATCAGATATTTTGTGAATAGAAAAAAAAGACGAAGTTGGTAAACAAGCATACGGACCGCTTGATGTTAAGCGGGGACGCGCCTGGATGCTTGCAACACACGGGCCGTATGCTTGTTGCCCACAGAGGCACAACATAAAGTTATTTGGCTGCGGTATTCTGTAAGATGGACTTCACCAGTCGAGCTGCGCGAATAAACGCTACGCTCTACCTCTCTTTTGTTAACCCATGACGAATTAATAAGGCAGTTTATTAATATTTCAAAATTAGCTCTAAATTATTAATAATTCATAAACTCAATAATGGTTTCTCAGCACTATATTCACTACGAACGGAGTGCTGAATTATTTCGCTGGGTATTGGGTTTCAAATTAAACAGTGACGTATGTTGGAAATGTAACCGAGAGTGCTTTCATCAACTTATGTCGCCTTGAGAGGGTAAAGGTGTTAAAACTGACAACTTTGAGGATCACAGACTCTGATTGTGTCTGTCGATGATAGCGTTCATCAATTTGCTCTTTGGGTATTTTGGGTTGAATTGTAAACCAATTATAAACTTGAAAACCTTTGTGAGGAAACAATTACAAGTGGCTAACACAGGGGATTAAAAATGATTGTGTCAGTTTCTCATGTAACTGTCCGCATATTATTGGTCGCTACGCATCTCTGGTGGATACTTAGCCTTAAGATTATTACAACCTGATCAGATGATATAATACCTTAACTTCCAAAATTTGCGCATTAATCCATTGCCCCCTTATAAGATACGGGGGATAGTTTAAAGCAAGTCTAGCAAAACTTAGGTTTAAATAAATCCGTCTCTTTCTAACACCATTTAACAATAACCCTCTCTGGGTCAGTCGGGTAAAAAGAGCCGGGACTATCTTATAACCTGGGTTCTACTATACTTGGATTAAACTATATCATGTAATAAGACAGTTTTAATGTTCTTTCTCTTTCTATCCTAAGTACTAAAATGGGCTATATGACTAAAAAATCTGTTTAGTCAGTGTTTTACATTATCAAAAAATTTTAGGTGCTATTTTTTATTTTGTCAATTAAACAGGTAAATACGGCGATATATTGTGATGAAGTTCCACGTGACGTCACGTTAGAGTAACTGACAATCGGGCGGCACGCTACGAATGCTCGTTCGAGGCTCGCAAGCCCGTCCACGCTACGCGAATCGTGCTCGCAGTGTGCTCGTGCTCACTTCGAGTAGCATGGACGCACCATTATATCATCTGCGCCGTCTTTGAATAACCTTTAAAAATATCTTTTTCTAAATAAAATTTAAATATAAATGCAGAATATTATGAATGTCACTGACAGCAACACTGATATTGAAATGTGATGATATGCTTACGGTAACATATTAAGAGTATTTTTACGAAAATAGCTGCGTCAATATCTGCAAAACCCTTTTTACATGTCTCTCTAAAGCCCATTATGGAACGAAAATCTAAAGTAAAATGAAGTCGCTGTAAAATAAACCTAATGTCATAGGTCCAGGATTGAAACTCAATTATTTCAATATAGTCTTATGTTATTATATACTATCAATTTCACCTCCACTAACTTATTAACGAGTAAGGCAACATATAATAAAACAAAAAAAGAACAACACAAATCTATTATAACATCTAAACAGTTTTCTTGGAAAATACCGGATTGAATATAAGACAGGCAATATTTCCTTTTTTAGAGAAAACGACAAGTTTGAAAGTGAATTCTCCGTAAAAAAACGTTGGTCCCAAATAAGCGTAGACTGATTCCGAAAAGTTCAAATTACAGTAGTAGTCGCCCTGAAACAAAATAACAGGAATTATGTTACTGGAATGGTACATCCTTTCCTCTAAACTAAAACTAGTTATTTTTGTATAAGCATTTAAACTTACTCATGAAACACTATCTAATCTAAACTCTAAACACTGTTTAATAGCAATAGCATG
The DNA here is from genome assembly GCA_947623365.1 of Achlya flavicornis. Classification (NCBI taxonomy): domain Eukaryota; kingdom Metazoa; phylum Arthropoda; class Insecta; order Lepidoptera; family Drepanidae; genus Achlya; species Achlya flavicornis. The sequence goes on along the minus strand of OX392482.1, from coordinate 3,484,404 downwards.
TGACGATACGTGTGACTTAAGTAGTCTATTATTGCAATAATAGAGTTAACTCACGAGTATCGTAATACTATTATTCAACACACTTGCTCGTAAAGTGACATTTATTTCACCGTTTTTAGTATCTTAATGCAGCTTATTACGCACTAGTGCTTTTTCTTTACATTACCGCACAGTATTATGATAAGTATAATCCCGATTATGTTAAGTGTGTACCTCAATGCAATTGATATGTGTGTAGAAAAAGCATTCTTAGTTTAAACGGGTAAAACAGACAGCGAATTGCTGTAAAAATAAACATACAATGTATCAATCATATTGGACTATTATAGCAAATATCATAAACCCACACTTATTACATGATGATCCGTGTAATAATGGACTACTTAAGTAACGGAGAAGCGTTTTATAAGTGCGGGCTCTGGACTTACAGTGCTATAGAAAGTACTACATGTAGTAGTTTTAATTATTAATTAATTAGCGTTTTGCAAGTAATACAAATACGAAAAAAAAATCGGATAAAAGAAAACCTTGTTCGATTCGATTACTAATAAGTGCGAAAGTGAGTTTTTTTTTACCTCTTGACGCCTTAGCCTCTAAACCAATCGTGATGAATTTTGGCATACAGGTAGGTACCATGGATGAAATATAGGATACTTTTTATCCCGGAATAACTTAAGATCCCTCGGAAACACGGGTAAAACTTAAGGCTAAAACTAGTATGTATGTAGCCGTCAAACCTTCTTCACGATACAGTTCCTTGCGCCCAATTGCGTCTCCAATATAGTCGCTACAAGAAAATGCTGGCATGGCTTATCGATCTTGTAATTCCACAGAACACTCTTGCGGTCTCCTTTAATATTGTACACGATGAGTTTCATCTGAAATCACTCTTGTGATCTTATATTCAAATATTAATTGCCATTAAGAAATTAACGTAGCGTGACGTCACTTTACAGTAAAAAACCGGCCAAGTGCGAGTCAGACTCGCGCACCGAGGGTTCCGTACAAACCTGTAGGTATATAAGTAAATGGTAGTATAGACCTGAGTATTTGATATTAATTTCAATTTATGACCTATTAAAAAAAAACTACTTACTAGATCTCGTTCAAACCAATTTTCAGTGGAAGTTTGCACCGTAATGTACATCATATATTTTTTATAGATTTATCATTCTCTTATTTTAGAAGTTACAGGGGGGGGGACACACATTTTACCACTTTGGAAGTGTCTCTCGAGCAAACTATTCAGTTTAGAAAAAAATGATATTAGAAACCTCAATATCATTTTTGAAGACCTATCCATAGACAACCCACACTTATGGGTTTGATGAAAAAAAAAAAAATTGAGTTTCAGTTCTAAGTATGGGGAACCCCCAAAATTTATTGTTTTTTTTCTATTTTTGTGTGAAAATCTTAATGCGGTTCACAGAATACATCTACTTACCAAGTTTGAACATTATAGTTCTTATAGTTTCGGAAATAAATGGCTGTGACATACGGACAGACAGACAGACAGACAGACAGACAGACAGACATGACGAATCTATAAGGGTTCCGTTTTTTGCCATTTGGCTACCGAACCCTAAAAACCAACTCAACCAAAATGTATGGAATGGCTGATATTATTTTTGCGTTTTCATTGTGCTGCCTACCATAGCAAAAGTTGAGTAGGTACCAGCCCGGAAAGTTGAGCTTGCTTTCTAAAAATAAACCTATAATATTTTGTTAACAAAATAGTCTTTTACATATTTTTCTTATTTTCAGAATGTGTAGTGTCCGGGAGTGGCGCGCTCTGGGAGAAACCTGTTCAGCATTGGAACTTCGAAATCGCAAAAAAAGGTATCCACCCCGTCTAATAGTATTTCTTATTTTGATATAACATGCAGCACAAGTTTTTAATACTTTTGAAAATTTTACACCCACCTCCTCAATTTTAGCTGCAGCAGGAAAAGTAAAGTTCATAAGTCCACTGTACTTATTGTCTTCTACAACAAGCTGTGTCGACAATGTTGTCAGATTGTATGTCTTTGGTCCACTGCACTGACCATAGTAGTTCCAAATTGCTGTATATGGACCCTATGAGGATAAAAATAACATGTTTTTTTTTTATACGACTGAGTCGGTAAACAAGCATTCCGCGGTTACCGTAGCCATATGGACGCTTGCAATACACGAAGCATCGCTCACGCGTTACCGACCTTTCCCCCAATGAGCTCTGGCGACCTTACTCACGCGCAGGAACACAACTTTACACAACATAAAGTTATTTGGCTGCGGTATTCTGTAAGGTGGAGGTACTTCAATAGTGGAATGACAGAGTAAGGTCGGCAGTCACTGGGGAGGGGAGAAGGGTCGGTAACGCGTGAGTGATGCCACGTTTGTTACAAGCCTCCATATGTCTACGGTAACCGCTTACCATCAGGTAAGCCGTATGCTTGTTTCCCAATTTCGTAGTAAAATAACCCACAGAATTATTATTTACACCGAAAAATTACAGCTTTATACATGTATAACATATATTTTACTCACATAAGTATCTTCATTCATAGACATAAGCTCTCCTGAGCAAATAACTGTGACACAAACGAACACACAAATATACAACATTGTTACCATTTGATCGCTACCTTCAGAGCAAAAATGTGAGTCTAACATTATCCGTCGAAATAATATTTATTTAATGAGTTATTATTACATGAAATACCTACATAATGTATATTTAATATACAAAAAAATACTTCCGATTACTTAATTTTACTTCATTGTGTAGTGAAATAATTGGGCATAGTAAGTAGGCATAGTATGGCATGATAAAAAGTATTACACAATTTAGTGTGTGGCTTAATACAAAATCTACCATTTCTAAACATTACAATTAAAATAATGTATTGGTTGTTTGAGTACAAATTACCGCTTCTAAACCTGTTGGCTCGTAGTTGGGACGCGTGTTTTCTATATAACTAAATTCGACGAGACGTAGTCCACTCCGACGACCTGCAATTTAATCCTAGAGTTTAGTCGCGTATAGGTTTCCCTAATACAGGCCAACCCAGGCAAAGGTCATAACGGACTGGAACTAGACGAAATCCTCAAGTCTAACTCCTCCGCCCATCTTGACTGAATCCCGAATAGCATTGCCATCGTCAACGCTGACGACACTGTTCTAAGCGCGATCGATTCACTCACTCAAAAATAATCTTTTTGACTTATAACAATTTTATTTTTAAAATGTCACAAAACTCTCTCATCTTATTAATATTAAACATGCGAAAAAAAACTATGAAAAAAAAACTAGTCTGAAATAATTACAGTTGTTAAACATTGATGTTAATATTACAGAAAAATAAAACGATGTTTGTAACTAGCACAGATTTTTCGAAATCATCAGATATTCTTCACAAGCAAAGTTAGTTAGCCCAAACCAGGAAATTTAAGTCCAATGAAGGTAAGAACCCTCGATCGGTGCGCGAGTCGGACTCAAACTCGCACTTGGCCGGATTTATTTCCTGTGAATTTCTCGTTACGGTTAAAAAGATACAGACCTGTGACAGACAAACGATTGGAAGGCTCTTAGTAACAGGATCTAGTTGGCACCATTTGCGTAAGGACATCTGAAAACAAACAAATGACTTACACTAGTGAAATCAATTTTTACACAGAATAAAAATTGAAACATTTAACGTGAAAATATTTTATTCTGTGCATATTCATGATTTACCATGTACGAATAAAACACGAAATACCTATCTACATCTTGTAAATATTTATGGAGTTGATTACGAAGTATTTGTCCTATATTTTTGTATTTTTAAAATTTCACCGTCAAAAAGATTTTAACAGAATTTCAATAAATATGTTGTTGCATAATGTTTACTGACAAGCAATAGAAACATCCACAAATCAAACATTTTGTGCATATTCCATACAAATGTGAGCTATAAATTTACGCTTGGCCATCCATAACTGATTCAGATTAGACCTAATTGCATAGCAATGATCTATGGCTCCACAGATATTGAACAATATTGTATGCATGTGAATCCATTTCACTCGCAGCAATTTAGAGATGGGAAATTTCAATTAAACTATCGATGCTTGTAATTAGGACTTTAATGTCAACATTATAAATTTCAAAATCAAAATATTTCTTTAGTTTAGTTTAGGCTACAACCCAAGAAGCGCTCGTGGTGTAGCATGATAAGCCGTTATAATCGATCGGAAGTTAAGCTACCACCGTCGTGGTCGTTACCTGGATGGGTGACCGCCTAGTGGTAATTCCAATCAAGCATTTCCGTGCTTCGGAAGGCACGTAAAGCCGTTGGTCCCGGTTATCACTTAATTGTGATAGTCGTTAAGCTAGTTGGAGGCCTTCTAGGCGGCTATTCCAACAGTAGGTTGACCTCTAGCTTACCTCCACCGATCCGCAGTGCCTATGAAATGCCTAAAAATCACCTCAAAATAGCTTCCAGTCGAATATCAGAAGATTCTGGCTGCATTATACTGCCCATTAACTGAATTAACTGCATTGATATTAATTGGTCACGTAACTGATCATCTTACAGCTAATTGCTTAATTATACAGTTTACTGAGTACTAATTGATTCAGTAGTTAAATATATATATATTACATGTTAAAGTTTAAATGTTTGTGAGACAATCAAAATTTGGCACACAGATAGATGTTCCGGATAATTTTCAGCCCAGGAAAATGTTTGAGCCGTCCGGTACGCGGGCAAAACTGCAAGGCGGAAGCTTGTTCATCAAGAGGTCCATCAGAAGCGACTTTATGCAACACCATAACTCAGAAAAAAGATGGGCTTATGGATGGAGCATTTTGTTAGTCCAAAAAAAAAAAATGAAACGGGAATGTGACGTTGAATGGGCTTGCGTTTGGCCTTCTACTGACCCCAGGAGGAGTTATGACGAGGATGTAGCACGCTAATGTCTATTCGCTCTAGCCTTGAAGATATTTAGCTTAAAAGGTATTCAAAAATCATTTATTTAAATAAACCTTCGCAGGCACTTATGAAAAGTCTGACTCTAATACTCTAATACCAGTTCGGAAGGTTGCATTTGCTGAGAAGAGCCGGCAATAAACTCAGCAATTACTCTTTTCAAAACAAGCTTAGATTCATTACATAATATTTACATTCTAATCGCACTGAAAACAAATGCGTGCCCCGGCGCAGCGGCAAAATTACAAAGTAGACTGAATAAATATTTAATAAGTAAATAAATAGCAAACTTAAGCAGACCAGCCCCCACAAGCAGCACCTGTTCACAAGTGTGACGCGAGTGGCAGCCATCGCCCTCCTCGCCATATTGGAGGGAAGTGAGCGACCCGTCACACGACGCCGCCGCAAGCAAAGGCCTTAAAGTGAGCATGACTTACTTAAGTCTGCCTTAGAAATAAAATATCGTATCGTGAAACACAGACCTCGCAAGAGAGTTCCACTCCTTTGCTTATGATGACACGTAATGTGTCTTTCAATCAGACTGTTTGGCAGAAATCTAAGTCTATGACATCGATGATATAGCTAAAAATGATAAATAAGCAAAGCTTTAAGAGTAATAAGTAAAATTTTAAGCAATTTGAAAGTGGAGGATGACACTAATTCCAAAAACAGCCCTTTCTCCAGTTTGTGTTACTTAAAATACTTTTAACATTTTGAATGGTGCCTCGTTTGAATAACAAATTGGTAAATTAAATTGTTAGCAAGGAATACTTAATTTAATCATGCACCTTCCTACTGGGTACTTAGGAAACCAGTAATTTTTAAGGTTCCGTACCCGATGGGTGCCAAACGGGACCCTATTACTAAGACTCCGGTCTTCGTCCGTCTGTCCGTCCGCCCGTCTGTCTGTCAGTGGGCTGTATCTCATGAACGGTAATAGGTAGACAGCTGACATTTTCAGAGAATGTATATTTCTATGGCCGCTATAACAACAAAATAATAAAAATGAAATAAAAATACAAGAAACGTCGCTTTTTTTGCATTTTTTCATAGCTAGATTGAGTTATTTAATATTGTAAGGAACCCTCCGTGTGCGTGTGACTCGCACTTTGCCGGTTTATTCTTAGTACAAAAATAAAATTACAAGACTCTATCTGGTAATTTTATTTTTAAAGATGAAAATATCATCAACACATTCCATTACATTTGGTTTGTTTTTTACTGTTAGCTTACGTACCGAAGATTTTCGATTTGTCTTTCAAAAGAGGCTAAAATGGTTTATGTAGCTCTATAAGATTTAACGATTCCATATCTGTAAATACAAATTGGATATTGTTTCATCAATAAATCACCTTCATAGGCGACATTAAAGTGACAAACTTTCTCTGCCATTCTAACAAACTTCTTATTGTTTAACTTCAGTGACTTGGACAAGTAACTAGAACGATGGTAAACGGTCCATAGAACTTCCTGGAAGTTATCAGGTGCTACACAGTAGGATCTTAATCTTTAACGAGTTTACTTGTAGCTCCCAGCTTAAAAGTTTCGCTTTTCTCGATGATTTTACTAATTAGCAGATATTTCATCGGGGTTTTAGTACTTTGAATGGGTCTCGTTACGTTGATGTTACACGTTTTTATACTTATTTACTACTAGCTGTTGCCCGCGGTTTCACCCGCGTTCCCAGGGTAAAAAGTAGCCTATGTCCTTCCCCATACCATAGGCTATCTGCGTGCCTTTCATGATAATCGGGTGTGAAAGCGTAACAAACACCTAATCTGTATATATAAAAGGAAACCGTGACTGACAAATCTATAAACGCATATATAGATCAAACCACTGAACGGACTGGGCTGAAATATGGAATACAGGAGGCCAACCATATAAGCTCTTAAAACAATATTATTTATAAACTTATTTGTTTTTTGTCTTGTTTTGACGCCGGATGACAAAGAAGGACAAAAGACAAATAAGGTTATACACACAGATGAATATCGAAAATTCTAACCCTGAAGGGAGGTAACGGGGTTTCAAAATTTGTATGGAGAAATCATAAAAGATAGATTAGAATTAGAAATTCGCTAGATTACTCCTGTCAACAAATAAATAAACATAAACGTCGTGTTTTTTCTAAATCTCTGTATACATAAAAGGAAACTGTGACTGACTGAGCTATCAAACTTGGCGTGAGCGAAGCTGTGGGCAAAAGCTAGTTATATCATAAATGCGAATTTATAATATAACTAGCTGTTCCCCGCGGTTTCACTCGCGTTCCCGGAATATTAAGTAGCCTTATAATACTCGGGCATAATGTAGCTTCCTATTAGTTAAAGAAATTGTCGAGTCCGACTGTTAGTTACAGAGATTAGCCCGTTTAAACAAATAAACAAAAAAACTCTTCCGCTTTATTATATTAGGATAGATTTAGGTTGTAGTTCGTCGGTGTCGGTTTATAGGAACTTTTAGAAAACAATATTGCGTGTGGCCTAGATAATGTGGCTTCATTTAACTTTGGGCTATATTACATCCCTCATTTTTATTTATTTAATTATTTTAACTGAGAGCATAGCGTATTTCGCTCAACGAGAACAACCTTACAGAATACCGCACCCAAATGGACTTTTTGGCGGGAACTTGCAGAGTGACGTAGCATTTTCATTTTTATTTTCATAAATTTGTGTATTTTGAGTTTTATTGTGTATTTTTGGTGGTATTTTACCTAATAAAGATCATCCATGTGCACCAGTGAAGTGAAATGAAATGAATTATGTGTATCGTGACTTTTCAAGTTGTCTCAAAATGTCCGTGTAGAGTTTTAGTACAATGACCACCATTGTAGTAAAACATGACTTTTATGGACGGTGACTGACTGAGGACTATAATGTGAAGTGATTTATTGTGACTGCAAACTATAATATAACTCGACACTGGCAGAAATGAGCCCTAATTTGGGCTTGGTTGCCAAAATTAAAAATAAGAAGAAGAACTATTTTGTGTTCTGGTAGTCTATGAATTCAATAACTTTGAAAATCATAATGACAACACAACACACATAGACAACGCACATAGACACATAACATTTTTAATTACCGCCGTTAGTGGCCCCCTGGTGTTTATACGCAGAACTTGGACAATATTCCATTTCAAAAAAATATAACCCATAAACACAAACTTTATACCCATTCTCAATAAAAAACAAACCTTTAAAAAACAAACTAAGCTAAAGGAATTGTAAATCTAAAGTTGAAGAGTCTATGAACAACAAGTAGAGCGGTTACGGTCGTAATAAAAAGTGTCTGTGTACACATATTTACGTTTCTGAGCTGCGGAAAACTCCGCGTCTTTATTATTTACGCGGGAGACAGCGTGTCGACGCTGGCGCTGGCTTAACCTGCAGTTTCTTTGATACGACCGAGGAAAGTAACAAGAAAAAAATACATAAGTTTAGTTTTATTTTGAGTAAAATCTTGTTCTAAATCCAAATTTGACAGCCCATCTGTAGATTAGATAAACTAAAGAGTCATTTATATTTATCAATTCGATTTATTAAACTTGGGTGAGTTTATTTTGTATTTTCTAAATAGTAGCAAATAAGGTATACCAGAGTCATCGAGTGGAGATAAAGAATGTAAGAAAATCTTTCAATTTTTATTTAAAGAAATTATTTTGACGACCGTTTTCCTGTACCCTAAATCTCACAACGAACAGTTGTCGTCGACCAACTAAATTCATTATTGCATGCGAGAGATAATTATCGCTCGCTATCGTAATGTAACTAGAGGTCGGTTGTTTACATATTTTTTCAACACACTCGCTCGTAAAGTGCCCTTATTGAACCTTAAACCAATTCACTATAAAAATCGCATAATACACTGAAAAAAAAGTTTTACTACCAATAACCTAAACAGAGTGACTTGCGAACTAAAAATCACCAAATTACTAAATTATTTGATTAAATCTAAAAGATATAAGATTAAATGTAACTTAAGTTAGTTTCCAGACAACAACAAACGTACACTTTGTCATCGTAATTTTTTTCAGTGTTGAAGCCTTAACAAAATCCCTCCTTAAGCTTCGAAATATGAAAGGTGCCCGATGAAGAAGAGCGCCATATGAGACAGAATACTCCTATACTCATCTATACACGGATGTACCTTTGCGCTAAGCAACACCACGTTTTACGGGATTGCATTGAAACAAAGACTTCTCCACACCTATAGAACAGTTAGCTACATAACAATATTGTTTTCAACGCATGAAATTTGTATGATCAACTGTAAAAGTAAGCCGGTGAAAATACATTGTTACCGGAACTACATAGAATATTGAACACTGTCATGTAACGTATAACATTCATAATTCAACGCATTTTTGCATCAATAACAATTTCACATTAGGTGGGCATGAAAGTTTTAACAACGGCGGATTGCATATGATGCGATCCGGCCATGCGCACGTAGAATTTCAATATCCGTGCATTTGGCTTTATATAATATAGCTCTTTATTTAGGCTGGTGACAGACATGCTACTTTTATTGACTCTATAAAATCATAATCGTAATGTAGAACTTTTTAGAGGATACTACAGCTGTGTTGCTAAAATAAGGAATATAATGTTATCCGTAACAAAAAAAAACTTTGATTTCATATATCAAAAATTTCGCAAAGTAGACATTCCATTCGATGGTAACGCGGCGACCGTCATCTATGGAAATTTGCAATACCAGGTGAATAAGAAAAGCTCTTTTTATGCCCTAAAAGACGAACCCCATATCGTAGCGCTGAGGCCAGACTATAATGGGACCTCATTCCACAATTCAACATCGTAATGGTCCGCAGTAGGAACATCCGACTGAAGAGAGAGTTACGAGACATAAGCTTCAAGGATCTCTGCTAGTAACTTAATAGGTAATAGGGAATTTCAATATGTATCCTATTATAGATAGATAGATAGATAGATAGATAGATAGATAGATAGATAACTCTTTATTGTACACCAACAAGTATAAAAACAACAATAACAATAAATTCTTAATATTACAACATATTACTAACTTATTACTATACAACGGGCGGTCTTATCGCTGAGAAGCGATTTCTTCCAGACAACCATTAATAATATTATATGTCAGTGGCCTAAAGCAGATTTAATATTTTAATATAAATTTGGTATTTTACTGCGGAATCCGATATTAGTAGTATTTGAATTTGACTGTGATGCATAGTTGCCGCCTGAACGATTTGAATTTTACCGGAAATTAGATGGCTCTCATAATGTCTAGATTTATATAAATCGTTTTCCGAGACTTTATAGTGAATTTTATTGCCAACCAATTTCACTTTATACACTTAATCCTGGGGTTATTTTAGTATTTTCATCTTTATCATCAGACCAGCTCCCAAAGGTTGTATATTGTCGAGAATTCTAGATATTCTAGAGAACGCTGTCACCTACGGTTTCACTCGCGTTTCTGGGATAAAAAGTAACATATGTCCTTCCCTAAATCTATCTTTGTGCAAATTGCATCGTTATCGGTTGAGTACTTAAGGCGTGAAAGCGTAACAAACAAACAGAGTTACTTTCGAATTTATAATATTAGAGGATTATTTATAATAGATGAATTAATTTCTCCCTTCGTTTAACACATAAGCTGAACTGATCTTTACTTGTATCTAGGTATATTACTAAAAGTTTTCTCGAAAAATATCATCTACAGGGTCATTTTCCCCTGTCTATTCACCAACATTGTTAAATAAATCGATTAAAAATCCTCAAACTAGTTCATTCCCGAAAAGATAGCATTACCAGTGATTTCCTTGAATAGATTAAGATCAAATGTAAACTCTAAATTCAAGAGATTTTTTTATACGCGAACTTTATAGAAAAATTCGATTTTAAGTTGGATCAAAACTGCTATAACTATATGTTTCTAAAACAGTGTTAGTAGTAAACGGTAATTCGATTTCAAGCTCTACAACGCGAACCTAAGTTACCTAATCTGTTTTCGTCCAAGCACTAATTCCACGGAGCCCGTACAACCTCTCCTTGTTTATAAAGCTTCCAAAACTTTCATATTACCTTCTTAATGCCAAACTTTCGAACTCGAGTTCGTACCAACATCGTCAAAATTATTTGATTATATATTAATTTTGGCCAAAATGGAACATTAACTTTTCTAATGCAAACCAGGTGGGGCTCCAACTTTTGTTATGTAAATATTAAATCTATTACCTAGGTTTATTCATTGCTTAATCTGGGTTTAGTTTTGACCGTTATAAATTGAAACAATTTATTAAACTACGTAGCAATAAGCGACAGATATAAAGTTTGGGCAATAAAACCATAATAAAACGGTAGTTATTTATTGTATTTATTCTTATCTTGTAAATTTTGAAACATGATAAGAAACGCTTACTGTAAAAGTCTTATTCATCCATAGGTCGATCAATAGAAAAAAAAACTCATGACAATTATTTTTTTCTGTTATTTAAGTACTAGCTGTCCCCCACGGTTTCACCTACGTTCGCGGGATGAAAAGTAGCCTATGTACCATAGGTATGATACGTTTATCATCTTGAAATTTGGGATGCAGATCTGAGATTCTGAGATTTGGGATTTGGACGCCTTCACGCCTCAACCACTCAACGGAGGGGTTGAGGCGTGAAGGCGTGAAGGCGTAATAAACAAAAAACAAACTCACTTTCGCATTTATTATATTAGTCAGGATAACAGAAAACCCAATTATCTACAATTTTCAGTTTTTCAGTTTTTTTTAACTTAGTCTACTCATCTTATCTGCGGATCAATAAACTTAGAGTTAACATTCTGAATAATCCTAATCCCAATATTTCCGTTACACAGTATAGGGGGCCAACCAAAATTTACCTTATTTGTCTTTTGTCTTGTTTTGACGCCGGATGACAAAGAAGGACAAAAGACAAATAAGGTTATAATAATATTGTTTTAAGAACTTGTGGTAGGCTCACAGTTCCCGGGATTTAAATGGCAAATTGGCGGTTCATAAGCCACGCTTCTGAAAATTAGCTAACATAGATAAATAGACACGGACAGACAGACAACTTACATTAGAATTTATAAATTTTGTTAGTAGAGCTAAGACATCTACATAATAATACGTGCACGGAAAACTATGTTCTCCCTTTTAGAGTTCCGTACCCGAAGGGTGCCAAACGGGATCCTATTACTAAGACTCCGATGTCCGTCCGTCCGTCTGTCCGTCAGTGGGCTGTATCTCATGAACGATAATAGTTAGAAAACTGAAATTTTCAGAGAATATGTATTTCTATTGCCGCTATAACAACAAATAATAAAAATGAAATAAAATTAAAAGGGGTGCCCCTTTAATTTTATTCCAAACAAGAAAGTTTTTTGTGTTATAGCAAAGTTGAGTTAGTTAATATTGTACGGATTTGTACGGAACCCTCCATGTGGGAGTCTAACTCGCACTTGGCCGGTTTTATTAAGCATATTGTGCGCACAGAGTGCGTGTGATTTGGCATAGTTAACGTTTATATGGAGCTTTTTTTTCAGAATTACAGTCGTCCTTCTTTTGAACCACGTGTTTAGAAATAGCGTGAAATATATTTCACATTACTTTATCCTTTACGAAGAATCTTTATTATGTAGAGCTTTGACTAGACAATTACAAAACATTTGGTTTGCTGCTCTCCATAGTAACGCTCCCAAAAATGTAATTGGATTCTCTCCACAATACAGTTATAGATCATTCATTGTACTTGATGTAATATTGAGCCTGTTACAATGCCCTATAGTGGTTCTACGGCGTGAGCTGAATGGGGGATCTAAAAATGTTAGGGTGGTTGTAATATGGAGTGCTATTGACAGTCCCGATTTATTAATTCTTTCTCTAAATGTTATGGTCATAAAATAATGTTATTTTCCATACATTAAACAAAAATGATGCACATAAGGGCTAATATTCTATTTACATTTAAATAAAAGTCTATTTTTGTCTGTTTATGGCGTTTCCATCTTTATACTATTTATCAAAATCAAAAACTATTTATTCAATTGGGGACCTGATAAGGCACTTATGAAAGTTAACAAAATGACACTACACCGGTGCCAAATACAACTTGAACTGAGAAGACTCCGGCAAGAAACTCAGCAATTATTTGATTGCGATGAAGAAAAAATACAGAAAAAAATTAATAATAAAATAAATTTATATTTTAAGCCGAAGCGCTCGTCGCCCCCTTCGGATGTACCCTTTCCGTTACACTCAGTATTAGTAGCGAAACTATGCAATTACATCATCATCATCAGCCTACAATGTCCCACTGCTGAGCACAGGCCTTCTTTCACAAATTAGGGTGAAAGGAAATGGGCAGATACTCCACCACGCGTGCCCACTGCGGATCAGTGGAGGAAGGCTAGTGGTCAACATTCTGTTAGAGTTTTCAAGCCGCCTGGAAGGCCTCCAACTAGCTTAACGATTAGTGATAACCGGGACCAACGGCTTTACGTGCCTTCCGAAGTACGGAAACGCTCGATTTGAAATACCACTAGTCGGTCACCCATCCAGGTACCGACCACGACGGTGGCAGCTTAACTTTTCGATCCATTAAGAACGGCTTATCATGCTACACCACGAGCGCTTCATCACATACAATTACATACCAGTAATTAATGTAAATTGTTCCAATGTATTTTTAATACAAACCTGAATGTACAGTTATTTGTAACACCCTATCATTATCAGTTATAATTATTTGATACAATAAATTGCAGAGTAACTGAAGTATTGCATCGAGTTGTGGCGGTTGACAATTTCCTTCTATTTCTGTTCATCCATTTATTATCTTTGCGTTTGGTCGAAGTAATAAACAGCATTATTTTGGACACATTTATCGAATTCAAATTCAAGAAGCATTTATTCAATTTAGGCCCTGATAAGGCACTTATGAACGTTAACAAATGACTCTACACCGCACATTTTTATTTGTTCTGTTTTATTTTATTTCATGTAGTTACTCTTAAACATAATCTTACCTTGGTTAGTGATGAAGTCCCCGGTCGTAAGCATACCAAGCCTAGAACTTCAGAAGGGTACTTTCTCTCAAGAACAACTGCCGGATCACACCTGGGGCCCATGTCTGCTGTGTCAATTTTGCATAATTATTAATTCCAAATTCTTGTAAAAATTACTTACGATATCTCATCGACTGAACACGATTTCTAAATCCCATTATTAAATACCTCAAAGGCAGATTATTATGTGAATTTCCGGGATCAAGCAATAATGAAACTGAATGGAATGTTAGCCCGTACAATAATTTGACTTCTACATAAACAGGTCAGACCATTTCATGCATTTCTCACTAACCTTTCGCAATTTATTAATTAATGCCTTCATTTAATTGAATCTTTGGCGAAGGAAAACTTCATGAGGAATAGTTTGCTACTAGTCTCACGCGGTTACACCCGCATTCCCGAGGGATCGTATGTTTTCCCGGGATAAATATTATCATATGTGTTAATCCAGAAAATACCAAAATACCAATACCTGTGTGCCAAATTTTATCCAAATCCGTTCAGTAGTTTTTTCGTGAAAGAGTTACAAAAATACATACATACAATCATTCGCTTTTATAATTTTAATAATTATTTAATAAGTAAGGATATACTAAGGATATACATAGTTCCATAGTTGGCTAATGATCTAAAAACCAGATAAGTAATACTACATGTAATGGTGCGTCCATGCTTGACGAACTGAGCACGAGCCGAGACACGAACGAGCACACTGCGAGCACGATTCGCGTAGCGTGGACGGGCTTGCGAACCTCGAACGAGCATCCGTAGCGTGCTCCGTCCGCTCCGTCCGATTGGCAGTTTTTTCACGAATACAAGGATTGGCATCACGCTCGTTGTAGGCTCATTGAAGGCTAGTTAAGCACGTTCACGCTTGAAATCGCGAGCAACAAACGAATCCTGTTCGTTCGAGGCTCGGCTCGTGTTCGCTTCGCGTAGCATGGACGCACCATAATACCTTACAAAAATGTTATATAATTGTATATTCTTAAAAGAAATACACATGATATAGGGTTCTAGGTGTAAAAAGAGCTCTACAATTCGCCTGGTAATGCAAATGTCCATTGGCGCCGGTAACCACTTACCATCAGGTGACCCATCGAACTGCTTGTCAACTGGTTGACATAAAAAAAAAGTTCATCCACACAAAATTGTTCTCCTGGATGGGACTCGTATGATGATCTGTGGCGTGACAGATATCTTACCGATACAGCTAACTAGTACATCATTATTTAAAAAAAACCGTCACATTTGATGCATCAATCCCCAATATCAGTCTCCCTTGACTTATACCATGTAGCCAGAACTAAGACATCTGACTCAACGTGGACTGGTAAATTGAGGGCTTTACCACGGCCGTACCGATGGAGCGTAATTTAATATTAATTGCCGTGAATTCACTCAAATGCTTCCATTAAATTCTCGCTTTTTAATTGGTTTTGCATCGTGAATGCATTTAGACCCATCGATAATTATTATATACATTTGATACTTGCTGACCCTCGCGGTTTCAGCCGCGTACGGTTTAATTATTTTGCGCGGAAACCTCATAATTTTTCAAAAATAATGTTCACTAGCATATACCTAATGTTATAAAGCTATATGCTAGTGAATCCCGTCAAAATCCATCGAGAAGTTTTGGAGAATAGCCGAAACAAAAAGACAGACAAAACATATTTTTTTATAAGCACATATACTTTCATATGCATTTGGTAAATAGCCGTTATTTTGACATTACAGACACTTCAATTTTATTTATTTACTAGCTGTCTCCCACGGTTTCACTCGCGTTCCCGGTATTAAAAGTAGCCTATGTCCTTCTCCATACCATAGGCTATCTCATGATGATCCGTTGAGTAGTTGAGGCGTGAAGGCGTAACAAACAAACTCACTTTCGCACTTAAAATATTAGTTAGGACAAGGTAGGTATTGCTGGGTTGAATTATGAAACGAATTATATGTAGGTTCTAGCTATTGTTTAACGCAGAGTTCAATAAGACTATGTATGGAACAAAGCATGCCACCATTTTTACTCGGCGTATCCTTGAAGAGTTTTTTTATTATTCTACTAAGTCGGTAATCAAGCATACAGCCCGCTTGATGGTAAGCGGTTCCCGTAGTCATATGGACGCTTGCAACAGTTCCCCCACCCCTATAAGCTCTGGCGACCTTACTCACGCGCAGGAACACAACTTTACACAACATGGAGTTATTTGGCTGCGGTATTCTGTAAGGTGGAGGTACTTCTCCAGTCGAGCTGCTCTTTGAGCGAATAAACGCTACGATCTACCTCTCTGAAATTTATTTTGATATTCTCTCTGATATTAGTTTGTAATAGAATAAAATGGCATTTTTAAATACGAATACGAATCACTGGTAATATGACTGAATATATTCAAGTCACTGAAGTAATAAAGTAGTGCGCAACAAGTTTGTGCACAGCATCTACTATTCTAGCTTACTCTAGATCTGTGGTTACCACACAAATTGGAATTATGAAAAAAGTGGTGGTTGAGAGATTTTTGGCATCATATATTGCATAATAGTTGGTACTAATAACACAGTAGGTATATAGATAGTTATTTAAGTATTTTTCAACACACTCGCTCGTAAAGTGACATTTATTGCACCGTTTTTAGTATCTTAATGCAGCTTTACGACTTTGAGCTTGATCATTGTCATCACATTTTCATCGCGGCATAGTTGTTAAGAGTACCTAAGTCTTATAAAACATAACCAACATTTTTTAAATGACGAAATCTTGTACTCATATAAATTTACGCGCCCTTTCAAAAACGCAAACCACCTTCATTTGATCTCATACATTGTTATACAGATTGCTTTAACTCACATCCATTTCGCCGTAAATAGGCAATCGAGTAGACGTTTTCGGAAATACGTAAGGCAACAAAATGGGTTATTTAGATGTCATTTTTGTGTGGCAATAGAGATATTTACCCCAAAGAAGGTGTAATAACAGTAGATGGCGCTCATCATCGAGCGCCGCATTAACATCCGACAAGATGAGACACGCTTATGTTGATACTATTTGTTCTCATTTGTTTATCACTTCATACTCTGATATAATTTTGATAGAAGCGAAGATTTGCAGCCATCTGTGTACCTACTCTAATAATTATATAGGGTTATCGGTAAAACACAACACTTTACAAAAACATTCAAGATTTTGTTGTTCTATCAAACACATTTCAATTCTGTATTTAGTTGAGGCTACGCCTACTATGCACTGTCACAGTTAGTTGTTATGCGTAGAGTTCGTAAAAACTGGAGCGTTGAATTTTTATTATTTTATTATTGTTTGAAAGTCTGATGAATTAAAATCTGATGAACTATTAAAAGTCTTTGAACAACAGTTGTTGTTTATGATGTTAGTTATATAGCCCTGAGAGGGTGTAAATGTTTTTCCACTAAACCTGTATAAGTTTTTTACGTTTCTTTGGAAGTTCTCTCTTGTGCTTAAAATTATGTTTTTGTATATCTTTTGCTTAGTTACTTAAAGGTGCTAGGGTTTGTTTCTATGGGATGTTACCTGTTATTTAGCACTTTCTTTTTATATTACGAAGTCGGTAAACAAGCATACGGCCTGCCTGATGCTAATCCGTTACCTTATCTTTATGGACGCAAGGAACACACGAGGCGTCACTCACGCATTACCGACCCATCCTCCCTTCCCAGTGAGCCCTTGTGACCTTACTCACGCGCAGAAACACATCATACGTTATTTGGCTGCGGTATTCTGTAAGGTGGAGGTACTTCCCTAGTACACACTACTGGTCTTCTCGCGGCTCAGCTCGGCTGAGTGCATCGTAGAGGTTGTAACATTTGCTTGCAGAACCCCCACGATTGTAGCTATGGCGACGGGGGCTATTCTTTATAAATTAGTTCATTTCAGGCAAATTATTGCCAGATTTATTTTGTCTCGTAAGTATAGCATAAACCAATAGTAGGGGACATCGCAACAGGATGGCGCAGACTAAAAATACTTGTCTTATTACTGGCGGAATTTTTGAAGGCACCTACTTAGGTACATCTACATTTTTGTATTTTACTTAGCTTTTTTACAAAAATCTTGTTCTACCAAAGCTTTTGTCTTCCGGACCCTTTGTTGTCGAGGTGTTTTGGGTGGTGATTACACTGAGATATCAGACTGCTGTTTATTATTATTATCACGTTTGACAGATCATTACTGTTCTCTGTACTTAATACATCTCTATACCTACTACTGACTGCCAGAATACGCTCAGCCTATGCCGGTGGATCTAGAGATTTGGAGAAAATATTTCTTGAAATGAACATTACATGGGATTAAGCAAAGTCTAGTAAAACTCAGGTTTTAAGATAGTCCCGTCTCTTTTTGTTATATGACATTAGAAAGTGACGGGTATATTTTAAACCTGGGTTTTGCTACGCTTGCTTAAAACCATTCCACGTAGAGGTGCACATGGGATGCGCGATTTTGCATCTATTTTTTTTTCTCCTTTGGCTTCTTCTAAAACCATCGAGTAAGGAATAGATTTTTTTTGCTCAAAGAAAAGCTCGACTGGGGAAGTACCTCATAACAATAGCTCAGTAACTCGAGTGGTGCCCCAGGTGTTGCAAGCGTCCATAGGGCTACGTGGACCGCTTACCACCAGGCGGGCCGTTTGCTTTTTACGGCTGACCCGGAAGGATGGTTGTTTTTCGAGTGTATGTATGTATGTTTGTATATATGTATGTTTGTATGTCCATTTCTTGTGGATTTAAACATATGAGTTTTAAAAGATAAACAAATATTACAAAAAAAATACATAGGTACAGGTCGGTTAACGAAAGCTGGCACGTTCATAGTACTCATAAATTTGCAATCAGTCAAGTCTAATGGACGAATGCAAAAATAGACCACTCTATATTTATGAGCAGTAGCAAAAGCAAAACAATAACTGTCTCCTTCATACTCATAAGCTTGACTTTGCGCGAGAGAGACGGTGTAAATGTGTTGAAACGTGCCAGCTTTAGTTAACCGACCTGTACTTAGGTTATTGGTTTGTCCCCGACTGCAATAGTCTTATTCAAAATTCAATATACAAAAGCGCTTGTTTTTCTCTTTTCAGTTATTTTTAGTTTTACACAGTCAGGGTTTTTTGTTTCTTTTAATAATTAAATTTGCCGAATTATTATTATAAAAAAAAAAAAAACCAATCCCACAAGATAATAATTAACTAACGCCCAAGAAAACGTGCCCTCGAAAGTATAGACATAATACAGACTAACTGAAGGAACATAAACTAAATGTGTAATTATCTGAGAATGTCGCAAGCCACGGCCACCCTTCCGAGATAATTTTCACAGAAAAATGCTGTAATTTAGTCATTTTATAAAAGAGTGTATTTTGGCAACTTTTACGTCTATACTAATTAATTTAAAGCCGGAGTTTTTTGTTTGATAAAAAATATAGCATACTAGAAATTTCCCGCGATTTCTCCCGCGGTACTAGGATAAAAGTAGGGTAGGTAGGATCCATGATATATGCTGTATACTAAAAACATAACTTTTCGGTGTACCCATAGATATAAAATATAAATAGAGCGATTGTACTCGAGAGAGTATGAACTGAATATGAAATGGCCACAATCTCACAATGGTAATTTATGATGTGGCCGAAGGAGGTAAGCACACAAAGCCTAGAAGGAACTGGCTCGCAAGTGCAGCTGTCGGAAAACACCGATAGGTAGGTGTTTGGCGATATATTTTCAATTTGAGGGTGGTAGCCAGCCAAATGGGTACTGTAATGTACTAATACTACAAAGTCCACCGTGTGCCACCGTGCTATGGTTTCCTCACGATGTTTTCCTTCACCGAAAGCTCAAGCTCATTGTAGGATTCGAAGCCGGGACCTTCGACTCGGTATCCGACGTCACTACCACTGAGCTATCATCGCCTTTATCATGTTTACTTTGTACGCATTGCTTACTTGCATTTTACACATCAGACAGATAAACTGTATTACATGGACGTATAAAAAAATAAGTCGTAGTGTCGTCCTATAAACGAGTGAATCACCAAAAGGAAGCCGGCTTTCTTGTAAATACATGGCCTCACACACACATACCATAGGAAGCCGATCGGTTAGGCTCAGTATCATATTTTGTGCCTGCTTGGGCCAGTACTTATTTCAGTCACGCATACGTAAGAAATTTTCGGCTTCACTTCATTTTCGCTTGACACTCCGTCTTGATTTTTTTATACGTCTATGCTGTATTATTATTATGAACAGGTAATTTAGACTGTATTTTCATCAGAAAGACAAAGTTTATTATGTACATAATCATATGAGTCGATACACGTCTGAAACTTTACCGGTATAGTTTCCGAGTAACAAAACTCCATTTTCCATTATAATTCTGTGTCATTAGTAAACTTTCCGAATCAGTCTAAAGTAGTTCTGAGAGTGGATCGTATGCTTAGAACATTGTTCTATAACGTGTGAGTAACTTGTATCCAACTAATATTGTAAATGCGAAAGTTCTTGTGTTTGTTACTCACATCGTTACAGTTAAACAGATTACATGAAACATAACGCGTTGAAAGAATATAATCCAAGAATAGCATACGATACTATTAATAGCGAAATACCTTGGATACCTCCGGAATACAAGTAAAACTGCGGGTCGAAAGTTAGTTGGCTTATAATTTTGTGATAACTTTATAGGAAACTCCAACTATTTCTGATTTACGCAATAAGTGTAATTGTATTATTTTTGATAAACTCATTATGCTTTTGGAACTACGATAATTTACTTTTAGCTGCTTTAGGCAACTTGAAAAATATTATGGTGCGTCCCTGCTTGGCGAACCCAGCACGAGCCGAGCCTCGAACGAGGACACTGCGAGCATGATTCGCGTAGCGTGGACGGGCTCGCGAGCCTCGAACGAGCGCGATTGTGAGTTTTTTCTCGATTCGCATGGTCGCACCATTATAATTCTGTCCCCTGCAGTTTCACTCGTGGCTCCATAGGCTATATGCGTACTAAATTTAATCATGAGCGGTTGAGTAGTTGAGGCGTGAAAGCGTAACAAACAAATTCACATTCAGATTTATAATATTACTAGCTGTCACCCGCGGTTTCACCCGCTTTGCCGGGAGTAAAAGTAGCCTATGTCCTTTTCCATACCATAGTATGACATCTACATGCTATCTACATGCCAAATTTCATGAGTTGAGTTGAGGCGTGAAAGCGTAACAAACAAAGAAACAAACTCACCGCATTTATAATATTAGCTACAAAAGGATATTATGGCTCGTCATCATGTCTGAATATTACTATTTTCTTGAGAATAAATCACGAATCTAAGCCTGCCTAAAACGGTTAGGACATCAATACTATCTCCCTTTTCAGGCTCCCCTCAGGTCAACGTACCAGAATAAGATCCTCGCCCTAAACTTCGCCACACATTACTGTTTCCTTAATAACAAGTTGCGATATCATTTCCACCCTTACAACATTACAGGGCTTTAAGAGTCCTATAAAAATCGATTGAGGGATATTAAAAGATACGATCGTTGCATGCACCTTATTTTGAGTTGGCAATGCGATGATAGCTCAGTGTTAGTGATGGTTGTAGGTCTGAATTCTAAGGTGATGTAAAACATGTGAGGAATCTATCACACGGTTCGGTGGCATATCATTCAACAAACTAGTAAAATGACAAGTTGAAATAGTTGATGCTTGCCGTGAGCCGTCAATTATTTTACCTTGTTATTATAAAGGGGATAGAACCTTTGTGGCATAGCTAAACGCCGCCATTTTAGTTTTTTTTCAATGTTGCGGCGCACGCTGTAACTGGTATATATGGGTAGAGGCTACGAGGTAGAGGACACTTATACAAACAAAAAATGTTAAGCAATATGGTTTGGTGGCCTTAAGTGTCACGATTCCGATTCCGTTATTGAAAAAAAATCAAAATGGCGGCGAGTAGCTATGCCATCTCCCATACAAAAATGTTATGTAACATATTGGATACTTTTTCTCCCGGAAAGTCAAAGTCAAAGCCCCAAAATTCAAAATCATTTATTCAAATAGACCTTCGAAGGCACTTATGAAAAGTCTGACTCTAATACTCTAATACCGGTTCGGAAGGTTGCATTTGCTGAGGAAGAGCCGGCAATAAACTCAGCAATTACTCTTTACAAAACAAGCTTAGATTTATTACATAATATTTACATTCTAATCGCACTGACAACAATTACGTGCCCCGGCGCGGCGGCACAATTACAAAGTAGACTGAATAAATATTTAATAAGTAAATAAATAGCAAACTTAAGCAGACCAGCCCCCACAAGCAGCACCTGTTCAAAAGGAAGATAAATTACCACCGGTTCGGAACTCGGCCTTCAACTAAGAAGAATTCGGCATGAAACTCAACTAGGCACAACACATACGATCGAACATACGATTCCTTACATGCGTGGGTAAAGCCGCGGGGTACAGCTAGTATTATTATTATTTCATCAACAGCTTATGTACAATAAGACATAAACATTTTAAGAGAGGTAGAGCATAGCGTTTATTCGCTCAAAGAGCAGTTCGACTGGGGAAGTACCTCCACCTTACAGAATACCGCAGCCAAATAACCTTATGTTGTGTAAAGTTGTGTTCCTGCGCGTGAGTAAGGTCGCCAGAGCTCGACGAGGAGGGGCTGTGCTGGCAGTGGGAGGACCAGCGGTGTAATACTGCTGTACGGTTGTGCAGGCGCGGCATGTTGTTGCGGCGGTCAGGGAGACCCGGTGAAACAGCTGTCCGCTGGCTGCCCGCAGGTTGTAGGGGTCCCGAACCCAGGGATCACTTAATCTCCGCCCTGGGAGGCTGACCCGCCGCCTCGCGCATAATCCCTGGTATAATCGGTCGTGCCGGAGAAGGAGACCGGAGTGGACTCGTCCGATTGTAGCAGGGGGGGACCGGGGGCCCTTCCGTCTGCCGCACCAACAAACCGCATCACCTGTCCAGCACTCTAGCAGAATAACACTGCACTTTGTCCTTCTCGCTGCCGGCACAGCGACTGCTCTCAATCTCTAAAACCCCTTTTTAATAAAATGCCAAAAAGAAAAACAAAAAAGAGATTTTCAGCGGCCTCCCCGTCCACATTTAAAATGGACTTTTGCAACATCAGGGGAATTCATGCGAACATCAATGCAGTCCACCAACATCTGGAGACTGCACAGCCGACTCTGCTTTTTCTCACGGAGACACAAATATCCTGCCCTGATGATACATCGTATCTACACTACCCCGGGTACAAACTGGAGCACAACTTTGTGCGGCGTGCCGGGGTATGTATGTACGTCAGGGAGGATATTTGTTGTCGCCGTCTCCATGGCTTGGAAGACCGGGACCTGTCGATTTTGTGGGCGCGCGTAGATTACGGTGGCCACACCAAAGTTTACGCGTGCCTTTACAGGTCCCACAGCGGTGACGCGGACACAATCCGGTTATTTGAGCACCTGCAATTGTCGACTGACAAAGTTCTGGAGCAGTACCCCTCCGCGGAGTTAGTGATACTAGGAGACTTCAACGCTCACTACGTTGAGTGGCTTAGTTCTCGGTCCACTGACTTCCCGGGGAGGACTGCTCACGACTTTGCCCTGGCCTATGGTTTCTCACAACTGGTTCTTTCTCCTACGAGAATCCCAGATATTGAGAGCCATACTAGTTCCTTACTGGACCTTCTGCTGACTACGCGACCGGACAACTATGCAGTGACAGTGGATGCGCCACTTGGCTCATCGGACCACTGTCTCGTCCGGACGCAGGTGCCTTGTGCGCGGCCCGTTTCGCTCCGGTCACCCGGGCGTCGTCGTGTGTGGCACTATAAGTCAGCAGACTGGGATGGATTGCGTGAATTCTACGCATCTTACCCGTGGAGGAAGTCCCGTCTTCGTGGAAGACTGCCCATGTGCACCCAGTGCCCAAAAAGGGTGACAGATCAGACCCGACGAATTACAGGCCTATCGCCATCACCTCCCTTCTCTCCAAAGTCATGGAGCGAGTGATCAACACGCAGCTTTTGAGATACCTGGAGGGTCACGATTTGTTGAGCGACCGACAGTATGGCTTTCGCCACAGTCGCTCAGCTGGTGACCTCCTTGTGTATCTCACGCACCGTTGGTCACTCGCCATCGAGAGTCAAGGTGAGGCATTGGCAGTGAGCCTAGATGTGGCGAAGGCGTTCGATCGGGTCTGGCACCGGGGTCTTCTAACGAAGTTACCAGCATACGGGCTTCCCGAGGGATTATGCAAATGGGTTGCCAGCTTTCTGTCCAGCAGATGCATAAGAGCCGTCGTAGACGGTAGCTGCTCCGACAGCATGTACATAAATGCCGGCGTCCCGCAAGGCTCTGTGCTGTCCCCAACACTGTTCCTACTGCATATCAATGATATGCTGTCTATTGACGGCGTTCATTGTTATGCGGACGACAGTACAGGGGACGCTTATTACACGGGCCGTGCTAATATCCCTCGTTCCGAGGTGGAGGAAAGCCGCGAACGGCTGTTGTCTGAAATCGAGAGTACACTAACTAGTGTCTCCGATTGGGGCAGACTAAACCTTGTCCATTTCAACCCCACTAAGACTCAAGCCTGCGCGTTCACCGCTAAGAAAACCCCATTTGCTGTGGCTCCACAGTTCCAGAACACGTCCCTGAACATCAGCAAAAGCATCGGGATCCTTGGCGTCGACATTTCTAGCGACGTTTTGTTCCGAAGTCACTTAGAAGGCAAGGTTAAGCTGGCATCCAAAAAGCTCGGAGTGCTCAACAGAGCGAGGCAGTACTTCACATCGGGGCAAAGGCTGCAACTTTACAAGTCGCAAGTCCGGCCTCATATGGAGTACTGCCTACCAGAGATACCAGCTTGATCCTTTAGACTCGGTTCAACGACGTGCCATCAGAATTGTTGACGATCCCGAGCTCACAAGCGGCTTAGAGCCCCTCAGTCTGAGGAGAGACTTTGCCTCCTTATGTGTGTTCTACCGCTTGTACAACGGACGGTGTTCTGAAGAATTGTTTAAGATGATGCCCACGGCTACTTTCTACCATCGCAACTCTCGCCATCGACAGGGAGTCCATCCTCACACATTGAAAACAGAGCTCCCTGCCGTGGTTTTCCCAATGGAGTACAGCATGGGGTTCTTCAAAAAGGGTGTGAAGAGATTTCTGCAGGGTCGGCAACGCGCGAGTGACGCCCCTGGTGTTGCAAGCGTCCATAGGCTACGGTAGCCGCTTACCGCGCGCGGCGGCGGGCCGTATGCTTGTTTGCTACCTAAGTAGTATAAAATAAAAGACCTTGGATAAAATTGTATAAAAATAAAAATAACGCCCATTTTAGCATACAAGCTTTAAACTAATATCAAAGCTGTAGTTTCGCTTATATAACAATTTAATCCGAAACCGATAAAGATAAGACTAGCATTAATATTTTATAACTAAAGTTTCTCCCAGCTTTTGAAGGATTAGTTACTTACTTACAGCTTAGTTTGCTATTCCATTTGTTTCTTTTTAACGCTTCCTTTTTAGTTTGTTTAGGTAGACTATTGTGTAAGTACGTGCGATCACACAGTTTTTGTCAAGGAAAATAGAACACGTGAGTTCCGTAATACAAACGTATACGTCCTACATTCGTCTTCAGTCGGGGCGACAATAGGATCCTGGATAAAGTACAGCGTGTACGAGCACCTTTAGTGAACAGAATTGATCCAAATTTCATGTCATATTTGTAGTGAAGTTTTATCAAAATTATGAATTCCGATCCGAAAACAAGTCGTGAGTTTGAATTCTACAATGAGCTTGAGCTTACGGTGAAGGAAAACATCGTGAGGAAACCTAGGCAGAGTACCTACTTTGTGGTACCTACCCTTTTGGCTGGCTACCACCCTCAAGTTGCAAATCTGTCGCCAAACGCCTACCAATGTGTTCCGATTGATGCATTTGAGTGCTAGTTCCTTTCTTATATAATATCTATTATGCTATAGGAATACATAGGTTACAAATAGATAATCATTAATATATTAGTATTAAAATAGTAATATATATTTTATACTATATGGTCGACGTTTCCACTCGTGGCCACGATCAATGGAATTTGGTAGAAATCGTGATGTTAGTCAAAAGAATATTTAGATACTTATCTAAGCACGAATAGACTCAATTTATCATTACTTCGTTATTACCTACTACTAAAGCCGTTGGACCAGGCTATCACTTTTTTGTGATATTCGTTAAGCTAGTTGGAGGCCATCTAGGCGGCTCGAAAGCTGCAACAGTAGGTTGCCCACTAGCCTATCTCCCTCCACTAATCGGCATGGGGGGCATGGTTTCACCCTCATTTGTAAAAGGACAAAAACATTATGGACCTGTGATCATAACTATGAATTTAGTTCACGAAAGTGTACAAAGTATAGACAAACATTGATTTTATATATGTACTTAGATTTGAATTAACCACAACACCAACGTGATATGTGTGACAATCTGCTCAAAGGAGGTAACCAAACAATTAAAATAAAAGGTCTATGACTAATTGAGGTTTGAGGACCTTTACAAACAACTACAATTAGAAATAATGTATGTTGTCTTACTAGAGTTACATTGACGTCATGATTAAATCATTTGGGGCCAGCTGTTGGCGTGATTCGTAAGATTCCCCAATTATCTTGCCGCAGGTCGTAGATTCCCACTCAGGACGAAAAAAATATCTATTAACATTTCTGCTTGGCCCGAATCTGGGTGTAATTATGTCATTTATCAGTTATCTGGTTTCCATATTACAGGTTCTGCCTAGTTTAGGATCAGAGCAGAGCAGGATATCATGAGAGGCTACAAATCTTTTATTTTTTTATTTTTCTTGTATTATTGTGACAGGAAAATTTCAATACAAACAAAACAATTTCAATTCTCAAAGTTTTATTAATACATACATTAGACAAATCTTTAGTCATAATATTTACAGTTATAATTACTATATTACAAGAGGGTTTATAACATTAGACTGCTACTGCGATAGTTAATTGGTCTAATCTATCAGATAGACGGTGTAATTCTCAAACTTTAAGTGATCCATATTATTATCGGATTATGGAGTACGTATTCGTAGTCACAAACTATTGCTTGTTAAAACTTTATGTATAACAATGATGTAGGATTTACTGACCTACTTTGGGATTTTTAGTAAATATAACTGCTGAAAAATCCTTTGCTATCCAGTATCATACTTCACATCAACAATTTCAGTTATGCAGTCAAGGCTTCTAAAAACTAACGCCTACAATATTCCAAACTTTTTTGATTTTGACTTGGCATTACACAGTTCATGATATTTCAGACAGTTTATTCTTAAACAAAAGCATTCAATTCTACAGAAAACATTTTTCAACATGAAAAATTTACAAACATTGTTGATAGTCTTTTAAACACTGAAGACAAAAATCACTGGTTAATATTCCCCTTACTACAAAATAATTTCGTTAAATATCTTAACCAGTCTTTTTCCTTAAAATCTACATAATAAAATTAAAGCATTATATCATCATATTATCAAACAAAATAAGTAGCTCTTTATAAACTCACATATTTGAAGCGTCACACTTAGAAATCTAAAATGTTTTTGCATTTAAAATAATAGTAACACCAACGATAGCACTAACGTTAAGTTTGATAATAACTTTAAACTCGAATTGGGTTGCCAGAAACTTTCATCCTTTGACGATAGCATTAGGGAGTCCTCTCCATTTTGTACAAGTTCACTTGGACAAGGCATCGAATCTATAGGCATATCGACTATTGTAACTTGATTTACAATTATAGGTTGTACCGTAGGCTCATATTTATATTGATTAGCATCTTCGTACACATCTTCGTTAGCATCTTGTTGAAATACTTCACTGTTGGTCTCAATTTCATACAATTGTTCTGTTTTTGTCGTTTTTTCTTCAGCGAAGATTTCTTTCGCAATTTCATTGGAGACGCTCTCTTCAACTTTTTGTGCTTTGTTAAGAATACATGTGACGTCATCTAAGGCTAATCTGAGAGGTTCACTCTTTGTTTCGTTTCGGAGCATCTGGATCCAGGATAACCGGCAGTCACAGTTCAGCTTATTACCTGTTAAGAAAATAAATATTTTACTTGTTTAATATTATTATATACATTTTTGTTCCCTATCCATATTTTATTTTTATGGTAATTTTTGTCTCTGGCTTATTACACTAAAACGGCCACTCGTCAGCTTCTTTTAGTCACAATTAAACATTTTTTCACGGAAAACCTCTAGGTAACTGTCAAAGCCGTATCAAAATCCACGCGGAGGCTATAAGCACACTAAAATGGATAAATAGACAGACAGACGTTTTATAATATTTAGAAGATGCAAATTTAGGTTTGGTATAATTGAGGTTTAAGAATAATAGCTTGTTAGTCATCATGCTTATTGAGGCATAAAGAAATGGGGAAGGAAGTCAGGCATAACGATATACTTTCTTAGATATAATACTGGGTGGATAGTTTGATAGCATCTATTCGTATTTTAGGTTGGGTTGGTCATGCTGAACAACTTTTACCATGGCACCAACACTGAATAAACGAAAAAAAAAATGTGAGATTTTTTTTTTACCCATTTACAGAGTTTATTACTAAAAGTAGTTTAGTTATTAGAAACATTAATCCGTGTTGAGATGTTAGTAAAATTATGACATCGACTTCGGATTTATATCCTTCAGAAATATAATATTCGAAGTACGAAACTAATATTCAAAGATAAAAGACAAAGATAGAATATTAATTAATTAGAACAAGATTCAAAGAAATCCGATGAAAATCTTTGAGATATTTGCTTACAAAGATTTACTAGTAGGTACAAGATTTCCTTTTAGTAAAACTGAGTTTAATAAAATAAACTCAAAAGTGAAAATCACATAATATCATAACATTGAAAGTTTATACTTGAATAATTTCAAGTTCCCTAAAGTTTACGCGAAGGAGTAAGGGTTAATAATCTACAAATACTTTATAATGTTTAAAGCAAAATTAAACTTCCTAATTACTAAATTCCATCTATTAGAGTAGTTTTAATTAGTCTAACTTGTAATATTCATAGCACGTGTCACATGACTGAAATAACTATGGGAAACGTCAAGTAAATTTTTGTTGACTTGTAATGAAAAAAAAGTACACTTCATTGTTACTAAATCGAGTTATTATCCATTGTTGACTCGATAAAGGGAGCTGTTACACTCATTAATTGTCTTTTATGTACCGAGGGGCCTTTGGTAGGGGATTAAAGCTCTATAGGGAACATTCCATTGTTTGCACGAAATATAGTTATTTATCTTCCCATGAGTACTCTTTAAATACATACGTACATGTTATTTAAATAAATAATATGTTTGTTACAATGAAATGAAAACTATATAATTCTTCCATAATGACGGCATAATTTAGAGTTATCAAAATACACTTACCACTCAAATACAACACCGAAGTTTTTGTTTTCAAATTCTCGATTATAGGCTTAACCGTTTCGTAGGTAAAATATTCTATCTCATTGTTTCTCAAATCCAATAATTCAAGTCCACGCACACCTTCCAAGAGCCCCTCATTGATCGACTTCAATTTGTTTCCCGTCATAGATAATTTCTGAAGCAAAGCGAGACCATCGAAAGCCCTTTCGGATAGATATTTCATTTCATTATTATCTAGAAGGAGTTCATTGAGATTCCACAATTCAGTGAATGTTAAATCTCCTATCATTGACAATTTATTGGACCTTAGATCCAATCTCGTTAAATTAGCCAAACCTCTGAAAGTCTCTTTAGTCAGTACAGTAATTGAATTGGCCTCCAATATCAGATCGTTGAGTACGGTCAGATGTTCAAAACAACCGTCGTGCGCCAGATTAATACTGTTAAACGATAAATCGAGATATCTGAGACTCGGCAAATCAACAAACACATCCCTCTGTATCTCAGTTACTTTATTCTCTTTTATGGTCAAGTTTACGAGCGACGGGAGGTTTGTGAACGACGAGAAGTCTAACTCGGTAATTTTGTTGTTCATTAGCGTTATTTCCCTCAGCGTCGTCATGTTTGTAAATATCTTCTTCTCTATTTTACTGAGCGATGCGTAATGTATGAGCAGTTTCTGTAATCTCTTGAGGCGGTGTATAACGTGGATTGGTATGAATTTCAAAGCGCCGTCTGATCTAACGTTGAATGTAAGTCTTTCCAAATAGGGTTGTGTATTGAAGGTTGTCCAAATTGGATCGTTTTCGTCTATACCACCATTAAATACCCAGCAGTCGGCTCTAGTGGCAGTCTTTACTTCTGTTTTCTCGCAATAACAATGTACTTTTGATTCTCTGTTTGTTATCTCACATATGTTATCTTTAACTTGCGTAGCATGATACCTCCTTTCAGTTTTATCTCTGCGTTTTTCATTTAGACGGCTTTCAGTGTACGATATTTGCACTGAAGTCAGAGCCAGAGCTAAGAGTAAATATTTAACGACGGTCTCCATGTCCCCTTGGCTTTTTAACCTGGAACAAACAAAAAAAATAATTAAAGAGGGGCTACTCCTAAGGCTTTTTAGAGTGTTTTCATGAGCGCAATAAATTGTTTGAAAGAAGCGCTATTTAAGCTTAGTTAATATGGATATTTTGTCATCAAACAAATTGCTTCTTGATTAATTTATTCCTATGTCGTTATTATTTGATATAGTTACGTTCCAACTTAGGAGTTCTGACCATTCCTGGTGAGCTTGTTTAACAAACTAGCCAAAGTAATGACAGCTTGAACATTTCACGGCTATTTTATTTTACCATTCAAACAGGGTGCGGTAGTTACTATGCCTATCGACTTCTGGGAGTGCGTTCCAAACGTATCACCTGCACTCAGCCTAATTTGTGGGGTGGCTAACATAAACAAAATGCAATTCTATCAATATTGGAGTAGAGAATATTATTCTATGGCTGGTTATACTGGAACGTATGACGTGACTGATCGTAATTTGGTGCGTATAATGCTTTTAAACGAGGTAGTTTTTGTTATCATAATAGATATTTTTATAAATTTTTGGTAGAATGCGTGATATATTGGTCATTACCGAAATTATTTAAACAACATTGTGGAAAGAAATGATATAACTATGTAGACGATGGTATTCACACAAAGCCTAGGTAGGAACACAAAACATATATCTCTATTTGTTGTTATTGTTACTTTGGCACACATAATTTCTTTTCACACCGAAATTGGTATCAAGCAAAAGCCATCATTGTTAAAAAAAATAGCTATGTAAAAGTAGCATATAATTTCATAACGCATTCTAAATAGTCTGTAAGAATCTTTTTTAAACAGAAAGGTATGTGAAGGATGTAGCATCGAATCATTTTTGATATCTTCATCCTCTAGCTACTCTTTCGTCCCTTTCGATCCCTCTACCGACATCCCCCAATGAAGAGTTCTCCAAAATTAAAATGCAAATAAGCAGCATTAAAAGAAAATTACGCATTACAAATCTAACTCATCAACTTTAATTAAATTGACCCTCTCTGTCATTCAAGTTAAATCAGCAATTAAAGGGAGATCAGAGGGACAGAAACACATTGAGACTTTTTTGTTTTCTCCAAATGGTTATTTGGAACTCGTCAATTTCTCTTTTAATTAAAAGACTCATTTCATTGATGTTAGATTGATTAGATTGAAGTTGTAGAACTTAACTGTTCATTTCTTTAACCCATATATGCCCACAGGGTCGAAAACGACCAAAAATTCCTTCATGACTTCTAATGCACACTGACCGCAAGCTGTTGCATTAATTCTGATTAAAGTACCATCTTTTATTAGACTGAAGAACTATTTTAGAACAGAGCATAGGTTCATAGATAATCTATAAATAATTCAAGTGATAAATAGGAGTGCAAGTTCATATTTGTTTATTTGTGAAAAAAAAATGCGACCGAGTGCACATAAATGTAAGTATCTTTTGTGTATTATGTTATTTTACTGAAAAATATTATTTTTATAGTAAAGGGAATATGTCTTTTAGAGATAAAGATATTTATTTTTTGTATATAATATAAATGTTTTTACTTACAATCAATTGAAATATTGTGGGTCGATAACGACCCTGTGGGCATAGATCATGCTTTACGTTCTTATTTATTTTTATTTTAGGTCCCGGTTTTTACTCTCTACTAATAAAATTGTTGACGCCCTGGAGGCATTTGATGACAAGGAAGATATCCTGGACGTCGATGCATACATAAATCCGCCTTGTGATGGTACCATACCAGACGGCGACTCAGGTGTTGAGGATTGTGATAACAGAAATCGGTTGAACCGACATGAATTACTAGTACTACTGTGTGTTACTACGACTACAACTACTACTAGTAGTAATAAAACGCGAAGAAGATATAAAATACCACATAGCCATGGGTGAATCTTTAGTGGTTCCTTATTTACATATCTCTGAACCAATTTCTACAGCATCTGGCTCCAGCTCATGCCGGTCACGACATAATCGTCCTGTTGTATAGTCAACTGGTAGAATAGTTGAAGCACCAACAATTACCGCTAAACCTGATGGACATTCTTCCTCGAATGTACAGTCTATCAGGGCTCCCGATCAGCCTGCTGGCCTATCTTCAAATCGTACAAGACAGCGCAACGTTTCGAATATCAGACCACGCAAATGGGTAAAGCGAGAATTACCTACGTCCCCAAAAAGACATGTGGTTACCTCCGTCTCAACGAACTGAATTCACACCACAGAAAGTGAACCAATAGAAATAGATTTGCGCTTTGTAAAAACAAAGCGTTAAAAATGTGCTGGAAATGTAACGTCAATTTGCATGACAAATGCTTTGAAGGATTTGATTTCTTTACTGATATTATGTGTTTTGTTCCTTGACTGTCTAATTTGATAACTTAATAGCTCCTATCTTATTGTTGAACCTAATAATAAAGACTGATTAGCGTATAAATATTTTTATTTTGATGCACCTTACTCCATACTAGCGTATACCCACTGAAAAAAACCTACTTCCCGAACTGAAAACCAAAAATTACTATTATAGCCCTTATTTATAATCATTTATTACCAACATAGCTGAAAATCAGTGAAATTCATGTTAAAAAAAGTTCTGGGCATATATGGGTTAAAAAGGTTAATATTGCGCGAAGATTTACAACACAATGCTCGTCCTTTCTTTAATGGGTTCCGGAGTAATTTGAAACTAATAAACACTTCATATGTCTATGTGTCCCTAGCACAATTTTCAAAACATCGTAATACCAAAAAAAAAAAACAGTTCTTTCGTGATTCTGTGTTCATATACCCACGCCAAATTGATGACACATTGTATGTAACAAAATGCAAAACGTATAATTGTTATTAATTCTAAATTGTTCATGAAAGCCCACTTCGCCGTCGGCTGCTCATTTTAAATTTAATAACACCACAGGGATCGACTCTCTTATTATTCTTTTGCTCAGTTACCAAGTAGCAAGACAATGTTAAAAAACTCTCCAAGTCCCCAGATTGTGTTTTGGGATCGTTTCTGTTTGTTTTCGTATTCTTTATTATTTTTGCCCTTATGAACAAAAGTGTTTATTTAAATATGCCCTCGTATTTGTTTTCCGAGGCAGATGAAAGCTTCCTTATGAGCTTTTGGGGCTTGTTATGCTTTTAGATGGATTGCGGAGTATTTTTATGAAAGCATAATTATGTGAGTTACATTTATATTTCAGTATATCGATAACTTAAAATATAGGTTTTAATATCTGTTTTTGGTTAGGGATAAAGTTATGCAAAGGTCAATCGCAAGTGCTACAAATATACATTTAAACACAGTGAAAGAATTTAAGTCAATAGAGCTTGAGAAAAAATTGGACTGTTTTACAAAAAACTTAAACCGACTTCAAAGTACACTAAGAAGTAATCAAATCCTGATCTGATGACAATGGGACCAAACGGAAAGTGTACCCTTACAGACAAAAAAAGTTTCCAAATCTGTTAATAAATGACGGAGTTATGAGGTAACAAACATAAAAAAAAATACAACCGAATTGAGAACCTCCTCCTTTTTTTGAAGTCGGTTAAAAATTCAATTTGAGGATGGAAACCAGGATCAGGAACTACAAGTACTCACTCAAATCAACTCAGTATTAAAATATATTGAAAAATCTTCTACACAAAATCTACATTAATAGCTAAATAGGTACTATGTTACTCGAAAATTCAGTATTTTATATTGGAAACTAAACTCTAAGCGACTCGATATATAAATTCAATATACTGAGAATACTCGAAAACACTGCATACAATAAGGTTGCTGTCCAAATGGCAGCGGATTTAGTATAAATTGTAAATAAAGATTTTTTTTTATTCATAAAAACACCCAACATTACACTAAAGACAGTACATAATTAAAAGATATAACAAACAATTAAACACTAAACAATAATGTAATGTTGCGAGCGCTTAGGTCAGCAAAAAAAACTGACCTTCGAACTGACGTCTTGAGTGAGCATATTGTTATGACTACCTTAAAAAGTTTGTTGGGGTAAGCTGGATGTATATGACAAGGAATCATAAAGAATGACGTGTTTTAGGAGAAGCTATGCCCTGCCCAGCCTATGGACTATGTAAAGCTGATTATGATGATGAATGCTCTTCAATTTGTTTGTCAATAACTAGTAACGTTTTTAGGTCTGAATGAGTCGCTAAATAAACCTTGGATAAGCTATTCCTTTGATATAGACTCTTTAGAAAATATGTTCTAATTTCAAATTCGCAGGCGCTTATCCAGCTATTGAAAAACCAGCCCTAAATCAAATAATCACAGTTCATTTTACAGGCAGATGTTTATAAACCTACACATAACACAAGAATGTCTCAAACAAAACTAATTAGATTACCGAACAAGCCAACCCAAAAATTGTATTTACTAACGTTCAAAACCGAAATTATCTAATTTGCAGCAGAAGTTTGGCAAAACAAGCGTGAATTTTGGGAACTATAATTGAATTAATCTCTATACATAATTCACGTGGTAGGGAACGTATGATTTGGCAGCGAGACGTACAGACGACAAAACAAAGCGAGCTTATCAACTTATTGGATTTCCGGCGAGTAGGGTTGCAAGCTCGAAGAATTGTAAGTTAGGACCAGCAAAAATACAACTTAAATGACCAAAAGGTTCATGACTTTTGGAACAGGCTCTATGTAATTGGTTTATAATCAGCGCTAATGTGACTGCGCTCTGGGTGCGTCCACCTTAAAAAACCGGACTAAATGCGAACAAATCAAGATTGCGTCTAATTTCGCCGGTCCATTCCAACCTACAATTTCGTAGGCTCGTGGCGTAGCATGATTAGCCGTTCTTAATCGATCGGCAAAATTAAGCTACGTCTGTCTTGGTCGGTACCTGGATGGGTGACCGCCTAGTGGTATTTCAAATCGAGCGTTTCCGTGCTTCGGAAGGCACGTAAAGTCGTTGGTCCCGGTTATCACTTAATTGTGATAGTCGTTAAGCTAGTTGGATACTTGGATGCCCCCTAGGCGGCTTGAAAAATTCCAACAGTAGGTTGATCACTAGCCTACCTCCACCAATCCGCAGTGGGCACGCGTGGTGGAGTATCGCCCAGTCCCTTTCACCCTCATTTGTGAAAGGAGGCCTGTTCTCAGCAGTGGGACATTATAGGCTGATGATGATGTAGATGATGACCTACAATTTTATTTTATTAAATTTGATGCTGGTAACTGTAAGTAAGTCGCATTCGGAAAGGATGTCTGAATTGCAAATCGCAGCTATTAGATTAGACTATCCAATTGGTGCTTTACTAGAAATCGGGTTTATAAACCTGGCGTCAGCCGAACGCGTGGCAACCCTGCCAGTGAGCGCCAATAAAATTATGGTATGCATTTGATGTTATGTGTACTTACATCACGTAGGTGGTAGATGTCGTATGATTTATATTACGTTTAGTTGTAGCTTTTAGTGTGAAACTGTTTAGTCTAGTATATTTTAGAAATTGTTTCTGATTAATTAGTGGCTGGTTAGTAGCAATAGGAAATGTTGATGCAATTATAATAGTATTCTTAAATATTTTATGCTTTATGTAATTGTATACAATTCTGCTTAATTTGGTCAGTACTAGTCAGTAGTACTTACTACTACCTACTTAGGTACGGACGACAAAAACTCATAAGAATTTTGATATCGAATATCTGAAACTGACATACAGCAGTTAGCAGTTATGTATGACTGAAGATTTCATTAATGGGATTTTCTAATTTTTTAATGATAATTTTTTATTAATGGGAAATATACCTGTCAGCAACATACTAACAATAAAAAAATTAATGTTACCTATACGCTTAGCGATTTCAAAAACCGTTCGAAATTCCGCTCCCGCTACATTCCATGCAGCAACTTTTCATCTGTACAGAAATCGGTTATTTTAGATGAAATCAATACTCGTGATGATCGTACCGCTGGGCGCAGTATCTGCGGGCGTATTTGCTAAACTACTCGACGTTCACTTATAAAGTGAGCAATTCTGGAATACCAGGTAACTCGTATTGAATGCAAAGAATCGTTGGTTCCTTGAAAATGGGAGCTTTATTTTATATATCAGTTTATTTTTATATGTTATGAGAATGCTATAAAATGCAGACTTTTTAAATAAAAAAAGGTGCTAACGCTCCGCGTGCTTTGCATCCCTGCTTTTCTAAAGGCGGGTTTCTTCGCTAGGCGAGCCGAGCAAGAGCCAAGCGTGTAGGTAGTCGCTCGGGCGTCAAGTGTGGACTGTGAGCCACCAACAATCACTGTCCACGAGTGGACTGAGAGCGCGATGCGAATTCCTTTATGTTTGTAAAAGGACCGGGTGCGAGCGCTGTCGACCGTGAACCAAACGCGTCGTGTGAGGCAACTACTTCCAAGTCCGTCTAAGTTACTCGAATTCGCTTCGCTTGCGCTCGGCTCACCTAGCGTAGACTCATTTTTAGACAATAACCCATCCCGCACTAGTACTATTTCTTTCCTCTATGCTATTATTTATTGAATTGAATTTACCTCACTGAAGTTTCATTATAATCTGATGAGAATAAGAACGCATATGTTACAAACAAACAAACAAACATATTTTTATGTTTATGATGTCGATCTTTAGAAAGGCTCTCAGGCAATTGGCTCAGATTTTAAATATAGGTAATGACCGGAGCACACCAGTGCTTGTCGACAGATTTTCACAAGCCTATAAAAATGCTTCGCTTAGTTTTCTCTGCCAAAGAGTTTCGTCAACTCCAATATCAGTGTGCTGCCCACTATTGCCTCAGGGTTACACGACTCTATCCTAAAGTAAACCTTTTCCTATCAACAAAACGAATACCCAGGCTCAAACTCAGTCGACAAATTCTCTTAATTTTTATTTTATTCTATAGGTACGTGTTCTGTGTGCTGTTTTTTTTTTTTTATACCACTAAGGTGTAAGGTTAACATACGTACGGCCCGCCTGATGGTAAGCAGTTACCGTAGCCTATGGAAGTTTGCAACGCCAGGGGTATCACTCGCGCGTTGCCGAACCTGAAGAAATCTCTTCACACCCTTTTTGAAGAACCCCATGCTGTACTCCACGCTGTTATTAATATTATTTATATTTTTAATCC
This sequence comes from Achlya flavicornis, assembly GCA_947623365.1. Classification (NCBI taxonomy): domain Eukaryota; kingdom Metazoa; phylum Arthropoda; class Insecta; order Lepidoptera; family Drepanidae; genus Achlya; species Achlya flavicornis. Next base: position 3,446,657 of record OX392482.1, on the reverse strand, counting down.
ATTTGTAAATATTTACATCATTATATAATAAAACGACACGTTGACTAATAGAACTTGATCATCACATTGTTTTATAAACTTCTCTCGAAACACCCCATAAACAAAAACATCAAGTTACATACTTTATCGAAATAAAAAAGCAATTTCACACTCAAGCTAACCTTTAAGAACTTTACACATAATTTTACATGAAAATATGTGTAAAATCACTGCTCCGATCTCGCACACGCGTTTGAATGTCACATTAAAATAATACGAGGGGGACGTGTTATTTCTACTTAATGTTAAGGGGCAGTTCCTTTGGGCGAATGTTTGCTTACAATATGAGCAAATTTGATTTCTTCAGGGTCGGCAACGCGCGAGTGGTACCCCTGGTGTTGCAAGCGTCCATAGGCTACGGTAACTGCTTACCATCAAGCGGGCCGTATGCTTGTTTGCCACCTTTGTGGGTTAAAAAAAAAAGAAATTATTCACTTGAAACTTAACATTTGTTTTAACTTTTGTGGTTTATTTAACTGTGTATTATTACTGATATATTATGCTTATAAATGACTTAGGTACGACATGTTTATATTGTATTTTACCCTAACGTAGGAACCAAAACTGGCAACTTTTCTTTATTAGATATCTTACATTACCAGAAGATATCTTCCTTATATAACGTAGATAATTACAAACTCATGATCTGCTATAGCATTTATAATTCAGTCATAATTAGAGCTCCGACTAACTTTAACGAGGCAAAAATAGATAAATTAATTAAAAAAAAACTGTTTAAAAACAAGCATTTATAACATCAACTAAACAAATTAATGTTAAACAATTAAATTCGCTATGAATGCCTCTATATCCCAAAACGTGTGAAAACACCTACACATTTCATGTATTTGCCTAATTAACTTAAGCTGATATATTTTCGAAGTATATTCACAGGTACAGTGGAGCCGCCGCTTAAATTCAATTAGACGCCGAAATTACGAAAGATTTATTCGAGACCCAGTGCGAGGTAAGCCTTATGATCTTTTCTACGTTGATAGAAATCTTCTAAGGCTTTTAAAGGAAACATTAATCCTTTAAGAACATTGTTTTTCATGCCGTTTTTGAGATAATTCCCGGTTTCTGTTGAGATTCGGATGCGAGATATCATTTGGTAATGAGATTGTAAGATTTGAATTTATATAGATGTTTATTTGAATGGTTAATTTGTGAGGAACTTGGCGTTTTATAAGATTAATCACTTGACAATCGCGATCCAAACGGTAAAACAGTAACTAATATTTTTAGCTTTAATATTTACTATACTTGCTATTCATCCGTCGTTTCACGTGCAATTCCTTATAATGCCCCCTCTGAATATCAATGTTTTTTTTGCGAAAAACTACATAAAAAGTTAAGATTGTATGATCAGTGGCATAAGATCTAATTTTTTCTCTCATTGTCATCATCAATTTGGACTTTAAAAAAAAAGGGATATACTAATATACCTATACTACACGTATAACTTTTTTGTTTGCACTTTGAGTAGAGTTTGGGAATGAGTTTAGTAAAAACTTTACTTAGTTTGGGGTCAGATAGCTGTGTTTGAATAATGTTCCAGGATATTTATTTATTATAGATTTAATAGATTTATTGAGAACTTAAACATATCTGAGAATTTTACTCAACTCGTAGTTATAGGTTCATAAAAAAATACATAAGGTAAAAGCTAAAATACGAAACTATGCCAAAGAAATGATGACGCAGCAGGTTAGAAAAAAAATTTGGTCCAACAAAAAGGTAGGCCCACTGTGTTTGCCAAATTATTACCACCAACCTTACTACCTGCCTGCCTGTTTATTTCACATTTGTACCTGCCTTTCAACAGAACCCTTGGATAAGTCGTTTTTATAACAACGTCAGTGATGTGCACACCATGATTCTCGAATAATATTTTTATTATCGACAAAATAAACTAAGATGTCTCAGAAGGTGGTATCATTTTTGGCATGATCTGAACATTGTAATTTTCCAAATGACTATATCATTGAAAGATAAATGTGATAAAATTAAATAATTCTCAATATTATAAGAATAAAATACAAACAAGTGCAAAAAAAAAACGAAACCACAAAATAAATCTCATAAGACGTAGGGTACACTGTATTTAAAAATATTTTATTCAATCTTTACTAACTTAAACTAGAACAGTTCGAAATAAACCACGAAGAAGTTAAAGAAAACTATACTAAAATACATAATTTAAATACTGAATAACTAAACTATCGAATCGAAAAAGCAAAATTTCTGCCCATCACTAGAATACTCGTACCAGAGTCGTACTTCAAAATTATCTCAGAGCACGTTTGTCCCTTTCTTGTAGGCGTCTTACCTAAAATCTTACCTGGAGAGCTTAAATTCCATTGCTTTATTCAATTTTGTCAACAATACCACCTACGTCAGGTAGGTTCAGTTTTTCTGCTGTCAAAAACATATCCCTTTGATTAAGTAGGTACTTATTTATTCGAATTCAGGTATTTCTCACAGGTAATGCTAACTTGTCGGTCTATTGTGAATTTAGAGAAACGTTGATTATTTTTTTGATGGTCAAAGAAGCTTATTATTTTCAAGGGACCAATTTTAATACAAGGATTTGCTTAGAATATCTGTACCTTATTGATGTCAGTAGTTAAGTGAGTCATAAAGTATTATGTTGGTACTTGGTAATTGTTTACTTTTATGTAACGAGTGTTACTTTTTTTTTTTTTAATCTTTACTCAAAATTTTCTTAGTATTGCGGCGTGTTTCAGTCAACATGATCAGTGTGGATTTTTCTTTTTTTGTGAGAAAAATCTTCCTAAGAACAATTTATACTTTTTATTTTACAATATAAGCAGAAGAGTTTATGAGTTATGTATTATGAGATGGGTTATGTATTATGAGATTGTTAAGACAACTACATACATTTTTATATATAAGTCAAGAAACTCATCAAACATAAAAGACTTTTTTTTTCAGTGTATAAGCCTGTGACTGTGTTTGACCGCAATCTCACCGTGGTAAGTGTGGCAGAAGGTGGCACACAAAGTCTATAAGGAACTTGCTCTCAAGTGCAGCTGTCGGAACACACTGATAGGTACTTGGCGACAGATTCTCAACTTGAGGGTGGTAGCCAGGCAGGTGGTAACTACAAAGTACCCTACCAACGTGCTTTGGTTTCCTAACGATATTTTCCTACACCGAAAGCTCAAGCTCATTGTAGGATTCGAACCCGGGACCTTTTGCTCGGTATCTAACGTCACTGAGCTATCATCGCCTTATTTCTCTTTCCTTTTATTTTTCCAATAATCTCTCTAATTCCCCAATTTTAATAGCAATAACTTTGCCCATTTTAGCACGCGTTTGACCAGTTTCGAGTAGTTTGTCCATTCATAAACGGGGTCGGGCGGTAAATTTGCCCAAAAGCCGGCTTCCATTATATCCGTTCCTTATGATGCCGCAGTTTCACTCTGTTTCTGACAGGGATTTACGAAGACGGCTGTGAAGTTAGAATAGTTTTATGTTTAGGAAAGTATATTATGTTAACGCTCTTTTTTAGGGTTAAAAAAGGATAAACGCTGAAAACAATCAGTGTGTGTTCAGGAGTAACTGGTTTTTCGAAAAAAAATATATTATATTTGATAGTAAAATTCTTATAAACCTTTTTAACTTGACGTATACTTCTACTACTCTTTGTGGTTTTTAGAGGTGACCATATTTTTATCGAATGTATGTATTTTACTTATTAGTAAACATCAAAATTCCTTTTGTTTTTACTTGTAAACACAGTTTTATACAAAAAAAATACATATCTTCACAGTTACTCCTAATTGTTAATTTTTATCGCGTTGCCTTTTGACTAAACGTAAAAGAATCACTTTTAAGTAAGTTACTATATTATTCCTACCATAATTAATGTAACATAATTTTTCGAACCAGGCACTCGTGGTTTATCTAATAAATCTACATAGTCTACTATTTAGCTTTACTGCTTAAAACCTGCAATTTCCGTTAAAATATAAGCACGAACTTAAGGTAGATAAACTGAAACCAGCAAAATAATAAACATTCCTAAGAATACCTACTCAGCGTTTACAAAATTAATGTTGAACCAAGTTTATCTTACTCCACTGTCTTGAAATTTGCTGAGTTGCTGCTAAGTTAAATAGTGGCAAAGTTTTTAATTTACGTAATGATATCTTCAAGTATTTGATTAAATACACTATAGATGGATTTTTTACAATAATATTTAAAATAAGTTTTTGTTAAAAAAAAAACATTTTTAATTCAAGCTTTTTTTGGTGACTGTACATGTTGTTGACTGTATTTTCATTTTATTCTAATATACTAATGTATACCAAATAATGAAGCGCTCGTGGCGTAGCATGATTAGCCGTTCTTAATCGATCGGCAAAGTTAAGCTACGTCTGTCGTGGTCGGTACCTGGATGGGTGACCGCCTAGTGGTATTTCAAATCGAGCGTTTCCGTGCTTTGGAAGGCACGTAAAGCCGTTGGTCCCGGTTATCACTTAATTGTGATAGTCGTAAAGCTAGTTGGATGCCTCCTAGGCAGCTTGAAAAATTCCAACAGTAGGTTGACCACTAGCCTACCTCCACCAATCCGCAGTGGGCACGCGTGTTGGAGTATCGCCCAGTCCCTTTCACCCATATTTGTGAAAGGAGGCCTGTTCTCAGCAGTGGGAGATTATAGGCTGATGATGATGATGATGATGATGCCAAATATCAAGTCAATCCGATCACTGGAAGAGGGTGAAATTCGACTTGCAAGATTCCACCCAATATATAGTTACATACATACATTGCAAGTTAAATAAAAGCTTGTCAAATAAGGATAGTATTTTTTTATTAATGGATGAAAAAATAAAGCAAGAGAACTTAAAGGACGTAGTTAAAAACACCTTCATAATAATTTGTAGAATTTGAAGAAGAAACTTATTCTTTTCTATGCTCATGCAAACAGTGACATTAAATTATAGCGAACTAGTAGGAGAAACATTAATAAATTGTTAAAGATATAATTAGTTTTAATCAATTCGGAAAAGTAAACTTAGTTTTATTTTTATTATTCGAATTGAAGAAAAAGCTCGAATTTGGTTTTAAAATAATTTATTTATTTATTGGCTAATTATAAAACTAAAACTAACTAACTAACAAAAAATAATGGAACAAGTGATAATAAAAATTAAAAAGAAAAATATATACACATAAAAGATTATAAATAAAACACAGAATTTAGGTCGCCGTCTATGGGTAGGGTGCCCAAAAGACTGGCTACGTTACCTCGCTGGATAGCGAGGCTTATCCTCTGACCGAGGTACGAGCCAGCCCTTTGGTCTCCGGATGTCTCTATTAGGCGCGTCGATAGGTCTTTGAACAATTTAAGGGCCTCTGGGCCCCACGGTCCGAGAGTTTTACGCCAAACGGCGCAAATATGTAGCCGTCACCAATGGCCGCATACTTGCGCCGTTTTAAGCTCTCCGCGGCAGTCGCCGCTGCGCCCGCCACCCTGGATGTTGACTCTAGGTGGGACTGTGCTACAGTATCGACGCATGTGGCGTCCCACACTAGAGGTTTTCCATGACGCCAGGGTAACAACGTCATTCCGTCGGGCCTCTTACCATCGTCACGTGCTATACCGTTCGGCTCTAAGATGGCCGGCACGTGAACAGTAGCGAAAGCCCGACGGATGACGTCGTTGATTGCCGCATGTCGTGACAATCGACCGGCACTGCGGCGACATGACAGACCATGATGGCCCAGCCTATCGACGGCGGTATTATTTCTTGATTTATTTAATACACTCTCTTTGTTATTTTAAAATAAATTCTCTATATTAAAAAAAAAGCATAATAATATCAAAATATTCTCTGCCCATATTTTTTAAATTATTTCTTTCAGCCGCACTCAAAAGACATTACTGCTTAAAAAACTCATTACAAAAAGGCATTGCCTTGGAAAAACAAAAGATATAAAGCATGAACATCTCAAAGATATCTCCAGTGCGTCCATTAAAAAGTAATGAAGTAACAACTTGCGTAGTTTATTCTCTTAGGAAAATGGAATACAAGCTGTTTAAATTGCTGGGGACATAGTTAAAGATGGCGTAACATTGTCCAATGGAAATATTTTAAGACCTCACTAACTAGAGAAAATATTGAACAAACACAATGGATTTTTGCATATTAATTGACTTTTGACGGGGCAGTTGGCGTGGTGATTATTTACCCCTCTCATTTTATTAAAAATATTCTTTTAGGTGCCAGTCAATATGATCACTGGAAGTGGGTGAAATTCGACTTGCAAAATTCCACCTAAACATAGTTACATCTGTACAAGTTTTTTCTGTTATTTTTTTAACTTAGTTTTTAGTTTTAGTTTATTATTACTTAGATTAAGTTATTTTATTTAGTTCTATTTATAATGTTTTATGTACAAATAATTAATTTTATATATTGTTATAGGTATTAAGTAGGTAAATTAAATAATTCTAGATATATTCGTACGTAATAAAGAAAACCATATAATCAAATAATTGGTTCATTTTATCCTCATGTGACAACCCTACCATCTTAGGCTTTGTGTCTGTGGAAATATAATACTCTGATTTTACACCGTAATCTGATAAGACATTCTCTTTGACTTACTTGTAACAATTTTTCATTCTCCAAAAAAGGTTTCGTAATTTTAGTATGTAAGTACATACATGCATTAGTACAGGATAGGTATACATTTATTTTTATAAAAATCATAAAATATTAAATGCATCTAAAATTAACTAAAGCTTAGATTGTTGAGATTGTTGAGATTGTTATTTAAATGTGAATAAACAATTCTGAACGAATTTAACCAAATTAAGTAAGAAATACGTTGGGCAACGAGGATCTACTACGAACATAGATGAAAAAAAAGATGTAACTAGTAAGTGCTTTTGCACTGATTAATAATAGTACCGACCATCACTGCATCTAATTGTTTACAGTTTCCTTGACTTAGCCAATCAGAGCGCATATGTGTCCTCGACTTATGGCGAATTCCTATAATTTACCGACCGTTATCGGTTAAAATTAAGACTTATAATAATACCTCATAGCTTTGCATAGCAGACCCTCCCATATGGAAGTAGCTAATGATTTATATGCCCAGTTTAGCAATTAAAAACCTACCTTTGGTAAGCAAAACGATTCATTGTTTATAGGAATTTATAGGGACCGGGAATAAGTCAATCATAGGCAGTGGTGGGAAATTGACTGAATAGATATGAAACAAAATAAACGTCATTATGGTGCGTCCATGCTACGCGAAGCAAGCACGAGCCGAGCCTCGAACGAACAAGATTCGTTCGTTGCTCGCGATTTCAAACGTGGACGTAATTAATGAGCCTTCAACGAGCCTACAACGAGTGCGATGCGAATCCCTGTGTTTGTGAAAGAATTGACAATCGGCGGAGGCGGCGGAGCGCAGTCGAGCGCGCAAGCCCGGACGGGCGTGGACACTGGACACGCTACGCGAATCGTACCCGCAGTGTGCTCGTTCGTGGCTCAGCTCGTGCTCGGTTCGCCAAGCATGTACGCACCATTACACTTCTTTGGGTTAAATGTCAGACGCCTACGACAAACGATACACGATAGTCTGATCATTGAATTACCGAAAAACTAACGAGACCTAAATTATTTGCAATCTATTGATTAATAATTGAGAATTTTTCTGTCCGTCAGAGCCGTAGAAAACTGTTTCAAATCCTTACAACATTATAACGAGTAAATGCAGTACAAAGCCATATTAGGAACCAAGCCTCAATACTACGATATAACGAGCTTTGGAAAAGTTATAACAAGTCAGGTAACTTTCGCTGAGCGAATTTAACTTATTCTGTAATAATGGGAAACTTTCCAGGAATTATTGTATATGTAAGTAAGAAATCAATATAAGGCTTCCAGTTGTTATGCGTTTATTACAAGTTATTTAAATAATTCAATTGTAATTTCAAACTAATTCATTTTGATATAAAAATAGGCTATAATGATAAATAATGAATAAATTAAATTATTATTTGTATCTTTTCTTTGACCCGAGGACAGGGTCATTTGGAAGGCGTGCGTGCAAAAAACTACAAGAGGTCATTGCCGGATTCACTATCGCAAATAATTCGGAGCAGTTTTTTTAATAACAAGACTGAGCAACTCCACTTTTTCGAATACCGGGTGGTCTCGGGACCGTGGTGTTGTTACTCACCAACAATTAGATTCAAGCTGCCCTTAGACTTTACGTTTTTTCCTGTGTTTGAATAAAATCTCAATATGGTAAGTGATGTTGTAGCTAGAACAATAGGTCCAGGGCCAAGGTTAGTTTTCAACCTCTAGCCAAATTTTCAGGGGCTAATATACTTATCATTATGATCAACTTTTATTATGGTACCAACTCTAAAATGTCGAAAAAAATAACGAACTTTGCATTCATTTTGATCGTTGGCACTATTGTGTGACAAGATGAGAGATGCCAAGTAGAGGATCCAAAAAAAAGTCAATAACTATTCTCTCGTACAAAACATAATAATAAAGTGAAGCTAGTCCATTATATACAAGCAAAATTGGAAGTTCCCAAAGAAGTTACCTACAAGTTTACTTTGAACTTTGTCGGTATATGCATCGAGAAAAGTGGATGACAATCCGTTAATCCTTTCTGTGTCGCGAAAGCAGATGTAAGAGGCTCACGGTTAGGGTTACCATACTTAAGTAAAATATTAGGAAGAATGTCTTGTGAAATAAAATCGGGATTTGACAGCAATTTTAACAATATTTACTCTTTCACTACTGACTAAATGACGCCTACAAAGCAAGATTTGTCCGAATAAAACAAACGTGTGGCAACCTTACTTACAAAAATATACGTAGCAGCTATTTTAACTATAATTCGAGATTTGGTTGCTAGAAATTTGACGCTACTTCGCTTAGTAGTTAAATTAAATTTGGACGCTTGGTAAAATATTTGACTACTAGCCAGCATGAAAGTTTTGATAATAATTTTCATGAGAACGTTTGTGACGTATCTAAATATGAAATACTTTGATTCAGGAAATTTGGAAAACTATGTGGCTGATATAATTCTAGTTAGAAATTAAGAAATGAACTGACTGCAAATTCAATTGATGCAGATTAAAGCTAAACGACGTTTCACAGTTGATGATTGAGTATGATATTCATGAATCCGTTGCCTTGAGGATGGGAAGCGCTTTTTCTATAACCTGGGTTATCTAATTACATCAAAGTTCTTCATCATCATATCAGCCTAGGGATATTTACTGCTGAAAACACTGCCTCTCCCGTTCAAAGAGTACCAAGTTACCTGGGGTAAAATGTCTTATATTATGACAAGTTAGCAACTAACTCTGAGTTTAAGATAACCCGACTTGACGTGAACCAAAACTATATTAAGGAAAATACTTGGATAAAGTGGAGGATTTAACAGCAGGCTGAGTAGGCTTGAGCCTACGGTGGTAGATTTTAGGGGTTACAAATTTGTGAACTTTTTTTTTGTAATGACTTGCAGGAAAAAGCTCACAAGCGGTTTAGAGCCCCTTAACCTTAGGAAATACTTTGCCCCCTTTTGTGTATGACACCTGTTTGTAACACGCACAGCGTTCTGAGGAATTATTTGATTTGATGCCCACGGCTACCTTTTATCATCTCAACTCTCAAAATCGACGCAAGAGTTCATCCCTACTCATGGGAACAGGTGCTGCTTGTGGGGGGCTGTTTGCTATGTATTTACTTATTAAATATTTATTCAGTCTACTCGAGTCGACTTCCTGCCATGGACGCTCAGACAGTGGAATGAGCTCCCCGCCGTGGTTTTCCCAAGAGAGTACACCAAGGGGTTCTTCAAAAAGAGTGTGGCTTATACTTGGGTAATGTGTAAATCCGCCAATACTTAGACGTAAAATTAAAAGGTAAGTAAGTAATTAAATGTAAGTTATATCAATTTCAGATACTGCTAATGGCCAACTTAAAATCATAATTATTCTTTTGCTACTGCAAATAAAATTCTCCTTGGTCAAAACTTTGTACAACGATATCCTAGAACGAGGCCAAGATGGCGGTGAAGGTATAGTAATTTACATAACAAAGTTATTATAATAGTATTTTCTTAAATTTTATCACCCATTGTATATCAACTGGCCCGCTGCAAATGGCTAATAATGTAGCATCAAGTTATTGCCTTGAAGCGGTGTGAAGCGACCACTTTCGTGAACCGCGTTATTTGGACCACAGAGCCGCGTAGCTCTGTTATTGTATTTTAAAAAAAATACTTTTTTGGTGTAGAAACTATGAGTGTGATATGTACTTTTACACATAGTGAAATTTCATAACTTTAATAAACCGACGAATCACTTTTTGGAATGCGCAAATTCTTTTATGGTTGTATTTATTCGAAAACTAATATAATAAAGTTTGTTTGTTTTTTGGTTCATTTAAACGGGCTAATTTCTGGAACTAACAGTCGGATTCAAAAAATTCTTTCATTCATAGGAAGCTATATTAACCCCAAATATTATAGGCTACTGTTTATCCCGGGAACGCAGGTGAAACCGCGGGGAACAGCTAGTTCGAAAATAAATCATAAAATCCGTTTGTAAAGATTAGATAGCAATTTTAAAATAACCTTAAAAAACAAGCAATCGGTAATAGAGCCCGACTATTTATAAGCCTGTGGAGATATATTTCAGGAATCCTCTTATCCCTTGGACCACATAGTAAAGGTCCCCTCCCAAAGCCCCGTGAACTAATAAACGAGTGACACTAATTGGTGTTGAGCTTCCCCATCTTTGTGGAGACCACTCACAATGGAAATTCTTTAAAAAATCTCTCGGTATACCGTGCCGCCGTATTTCTTCTGTCATTCATTAAAGAGACAAAATATTCAGCTTAAGATGCTGTCTTCAAATTCTTTTATGAAGGAAAATCGTGATTAAACTCGAAATTTAAGGCATCTTCACGTTGCTCGCCTGAATGGAGGTAATTTCGACGCCATTATGTGTTCTTTTACATTTTTTATACTAAACTACACGACAAAGGATCGCCTGGGATAATCTTTTATCACTCAGGTGTAACATAAAGTATGTTCATCGACGTATTTTCTTCAATATTTATAAGCCATAGAAATAGGAATCTCGCAAGAATTCAACAATAAAAATAATAAATTAAATTATTAAAAGAAACAAAAAACCCGACTGCGTAAAACAAAATTTAACTGAAAAGAGAAAAACAAGCTCTTTAATCTATAGAATTTTGAATAAAACTTGAATGTTATGAGTTATTGTAGTCGGGGACAAACCAACCACCCAACAACCTAAGTATGTATTTTTTTTATAATATTTGTTTATCCCCGACTGCAAAACCTTAAAACATTCAAGTTATATTCAAAATTCTATAGATTAAAGAGCTTGTTTTTTCTCTTTTCAGTTAAATTTTGTTTTACGCAGTCGGGTTTTTTGTTTCTTTTAATAATTTAATTTATTTCAGACTTTTTAGTTTTAATGAGCGATACGGTAAAGTAACGCTAACAACCATCACAACTCTGTGAGTTACGTACGGTAACCGCTCATGAAGGGCGATGCGTTAGAATTTGTATCGGAACCAGCGTCGCCAAACTCACACAAATAAATGTTAAATCATATATTGTACTACAAATAAACAATCCTTTTGATTGGTCGTTTCTATTTTACTCAAAAATAGCTTTAATCACACAGGTCATACATATGAAAATATACCTTTTTTCGTTAACATAAAATTTATTTTTCTATAGCGTACAAAGTATTTACGTCGTTTTGTAATCTACAAACTAACTAGATTCAATCGACGAAAAAGTTCTGCCTCTCGGCACTAGATGGCGTTATTTTCATGGAACGCAATTTTGAACTCAAACGCATTAGACATAATGTTGATAATTGCGTAATAGCTGCGTCGACTGGCGTCGAGTAGCAACACTTATTGCTATTCGCTTAATGCAGCGAAAGTAATCGATAAAATATCAATAAAATTATCGATATTTTAATTTCGTCGATATTAAATTGAATTATTTTTTGAAATTCCGTAAGACAATTCACGTTCGATAAGAATAATTGTGCTAAGAATACTGAATTGTAAAAAAAAACGTTTAACATGATGAAATAAATTAAAAAAAAGTTATTTTTACATGGTTTATTGCCCTTGAAATAAAATTTATTTGTTTCGAAATTCTCGTTTTGTAAGCTTAATTTTAACAGATGAATGCGGATATTGATTGTGAACTTTCAACTATTGCCTTAATCAAATCAGTGATAAAAAGATGAATTTTATCGATATTGATCGAACAAAACTATCGATGCACGTGTTTTGGGGTCACGACAGGTCACGACTCACGACGAATGTGAAAAGAACGCAATACATTACGTGCGGAGTTGCGCTCGCTACCTTGCGTACAAATAAAGTGAGTACATTGCCTTCAATGTATAATCTTGCAGTAGTATCAGAGTTTATCGTTTACACCTAAAATTATCATAATCTCGAATACATTTTTATAAATATCACAATGAAATAAAGGTTTGTAGACTCATCGATGAAAGGAAATCCCTCCTTGAATTACACTCCGACTCCTCACTTCGTTATCTACAGGAAATAATAGCGCATCACGACATAATTAATATTTTTCGTGGAGCTACGCACCTCTGCTAAGTATGGCGGATACTACGAAGCGTTGACGCGTGTTTTGGTTGATATATGCCCATTTGATGTCATGTGTGGCGCGCGGGCTCCGCTAGCATAGCGTCTCTATTATATTTCTTTTCTCTGTGGTAGGTACCTACTGTCCTTGCATTAAACATGGTTTTTTGCAGTTTACGTCAAAATGGTAGCATAAAAGTATTACAATATATACATATATGGAAAGGGCTGTTCACAAGCTTTCATTTGATACCCATATTGTTACAATAACGAAATTTTTGATTTTAATACCCCCCCTCTTATTTTATCCGTAGACGCCGTATAAAAATAATATACCCTATGACACTCCCACAGTTCAGACGAATCTAACGACACCTCATATGCTTAAATCCATCAAGCCGTTTAGGCTGCAGAGCGTGCCAAAGAAATAGACATACATACATACATACATACATACATACATACATACATACACTCGAAAAACATAACCCTCCTTCCGGGTCAGTCGGGTAAAAACCGGCCAAGTGCGAGTCGGACTCGCACACGGAGGTTTCCGTACAATATTAACTAAGTCAACTTTGCTATGAAAAAACTAACGTTAAAAAAAACGTTTCTTGTCTTTTCTGTCAGCCTATTACCGTTCATGAGATACAGCTCACTGACAGATATACAGACGGACGGACGGACGGACGTAAGGACAGCAGAGTCTAAGTAATAGGGTCCCGTTTGGCTGCAACTTTATAAGTCGCAAGTCCGGCCTCACATGGAGTATATTTGCTGTCATCTGTGGGTGGGGGCACCTGGATACCAGCTTGGGCCTTTAGACTCGGTTCAGCTTTGTGCTGCTAGAATTATAGATGATCCCGAGCCCCTCCGTCTGAGGAGAGACTTTGCCTCCTTATGTGTGTTTTACCGCTTGTATAACGGAATGTATAGGTATACAGATATGCTTGTTTGATACCTAAGTAGTATAAAAAAATACCTTCGGGTACGGAACCCTAAAAAAATACTAAAATTGCAGTACTAACCTACGCAGCCTACCTATGCAATGCAAACTATCGACGCTACCTAAACTATGCAAAGAGCAGCTTTCTATTTTTCTCGTCGGGAAAACGGCGTGGTGCAAAAATTCGGTGACTCTGATGAACTATTCTCACCCTTTGAGATTACTCTACATGTTACAATCAGCACTGGACATAACCTGGTTTCAATTTGCTGGATTTGCCATTTCTAACTTGTGACAAGTTTAACATAAAGACCGTCTACAGATCTCTTTCTTATGTAAATTGTTAGGTAGGTGAGGCATCTACCTAAAGGTGAATTCTCTCCTAGTTTTCAGACTAGTAATAGAGTCTATAAAATCATCTCCCATATAAACATCGTAAAGGACAAAATAGCCAGACTTGGGTATCAAAACAACAGATGCACCGACGATTTTGGTTGTTATGAGGTTAACAATAGGAGTAATGGACGTGTAGGTTCATGAAATCTCGCACTGTTGGAACCCTCTTTATCGGCTCGCGGTTACTCTATTTTTCCTCTTTTTTTTTTATTTCGATGCCCGCTAATATCCTAACTATCTTTCTAATATAATAAATGCGAAAGTGAGTTTGTTTGTTTGTTTGTTACGGCTTCACGCCTCAAATACTCAACGGATCATCATGAAATTTGGCATGCAGATAGCTTATGGTATGGAGAAGGACAAAGGCTACTTTTTATCCCGGGAACGCGGGTGAAACCGCGGGGGACAGCTAGTAAACGAATAAATGTTATATTGATTAAAAAAAGATTCTATTAACTTATAACGGTGGACTTTACCTAAGATCTTATAGAATTTTAATGGAACTAAATAAACAAAAAGTACCAGGCTTATATATCGTGAATAAAACTCTTATTTGACCTCAGAAAATAATATCGTCAGAACTTTTCGTTTGTCCTCATATCCTGTCCCCAAGCGCTAATATACTAAAAACGTCCCCCAGAGAAATTTCAACACAAAAAGTTGGCAAAATAAATGAGGCAAATGGAATGTGACATACAAAGAATGTTCCTTACACAATGTGTGCTGAAAATCATTGTCAGTTTATAAAAGGGCTTCAATATAGGGTATATTGTGGAAACAACAGGAAATAATATGGAAATAATCTATTTTTTTAAAGTTGTAATGAATTTAATATTGATTCTTGATACCTAAAGCATAATAAGCTAGTGGCATGAAACATTCTAATTAGTCGATCATTTACATTATCAAAAAATATTAGATACGTATTTTTTCTTTTGTCAATCAAACAAAAAATGACGTATTGAAGTATATGATGTGTTGAAGTTCCACGCGACCACAGAGTAAAGGGGACAGAGACCAAGCTTCATACAAACGCGCTACGGTAGGTACACAACTACAACCTTGAGGTGCGTGTGTGCGAAAGCACAGGCGGCTTGTCATACGAGGGGAAACCGGTTTATACTGGCTCGGCCTGTGCTCAAACTCAGGGCACTCGCGCATCGTGTTTGTTTACGTTTAGATTTTAATAATAGAATTTTAATATCCGAATGTGTAAATATGATTTACTTTACTGAGTCTATGAACAATAATATAATGAATAAGTTTTCTATTAGTATCTTGCATATAATAGTAGAGTCATTTGTTAACATTCATAAGACATAGATAAGGGCCTAACTTGAATAAATGAATTTTGATTTTGATTTTAATAGGTAGGTAGGTATTAGCTTTCTGGTAAATTGTTTTTATATTGTCTATTTTCTCGTAAATTAATGGCATGATGGGTGTTTATGATTTCAAATACGTAGGTGTACCTACCTACCTATCCTATTTAACGAGCATGTATGTTTTGAGATCTCGAAAACGGCTTTAACGATTTCGATGAAATTTGGTATATGGGGGTTTTTGGGGGGGATAAAGTGATTCAGCTAGATTTCATCTCTGGGACAACGCGATCTGCCGAGTTTGCGAGCAAATCTTAGTCACGCAGGTATGGTCAGCGTCAAAACTAGATTTGCATTTTAGTACCCTTTCCTAATAATCTATAATTATGTGAATAGCAATATTCTATCATCACGAAAAAGCTGATAGGTATACATTTTTATGTATTCATTTAATGTTATTCTCCTGTGCTAACCCTACCAAAATAGGTATAATTTTTGAACGCTACTTAGAAGCTTGTACTCTGTTCCCTTCAATCCTCTGTGACGCGACGTCACGCGACATTACACTTTTCACAAACAAGTGACGTCACGAGCCGCCACCCGACGTCCCAAACTTAGACGCGCATTATCTTTATTGATTTGATACAGCAAAAAAAACGTGTTTTTTGATAATGTAACTTCCGTAGTCAATACAATTATAATCTAGTGACCCAGGCTGCATCCTTGTTGTAGGAAACTTATTATCCCGGGACACATGAAAACATGAAGCAGAAACTTGTTTAAAATATGTCTAGTGACCTGGATTAAAATATTCTAATCTATATAAATATTACAAAGCGAAGCATAAATTAAGAAGCCAAAACCTGCTATTTTTAACCGACTTCAAAAAAAGGAGGAGGTTCTCAATTCGGTTGTATGTTTTTTTTTTGTTACCTCATAACTCCCTCATTTATTTATTAACCGATTTGGAAAATTCTTTTTTTGTCTGGAAGGGTACACTTCCCGTTTGGTCTCATTGTAACCAGATCAGGATTTGATTACTTCTTAGTGTACTTTGAAGTCGATTTAAGATTTTTGTAAAACAGTCCAATTATTGTTAAGAAATATTCATAAAATAATATTGCTGTAATGTAATCACAACATTAGTGGACACCACTTTTATTGTACAAATCAATATATGAACCTCGATTTAATGGATTGAACCCACCCAAAGGACTAATATTTAGTGGAACATATGCTATATATTGTCAAGAATTCTGGCTTGCTTTTGCCAACAATCTAACCATGAAAATTAGGACAATGCAGGCATCACACCAATGTGACTTTGATTCGTCGAAATAACGTTATTGCAACCCAATACTAGGCATAGTTATAACAGAAATTCATTTACGTACAATTCGGACACAATAACATTAATATCATCAACATAGCAGACTTAAGTGTCGTTTGGACAACAACGCAGAATATCGTTTATAATTCGAAGTCGTCCATCATTTGGAATTATATTAACGTTATGAAATTCCTAGAGTACATTTATATTGGGTTATAGCTTTGTCTGCAAATGTGTGTTTTAGAAATAAATATCGTATGAAAGTGCTCGCTCTTGCGGGATCGGGACACATCATCTTTGTTTGTTTAGAAAAGTAATTGCAGAGTTTATTGCCGTTTCTACTCAGCCACCGAACCGTGCGTTAGTCTGACAATTCATAAAAAACGGTACCAGGATATTTTTATGAATTTTCTTTCATCATCATCATCATCATCAGCTTATAATGTCCTACTGCTGAGCACAGGCCTCCTTTCACAAATTAGGGTGAAAGTAAATGGGGAGATACTCCACCACGCGTGCCCACTGCGGATCGGTGGAGGTAGAGGCTAGTGGTCAACCTACTGTTGGAGTTTTCAAGCCGCCTAGAAGGCCTCAAAATAGCTGAACGACTAGGGCTTCCGAAGCACGGAAACGCTCGATTTGAAATATCCCTAGGCGGTCACCCATCCAGGTACCGACCACGATGGTGGTAGCTTAACTTGCCGATCGATTAAGAACGGCTTATCATGCTACAACACGAGAGCTTACATTTTTTTCTTTACTCATAATATTAATAGCTGGCTAATCACCGCCGTGGGTTTCCGAATGGAGTAACAGCATGGGGTTCTTCAAAAAGGGTGTGAAGAGATTTCTGCAGGTTCGGCAACTCGGTGGTCGCGCGAGTGATATCTCTGGTGTTGCAAGCGTCCATTGGCTATGGTAACCGCTAACCATCAGGCGGGCCGTATGCTTGTTTGCCAACTGGAGTTGGACTGGTATGGAGTTATAAGTAAGTAATTCAACTAGCCATCTATAACGGTTCATAAGATACACAGCCTTGTGACAGACAGACAGAACGTAGGCTCAATAATTGGGTCACGTTAGGAATCAATAGTTACGGAACCTTAAAAATTATATAGTTGACATCTCAGTAAACCTCATAATTTAATCACAGTACGTTTGTTTATGAAGTCGATTTTCTTTCAAAATTGCAAGTTACAGCGTAACTGGAATTTTCAATGAGCAGAGAGAAGAACTTTCAATTATAGGTCCAGATTTGGAACTGTGCCCAAAATTGGCAATAGGTTTCCTAAGCCTTTATAGATTATCTGATGTTACTTTAGATTGGTCACAAAATTATTCGACGGTATTAATATATTTTTGTCTTACATTTTTTTTTAATCACTATCCCCAATGATATTTTAAATATGAATGTTTTTTTTTATACCACTATGTTTGCAAACAAGCATACGGCCCACCTGATGGTAACCAATTACCGTAGCCTTTGGACGCTTGCAACACCAGGGGTATCACTCCCACGTTGCGGACCCTGAAGAAATCTCTTCCCACGCTTTTTGAAGAACCCCATGCTTTAGGTACTCCATTGGGAAAACCACGGCGGGGAGCTCATTACACAGTCCGAGCGTCCGCGGAAAAATACTCCTTTGAGCCCGCACAGTTCGAAACAATTCTGGTTTCAATGTGTAAGGATGGACTCCCCGTCAACGGCGAGAGTTGCGATGGTGGAAGGTAGCCGTGGGCATCAAGTCGAACAATTCCTTAGAACACTCTCCGTTGTACAAGCGGTAGAACACACATAAGGAGGCAAAGTCTCTCCTCAGACTGAGGGGCTCTTAACCGCTTGTGAGTTTTGTCACAGATTAAAGACGTAAGTTCTGTTGGTTAAACGGTACCGCCCAGTGACATGATTGAATATTATGGAATCTGTTGAGCTAGGCGTCTCTAGGAGGCGGGCGAGTTCTTTGCTCAATGCTCTGTGGCCACAACATACATCGTCACTATCACTATCGCGTTACTTATATAGCTATCTTTGTTTATATATAGCTTTTTGCTTTGTTATAGCTGTAGTACATAATAGAGATAATCGTTTTTATGTCTCAGAGTGCGTCAGTTAGAAAGATAGAGTGGATTTAATTAGCAGCGAAAATATGTATGTGTTCTCAAGAACTTTACTGAATATACGTTTATTTAAGGGGAAAGAAATATAGTTAGTATTAGTTATTTATGATTTATTAGTAAACGTCAAAGGTATGAATATGTATACAAAGAGTACTAACAGTACAAAGTTCTTGTTAAGCTCAACAATGTGAAGAACTTTTCTCCCTGTGTCTCGCGTAGATAAGCTACAAAATATAATTATTTCAATTACTACGCTATAGCACCTTGCCCGACTACAGTTGGAGATTACAATTTTAGTTGTATTTGCATTCTCCCGACATTTACGTGGTTGGTATATTCCTAGATTAGAAGACAAGTTCGCGTTGAAAATCTATCGTGAAGAACCTTACGGTATGTTTTGGTAGCTGTACTTGACTACCAGTTATTTTTTCAGGCTTTTTGGGCTGTATCACCTTCGGCTACATTACCACTTACCATGGCAAGATGGCCACATCGAAGAGTCGATAACCGATAGAGAAGAAAGTTTCTTGATTGGCGACCATATATTGGATAGCGTCGAGCAGGACGACCTCCCACCAGGTGGACCGACGACCAGTAGCCCGATTCTCCGTTCAATGTGGAATTCAATGGGCATGTTCAGCAGTTATCATCATGTGTTGATGATGATGATGATAAATAAATAAATAAAATAAATTACTTACACTTATATTTTTATGAAATAAAATTTAATTTTACGATAGTTTTTTTATTATTTCGTGTTATGTATGTATAAATATAATATTAATCAACTTACATAAATATGCCAGTATTGAAATAATTACCTAATAATCCTAAAAATCACACAAACGCCACCACAATTCCAATTTACCACTCAACCGCCATAATCTAACGTACCAATCAACCCTCTCAATGAATTCCCACAAATTAAACCTCAAATCCATTACCCACAGATATGTCATCGGTAAAGCATGATACGTTGTCAAAGCCCTATTCGGAAATCGTAAACTCGTTACGACTACGTTACTGAATGTATATTTGCAATTGACACTCGGATGGACATGGCCGGACAATGCGGTAATGGACTCGTAACTAAGAATAGGTCGACGGACCCGGATGGTCAAATGACATCGTTAGACTCAGAAACAATGGGCGTGAGACTGGATTGGAATAGGCGTGTATTGTCAGAGGATTGATTTGGATAGGATTTAACTAAAGCTAATAGCTTTACCAATTAGAATATAGACGTTAAAAAAATTCACGAAAAAAAAATCTTGTGATAAATAAAACTGTATTGAAAGGTTTTGATGATCCTAAGGATCTCTGTAGATGCTACACCCGTTGTTATAAGTTTCCAAGCTTGGTTAAATATGGAGCTTTTGTGTGATAGTACAAATTAACGGAACTTCGAACTTTAAAATTCAATATCTCCATAACGGTTAAGTTTCGGATGCCATATTATTGAATCAAATTCATCAGAAATGACCTAAATAATAACGTCCTTTAATATTCAGTAGGTACTACTTTCCCTGTAACCCTGTATATAGTAGTAACACGCTTAATTTTTTAAATTGAAGCCTAGAAGCGTCTTCAATAGACGGGAAATAAGCGACTTAAACGCCTAATAATAACAAATGCAAAGCCAATGTTCCAAAACAGAAAGTTGTCTAAGTTGCTTCTACATTAGCGGGTTATAACATACAAACTCTTCAGCGTAGCTTGCTATAGATAAAACATCCACAGAACTATAAAAACCAACTGCCTTCCACCATCCAACTATAGGATGTATGCAAAACCGCAACAATATTGTGCGCACACTGTAAAACACAAGTTGATAGTTTCATAATCAGCGTTATGCCAATAAAGTTGTATACGTCGTGTAGTTACCATCCCCGTATATTTTACTGTACATTGCAATTTAATATGCTGTAGTTAAATGAAATTAAGACGAGCTGGTTTATATGTGGGCGTTAAATACGCCCGCCACGCTGTGCTCTAGATTTGTAACTGCTCAAGCACCCAAACATTATTTAAAATGATTTCCACACACAGCCATATATGTCGCAGATTCCAACGGATTAGAATCCTCATGTTCGATGTCAGTGTCCACCATGTTGTTTTATTGGCAATCAGTGCGCACACCCGGCGCAAGAGCTGTCTCGAAGGAAAGAGTGTCTAATCGAGCCTCGATCGAACCAAAGGATCGAACGCACTACTGACTGACACTGACAGCATGAGCTGTATGTCTGTGTTTCCACAGCACTATCAGAGAACTATCATAGCAGAGTCAGAGGATGAAAGAATTTCTCTATCCGATTATAAAATATATTCCGCCCTGCGGTTTTTACTAGCTTCCTGAGATAAAAAGTGACCTATATTCCAGGATCTAAACTAATATTATGGTCAAAGTGATATATTTTTCTTTCACTTTGACCCTTAAGCTGCCTACGTCAAGAAATATACAGTGGTTGATGATGTTGATGCCCTCAAGTGACTCCACACAATTTTAGTAAGAACATACTAAACTTTCCCATTGACTTCAAAGAGAATAATTAATTAAAACATATAAGTTGAACGTGCTTTACAAAGAGAATCCGTAACGAACATAATCAGAAATCTGTTCACAGATTATCCGAAGAATGTTCCCTAATTCCGCGCCTACTTCGTTTTCCGCTCATTCGGCAAAATCATTGCTCAACGGAAATCGTAGAGCGTTGGTTTTGAAAACGTAAGCCGTTGCGGAAATTAGTGGGTAAGTCGCTCCTTGTATTCTGTAATAAGGTATTAATAATTCAATTGAATGATTTAAGTTGTGAAAAAAAAAACATTTAATATGGAGTATGTTATTTGAGTAGGTATACGACAAAAAATCAGCGTCACATTCGAATATCCATCAATATCAATCGGTAGGTACTTTTCAAAACATAAAAGTTGGTAGGTATAGCATACTATTTCTGGGAACCCATTGCAAGGTGACAGAGACCATCTGCGGTAGGTCTTGCCGCCAGAGCATACACTCTGGTACTCAGTGTGAACCACGGTGATTCCCACTCACTCCCATTTATCTAGAACGGTAACGGAGCTGCTGCTCACCGTACGCACACCGAAAAGTGATTCAATTCCCACTGGGGTCGTCAGAGAGGCCAACTACCATTGATCATTGTTAGATGAGTTGTGTAGTTGATAGCTATCTTTGGACAGTTGTGGTACTCGCCTGGCTAGTGGCCACCCTAAGGTTGAAAATCTATTGGCAAACGCCTATTGGTGTATTCCAGTGACTTGAGATGCAGTCTCCTTCAGTCTTATCATTACTTACCATGGTGAGATTGTGGTCAATAACAAGTATAATTAAAAAAGAACCGGCCAAGTGCGAGTCAGACTCGCGCACCGAGGGTTCCGTACAAACCTGTAGGTATAAAAGTAAATAGTAGTACAGACCTGAGTATTTGATATTAATTTCAATATATGACGTATTAAAAAAAAACTACTTACTAGATCTCGTTCAAACCAATTTTCGTTGGTAGTTTGCACCGTAATGTACATCATATATTTTTTATAGATTTATCATTCTCTTATTTTAGAAGTTACAGGGGGGGGGGACACACATTTTACCACTTTGGAAGTGTCTCTCGCGAAAACTATTCAGTTTAGAAAAAAATGATATTAGAAACCTCAATATCATTTTTGAAGACCTATCCATAGACACCCCACACTTATGGGTTTGATGAAAAAATTTTTTTTGAGTTTCAGTTCTAAATATGGGGAACCCCCAATTTTTTTTGTTTTTTTTCTATTCTTGTGTGAAAATCTAATTGCGGTTCACAGAATACATCTACTTACCAAGTTTCAACATTATAGCTCTTATAGTTTCGGAAATAAATGGCTGTGACATACGGACAGACAGACAGACAGACATGACGAATCTATAGGGGTTCCGTTTTTTGCCATTTGGCTACGGAACTCTAAAAACGGAGCCAACAAGCTAACTTGTAAAATATTTAACATGGCTGCGGTTTCGCCCGCTTTTTCGGGATAAAAATAAGCCCATACCCATGAATTTTCCGAATCCGACTGATAGTTTAAAAGATTAGTGGGTTTAAACAAACAATAAAAAAACTCTTCAGCTTCATTATATTAATATATATAGAAGTATAGAGATATTAGCTATTTGGTAAATCAGTTGAAGAGGAAACAATGAAAGCAATTCCTAGAAAGAAGGTTCAATAAAATGCCGTCCTTTGCTATATCTATCAAGGAGTAAGCAGGTAGAGGAAACAAACATCTCGCGGAAGGGACAAAAAAGACAATATGAAAGGGAATACGTTAATACTGATATTAGCTCATGTATTTCATTGATAGTTGACTGAATGATGATATACTGTTACCCGTGGTTCCCTCGTGATGGTAAAGCCTGTGTATGTATAACCTTCTCAATAAACAACAGACTATTTAATATTAAAATTATAGTTTATGAGAATCGCGCGTTTTTTTTTAATTCTGGGATTATAAAAAAAAAAACGCAAGTAAATTAAATTATGATTTAGTATATAACTAGAGGTATTATAAGACTTAACGTTATATAAGTTGTACTTATATACGTTGTATATGTTTTCGTATAACAAGAGCTCGTAGCAATATCTCGTAGCATGGTTCTACGAAATTCTATCTACGAAATTGCTTTTCATGATTATGACTTGCAGACTAATCAAATTTTTCTTTTGCGTTAAATAAATAAGCAACGGAAAAATAATTTCATTTTATAAATAAAGTCTAAAATAAATATGTCGTATTAAACAAGAAACGTGTTATTAAAATATGCTGTATCTATAAATTATTATTAATTTCTTTGCTGTATAATAATTGCACTCTACTAATATACGTTGTACCAATAGGTACAATAAAATTCGGCAATAAAAAAAATTAATAAAATAAGGCAATATAAAATTTTGCATTGTTGTTTTACAATAGTAAAACAACAATGCAAAATTTTATTGCAAACATAATTAAAAAACAAACAAAAAACTTACCATAAAATCCGGTGAAACACTTCAAAATTTCCAATTCCAATCACAAATTGTCAAAACCACGTATTCGCAAAGGTCTCTGTGACGAAACACGTTTGGATGTCGAAGCCGAAAGTTTTCCAAATCGACGCACCGAACGTACTTCGCTATACGACACCGGGATGACAACTGAATTGAGTTGGCAAAAACGGGGCGTGGAAGCTTGCAACTAGTGGGGAGTGGACGCCGCTGTTAGGGGATTACGGGTTTTTTTGTGAGCCAGCTCGGTTTGAAGGATTTGTTTTGATTTCTAGTCGTGTGGTCTTTGTTTCATGAAAACAAAATATTGTTTTTTTGGAACACATTTATCAAATTCGCAATTTATTTATATTTTTACGATTCTGGTTAAATAAGTTCCATCCCAAATATCTTCATAATTTTACCGCTTTAATTAAGCCAGTGCTGCAGTGTAATAAAGATTCAAAAATGTCTACGGGAGTTATCTTTTATATTTACACCTCAAGTCAATATTAACTTCAAAGTCGACATACCTTTCATAACACAATTTTATCACGATCTCTCATGAAAAAATAACTCTTTTGAACCTAAAATAATAATATCAGCCACAAACTGTTCATCAAATAACCTAGAAATATTCAACCAAAGTTCACCTCCTATTGGCCAGTAAAAAAAACATGGAGATCCAAATAATCAAATAGTAGATACTAATAGAGATCCTAAATCAACATTAGGTTGATTGGCTGATTTCTGGCCTAAGGCAAACTACTGGCCAGGATGACTTGCCAAGTCTATCAAAATATTTATTAGGAACGAATTTAACCTTACGAAGGTTATTTCAATTACTATTAGTACAGTATACTAATAACATATACCGTTTAGCTTTAATCATAAATATGGATTCTGAAGCGCTCGTGGTGAGCTTGATCGTTTCTTTATCGATCGGCAAACCCGGTTAGCACAGTATCCGGATGGGTGATCGCCTAGTCGCATTTCTAGTCGAACGTGTTCTGTACTTCCAAAAGGTATGTAAAGCCGTTGGTCCCGGCTGTCACTTAGTCCGTCTTTTACATTATCAAAATATATATGAAACGTATTTTTTCTTTTGTCAATTTAACAAAAAAAACCGGCCAAGTGCGAGTCAGATTTGCGCACCGAGGGTTCCGTACAAACCTGTAGATATATAAGTAAATGGTAGTATATACCTGAGTATTTGATATTAATTTCAATTTATGACGTATTAAAAAAAAACTACTTACTAGATCTCGTTCAAACCAATTTTCCGTGGAAGTTTGCACCGTAATGTACATCATATATTTTTTATAGATTTATCATTCTCTTATTTTAGAAGTTACAGGGGGGGGACACACATTTTACCACTTTGGAAGAGTCTCTCGCGCAAACTATTCAGTTTAGAAAAAAATGATATTAGAAACCTCAATATCATTTTTGAAGACCTATCCATAGACACCACACACTTATGGGTTTGATGAAAAAAAAATATTTGAGTTTCAGTTCTAAGTATGGGGAACCCCCAAAATTTATTGTTTTTTTTGTATTTTTGTGTGAAAATCTTAATGCGGTTCACAGAATACATCTACTTACCAAGTTTCAACATTATAGTTCTTATAGTTTCGGAAATAAATGGCTGTGACATACGGACGGACAGACAGACAGACAGACAGACAGACAGACAGACAGACAGACAGACAGACATGACGAACCTATAAGGGTTCCGTTTTTTGCCATTTGGCTACGGAACCCTAAAAAGCCTTGCTGAGTTTCTTGCCGGTGTCTTCTCAGTTTAAGTGAATCCCGAACCGGTGGTAAATTAAACTGTATATAACGTTCATAAGTGCCTTTCCAAGGCCTAAACTGAGTCAATAACTTTTTGATTTTGATTTTGGAAGATCGTGTGATCGTGTGTTGAAGTTCCGCGTGACGTCACGTTACACATTTTACTCTAAAGTGACGTCACGTTAAAGTACACTTTTTACTCTAAAGTGACGTCACGTCCCGCACTTTGACTCGCTTTATCTTTGTCAATTTTTTATGATTTGGTAATGCAGAAAATATTTTTTGACAATCTAACTGACGGACTAATTATAATTATAATTATTTTTTACCTAGGAATCATCCCTATTGAGAAGCTAGATCGAGGCCTTCTAGGCGGCTTGAAAACTCCGACAGTAGGTTGACCTAGCCTACCTCTACCGATCCGGAGTTCATCTTCCCATATCCTTTCACCCTCATTTGTAAAAGAAGGCCTGTGCTTAGCAGTGGGACATTATAGGATGATGATAATGTGGATTCTGAATACGCTTTTTCCTCTAGCAAGAATCAGAAACCATCTCAAACGGAAAGATTATTGAAGTTATTGCAAAAGCTTTGCTGTAAGCCTTACTTCTGCGAAATAGATTTTTTTTTATTGTTGCTTATTATTGAGATAATACAGAGCTTTCCATAACCACGTATCGAGAAACATGAACCAAGGCTTCAACTTTCAAAGTTAGCAGAAAACCCAATATTGACAAACACTTTACAGACAACCATTTCTATAAAATTAATCACATAAAGCACAACGGTATGCTTCAGAACGGTAAATATTATTACAAAGGCAGGTGGCATTCTGAGTCATACATTTATGACGACGGGGTAAACCCATCAATGTATGAAATCAAAGGGGGAATACCAACAATGGACATTAGGTCAATTTGATTTGGCTTATCTATAAGTAGTTATCAAAACTGAGCAGAACTTATCAGGACATTAATTTTGATAATGTGTTTGGCACAGCTGGCATTAAATAGATTGTCCTTACTGATGGATTAAAATGTTATTTCTGTAGGATAATCCATTTCAGTTAACCATCTTATTCTTCAACTTTATCCACAATTATTTTAGGCTACTATAATTTGTGGACACTTCAAACGTTGCGAAAGGCTAGTACCACTTTCCAGACTTGATTTTATGTCATGCAGTTGCAGGTTGTGCCTAATTTTAACCAAAGAAGAATGGGTAATAACGTCCCCAGACTGTAGCACGATGAGCTATAGTGGTAATTGTAGGTCTCGTCGAGCACATTATTTTATTCTATGACAGCAAGTCTGAATTCCATGGGAGAAAAAAGATATTCACATTTGAAGTTACAAAAATGTTCCTTTGGTAATGATTGTTTTTTGTTATTATTGGCTCTGCCCTGCGGCACAGAATACTCAATACCAGCGATACCAACCGCGTTTTCAAGACAAAAATAACTGTATGTCAATTTCCAGGTTCCATGCTATCTGTCTGCTAATATTTATCGATATCGGTCCAGTAACATAGCTGTGAAACCATAACAAACGGACAGATCTACTCTCGCATTACAATTGTCGACGATCCCGAGCTCACAAGCGGTGTAGAGCCCGTTAGTCTGAGAAGAGACTCTGCCTCCTTATGTGTGTTGTACCGCTTGTACAACGGACAGTGTTCTAAAGAATGTTTTGACCTGATGCCCACGGCTACCTTCTACCATCGCAACTCTCGCCATCGACGGGGAGTCCAACGTCACACATTGGAACCGAAATAGTTTCGTACTGTGCGGTTTCAATGGAGCTCACTACCGCGGACGCTCAGCCTGTAGAATGAGCGCCCCACCGAGGTTTTCCAAAGGTGTGAAGAGATTTTTGCAGGGTCAGCAACGTGCGTGTTACCCTAGGTGTTACAAGCGTCTATATAGGGTACGGTAACCGCTATGGTAACCGCTTACCATCAGGCGGGGCGTATGTTTGTTTGCTGCCTTAGTGATATAAAAAAAAACTATCTTTCGCATTAATAACGTTAAAGTATACTATTAATTTGTACCTCGGGATTTTACATGTGTTTCCGGGATACAAAATAGGTACCTACTTTATTTACGTGTCTTCGGTTATCATTAACGATATGGAACATAAAAAAAATATGACTTTCACTAACCAAATTCATATTTTAAACCATATTCAGTTTTTAGTCATCTTCAAGTTCTCTTTTTTATTATGTTTTGCTATTTACCATAATCCAGTCAGTCATTTCCCATGGGGCTGATTACACTTAAAGAACGGCAATTAAACAAAATGTCATATAGTAGGTAGGTAATATGTGAGTGTCATTGTTTGCTGTGCCAAATAAAAAAAGAAATAATAATATTTAGATCTTTACCTTATCCTAGTAATGTAAGTAAAAATGCTTATGTTTTTATCGATGTTTGTTATTAAATTACGCCGAAATGGCTTATCAGATGTGAGTGAAACTTAGCACAAAGATAGATTAAACTCTGCATTAGCATATATAATACTTTTAAACCAGAAAAGTTATACAAATACTGCGGGACGGTAACAAAGTTACACATTATTTTGTCTGCTTTAACCGTCAATATCTTTTTTTTCCCATGGAATCCAGACTTGGTGTCATACAATGAAATGATGCCCTCGATGTGGCCAACAATCTCCACCATAGCTCATAGTGCTACACTCTGGGGACGCGTTTCATATAAAATGACCCATCGTTCTTTCTCATGCATACGAGTACTTCCTGGATACGTGAGAGGTCATGTTAATTTAGCTTTCCTTCCCTAAAATTACAAGTGCATCAACATTATGAACAATCAAAATCTAAATTTAAAATAATTGGACTGTTTTAAAAAAATAATTAAACCGACCTCAAAGTGTACTAAAAAGTATTCAAATCCTGATCTGATGACAATGGGACCAAACGGGAAGTGTACCCTTCCAGACAAAAAAGATTTTTCCAAATCGGTTAATAAATAACGGAGTTATGAGGTAACAAACAAAAAAAAAATGACAACCTCCTCCTTTTTTTAAAGCCGGTTAAAAGACTTTACCTTGGTTCATTACATAAATATTGGCATTCGAGTTTCACTGACAAATTCTTTTTATTATTTCAAAAGCCTAACAATCATACAGACAATCTACCTGACATAAAACGCCTAGAAGGCAACAGGCTCTCGAGTGCGACTGTTAGAAAAACTGCTAGGAGTTATGACGAAGTAGATGCAGCACGTTTTCCTAGAAACAGCTATCTTAGGTGCCGATCCCACAGAGAGAGAGTTCTAGGGTTCTGCGTTTCGTGTTCACTGCAATCTCCGCGGCGCCGTTTATAGTAAAAAAGCGTATGACATGTAATAATCGCTAGCGAACATTGCTGATTGCAGAACTCTAGAACTATAGACTGCTTGCTGTGTGCACAATAGTGAATGCTCTCTCTGTGGGATCGGCGGCGGCGCCGTAGTGACTGAAATTAATGGAACAAGAAAGTGTACCTTATCTTACTTAATTATTAGGTTAATAAAGAATGCTTTGCTAGATGAAAAGCACTTCAATTCAACAAAATGGTAACAAAAAAAAATTCTAAAAGAATGCAATTCTTCAGTCTCAGATCCATTAAGCTAGCAATTGCAGGCTGTTATCTTAAATCCTTTTACTTTAACGCCTCAGCAGGTATCCTTCTTAGTAAATACTTGTATTGTTTTGTAGAACAATGAACCTTTCTTGTAGTTGTTAAGTATTAACACTTGACCTGTGTGGGGTATGGTGCCATTGTAAGCTTTAAGTGCTTTAAAGTTCTGAGTACGGTGATAATAACAGGAAATTGTAAGAAAGGTTTTTCTCTATTTATTAAACCACATTACGACAACTAGTCATCGCAATTTTTTTTCTTCGAAAACTGTAAAATCACTTTTGTCTTTATATTTAAATTTGCCAGTTTACCTGAGGATAAGTGACAATTTTCGCCTATAATTATAAGAAATATAAGGGGATTGTTAATGTGTTGCCAAACTTTACAAAGCCTACAACTCAATGGGCTTCGAGCAAATAATAATCCATCGTTATTCAGTTTATGTATGTTCTATGTGATACATATATTTTTAACGACAAACGAATTCGGACCACTTGCACCCAGGGGCTCCTAGCAACTCATAAACCACCTAGGTACCCCAGGGTTTTAAAATCTCAAGGTCTCTGAAGACATGACACTCACAATTTTATCAGTTGCAAGTATTTAAGCGTATTAAATAAATAAATAAATATCCTGGGACATTCCTCACACACGGTCATCTGATCCCAAACTAAGCAGAGCTTGTACTATGGAAACCAGATAACTGATTTAATACATATACATACTTTTTGTTTGTAAATACATACTTAATATACATAATTACACCCAGACTCAGGACATACAGACATGTTCATGCACACAAATGCATGTCCTGTGTGGGAATCGAACCCACGACCTGTGGCGCGTAAGGTGAACCTTAACCAACTGCGCCAACTGGCCCGTCAAAATTATTATTATTGACTGTTCCTCGCTAGAATTGGGACCATACCTCAGCAACCCAAAATGTTGTTCACCAAAATACTTTACCTGTAACTCACTGAAAGTAAACAAAGTGAACAAAAGCACAAACTTTTGAGTGAACAATCCCTCGGTTTTGTATGAATGCACTGTCTCTTACACTTCAGAGAGCTTTTATTGCCCGACTGGGGATGCAAAATCGCTTTTATTGTTACCCATTCGAAAGTCGAGATGGGAGCCGGTAATTTTGGAGTATTCATAAAAATATCTTTTTAATTTACCATAATGGTAATGGAGTATTTTACGGAAATGAGATTTAGTCATTCTGTTTCCTAGAATTTTGAAAGTTTTGTTGTGTCTGGAATGTTTTGTTGAGGAAAGAATTTCTAAGATATCTTTTATTCATCAATTTTCATAATGACAGTTTGCAATCTTCTACTTTAAAAAAATAACGGGCGTTGACGGGCCCGTTGGCGCAGTTGGTTAAGACGTGGAGTCTTAACCTATAGCACCGCAGGTCGTGGGTTCGATTCCCACACAGGACATACATTTGTGTGCATGAACATGTCTGTATGTCCTGAGTCTGGGAGTAATTATGTATATTGAGTATGTATTTACAAACAAAAAGTAGTACATGTATTATGTCAGTTATCTGGTTTCCTCAGTACAAGCTCTGCTTAGTTTGGGATCAGATGACCGTGTGTGAGGAATGTCCCAGGATATTTATTTATTTATTTAATATGATTTCAGCCTATCAGAGTTTTCTTTTTTATTTCTTTTTTTATACCACTGAGGTGGCAAACAAGCATACGGCCCGCCTGATGGTAAGCAGTTACCGTCTAGTTATAGCCTATGGACGCTTACAACACCAGGGGTATCAGTCGCGCGTTGCCGACGATTAATTAAAGACCTTCATATAATAGTGTAGACATAAAATATCAGCTTGACTATCCAAAGAGGACACGCTGCCAGCCTGCTGTGAACCGTGCCGTCAATCAGATCAGCGGCAGACTTGAGCAAATTTGTATAGATCGTAATTTGTACATAGTTGTTGTAAATAAAATAAAGTTCTTTATCAAATAACATTAGTTTTTCATTATAAGACTAACACATTATGTTACAACCCAAATTATCATGTCATCACAATAAATAAAACCCTTAAATACTCAATAACAAGGCAGGGGTTTGCCCATACATGGGAAATATGACTCCCCTCAAATAAATGCCGCAAAAAAAATCAAATCCGTGCGTAATATTCGAAATATGGGCACCCATAGATATGAAATTATGGTAATGTTAGCCAGAAGCAATAGAATAGGAACTTTATTGTCAAGGTTATTAGGGTTATTTTTTTATGAGTCTGAAGTATAATAGAGTCAATAGTGTTATGGTGGCCATTCATAAAGGGATTATTATGATTTTTTCTCTCCCATAGTGTTTCATTGTCAATAATGTTTGGACGAGGATTATTACAAAAGCTATATTTGGGGCTGGATTTAATAAAAGTACCTACATATTAAGTTTCAAAATTTAATAGTCGGTTGAGAAGATAATATTTATTTGTTTGAATAGTGATTATATTAGAATATTAAGAAAGAAAAAAGGTTTGTAGTATGTTTGTAATAATACCAACCTTTTAAATTGAAGGTACACAGAAGAACTTCCTCCTCCTCCCACAGCGAGCGGTCTAGAGTTCTACGGTCAGAGTTCTTTGATCATTGCCCACAGCGACAGTAACGGTCAAGGGAAATCGCACGTATATCCATGGGCGTAGCGAGGTATGGGCAGGGAGGGGCAGCTGCCCGTCCTTGGAAGAGCGGTCATTCGCTGGTAGACTGTAATTCTGACGAGCTTCATAGCAACAATACGGGATGTGATCTCTAATCATCATCATCATTATCATCATCAGCCTATAATGTCCCACTGCTGCACAGGCCTCCTTTCACAAATCAGGATGAAAGGGGATGGGCAGATACTCCACCACGCGTGCCCACTGCGGATCGGTGGAGGTAGGCTAGTGGTCAACCTACTGTTGGATTTTTCAAGCCGCCTGGAAGGCCTCCAACTAGCTTAAGGACTATCACAATAAGTGATAACCGGGACCAAAGGCTTTACGTGCCTTCCGAAGCACGGAAACGCTCTATCCGCGGTTTCACTCGCCTTCCCAGGATAAAAGTAGCCTATGTCCTTCTCCATACCATAGGCTATCTGCATGCCAAATTTAATTATGACTGGTTGAGTAGTTAGGGTGTGAAAGCGTGACAAACAAACAAACAAATAAAAAACAAACCCAATTTGACATTTATACATTATTAGTATTAGTATGCTCAACATTTTTAATTTAAATTTAACACGTACTCTATAAAGTTAATTTTCATGTTAACTGTAGTAACGTTTCATAAAATTGATCATATTATTTAGTTTGTTTTACTTTTACTTTAATGTTTTTAACTGCTTTAATTTATTTATGTATTTTAATGTAATACTTAGATAGTAATAATTTATTGAGTTTCAACTTAATGAAATGGTCTTTTTCATATTTGTCTAAGAACTTACAATATTCTTCTAATAGCTGAAGTAACCTAAAACAGGGCTTCTGTTTTAGGTTACTTCGTAATTTTTTCTAGAATTTTATATTTGGTATAGCTATTCGTACAAGTACCTTATAAAGACACTTCACTGCTCTGAATCATGCGTGTTTCAGTGTCAGTCATGTCAATAAGAGAATTATTTAGTTTTTTGAAATTAATTATTTTATTATGAAAATAAAATGTAGCTTCTAGTCTCTTAGAAGCTTTCTGAAAGTACTACTGCCAAGAGCAAAATCACATGCCATGTAAATTTGGATACGGACTATGGACTGTTCATTTTAAGTAAATTCTCAAAAAAGTAAGATTTTAAGTAATAACCGATCACTGATCTATACATATATGGAATCGTATCAGAATCTCCCAAAAGATTGCACACACAAATACTAACCACAGTCAACGTTGCTTATTTCCTTTTTTAATACGCTTAATTCTGTAAGTAAGCGCCTAGATAGCAACTAGCCATATGAACGTATACAAAACACGGGACATAATTCACGCGTTACCGATCCATCCCCCCTCTCCAATTAGTACTGGGATGGCGACCTTACTCACGCGCAGGAACATAACATAAAGTTATTTGGCTGCAGGTATTCTGTGAGGTACTCCTCAGACGAGCTGCTCTATAAGCAAAAAATGCTATGCTACTCTCTCTTATTCTCATAAGTGAATTCACCATCAATTAAAAAACACATTTTATATATCTTCCATGTTGGCTCTTCATAATTTAAACTTCCTCACTGACTATCCATTAAATCAAATCTGAGCTTTCGGTTACCGTTCATAGTCCGTCCCACACAACACCCTATAAATACTGACTGTACAGACAGTACTGACATAAATAATCACCGCAGACCG
Source organism: Achlya flavicornis (assembly GCA_947623365.1). Lineage (NCBI taxonomy): Eukaryota > Metazoa > Arthropoda > Insecta > Lepidoptera > Drepanidae > Achlya > Achlya flavicornis. The sequence continues at coordinate 3,413,014 of OX392482.1, read as the reverse complement.
ATGTGGCTAATCCCCATAAATCGAAATTGCCGATGGGTCGCATCGACCGGGATGCGTTGAAAGCGCGTATTTACTGGTGTGATGGCCGAGAGCAAAAAAACAACGAGGTACTCAATAGTTAAGGTCAATCGGTTGAACTTTTTAGTATTTAATTTATGTTTTTGTAACTATCATCACATATCCTACAGGTGAGCACAGGCCTCCTTTCACAAATGAGAGTGAAAGGGAATAGAAAAATACTGCAGCACACATGCCAACTGCAGATTTGGGAAGGTGTAGGCTAGTGTTAAAATCTACTGTTATTTTCAGGCCGTCTAGAAGGCCTACAACCAGCTTAACAGATATCACAATTAAGTGATAACATGCACCAACGCTTTACGTGCCTTCCGAAGGACGGAACAATGCTATGTGACGCATTAATTAATTTGATCATATTTCCATCGCCATTTACGCTCTATCTCCTTATTTCATGACCTGTGTCAGTGAAGTCCATGCAAGGTTGGTTTGACACGGTTGGAGGGTTTGTTTTTGAGTACATTTATACCCCAGCTCGAATTCTAAATATAGCTTACATACGACCTGTCCACGTTATAAAATTGCAGCGTTCAGTGGAAATAGCAACTTTTACAATGTTCACGCGGACTTTTTAGTAATTAAATGGTACATGCCGTGACTGTAAATGTTTTCATAATTTCAGTAAAGTTAATGAGCTCGATTGACTACGGTATTGGAAGATTTTATTCCATTTAATATTCGTAATGCCTAATGCATTATTTTTGCATTTTCAGCAGCATATAATCTCGTTATTTCCCTCGAGTGGGGAAGTACCTCAGCCTTACAGAATAACTAAGCCTAATAACTTAATAACACGATTTATAAATCGTTCAAGAATCCACAGTTGAAGAAATTATTATCCTTTTTAGGGTTCCGTAGCCAAATGGCAAAAAACGGAACCCTTATGGATTCGTCATGTCTGTCTGTCCGTCCGTATGTCACAGCAACTTTTTTCCGAAACTATAAGAACTATACTGTTGAAACTTGGTAAGTAGATGTATTCTGTGAACCGCATGAAGATTTTCACACAAAAATAGAAAAAAAAAACAATAAATTTTGGGGATTCCCCATACTTAGAACTGAAACTAAAAAATTTTTTTTCATCAAACCCATACCTACTTGTGGGGTGGATAGGTCTTCAAAAATGATATTTAGGTTTCTAATACTTTTTTTTTCTAAACTTCAGTTTAGAAAAAAAAAGTTAGAAAGTTAAGAAAGTTTAGAAAGTTAGAAAGTTAGAAAGTTAGAAAGTTAGTTTGAGCGAGAGACACTTCCAAAGTGGTAAAATGTGTGTGCACACACATGTGGGGGGCACACACATTTTACCTGTTACTTCTAAAATAAGAGAATGATTAAACTAAAAAAAATAGATGATGTACATTACTATGCAAACTTCCACCGAAAATTGGTTTGAACGAGATCTAGTAAGTAGTTTTTTTTGAATACGTCATAAATCGTAAACCGCAATTTACCTTCAATTCAATCAACTCAACTCGTTACTTGCAGCTACGGAACCCTTCATGGGCGAGTCCGACTCGCACTTGGCCACTTTTTTTTTACTTCTATTGATTACTAGAACTATACAACATTATTTATTAAATTAGTGGTAACTTCAGTGACTTTTACCTGAATAATCTTAAGGTCTAAAGTGAAATATCTTTGGATTTGAATCTAATTTATTTCAATGTAGTTCTTATTCATTTTCATATTTCAGTGTAGTTATTTTCTCTTAGTTCAAAAATAATAGATTCCCACTCAAGAAATTGATCTCCAAACAACAGATATAAGAACACTTAATTTCAGGTATCATTGTTTTATATCGAAAATCTGTACCTGACAACGATAACGTTGAGGCAATAAAAACGTTGAAGGAAACTACGGAGGAGTCCCCCGGGAACAGAATCCGTGTAAATGTCACGTTTGCAATTGTGCTGATTTCCGGGACACAAACAGCTAACTCGGTGTTTCTCTATTTTCAAGGAACTTCAAAGAGTTTTTGTCCCATTCTGTCGGTTATATTGATTGCACATGATGTCTTGAAACTCGAATCATCAAATCAACAAACAAAAAGAATATTAATTTAAAATTAAGGCGGGGTTCTCCCAAAACCGGAGTATTGGTTCTCATTTCATTAGTAAATAGCAGTGATTAAAATTTAGAAAAAAATATATGTTATTTTAGACTATATAAGCTTCCTATTTCGGCCTTTCGATACACGATTACGAGCACTTTGCTGCATCGAATTAAATCGCAAAGACAGGTCTAAATGGTCTAATGGTTCTCATTTCATTTGAATTATATAAGTTTTTGGGTAATGAAACTTATACCATAAAAAAGTACATGAAAAATGCATTATATGACGGCCCTCATATTTTGAATTATGTAAAATTCCATCCTCCTAAATCCAAAAATAAGGTTTTTTCAAACGCTGTTCGCGCTACAACTCCCTCGCCGTGTCCCTCAGTCCCGAGCGGAACGTGTTGGAGGTCGGACGTATGCCAGTTTTTTCTAGATATACTCCACCCCCTGAGTGACGACTCAGGGATAGTCAACATTTGCCTAGACAGTCGTATTTATAATATTATTCATAATGAAAATAAAATATTTAAATTTTTAGTATCAAGTTGTTCATTTGTCTTCATTTGATAACTTATTAAATTTCAATTGTTATCGAACATAAAATATGGCTTCATTACAAAAATCTAAAAAAATAAATTACTCTCTGATTCGTGAAGGTGATGAAGAATCGGAATCAGTAAACTCTTATTATAAACTGATATATATGTATAGGCTTATTCTTGTACACGTGCATGGTAGGCATTCATTATCATGAATTTTTCAGACGCAGACAAAGCTGTCCGTTGTCTCTTTTTAGGCGGTGATAGAATGTCTAAAAAACTAAAAACTCAACAATACACCGATAAATCGAAAAAAGAACATTCAATAACGACAACCTCCAGTATCTAAATGAACAAAAAAAATGAAAATTAATTACCTTGTATTAAAAGACCCAAATGTTTAGAGCTTCTGCCTTATTGCCCAGTATTGCTTAGTATTATACAAAGAATTGCACAATCAGTTATATTTTATTCTTAGATCTCAAAACATGGCATATAAAATCTGAAAACTCTGTGCAATATTTAGTTTTACGTGTTTAGCATATGCGTACAATTTTAGCACAACATTTTAGTAGTTTTAGATTTTGCACGAAACAGAATATTTTATTTGGTCTAGCAACATGACCATAATACAAAAAGTGCCACAGTATAGAATTGTGACAGTATGACTATTCCATTTCATAAGTATTATCTAAATTATCTAAACTCTGTATATTACATATAATTTCCTAAAATCCCTTATTATACTAATATTATAAAGCGGAAGTTTGTTTTGTTTGTTTAAATATGGCCGCCCGCCGCTCCAAGATGGCGGATACATTTTCTTTTCAATTTTGAATTTGTGAAATTTTGAAAAAGTGTCCGCCATGTTGAACTTTTTAGATAATGGTCCGATTGCTGTCAAAATCGATATTTGAGAGTCATGGGGGTCACAAAACAAGAATCTTTTCTCAAAATTTTGAAAAAGTGTCCGCCATATTGAACTTTAAAGATAATGGTCCGATTGCTCTCAAAATCGATATCTTAGAGACCGTGGGGTCACAAAACAAGAATCTTTTCTCAAAATTTTTAAAAAGTGTCCGCCATGTTGAACTTTTTAGAAAATGGTCCGATTGCTGTCAAAATCGATATTTGAGAGTCCTGGGGTTCACAAAACAAGAATCTTTTCTCAAAATTTTGAAAAAGTGTCCGCCATGTTGAAGTTTTTAGTTACTTGTCCGATTGCTCTCAAAACCGATATCTGAGAGACCTTGGGGTCACAAAACAAGAATCTTTACTCAAAATTTAGAAAAAGTGTCCGCCATTTTGAACTTTTAAGATAATGGTCCGATTGCGCTCAAAATCGATATCTGAGAGACCTTGGGGTCACAAAACAAGAATCTTTTATCAAAATTTTGAAAAAGTGTCCGCCATGTTGAACTTTTTAGATAATGGTCCGATTGCGCTCAAAATCGATATCTGAGAGACCTTGGGGTCACAAAACAAGAATCTTTTATCAAAATTTTGAAAAAGTGTCCGCCATGTTGAACTTTTTAGTTACTTGTCCGATTGCTCTCAAAATCGATATCTGAGAGACCTTGGGGTCACAAAACAAGAATCTTTACTCAAAATTTTTAAAAAGTGTCCGCCATTTTGAACTTTTTAGATAATGGTCCGATTGCTGTCAAAATCGATATTTGAGAGTCCTGGGGGTCACAAAACAAGAATCTTTTCTCAAAATTTTGAAAAAGTGTCCGCCATTTTGAACTTTTTAGGTAATGGTCCGATTGCTGTCAAAATCGATATTTGAGAGTCCTGGGGGTCACAAAACAAGAATCTTTTCTCAAAATTTTGAAAAAGTGTCCGCCATGTTGAACTTTTTAGTTACTTGTCCGATTGCTCTCAAAATCGATATCTGAGAGACCTTGGGGTCACAAAACAAGAATCTTTTCTCAAAATTTTGAAAAAGTGTCCGCCATTTTGAACTTTTTAGATAATGGTCCGATTGCGCTCAAAATCGATATCTGAGAGACCTTGGGGTCACAAAACAAGAATCTTTTATCAAAATTTTGAAAAAGTGTCCGCCATGTTGAACTTTTTAGATAATGGTCCGATTGCTGTCAAAATCGATATTTGAGAGTCCTGGGGGTCACAAAACAAGAATCTTTTCTCAAAATTTTGAAAAAGTGTCCGCCATTTTGAACTTTTTAGGTAATGGTCCGATTGCTGTCAAAATCGATATTTGAGAGTCCTGGGGGTCACAAAACAAGAATCTTTTCTCAAAATTTTGAAAAAGTGTCCGCCATGTTGAACTTTTTAGTTACTTGTCCGATTGCTCTCAAAATCGATATCTGAGAGACCTTGGGGTCACAAAACAAGAATCTTTTCTCAAAATTTTGAAAAAGTGTCCGCCATTTTGAACTTTTTAGATAATGGTCCGATTGCGCTCAAAATCGATATCTGAGAGACCTTGGGGTCACAAAACAAGAATCTTTTATCAAAATTTTGAAAAAGTGTCCGCCATGTTGAACTTTTTAGATAATGGTCCGATTGCTGTCAAAATCGATATTTGAGAGTCCTGGGGGTCACAAAACAAGAATCTTTTCTCAAAATTTTGAAAAAGTATCCGCCATGTTGAACTTTATAGTTACTGGTGCGATTGCTCTCAAAATCGATATCTGAGAGACCTTGGGGTCACAAAACAAGAATCTTTTCTCAAAATTTTGAAAAAGTGTCCGCCATGTTGATCTTTTTAGATAATGGTCCCATTGCTCTCAAAATCGATATATGAGAGTCCTGGGGGTCACAAAACAAGAATCTTTTATCAAAAATTTTAAAAAGTGTCCGCCATGTTGAACTTTTTAGAAAATGGTCCGATTGCTGTCAAAATCGATATTTGAGAGTCCTGGGGTTCACAAAACAAGAATCTTTTCTCAAAATTTTGAAAAAGTGTCCGCCATGTTGAACTTTTTAGTTACTTGTCCGATTGCGCTCAAAATCGATATCTGAGAGACCTTGGGGTCACAAAAAAAGAATCTTTTATAAAAATTTTGAAAAAGTGTCCGCCATGTTGAACTTTTTAGATAATGGTCCGATTCCTGTCAAAATCGATATTTGAGAGTCCTGGGGGTCTCAAAACAAGAATCTTTTCTCAAAATTTTGAAAAAGTATCCGCCATGTTGAACTTTTTAGTTACTGGTTCGATTGCTCTCAAAATCGATATCTGAGAGATCTTGGGGTCACAAAACAAGAATCTTTTCTCAAAATTTTGAAAAAGTGTCCGCCAATTTGAACTTTTTAGATAATGGTCCGATTGCGCTCAAAATCGATATCTGAGAGACCTTGGGGTCACAAAAAAAGAATCTTTTATCAAAATTTTGAAAAAGTGTCCGCCATGTTGAACTTTTTAGATAATGGTCCGATTGCTGTCAAAATCGATATTCGGATTCAAAGTTTATCATCACATATAAAGAAAGAAAGAAAGAAAAAAGATTTATTCTGGACAACACACAACATTACATTAAAGACTGTAGAAATTACAAAAAAACAAGAATTAAAAAAAACAAACAAAACCAATTTAAAAACTACACAAAAATGCAATGTTGCGTGATGCCAGGGATAGGTCTCGAATTTGCTCAGGTTAGTAAGAAAGACTAAACCGCGCGCTGGTTTTCACTCGAGGCCCACGTCCATGACAAATCCGGATTATCCGGATTATCCGGATTTTTCGAATTTTTGTATTTTTTTGCAATCTTTTGTAATTTTAAATTGTACGCGTAGTTTATGCTTAATTATTAGTAGTTTGAAGAGAGGTGTTCTATTTTATTGTATTTCCATTGCTTGCTTTTGAATAAAAATTCAATTAAACTGCACGTAATATTAAAAAAAAATGGGCTTGTATTTGGCCACTGAGCCGTCCATAAAATAAAATAAATAAAATGCATTTATTCTCAGACAACAGGGTCCATAGATTGTTAGTAAATAGATACACAAATCTTAAGAGCTATAAAGGATAATGACGAAGCCTAAGGTGGAGCACGCTAACCCAAATTAAACCTATTCATTCTGGCCGTGAAAGTCCCTAGATTCTAAAAGTCAGGAAATACAGTCGCCGGAAGCAAGTTCCACACCCTTGCTTTACGCATTATAATTAAGAATGCAAAAGAAATGTTTTCCCTGTGTCTTGTGGTTCGGAGTAAAAATAGGGATTGTGGTGGGAATAAGGTTGAGCAATTCCTGCACACACTCTCAAAAATATATCCTGTAGAAAACCGATAGGGCAAACAACCTTTCTTCGATGGTCGAGGCTCGTGAGTTTCGTCATAATTAATCTCATATTCGATGAGTCTTCTGGCTCGGCGGTTTATTGAGTCGAGGGCGAGAGCCTGGTGGAAAGGACTCCGTTTGGTGGTGAAAAGACACACTTGCGTCTTGGTGGCATTAAAAGTGACCAGATGGCATTGCCCTAATCGGAGACTGCCTGTAAAGTTACGTTCAAACGCTCTACCATGGCCTCTCGCAACAATTGGATCTAGTCACTGGTGGCTCGCGCGCTGGAAATATGTTAACGGTGCTATCGTCTACGTACCCAAAGATACCGGGCTTCACCAGATCGTTAATATGCAGCAGAAATAAGGTTGCAGAGAGAACTGAACTCTGTGGCATTGATTACGAAAAGGTCCACCCGTACCACGACGAACACCCGTCTATGACTACATGAATAGACCGTTCGCTCAGGAAATTGGAAATCCAAGCGCACAGACCACCAGAGATTTCATATCAAGTAAGCTTGCTTAGAAGGCTGGTGTGTCAGACCCTTTCAAAAGTAAAAAAATTCTGAGATCAGCCGATGTACAAAATGCTTTCGGCGGTAACCCGACTAAATATAACTATCAGTCTTGATATTACCACAGTCTATTAAACCATACAGTCGTCCGACGCCTTTGATCTAGTGAAAAATGCCGACAACGTCTAGACAGTATCGCGACGGCCAGGGTTGTCACAATTAAACAATATTTATAAAATTATTTATTTATTGCAGATAAAAATACAACATTGTTAGCATTATTATAATTTAAACAATATTATAATAACTACTCCATCATCAGACCCTGAAAACCATACATGGTCAAAGTTTATCTCACGACAATTCCAACAACCCCAAACATGGCTAGGATACGATGTTCGACTATTGAGTTCTAGTGCTTACCCTCCTACTCCATCATCAGACCCTGAAAACCATACATGGTCAAAGTTTATCTCACGACAATTCCAACAACCCCAAACACGGCTAGGATACGAAGTTCCACTATGGAGTTCCAGTGCTTACCCTCCTACTTCATCATCAGACCCTGAAACCATACATGGTCAAAGTTCATCTCATGACAATTCCAACAACCCCAAACACGGCTAGGATACGATGTTCCACTATGGAGTTCCAGTGCTTACCCTCCTACTCCATCAGCAGACCCTGAAAACCATACATGGTCAAAGTTCATCTCACGACGATTCCAACAACCCCAAACACGGCTAGGATACGATGTTCCACTATGGAGTTCCAGTGCTTAACCTCCTACTCCATCATCAGACCTATTGAAAAAAAAAAAAGATTTCCAAATACTCATGCCCTGTGCCTGTTACCTATACCTGTGTACCTATTAGATATTTTTTACCGTCCGCCATTCGGCCATTTTGTTGGCGTTATTAACAAGACACGACATGACAAATATAAAATTATTATTGTATGCACTCTACGATAACAAACCATGATTTATTTACCTTTCTTCTGTGTATGGAAGCTGATGAAACCGCAGATCTTTATTTAAATAGGATGAAGACTTGCAGTCTCTCACAGCACACGTCGTTTGCACCATTTTAAATAAACAAATTAATATAAAATAATTACAGACACAAACACGCGTTAGCCCTGAATGCTGTTTACCGAGCTACTAACATCGTTTTGTTCGCAGGTCGGTAACGGCTTTCCCGCGTCTCGCCTCTCACACCCCGCACGATTGCCCTGTCTAGACGGCTTCGTCGAACGACTGTATGGTTTAATAGACTGTGATATTATGTTGTGCAAAGAGTTGTTTTTTCGCGCCGCGGGCGCATCGCCTCCATCTAACACTCACTGGCCGACTTAGACCGAGCTATTAGCTAGATGGACGAGCGGTAGCAGCTAGCCGCTTGTGAGCCGAGCGGTGTATAGATTTCAGAGTAATACTGTCCTACATCTACTAGATATTAAATGAAATTTTTTAGTTAAATTATGACTAAAATTCGAAAAAACCGGATTTTATTATCAATATTCGGATTTATAATATCGAAGTATCCGGATTGCAATCCCTAGGCGGGACTATCCCGCTTTCAGGTTGTCTGCCCCACTGTCACCAGTGAGAGCAAAAATGTCCCGCTTTCGCAAACAGAACAAACGATAACATAATTTGCGGTAAGCGTCGAATGAGTTTTTTTTTTCTGTTATGAATAAAATATATATAAGAGACAGATCGCAGCAAGTGTGGCAGTAGGTACTGAAACCCTTTTTGATTACCAACATTAACAAATCTTGTAATGAGCACCATTCCTACTTGAAAACTAGACCCGATATTTTGAAACTGATTTGTTCTGCCGACAAATTCGAAACATCACACGGACGTTAGAAGTCATGTCACTAAAGTTTAGTAACTTAGCTAATCATCATATCAGCCCATGGATGTCCACTGCTGAACTTAGCTAATATGTTTTGTATTACTTACGTAACCATACCGTATGGTTACGACAGCTATGACAGTCCCGCTTTCAGGCCCCGGTGAGGGAAAAATGTCTCGTTTTCAAAAACTTCGGTTTAGGTTATTTTCAATAGCTTAGGTGCCTAGATAGGTTCGGTTCGAAGAAGATTTTCCACTAATTAATAAAATATTTACAAAGACCAAACGCAGCATTGAAAGATTGAAAGTAATTTCAAACTAACAAATCATGTAAAGAAATAATGAGGTCCGTTCGTACTTTACTTTAAAACTAGACCCGAATTGACCCGTTATTTTGAAACTCATTTTTTCTGCATACAACCGCTTAGACGTTAGAATTCAGAAATCATGTCACTACGGCTAACGTATAATAAATAAGTACTTATAGCGTGAAAATGAAGAAATAGTTCTTAATTTTCCAAAATAATCTAGTAAAATCACTTTTTTAAAATAATTCAGCAGGCTTCCCGCTCAACGAAAAAAAATATAAGGTCACGTTATGCATGAATGCAATTTGACCGGACACGCAGCGTTTTTAAAAAGTTTACGCATATCATAATATTGTAAAGTACGAAATCCAGGTGGGGGCAGCTGAATATGGACAAGATAAATATTATGTCTAATGTTCATATTCCGCCAATACCTGTGATTGTTGGGAACACTATTCTCGAAGTTGTAGACGAGTATGTTTACCTAGGACAAATTGTCTAACTAGGAAGGTCCAACTTCGATAAAGAGGTCAATCGAAGAATCCAACTCGGCTAGGCAGCGTTCGGGAAGCTACGGCATATCTTCACGTCCAGAATACCTCAGAGTCTGAAGACAAAGGTCTTCAATCAGTGCGTGTTACCAGTTATGACACACGAAACAGACACGTGGTCTTTTACTGCTGGCCGCATAAATAATCTCAGAGTCTCAGTCTCTCTCTCAGCGAGCTATGGAACGAGCTATGCTCGGAATTTCTCTACGTGACAGAGTCCGAAACGAGGACAAAAATTACCGATATAGCTCGTGGAGTTAGTAAGCTGTAGTGGCAATGGGCAGGCCACATCGCTCGAAGAATAGATAACCGATGGGGAAGGAAGGTTCTTAAGTGGCGACCACGTAGTGGAAAGCGCCGAGCGGGACGACCTCCCACCAGGTGGACCGACGAGCTGATCAGAGTCGCTGGGTGTCACTGCAAGCGGCCCAAAACCGTTCCAGGTGGAAGTTAATGGGGAAGGCCTATGTTCAGCAGTGGACATCGTTAGGCTGATATGATGATGTGAAAGGGAACCAGTTTGAAAATTCATCCAGCCAATGAAAAGAGCAAGACCACCAGGCGAAATCAGAAAAAGTTCATAATGTAGATATTGTTTGTCACAGGAAAATTTTAATTTATTTAATTTAAAGTATTTCAAAAATATTTTACATAGGTTTTTTAAATATTTTAAATACTCATAACATTGCTATGCTATTGCTATCATATTACATTGTTTTGTTCCCAAAACCAACAATTACATTTATCATTGGTATAACCACAGACATTTATATCTAAATAGATACCGCCTGTCGCTCAATCTGTATGGAAACCAAGCGTGAACTTTTTTACCACCTACTGTGACGTTACACAAACGTTTTAGTGATATGAATAACCCGTCCGCGCGAAACCGATTTACTCCGACTCGTCCGCCTATATACCGACTTATTAGGTTCTTTTTAGCAGAGTAAGTAGGTAAAATATACGTTTTTTTATATACTCAATCAACCTTAAGTCGACTAACTTAATCATCAGATCAGAGTAGTCAAGATCCGAAGAATCAAACGAGTCCCAAATCGATGGGTTTGCGTCGTTTTATCACAAGGTTCAAATTTAATTTTCAATATTTGTTTACCTGTACCTGTTCACTATAGCGTATGGTCCCGCTAACTTTGTGTGAAGTTAGCAGTGCCGGCTTATTTCAGGAACTATGTTCGAGGAACAAAAATATAAGTTTTAGTTAAAAAAATATTTTTAATTCAAGCTTTTTTTGGTGACTGTACATTTTGTTGATTGTACATGCATTGTCTTCTAATATACCAAATATCAAGTCAATCCGACCACTGGAAGTAGGTGAAATTCGACTTGCAAGATTTGATTTGATTTGTATGAAGATACATACATACAAACATACATTGCAAGTTAGTAAAAAGATTGTAAAAAAGGCCCACTAGGCGGTCACCCGTCTCTGGATACCGTCCACACCGGTAATTACTTAACTTTGTTGATTGATGAAGAACGGCTAATCAAGCTACATCGCTTCAACAAATAAAATAAACAAATATTCCTACAGTCTTTCCATTCATAATATTATATTAGTATTGCAATAAAACCAAATCGATAATTAGAACCTTAATTATTATCTAAATACGTAAGTATCTACTGCTTTATTTTCTGTACTGTGGCAAAATAAAATCGGACGCCATAATGGAATTTCAAATGGTGCGCCGCGGTGAATTTTGGCGCGAATAGCTGCATCGTGCGTAGATGAATACGTAGCGCGCTCAAATGGCGGGGTACGAGGTAGCGTAAAATACCTACAGCTCGTCGGAGAACCTCGCCTTAAAACTAAATCTACATAAACAAAATTCAATAATCTAAATGAATAATGTAGTTGATTGAAATCCAAAAGCACGATTCTCTATGAAAATCTTTGTTGAAATCATTACGAGTACTTTTTATTGTTACTTTTTCATACTTTCGTAAAGTTTCTCGTAATAGTTTTAAATAAAATTGCCTGAGTAGCGAGCACTTATTATTTAAATACGTTGTCCACTATAAATACAGAAACTTTGAAGTGTATTTTCGTGTACATTTTACTTTTGATTAGTTTAGAGTTTTTTTTTAATTAAAACACAGATAGTTCTTGATTTTCTTTAATTTTTCTAAACTTTTATGGATTATCCCACTAATATTATAAATGCGAAAGTTTGGATGTTTGTGAGTTTGGATGTTTCTATCACGCTTCAACATCTGATCGGATTTGGTTGAAATTTGGCACACTGATAGAATATGTTCTGGATTAACACATAGGTTACTTTTTATCCCGGGAAAGCAATATTATATACTTCGGGTACGCGGGTGAAACCGCGGGGCGTAACTAGTAAATACATATGCCTCATAAATACACATCTTTACATGAACTATTTTCAAATCCTGTAAAGAAATATAAGCATTTTCGATTTCCAAAAACCTACGAGTGGAAATCGGGTCAACATAACTCAACTAGTAAAAGATACTTTAGCAAATGGAGTACTGGAGGCAGCCGGCGACTCGACGAGCCGTTTGTGCTATTTGCGGCGAAACGGCTGTATTTTTCAAATATTTGGATTTGTAAAATGTTGCGGCAGATATTGCTCGAATTTCGGGAATTGAAATTCGGATTGAAATATCATTAGAATGTATGGAACAACTGTTATTTCTAGTTTATAGATTGATTTGATTGGTTTTACGTAGTTATTCTGTACAAAAATCTCCGTACTCTGTATTGAGGAACTTTTTATAGTAGTTGATCGTATATTCTCAATCCACTAAAAGGGTGAACGCGCTTCCACCATCTATATCCCAAATATTAATTTAATACATAATATGTATATATTTTTATTAATTTTCTTATTGCTACACAGAACCTACACCTAGTAAGAATTATTTATAATTATTACCCGTCCCGACGTCTGTTTTAATAGCGTCCCATACTCCGCTGATATGCAAATTGAGTCCCAAATTTATATCTTACGCTGTGGTAGATTGTTTTATTTTCAATAATAGAATACAAATATATAAACAAAGATATGAGTTTATATTTATTAGTTTTTATTTAGTTTCAATTGTCCAGGTTACGACCCACTTCTTGGTTTCCGATTGAACTGAGTTTGTGCATGCGTATGTAAATTGGATAACAATTCAACATTATTAGGACATGGAGCTGATCTGATTATGGAATCGGAAGATGGCCATGGGAACTCTGTAAAAAAATGACGCAGCCGTTCGTCTGCGTTCGTAGTTCCTCTTGACAAGGACTCTGGTTCTAGAGTCTGATGATTAAGTTGGTTAACATAAAAAAGATTGTAAAAAAAACTTGTTCATAGAGTTCATAATGTTTTTTTATTGTATACCTACCATCAATCTGCAATCTGCTATCAAATTGCAGGACATAGAAATTTGTGATTTTGCTGACAAGTTCTTTTTAGTGCGACATAAGAAACTAAGGACTTGTTTTAAAAATAATCATTAAAATATCCTAACCCCCTTAGGGTAAAGTTAGTTAGGTAAGGTAAATATAGAATTGCGGGTAGAAAACTTTTGTATACAATATAAGAAAAGTGTTAACATAAAGAAAAGATAAAACATAAGCGGCCTTAAGCGATCTCTTCAAGGTAACCTAAAATAAAGCTTTTGTTATTGTTGTTGACAGTTTGTTACATAATCACGCTATAAAGTCTAAACGGATTTTGGATGACATTTAGTTTTTTTAATTCTACTTTGTCGGTAAAAAAGCAGACGGCCCGCCTGGTGGTAAGCGGTTACCGTAGCCATATGTACGCTTGCAACTTACGAAGCATCGTTCACGCGTTACCGACCTTTCCCCCCTCCCCAATGAGCTCTGGCGACCTTACTCACGCGCAAAACACAACTTTACACAACATAAAGATATTTGGCTGCGGTATTCGGTAAGGTGGAGGTACTGCCCCAGTCGACACATATTCCATCAATCTAGAATTTAATTTCACAAATTTAATTTAATAGAATTTAATTTTCTTGCCGTTAATCGGAAGCAGCGGCAGGCTTGAGGAAATTTTCTATATATAGATTATATTTTGTAAATATAGATTGTATTTTGTACATATTTGTTGTAAATAATTTCACAAATATAACGGATATTTGTTAATGTACGACATTTATATGAAAACCCGACAACCGGACCCGTGTCATACTCGTATACCGAGAAATGGTTCAAAGAAGCATACCCCACCAAATTGAACCGTAGTCAAAAGCAAACACAATAGTATCGCAGAGATGTAATCTGAATCCGCCAGATTAATCTTTATTTGGTCTTTGTACGACACATAACATGAGATTTCAGTGCAGATGTTCAAAGGGATTATTTTAAATTAGTTTCTATAATAGGTATTGAGTACAATTTTGATTGCTTAAACTGATTGTTATAATGATAAAATGCATCGCATTTAAGAGTGTTGTTTCAAATATTTTGATGATTTTTTAAGCCAATCAATCGATAAGGATATTTATTATTATTAATAGTTATTTTATTTATGAAGCTAAGCACTATCGTAACAATTATTTAGATAATTTAAGGAATTCTAAATTTGTAAAGTAACTAAAATACAAAATCATAAACTGAATAAAATGTAATGTTCATTGATAAGGCGCCGATCCCACACCAAGCGTACTAGAGCAGCGTTTCCCATTAGCCGGGTCGCAACCCGGTACCGGGCCATCAAAATAAAATAACGGGTCGCAAAATTCCGCGAACTTGGATTCTTTGGTAAAAATAAGCAGCAGCTCCATTCCAGCTACTTCGAACTAAAATTTTTAAGTAAATAGGCGATTACAAAATCTGTAGTATTAATTAAAAAAAAACTATTAATAAATGTGTATTATTCGATAGATAGATACTTTATTGTCACACTAAAAAAAAAAAAATTACAATTAACAAACAAAACATAAAAATAATAAAGTGTTACAATGGGCGGCTTTATCACTAAAAGTGATCTCTACCAGGCTATTATTTTACCTGATGAAACCAGCTTAGGTTTAAAAGTATTAAGTGGGTCACGAAGGGGCGGTGTGAAAATTACTGGGCCATGGCAGAACAATGTTTGGGAAACTCTGGTCTAGAGTTCTACGGTCAGAGTTCTCCTAGATCGCGGTGCGGTGGTCACTATGTGCAATGATTAGATCCATGTGTCGCGATCACAGTGAACGCTCGGAACGCAGAAATCTGAGCGCGGAAATCTAGACCACTCGCTGTGGGACTCTGTGAGGTGTTTATAAACAGGAAAATAAATAATAACACTATAAAAGAAAATCATGATACCACTTTGTCAGCCTAGTCAATAAACGTATCATCCCTTTGATTCACATCACACACTCAAAAGGAAATATTATTATGCAAAAATTATATATCGTTTAATATCAAAATGTACATTTATAATTTTTTGTAAGTGACCAATGTAAGACCATTTTAAATACCGGTATGAGCACAATGGACACAAAAACTTTACGCTCATTCGATGTAAATAAATCATTTTGATCGATGTCATGAGTTTACTCACGTGCAAAGTAGGGATGCATTGTTACAAACCCTTATAATGTAGTTTTGTACAAGTTATTAACTGATAGCGATGACGATTTAACCTACTTTTTAAAATCTATATATTTGTAAATTATAAATAAAAAAGCCAAAAACAGCCGGGGCTAACTTAAAACAACACTTGATTTAAAGCAGTGCTTGTAGTAACGCCGTATTACTTTCGAATAATATGTGATGTACCTACATACTGTACATTATATTAAGAACTCGACGAATTCTTTTAAAACACTCTTTTTTTAATTCATTAATGAATATTAGGTATACCTACATACCTACTGTGTTTTTATTTTATATGTTTTTGTTAGATAAAATATTTATCGAAAACTAATAGAATCTGAGAACAAATATTTAAACGTGACCATACTTTTATTTTATTGTTTTAAAACTACTAACGTTGATGACAACTATCAAAAAATTACACATTTACAGTCATTTTCTAAGAATACCTCGTTATAATAAATCAAGCATCGTATCATATTTCTACAGATTACTTTATCAAAGACGCATATAGGTAACATTATTAGTAAAAAAAGTATGTGTTGCTACTTTTTTTATTGTCTTATAAATGATTAGTTAATAATGCAAGCTGCCGCTTATGCTTTTAGCCGTTTCCCAACACACAAAAGTTATTCGCTTGGAAGAAGAGACTCCTTTGAAACTCCAATATTACGGTCCCATTTTAAACTTACAATAATAACTGAATTCCACTGGATTAATTGTGTTATTTTTATACGAGATGCTTTTCATAATCGTTCAAACGTTATTAATTTGTTGTTTCGCAAATATTTTTAAGGGGCGTTTGACTAACGTTGATTTTTAATAATAATATTGCTGTAGGTAAATTTTAAAATTCTCCTTACCATCTCTTACTATCTTGTATCGATAATTTTAATTTCTCGCATAAGTAGGTAAGCCCACTTTAATATAGGTACTTGAACATCGTATTTTATGTACATTTTTTTAAAAAGATATTTATTCCGCATATATTAACTAGTCATACCAAGGATCATTCATCAGCCTCATGCAATGGCAAACCTGAATAATTCTTCGGTCACAGACAGGTTCAGCGGGATACAGGTTTGAAGTGAAAGTGGTACGGGTATTTGGCGTGGCAGGAAGATACGTTGGAATGGAGGCCATAAGATGGCCAATGACCAGCTTATGACAGAGGACAAAGTCCAGAAGCTAGTGAGTGACGATGAGATTTATACAGTAAAGGTTTGTGTTAGAGAGAAATAGTGACGTGTTCTAACAACAGAACCATCTTAGTAAGTGCTGATGTGGTCCATGGTGATGATTACACATAATCTAAAAGGAAACTGATTAGCATGTGCTTTTGGGAGATTTAAAATTGAGGATAGTAACCCGGGAGCCGACAAACAAATGCGGTACCTATTACTAAGCAACTTAAGCACAAAATAGGTACAGCAAAATTGTCTACTGTAGCATAGAAATCCAAACTGTTATGGTGCATCCATGCTAGGCGAAGCGAGCACGAGCCGAGCCTCGAACGAACCTACAACGAGCACGATGCGAATCCTTTTGTTCGTAAAAAAAACTGACTATCGCGCTCGTTCGAGGCTCGCAAGCCCGTCCACGCTACGCGAATCGTGCTCGCAGTGTGCTCGTTTGTTGCTCGGCTCGTGCTCGGTTCGCCAAGCATGGACGCACCATTATAAATTCAAACAAATATAAGGCGGAATGCCTACTCGATACCGATAAGTTTATTAAACGTTCACTTTCCCATATCCCGAATTTTATATAGTTTCATAAAATAGATAATATGTTTTCCTAAAACATTGTTATTTTTAGACATTGACAAGTCGACCGAAAACAAGGTTCGATGATCATCGGGCCATATAAATTCATTTTATTATGGCATTCGCATGTGAAGACTTACGTAATAATGGAGTAGATGCACCACCATGGGATATAATAATGATTTTTGTGGTATTTATGCCTATTTTTCTATTGCATCAGAGAGGGATACCTACATGTAAACATTCTGAGCAGTTTATAAATAGATGGAGGTAATTATAAAGTTTATATTACTATCTTACCAAAAGGTTGTACTATGTCTAGCGTAATGTAATGATCAAATGCAAAAACACAGTTTTATTTTATCAGATATTAAATTACAAATAAAATACAGGTAAAACACGTCACGTATTATTAATAATAATTCTTATATACCTTTCAAAATGTTTCTCAACAAAAACCTAGCTGTAGCAAACATATTTCAAGCAAACAAAAATATTGCAAGCACGTGGATTTTCTGTATGTATTAGGTATTTATTCAAGGTAGCTTGTATCACGTCTGCCGAATATACAATTTACTCTATAACTGGTGTGTGCGTGAGTCAACGGCATAAAGAACAAGCGCGAACATTTAGCCTGCATTACAGGATAATAATTCACCGCTGGAATTTACTGGATAGATGCGTGAAACGTGATAAATTTTGTTGCCGTGCCGTTTGGTCAAAATAGGAAATAATAGAAATGGGTGCCTCCGATGGAAAAAATATTACCTGACTCTTCGTTTGGAGGTGAACAGTATAGAGTGCATTAACATAATTGGTAGGATAATACAAATAAGAAGAAGAACAATGTGTATGGATTGACCAGCCAGTTGGTTAATGCCCGGTTTCTATAAACAAAAACGAATCGTTTTGCTTACCAATGGTAGGTTTTTTATTGTCAAACTGGGCAAATAGATCATTTCGTAATTTTACCTGTGATAGCTTCTTCCATATGGGAGAGTCTGATATGCAAAGCTTTGAGGTCTTTGCTTCATTCTTGGTAAAGATATAAGAGTCTTAATTTTAATCGATAACGGTCCGCAAACTATATAAATCGGTCATAAGATTCCACCTATCGCGCCGCAGGTCGTGGGTTTTCCCACACAGGACATGCATTTGCGTGTATGTATATTAAGTATGTATTTACAAACAAAAAGTAGTATATATCAGTTATCTGGTTGCCATAGTACAAACTCTGCTTAGTTTCGGATTCGATTACCGTGTTTGAGGAATGTCCCAGGATATTTCTTTGTGCTGTATATGTTGAAACATTTGAAGTTAAACCTTTTTTTTAACTTCAAAAACTTCAGACTAATATTTTAAGTAAGTAAAAAAAAAATATTTAACCAAAATTGAAAACTTTTTTTTTTAATTTCTTGAGCCATTTGGCGCCAAATTAGGTAATCAGCAAGTTTAAGTTCCATAACTTGTTACATAGACCATCCTCCAACGCACAAGGCATCACTCACATGACCCTTCCTCCTTTCAAATAAGCTCTGGCGACCTTACTCACGCGCAGGAACACAACATAAAGTTATTTGGCTTCGGTATTCTGTAAGGTCACAGTATAATTAATAGTACAAGTAAGGTAAAGGTACTTCCCCAATCCAGCTGCTCTTTGAGCGAATAAACGCTATGCTCTACTTCTCGTAAACATATGACATAATAATGTATTATTTTTATTGTCAAATGCCATTATTTATATTGTACGAGATCGGAGAGACAACCGCCTTTGTATGTTTCGACGTAACTTATTGCTGTATCATCTAACTACTGACAGTTTGAACAAAAGTAAATATAAATATACCTAATTGAATTATATTAACATACAAAAATAATAGCAAAAATCTATAGGTAGGTATACCTCCTATTAATCATTACCCCATAATGTCCCACTGTTGAGCACTGGCCTACTTTCACAAATGAGGGTGAAAGGGAATGGGCAGATGATCCACCACGCGTGCCCACTGCGGATCGGTGGAGGAAGGCTAGTGGTCAACCTCCTGTTGGAGTTTCAAGCCACATAGAGCCCTCCAGCTTAACGACTTATCACAATTAAGTGACGCCAGAAACAAAGGCCTTACGTGCCTTTAGAAGCACGGAAAACGCTCGAGTTGAAAAACTCATAGGGGAGGGGGGAAAGGTCGGTAACGCGTGAGCGATGCTTCGTGTATTGCAAGCGTCCATATGGCTACGGTAACCGCTTACCATCAGGCGGACGGTATGCTTGTTTAAAGAGTAAGTCGTCTAAAAAAAACACTACACACTCAAACATCCGGATCGGTAGGTATACCAAT
Source organism: Achlya flavicornis (assembly GCA_947623365.1). Lineage (NCBI taxonomy): Eukaryota > Metazoa > Arthropoda > Insecta > Lepidoptera > Drepanidae > Achlya > Achlya flavicornis. The sequence continues at coordinate 3,393,168 of OX392482.1, read as the reverse complement.
CGGTCAGTACGGTTCCTAACCGGTAACTTTGCCAATCGATTAGGTACTGCTTATATTAAGCTATACCACAAACGCTATACTCATTAATCATTAATTAATTTGTTCAGGTTTGCCATGGTGTTTCTGCAGACTGACAAATGAGCCAACTAGCACCTCAAGCAACTTGCTTCTCTGATTATTATAAAGTAGATACTAGACAGTCGGTATTCTATGTTCCGTAAAAATATAAGCACATCTCAACATCTCTCGTAAATTGGAAATAGGTAAAATGCATTTTACCAACTTCCTACTCATAGATAGCAAAACCAATACATGAGTTTGTTAGTTTCCTTAGAGGATTCAGTTTACGACTGCACCATATAAGAACATCGTAAAGTCAAAGTAACTTACAGTCGAACATCTTGACATGGTGAAAATATACACTATGATACTTCACTTTGTTATTTTATCGTTCGGACTGATACTTTGTGGTATATTTTACATTGTAAAGCACTACGCTTAAATTTCCAAGCAATTTCTAACAATAAGAAGCCCTGTATGCACTACTTTATGGTTTAATTTTCTTTTAGTAGTTGTATTGTGCAATTTTCATACTCAAAATGGGAGTATGATTAAATTATAGATAGATATATTCTATTCCTATATTTTTAATAGATTTACCGCTTCATATGCGCCTTTTGATCCAACTCTCCAATACACTAATAAAAATTTGATATATATTTATGTGACACTCCCTCAAAGAGCTCTTTAGAAGAGATCTTTAGTCAGTTAAAAAAAGGTTAAACTTCTGAAAACCCCTTCCTAGTGCTCGCCAATTTTCAGCTTCAAAGGTCTTATAACTTTATAGTTTTCGTAATTAATCTGTAAGTGTTTCTAAGCGGGGTGATCGGGTGACATAATAAAATTAGGTTAGATATACAGTTAACCCCTTATTCATACTAAAGTTATCAAACGTTGATTGCCTAAAATTCGGAAGTCTTTATCTGACACGTGACTTTTGGTAATCGAAAGAGTGAGGCGGAGGACACTATTACACTGATTTAGTTAAAAAGCGATTGTGAATAAGGGGGTAAGTGTATTTCACATCAACGTCAAGCGCCTAATGTGTTAGGAAGACAACTCAGTGCATACAGATCCCTCTTCAGTGTCAAATTAGAGTTTGTAATAAGTTTATTCACTTCAAACAGTGCTTTAGCCCTTAAAACATATACATTTCCTTTGTGCACATAAGAGTAATTATACACGCCGAAATAAGCCGATCACTCAGCGAGGCATCTTCACGCTAAGTAAACAAGGGTGTGCAGAATGCATGCCTATAAAGACCCTGGATATACCATAGAGCAAGGAGTCCTTCGCGCCTATATAGAGACGAAAACAGCCGTCTCAATCTAATATTGACTCTATATCACAGCACTGTAACAGTACTACATACAATGTCATCTGTTAGTATAACGGTGTAGAACACGTTTAAATATTGGAATCTGCTGAGCAAAGCGTCTGTAGAAGGGGGTGTATTTTTTTCTATTCTCTGTTGTACCCTCCAGAATTTTTATGTAGCTGTTTGACAAACAACTTTCCCAAAACAAACTTTTTTTAAATTTACTTATCATATATCAGCTTTTACTTAATTTAGTTATTTATCCCTATTTGTTTATTTGGGAAAATTGTTTATTATCATGAGTACAATCATGTGTCTAAGAATCGTTAACTAATTACCAGTCACTCTATATAATAGGTAGTCTACCAACTTAATCATAAAACTTAGAACCAGAGACCTCGTCAAGACGAATTAAAACTCGATGGGGTTGTGTCGTTTTATTACAGAGTTCTCATGGGGACCTTCTGGTTCCAACATCAGATCAGCTCCATTTCATAATAATATTGCATTTTTAACAGATTTATATATGCATGCAATATTTTAGCTCAATAGGAAACCGGGAAGTGGGTCAAATATAACTTTCAAGATTTGATTACAAACACACAGACACTGGGACAGTTAAACTAAATAATAGCTTGTAAAAATATTTACTTATAACCAAGAAATATAATAATATTACAAACACGTTAAAAATCGTCTCTAAATTCTCCAATTCACACTCTTCATAAATTTAAAACTGCATACCACATCCAGTACCTCGTGTAACTAAATCAAGGTATGTGAAGGCAGTTGTTTAATTTAGCCATTGATTGCTCATTGTTAGAGGGCTCGTGATCCGGTGCACGATATGCGTTGGGGTGCACTATGGGGTGTTCACTTCCCGTATGTTTGATTTTGGGGTGCATAATGTTACCGATATTATGAAACATTTTAATTTATAACACGTATATTTGACTCTAATGCTAATGACATTTTTTTAAAGAAATAGTCCAGAATTTTTTGTTTATACAGTTGGTTGTTTTCCACCCCATGGTTTGATCTGCACAAGTAATCAAATTGAACAAAATGTATGTTCTTTTTTAGATTTCAGAGTTGTTCTCGTAGTACCAAACTTTAAAGCGATCCAAGTAAATTAAAATAAGCTCTGTGTATAGATGACTGATGATTGTGTTATTACGGTGGGTTTCCACTAGTCGATTAACAATGTTATTTTAACGCTTGTCCCCACAAAGCAATGTCACCATTTTAGATGCAATTTACTCTAAAGAATTTTAATGAAATATGCGTCCCATAGACAAGGAATGTTAATTTGGGTCCAGCGTCAAAAATACCAATGTTAAAATTCATTCCAGACACCCCCATGACGTAACTAAGCACCAGGTATAACACCAAACTCCCCGTAGTCCCGTAATTCCCCATAGCAATAACTCAGGGTCGCAAGTTATTAGCATCAAGCGAACGAAATTATCTGTGAGTTTGCACAACGAAGAGGAAATCTGGTTCATGTGTAAGTTTATAATATAATTACTGTTGTTACTTCCCACTAAGTTTACGTAACTTTTTTTCTTTTTACAGTAAACTTTGGGAAAACAAAATTATAGGAATAGCATGGTTAATGACAAAAAGTTTGTCAAAGGGTATCAATGTTTGTTCTTGGTTATATTACACTAACTGTCTCGTGCGGATTCACCCGCTTTCCCGTGCTAAAGCGTAGCCTACAGTATCGGGGATAATGTAGCTTCCTATTAGTCAAAGAATATTTCGAATCAGAATGGTAATTCCAGAGATTTGCCCGTTTAAACAAACAAAAAAAAACTCTTCCACTTTATTATATCTTAATTTATTATTTATCTGTATAGTTATTCAAAATGATACTGATAGAATACAAAATATATTTAACAAAATTATTCATCAAGCTAAAGTTTTTCATTGTAAATAAGTGCTCTGATGTAAAAATCTGTGTTATTACCAAATTAAGTCATTAATTTTAATATTGTTTTACAACTATTATAATATTGCCTTTAAAGCGAAGAAAGTGGTATTATCATACCGTATTTTAATACTAAGATACCCGCTACCATCTCTTACTTGGGCTCACTAATAATAAGGGTGCAGTACAATAGAGCCAACGGCATAATTTCACGGGCCGATGCACCGCCGCCTGCTCGATAATAAGTACAATGTTTACAAAGAGTCTTTGCTTAGATAGTGACTTAATACTCAGACCTTAATACCCCCGGGTGATGATCAGTCACCCAACGACTGACGGTAACAAAAATACGAATGTATTGTTCGATACGAGATCATTTTGTCAGTCAAGTTAAAATAACAAAAGACGGAAATTGGCTAGATGCTGATAGCTGGGGTTGGTGCAAGTTAAATAATGTTTTTGAAATTATTTCGGAAGAAAATCGGTTCGACGCACTTGAACAAGATGTGAGAGACAATTTATGAAATGAAAATTCATCTATACACTCTTATGACCGCTCTCAGTTTCTATTTATGACAGACATTGAATGCTGCAATAAATAATAATGTATATAACTATTTATATTTACAGTTAATATTTTCTAAGTACTACCTAACGAAGTCTCATATAATAAAAAAATTATTTTTTTAGAGTAGGTATGTAACATACCTACCTATACTGTATTTTAAACATTAATATTTTTGGTGCGATTGCCTGTTTCTGATAAGCTACTTATGTAGGTTATGGTGCAGTTCAAAATAAAATCCAGATTTCAATTTAAAACACTCACCAACTATATTAAATGTTCCACAAAAGTTTCTTAGGATTAAAATATATTATAAGTAATTTAAATTAACGCGGATCACTAGTCCCACCGATGTTAGGTTGGAAAAAGCCACAGTAATCTGTAACACTCACGGTTCTCACGGAACGTCGGACATCAGACACTATGCTGAGTAATTGGTTATGTTAGAAGACCTTGAGATTTGGGATCCGCATGAAGATTTCGTGACAAGCTGAAGAGTTTGAATGCTTTTATTTGTATATTTATATGGTTTTTTTTTGTGCCCGTTTATCGAGAAAAGTTATTGACCTATCGCTGACTGAATTAATTAGTGGTACAAGTCGAATTTGTGGCATTTTTGAGTTAGTAATGAATTTTGTTCTAAATTCTAAAATTTTTGAATTTTGTCTTATGCCACTAATGAAGTCAGTCAGCGATATATTATCACGAGTGAAACCTAATGTCACTGCTAAGTTCAGTAATACATTGAGTATATACAACTATGTTACTAATATGTCTAATCTACACTGTTTCAAAATAAATAAACTCAACCCCTCAGTCCGAATGGACACAAGTCCATTCGATCGGAAAACACAGACTTGAGAGTATCATTACAAATGTAATCGCATCAATCACAAAGCAATACAATGGCCGGTTTCCTCTGAGGATTACTGTCCCCTAACGCCTGAGATAACTTTGAGAGCAATCTCTCATCTTGCCTTTGGAAAAAATGGTGAAAACGATACTTTGACGTTTCGCTCAATTGTGTTTCTCTATTATTTGGCGATGTACTTATATAATAAGGCTTTTGTTTTACCATAATTGACTTTTGTTTGGAGATATTATTCCAAATATTGTAAAAAATATCATGTTGTTAAACGAAGTGTTACGTTTTTAGGGTTCCGTAGCCAAATGGCAAAAAACGGAACCCTTATAGATTCGTCATGTCTGTCTGTCCGTGTATGTCACAGCCATTTATTTCCGAAACTATAAGAACTATAATGTTGAAACTTGGTAAGTAGATGTATTCTGTGAACCGCATTAAGATTTTTACACAAAAATAGAAAAAAAACAATGAATTTTGGGGGTTCCCCATACTTAGAACTGAAACTCAAATTTTTTTTTTTCATCAAACCCATAAGTGTGGGGTGTCTATGGATAGGTCTTCAAAAATGATATTGAGGTTTCTAATATCATTTTTTTCTAAACTGAATAGTTTGCGCGAGAGACACTTCCAAAGTGGTAAAATGTGTGTCCCCCCCCCTGTAACTTCTAAAATAAGAGAATGATAAATCTATAAAAAATATATGATGTACATTACGGTGCAAACTTCCACTGAAAATTGGTTTGAACGAGATCTAGTAAGTAGTTTTTTTTTAATAGGTCATAAATTGAAATTAATATCAAATACTCAGGTCTATACTACCATTACCTTACCTACAGGTTTGTACGGAACCCTCGGTGCGCGAGTCTGACTCGCACTTGGCCGGTTTTTATTATTTCTATAATCACATATTTATACGTCACTCAATTTAAAACTCCAACTGTTACGATATTTATAGTCAAACGTCAAAGTCAGTTTAGGTTTGTTGTCATTCGTGATTGAATTTCTTGATTTCGGTCGGCCATCTTGAAAAACTTCACTTGTGAATGAGCAGCCGTCGTGGATAGATTAAGGTCGGTAATGTAAATTTTGTGATTTTTATTAAGATTGTGTCCTTGTGATAATAAGTAAATATGTTAAATGGATTGTGAATCGTTTAATTTTAAACCCTTTTGAGTTATTGTCACAGAAGTATGTAACATATATAGTCAATAATTGGAAAAAAAACTTATTATTAGAGGTGCAAAATTGCGGGTCGTGGGACCGGGCCGACGACGGGGCGGTATCACGAAAGTGATTTAAACTTGAATATGATAAAATATAATATTTGCACTGTAACTTTTGGGAAGTGAACGGAAATTAACATCTGTATGCCACCAAATAACTTTTACTTCCAAAGCAAAATTAAAAATCATCAATCAACGAACGTAATTTAACATTATGCATTTATAGGGCGAGTGCACAAGAGCACGTCAACGGTCGGAGGGGACACGAATGACAAATGACGCCGATCGTTTATCTTCCTAGCTGTCAACTGAGCCAATCAACACACGTGTAGAACCCCCTTAAAACCAATCAAACTTTCTAACAACAAACAAATATAAACCTTAAACTCTTAGATTTAGGTCTTCTCCAAACTGTATAGATAATTTTGTCAACACATTCGCAACACCCAGTCGTAAATGAACTGCAGAACGAATGCCCGTTCGACGCTCGCAAGTCCGTCGACGACGCGAACAATGAACGAATCCTGTTCGTTCGTTCGGCTCGTGCTCGCTTCGTGTAGCATGGACGCACCATGTTGAGTATCATACACTATAATAATTGGAATAGTAAATCGTATTTAAAGATTTTTTTATGAATTGAAGAACTGACTAAGAATTCTTATATCAATACGCATAGAAAAAGAAAAGAAATGTGTTTTCTAACTATTTATTTAATTCACGATCGCTATTTAAGAGAAGTTAAATCATTATTAAAATCTGAAGTAGCCAACCTAAAAAAGAAAGAGTTAGAAAAAAAAACTTACTTGGGCATTAAAGTTCTCGAGAGACATTAATTTCCAACATTATGAGAGGCCTTACAAATAATGGTCTATTATAAAATCTTTGCATTTCAATTGAAACATTTTTTCTAACTGAATATACTTTATTTATTTATAACAAATATGTACAAAATACAATCTATATATAGAACATTTCCTCAAGCCTGCCGCTGCTTCCGATTAACGGCAAGGTTCCCAGAAGGCTGGCAGAGTTTCCTCTTTGGATAGCCAAGCTGACGAGTTGGCGGAAAAAGCTCCCCGCCCCCTTGTCTCCGGAGGTCTCGATCAATTTTGAAGACAAGGTGCGCCGTGCAATACGGCGAGCTTCGGACCCCCATAGTCCCAAGGTCTCGACCGCTAAAGGCATAAAAATATAATTGGGTCCAATCGATGCATATTTTTTGAATTTTGAATTTTCCGCACTGGCCGCAGCTGCCCCTGCAGTCTTTTTCTGACTTATAGATTGAATAGAATGTCCAGTATCAATCGATTATCAATTCGATATAAAATAATCGATTTGATTCAAAAGTAATCGAGAGAAGTGGCAGAAAATATCCCCTCAACATTAGCAGCAAAGTAAGCTTTTTATGGGCTATAGTAAGACTATTAACAGACAGTCGGTTCTCATTGCAAATGGTGGGTGTTAAAACAGGAAAATTTTCAAATATGTACGTTCTAGATACGTATTTCATGCAATAAACTCTTGCGAAATGGTATCTTCGCGACGTGACGAGGAGCGAACTTGAGAACCAGTTTGATAAAGGATGTGGCTTTAATAAAATGGAGTAGTCGAAGTTCAACATGTTCTATGGGAGTGTGTACGATATGCAACCTTTAGACAAACTCATTTCGGTGCGGATAGAGGTAGTGACATCGGTATTTGTAATAGTATTTTAGCTTATCCATCGTCCGACAAAGCCAAATTTTTTGTACCTTTATAAGGCAATATGGTAGCTCAGCGACAAAGCCTTGCAATAAAAAAAATATGACTGTAACATACGTCAATAATCAATATTTGTATTTTTGCCAATTTAGTTACATTATACGACAGTTTACGTGTATGTAGGAAATAAGTTTAATATAGTCATACCTATATCTACTTAAAAAAATTATTAACTTGTTTCTGTTGCTTGTCCAAATAAATAAAAAATATGTTTATTACCTAGGTACTCAACTTCGTAATTATTAAAATAATGTTCAAGAAATTTGGTGTACTACATTAGTATGGAATACAATGTATTGATCTATTTACCCTGGGAATCCGTGAAACTGGCTTAATGAAATCTCTACAACTGCGTCTTATTAGATTTTTCTTAATCGATTATAAGAGTCAATTTGGAATAATCGAAACTACTATTTCCAAATGCAGTTTTGTTATAAACACATTAAAATTCAAAATAGAAACAAACTGATTTATAAAGGACTTTGTTATGGTTTAGTTACTGGGTAAGAAATATTTTCTAACGAACACACAATTTAATACTGCCACAATCTCAGTCTTACAGTCTCTATTCCACGATTGTAGGTTGCACTGTAAATAGTGGTTATAAGAATATGACATCTTATATAATACAAAACGTGGAGTTCTAAGACCATCCATCTTTAAAATTCGCAGCAAATATCGCGTCCACAAAAACCCTTCTTATTCCGCATTTCAACATCTATACACCGCAATGATGTAACGTCTGTTGCTCTGAAGCCCATTATTCGGGGATCAAATGGGCCATTTTGCTCTGGCGCCCCGCGACAACATTAAACAAAATTTTATATTCGCAATACTAAAACTTTTACGGAACACCCCTCTCGTCGTATTGCTTATTAAATGCCGTTTGGAACGATGCTACCTTAACTTGATGGTGTTTTGGGTAAACTCATACTTAACACGCAATTTTTTTGTTGTTTCATATGATAAAGAGTTAAGGTTATTGTATGCCTAATGTCAGGCAGGTAAATGTTTCTTTTTTTCTTTATTTCATTTTTTTCTCCTTATTTGGCAGGTATGAAAAACTGTATCTCCAAAATGCCTAATTATGAATGTCAAATTGTGACCAGTGACACACTTATGTTTAATATATAGACAGTCGGCAGGGTTTACTGTTTGACGAAGGGTCTCTACTAAAAATCGAGAACACAAAGGTAAAATAATTGGACTGTTTTACAAAAAACTTAAACCGACTTCAAAGTACACTAAGAAGTAATCAAATCCTGATCTGATGACAATGGGACCAAACGGAAAGTGTACCCTTCCAGACAGAAAATGAATTTTCCAAATCGGTTAATAAATGACGGAGTTATGAGGTAACAAACATAAAAAAAAAACATACAACCGAATTGAGAACCTCCTCCTTTTTTTAAAGTCGGTTAAAAATAGTCACGAACACTGAACATTGTTGAGAAAATAAAAATATACTAGATAGGCTAATTATAGACCAGTGTTTAGAATAGAATATAATATAATAAGAAGAAGAAAGAAATTTAAATTAAATTACCGAGCCATACATTGTTAGCCAAGCTGAGTTACACTTCAGTTTTTATTTTGTGTTACCACAGAATGTTCGTCGGGGAGTCCATCCTCACACATTAGAACGGAAATTGTTTCGTACTATGCAGTTTCAAGGAGTTTCCTGCCACGGACGTTCAGGCTGTGGAATGAGCTCCCCGCCGTGGTTTTCCCAATGGAGTACAGCATGGGGTTCTTCAAGAAGGGTGTAAAGAGGTTTCTTCAGGGTCGGCAACGCGCGAGTGATACCCTTGGTGTTGCAAGCGTCCATAGGCTACGGTAACCGCCTACCATCAGGCGGGCCGTATGCTTGTTTGCCACAATAGTGGTATAAAAAAAAATGCATCAATATTTGTACAACAATCATCTTTTCTGAAACATGCTTATTATAAGTTTCAACATTATGATATTGGAGGCGCGTGCCCACCTATCACGTTTCACCAATAAAACGCGGAGGTACTTGTATTCGTACCTTATCTCACCAACTCTACTTGAGTATGGAGGTATTGTATTATACGACTAAATTGAAAATAGATATGTTGACCTAAATATTAAGGTTTCGGAGTCTCGATATTATTCAGTTTTATTAGGTTATGATATAGGTATCCTGAATCAAGAAAGAGAAGATTTCATTTTTTTTTTTTTATACAACTTGGTCGGTAAACAAGCATACGGCCCACCTGATGGTAAGCGGTTACCGTAGCCATATGGACGCTTGCAACACAAGAAGCATCACTCACGCGTTACCGACCTTTCACTCCTCCCCTATGAGCTCTGGCGACCTTACTCACGCGCAGGAACACAACTTTACACAACATAAAGTTATTTGGCTGCGGTATTCTGTAAGGTGGAGGTACTTCCCCAGTCGAGCTGCTCTTTGAGCGAATAAACGCTATGCTCTACCTCTCTTTAAAAATCTAATTATATATATTTTTTTATACCACTTGGGTGGCAAGTAAGCATACGCCCCGCCTGATGGTAAGCGGTTACCGTAGCCTATGGACGCTTGCAACACCAGGGGTATCACGCGCGCGTTGCCGACCCTGCAGAAATCTCTTAACATCCCTTTTGAAGAACCCCATGCTGTACTCCATTGGGAAAACCACGGCGGGGAGCTCATTCCACAGTCTGAGCGTCCGCGGAAGGAAGCTCCTTTGAGCCGCCCTCCTTTGTTTTTAATTGAATAAATAATTCATAGAGTTAAAATATAGGAATAATTAATCATTTTACACAGATTTTAAATGTAATGTGTACTTTCAAACCGTTGTGCAGTTCGTAGAATGACTTTTTATGCTCATCGATAACTAATTTAAAATTTATATATCAATTTTTAACAAAAATATATTTATTTATGCTCTATCTGTACACTGCATTATATTATAGACTAGCAAATTCTCAGAGTATTATTATAAACATTAATTTATTAAGACAAAACAGAATCCAATTCTTCATACTATGCCTTGCAGACAGAGAGCTTGACAAAGTGATCGTAGTCGTCTTAAAGTATGATTTGTGGCGCTTTCCAACACGCCGCGGTTTTTCCATATCTGATGCCTTTTTGGTGCAGTGCTTTTTGAACCACCTACCGCGGCCTTAAGTTGGTCGGTCCATCTCATGGCTGATCTTCCATTCACTCTGGTGCCCTCTATTTTACCCTTCACCATCAATCGCTCTTTGGTATAACATCTTCGCGTCGCGACACTTGTTCAAAGAATGTTAGGATGTGAGCTTGCACTACGGGGGATAAAAGCTGCTCAATTCCAAGTTCCTGGAGTATGGAATCATTTGCATGGAATTCTGTCCATGATATTCCAAGCCAGTAGTGTTAGTATGATCTGATACTAAGTGTAACTCATTTTTTTTTAATGTTTATACATGTGACCTCAATTACATCAGTCGATCTACGCCGATAGGTGCTTAGTAAAAAATTTTAACTTGAAGGTGGCCAGTCATGTCGATACTACAAAGTATCCTACCACTGTGCTATGGTTTGTCCATGTTGTTTTCCTTCATTGAGAGCTCAAGCTCATTGAAGAATTCGAAGGTGCTGCCTTCGTCTCGACGTTCGACGTCACTCCCACTGATCTATCATCGCTTTAAAAGCAATATCATACATTTTCCCCGGCCAACGCACAAGAGTCACCAAAGTTTCATTGCATACTTTTACAACAGCATACTTTTCAAATGGATAATAAGATAAACATTGTAAAACTCAAGCATCATCATCATCATCATCAGCCTATAATATCCCACTTCTTTTTATCCTACATACTTATCCAATAACACAGTTACGAATTATTATTATTATTATTTATTATTATTATCATCAGCCTATAATGTCCCATTGCTGAGCACAGGCCTCCTTTCACAAATGAGGGTGAAAGGGAATGGGCAGATACTCCACCACGCGTGCCCACTGCGGTTCGGTGGAGGTAGGCTAGTGTTCAATCTACTGTTGGAGTTTACTGTTGGAAGCCAGCCTCCAACTAGCTTAACGACTATCACAATTAAGTTATAACCGCGACCAACGGCTTAACGTGCCTTCCGAAGCACGGCAACGCTCGATCAAAAATACCACTAGGCGGTCACACATCCAGGTACCGACCACGAAGGTGGTAGCTTAACTTTGCCGATCGATTAAGAACGGCTAATTATGCTACACGAGTGCTTCTTCAAGCATAATCAGGACAAATAAATAAAAAGAAAAAAACAGACAAACAAAATATCATCTTTACCTACCTATTGCTTGATCCCAGCAAAATTGTTGTATTGAATTTAGAAGAAACAAAACAATACATTACAGGCACAACTATATAAGTAGGTTAGGTATGCTGAAGCGCATCCACGTTCATCAAATAGTGCGACACTATTTTATGTAGTACCTACATCTAAGTTGAAACCGTTCTGGGAAACAGTCCCGTGAGACATTGGACACGCAATGCGACATAAACCGTGTTCATATTGTTCTACTGAAATAATACTCAGCTACACTTTGCTTTAAAATAGTAGATGCAAAAAAGTTATTTGTTAACAAAATCATTTTTGATACGCGCTTATTTTGAGTGACTGTACTTTTTGTTGACTGTACTTGTATTGTCATGCAACACACAAAGAGCTCGTTCCCACTATGTCGTGTGTCGGATTCCGATTTTAATCGGGTATCGGCGCCTCTGTTCACACTAGTCGGCTGTCGGCCACGACCGCAGCTGGTGGCATTAGTTTGGTTGGATTCTTGTACACGATGGACGTCGACGAAGCTTTTGTTGTGATGTATTATTTGCGAAGGAAACGAAAAATAGAAGATATTGGGTGCACCCAATTCTGAGGGAAAGATTTACTTTGGGAATATTTCAGAACTTAATAAATGAACTAAGAAGTGACGACGTTAAGTTTTTCAATTATTTTAGAATATTATAATTAAATTATAGAATATTAAATATTATAATATTTATATTTAGTACAGCCATTATTACGAAGAAAAATACAACAACTCTGCTTGCGCGCCAAAATGTGTATGCGATCAGCGGCAGCGACGCGCGGCGCGGGCGGCACAGGGGGTGCGGCGCGGGCGAGGTCGGCCCGACATCCGGCAAATGTGAACAGTGCCATATGTGATCATATGCGAGCGTTGATCCGACACGATTTTTTTCCGGACGGGAGGGCTGACAAAACACACGTAATTTTTTGTCGGATACGACACAAAATCGTTGTCCGACGAGTGTGAATAGCTTCATATAAAATGTTCTGCCGCTACGACACACGATAAAAAATCGTCCCGACAGACGACATAGTGGGAACGAGTACTAATGTATACATATCAAGTCAATCCGACTGGAAGTGGGTGAAATTCGACATACATTGTAAGTTAAATTAAAGCTTGAAAAATACAAAAACGCATTTGAATAAGGTGTTCGTTTCAGACTTTGTACAACACATTTTAAGTACCAAACAATAACCAGTACCTCAGAGTAGATAAATACCAAACAGAGCTAAAAAAAAGCATTGCTGCTTTTATAGTAAATTTTTCATTTTTAAGTGCCTTTTTTTTAAAGAAGAGTACGGCCCGCGTGATGGTAAGCGGTTACCGTAGCCATTTGGACGCTTGAAACACAAGATGCATCACGCGTTACTGACCCTTCCGCCCTCCCCAATGGACTCTGGCGATCTTACTCACGCGCAGGAAAACAACATAAAGTTATTTGGCTGCGGTAACATCCTTTTTTTTAAGTTATGTTATTGAGGTTATGTTAGTTTTGAATATCATAAGTTTCTTCATGGATTTTTCTTAATTATAACTATGAACGAAAATGTAGCCCAGTATGAACTCATTCTGTCTTGATTCACTGAATCCTGAATATTTCAGACTATTACACTTCCCACTCAAAGTGGTCTTATTATTTATTCAAAAAATTAAACAACGAGGCGTATGTTCACGAAGAAATATATTTGTTTTGTGTGTTTTTAAATAAATATTGTCTGCAGTCATAACTTTAAGTCTTTGTATGCATTATTTATTATATACTTAGTTATTATAAAAGGACAGAAAAAAAATGCTTGTTTTGGTAGGCAATGCTATAAAATCATAGCGATATGTCAATTCTATACGAGTACGTTTAGATGTAACAAACAGACGAACATTTTAAAAGCAGCTGTATTGTATTATGTAGTACTAACCCCCCCCCCCCCCCTATATCCTTCTCCATACCTATCTACCACCTCCTACCTAGGCTATCTGCGTGCCAAATTTCGTCGTCTTCGGCTGAGTAGTTAAGGCGTGAAAGCGTCACAAACAAACAAACTCACATTTATATTAATAGGGGTTAAAGTATGAAATTACGGTTTTATTGTACTTACTGTTACTTCGAATAGACATAGAACCTTCATGGTTTGAGATTTTTGAGTGAAACTTTTTTCACATGGTACCTATGAAGTTCTTCTTTTAAAAACTGCAACATTCTATTATCGAATTTCAGTTGTTTTTTTTTATTCAGCTTAGACGAGAAAGATGGATACTTAAATTCGAGTGATTTTTGAATACGAGTTCCGACGCGGAACTAACGCGGCAGAAACGGCTCGCATCTCCTATATACAAATGTACTCTTTGGCAATATCAATGTCGTCTTTGGAGAGAGGACTGCTAATGAACGCACCGTGCGATTTTGGTTTAAACGCTTCGTGGTGGAAACTTTGATTTGAAGAAAGAACCATGTGGAAGACTGCTCACACAGGTGAATAGCAATGAATTGAAAGAGATGGTGGAAGCCGATCCGAGCCAAACTACCCAGGAATTAGCGGCATGGTGTAACGTTACCTTCCCAACAATATTGACTTATTTGCGTCAAATCAATAAATTAAAAAAATATGAAAAATGGGTGCCTCATCATTTGACTGATCTGCAGAAAGAAATGCGTGTTGAAACTTGTATTGCCTTGATGAATCGATACAGAAATGAAGGAATATTGGATCGAATTGTGACATGTGATGAAAAGTGGATTCTTTACGATAACCGTAAGCGAAAAATGCAATGGCTGACCCCAGGTCAAACGCCGCAACAGTGTCCTAAAGCAAAACTTACCAATAAAAAGGTAATGGTAACTATTTGGTGGTCTCAGCATGATGTGTTTCACTATAGCTTTCTCCGATTTGGTCAAGCAATAACGGCAGGTATCCACTGTGCCGAACTCCGAATAGTGATAGCAAAACTAGCAGTGAAACAGCCCCGACTCATGAATCGATCTTCACCATTATTGCTCCATGATAACGCGAGACCTCATACAGCACGACAAGGCTAGGGTTTCATTACCGGGATCCGGGAGTTCCTGAAATACGTCGTTCCTGAGTTGTTTTTTTTTTTGCCATTTCCCGGATTTTCCCGGGAATTTCTATATCTTGATCAACATTAACGAAAAACTTCCCTGGGTGCTAAGATTAAATCTTGGGCTGGCATGTTCTTGTCAAATAAAAAAAACGAAAAACCTTTCAAATACGAAGATGTTGCATTCAAATGTTCTACATCTTCATCTACTGAAATCGAATGTCATTTTTTTGTATTAAAATTAGGAGGTTCTTCCAATCCCTGCGCCTACGCCCCAGCCCCAAAGAGAGGTCAGGCGTACGCGCATACCTATGGATACGCAGCCCCCCCCGCCAACGCCAGCAGGGGGTACCTTCGCAGAGGCAGCCAAAAGCCCGCGCCCCGAAGTGAGATCGAGACCTCCCTCCTCCTTGGAGTATGAGGTGGTAGCTTCGACGAGCACTGCAGCCCCCAGCGCGCAGGCCGTAGACAACACCTCAGCTACAAAAAATAAGGAAGATCAAAGATTACAGAGATCCAAATACCCCCCCCCCCCTGATAGTAGAAAAGCTCCCAAACTGGCCCCGCCACTTTAGGGAGCTCAAAGCAAAGCTGGGGAGGGCGCCAAATGCGCGCCCCTTCGGACAGGGGGTGATATTCACGCCGCAGGAGGACCACGAGTACCGCGCTATCCAACGTTATTTAACGGAATTGGAAAAGACTGAGAAAATCTCGTGGTTTTCCTACTCACTGCTGGCGGAACGAAGCCTCAAAGTATCCATCCGAGGACTACCGGTTGAAACGGACCCGGAGGAAATAATGGAGGAGTTTCGCCTGCTTGGCTACGAGCCAGAGTACGTGCGCCCGATCCGAGCCCGTAGGGGGCGGCCGGGTTGTATCTACCTGGCCATCCTGAAGCGCACCCAAGACATCACCCCTGGCATTTATGACATAGACGAGATGCTGAACATGGCAGGGGTGAAGTTAGAAGCCTGGAGGGGGAAGAAAGGACCCAGCCAGTGCCACAGGTGCCAGCTATTCCGCCACAGCAGCCACAACTGCCACAGAAAGCAGGCATGTGTGCGCTGTGGCGAAGCCCACTTCGCGAAAGAATGCCCGCGCCCGATGGAAGAGCCGGCCACATGTGCAAACTGTGGCGGGCCTCACCCGGCCAATAACATATCCTGCCCGGTGTTCCGGAGAGAGGCTCGGAACAAAAGGGCAGGGACGGTCGCCATCACTGGGGGGGACCGGCGATTGGGGACGACCAGACCCGCCCCCACTGAAATCCAAGGTGAGAGTGCTAGCGCCTCCCTTATGGCGGCCGCCAACAACCCGGCCGCAAGAGAAAATACCACCACAACAAAGAAGAAAAAGCGAAGGGGGAAAAGGACCAGGAAGTCAGGCACCGAGCACGAGACGGTTGCAAGGACTCTCGAGCACCGCGCCCCCCCCACATCTCAAATGAAAACTAGAAAGGCCAGAACAGCCACTGCCCCCGCACAAGTAACAGCAACAGCGCTGGCCCCGAGAGGGGGGGAGAGCAAGGCAACCAGGCCCGCATTTACAGAGGAAAGGATGGCAGTTGTAGAAACAGCCATCAAGGTCCTCCAGAGAGTCCTAGATGCACTACGTGCGGGAGAAGATACCGTAGCAGTGGTCCTGAGAGGCATGTCCGATATAATCAATATCAATGGATAATAAGGCCCTCAGGATCCTACACTGGAACGCCTTCGGCCTTAGGAAAAAGGCCGTCCTCCTCCGACAACTATTGCAAGAGCAAAACATTGACGTGGCGCTGATAAGCGAGACGCTCCTGGGACCAGCAGACAAGCTTAAATTCCCGGGTTTCCTCGCTTATCGCCAGGACGAACAGGGCCAAGACCGCCGAATCAGAGGACTGGTAGTCCTGGTGAAGAGGAAATCGTCCACTAGCCTATTTCGCAGCAAGCCCTGAGTTCCATGTACGCGTTAGGCGTAGAACTCAACGTCGCCGGCAGAGATATGAGAATATTCGCCGCATACAGACCACCACAGAGCGGATTTGAGGTGGCAGAGCTACGCTCGCTACTAGAGTCCCCGCTGCCCACGATAATTGCCGGCGATCTTAATTGCAAGAACGCGGCATGGAACTCCCTACATAACAACAGCGCTGGAAGAAAACTACTGGACGATTCGGAGTCCTATGGGTACTCAGTCTGTGGTCCAGAAATCCCGACTCACTATCCATCCCAGCAGTCGCACAGAGCGGACGTACTTGACATCACAGTACACAAAGGACTCCACTACCAGCCCTATCAAGAAGTCCTTACCGATGCATTCGGCTCTGACCACCAACCGGTGCTAGTCGTCCTGGCGGAGCCACCTGTAAGAGTGGCACCGCCCGCGCCACGTCACCGGATTGACTGGATCACCTTCACTGAAGAAATGGACAGAGCAACCCCGACTCGGCCTGTATCAACGACCTCTGACGTCGATACACTCGCAGGGGAGCTCACCGCCAGCATGCAGAGTGCCCTTGAGCTTGCCAGGACGCCATGTCCCAAGGGACAGATTCCACGACTTCCCCAGAGAATCCTGGACATGATTCTAGCCAAGCGGCGCATGCGCAGGCGGTGGCAAGAGACAAGATGTTCGCTCCTCAAATGCAGACTAAACGCCATGACGGCAAAAGTCAAGGCCGAGTTAGACTCCCACAATGCAGATAGTTGGGAGAGGGTGGTAGAGGAGGCAGGGGACGACTGGGCGGCATTACACAGATTGTGCCGCCAGCTCTCCAACACTCCCCCCCCCATACGTCCATTGCTTCACAGCGACGGGACGCCCAGATACCGTGCAGCAGACCCCGCGGAAATATTTGCAGACCATCTTGAACGCCAATTCCAGCTGAATCCGACTGCTGACCCAGATCACACTACAGCAGTCGAGAAACACCTTGAGACTTACCTAGCATTGCCAGTAGCCACCGAGGAAGACCCTATTGTCTTTTCACCGGGACAGGTGCAGCATGCCATCAAGAAAATGAAGCCAAGAAAGGCCCCGGGCGCAGATGGAATCACCAGTATGGCACTTCGTCACCTGCCGCACAGATCCACGGCAGCACAGACACGCCTATACAATGGTATTCTACGCTCGGGTAGATTCCCAATAATATGGAAAACCGGCACTGTGATCATGCTGCCCAAACCGGGGAAAAATATATTGAAGCCGGAAAGCTACCGGCCAATTACCCTGTTGCCCACCATGTCCAAGGTGTTCGAAACACTCCTGCTGCGGCACCTACTGCCGCACATAACACCACGCCAGGAGCAGTTCGGATTCCGCGCTGGACACAGCACCACCTTGCAGCTATCGAGGGTACTGCACGCCATGACGGCAGCTACGAACAAAAAAGAGACTACAATCGCAGTATTCCTCGATATGGAAAAGGCGTTCGATAGAGTATGGCATGCAGGTCTGCTGTACAAACTCTCGACGTCAGAGACTCCCCGTCGCATAGTGAAGGTGATCGCATCCTTCCTGGAAGACCGAAGATATAGGGTGGGGGTCGAAGACTCCACATCGACCGAACGCCCAATAGCGGCTGGCGTGCCCCAGGGCAGCTGCCTCTCGCCATGCCTGTACTCTCGGTACACTGACGACATCCCCCTGGAAGAGGGATCCCAGCTGGCACTCTTTGCGGACGATGCGGCGTACTATGCCACGTCGATTAGCAGGACCCACGCCGCATCCAAGTTACAGACTACCCTAGACACACTACCAGACTGGCTCTCCAGGTGGAGACTATCTGTCAATGTCGGGAAGACGCAGGCCATCATGGTAGGCGGCGCCCGGAAATACCCCCCACCCCTACGACTCCAGGAAGAAGCTATCTCATGGTCCCCAAGTGCCAAATACTTAGGAGTGACCATAGATAAAGAGCTGACAATGCGGCCCCACGTCAGGAGCATCATTGGGCAGACCAGAAGCGCCCGTGCACTATTGCGTCCAGTCCTAGCCTCCCCGCGCATCCCTCTAAAGGTGAAGCTCGGGGTGTTCAAGACTACATTAGAAGCCGTCTAACCTACGCTGCCCCCGCCTGGTATGCACTCACAAGCGAGTCTACCAAAGGGCAGCTTCGTGCGCAGCAAAGCCTCACGCTGCGCACGATAATGAACGCCCCGAGGTACGTAAGAAACGCCACCATCCAGAGGGACCTACGGGTCGAGAGCCTGGACGCCGTCGTCGCCCGCCTTGCGAAGAGGATGTTTGCGCGCGCGGATGAGTCATCCCTGGAACACATCCGGGGATTGGCCCCGTGGCGCGCGTTACCCACAAACCGCAAGGCCTTCCCGCGAGACCTGGTCGTCGAGGAAGACACCGAAGCCGAGGCCGTAGGGCCTCTATAACAAAAGCGCCGCCCGTTTTACCACCGGTGACCGCTCCTGCTAGGCCTCCACTGGTGCCGCCAGTGGTCTCACCTGGTAGGGCGGACCGCACGGGTGGCGACTCTCACAGACTACCATCGGACAAGACAACCCCCAAAAACACATCATTGACACCTGCAAAGCTAACCCAAGGACCCGCCCGTTTTTACGGGTGGCGATAGAAACCCCAGGAAAGGGGTCCGCCCCGGACCTGGCTCCCCATGCCCCGTGAGGGACAATGAGAAGACCTACGTAGTAGTATATGTTGAAGTTTTCATCCAATCGAGAATTTATTAGTATAATTTTTTGCAGCGCATTAAATAACAAGTACCAGTAGTTTATTGCGTTAGTTGATTAATTGAGCAGTGACCTACTTTCGGGGCTAAAATGGATGGAGGATTGTTCACTCGAATCATACATTAAGATTCTTCATAACAAGGGGCTCTGTGAGCTGCAGACCTCGCGAGTCTCGATAGTTATAATTACCAAACCCAATTTCAACACCAAACATTTCATGAGAATCGGTTGAGAAATGCGACCTGTATTGGAGAACAGCCGGACATCCTTCGGACATCAGATTCATGGGATCCAGCTACAGCTCAGCATTATGCTGCAGCACATATCTGTACGCCAGCGCTGGTCTTCTGCTGAGACCAGTCAGTGATGTTACGGACATCTTGGTAACAATACAGAAAACTAAAAACTAAAGACTACAAAACCTTATAAAATTCAAGTTATATTCAAAATTATTTTTTGCTTTTCAGTTTTTTCTGTGGTTTAATTTTTTTGATAAAAAGTTTTTATTTTATAATTTTTTGTGGCTATACTCTACTAATTACTACATGCTTAATTTTTGCACAACTCAGCATTAAAATAAGTGAGTGAACAATAAATCATCCCTATTTTCCTACCCTTAGGGTAGGTATTTTTTATCCATGTTTATATGGGACCACCTTCGAGGTATAAATAAAATACCCAATCCATTGAATTATTACGCTTAGAAGCGAAGTATCGAACAAAAATCCTCGCGACACGTAGGCCACTTGACAACCAATGTATGCGTGAGTACCATATAATTACACTCGCTGATACGCACACAAGCGCACGAGTAATGTTGCAAGCTAAACGATTTTTTTCGGTAAAATTAACCTTCCGATTTCGCCTAATAGTGAAATTGGAAGTAAGTATTCATAAAATTAATTAAATAGTTTAAAAAGTTCTGCGTCTTAGATAATTTATCATAGACACAGGTCTGTTATTTTTTTATTACTAGTTTAATGGTTATGTTTCATAGTACTTCTTTCGGGTATTTTAACATAATAAACCAAACCAAATTAACATAATAAACAATGTGCAGTGCTATGAACGATCGTACAATTTGTAGCTTTCCTTGGTAATGATAGGTTTCATTAGGATTAAGTAGTATCTAGGTATTTAATTTTCATTAACAAAATTGAAATTTTAAAAGCCTGTAAGTTGAATTTGTTTCTGGAACAACTGCCACTTTGACAATATTTTCCTAGCTATATTCTCTTTTTTCTACCAGTCTGATTCGAAATTATTTTACTAATATGAAGCTACATTATCCCAAGTATTATAGACTACTTAACCCAAGAACGCGGGTGAAACCGCGGGGGACAGCTAGTCGGTTATAATAGCTATAAATAAAAGAAACAACTTATCGGACTCAATTACTTTATTAACAAAATCAGTATCAATTACGTAAAACAACGCAAATTCGCACAAAAAACAGCTGGCAACACTTTGCTCGAAATCTGAGTGAAGTATTTTTATTTTTGAATTTTGTTATTCTAGATGAATTACACAATAAAATTAGTGGCTTACCGGTGGAATGTTACATCAGAATTCTTATCTTTCTTCCCTGATGAATTATGTCACAATTTTACTGCACAAACCGTCATATTTATTATTTTTCTCAGAGCTGCACTCACTAAAACGTCACTCAGTACACTGACAGCGCGGCGGTCATTTGGAGCCATTATGGCTCCAATTGAATGGATTCTTTTTCGCGCGTGTACTTTGTTTCTATGTGTAATAATTCAATGACCCAATCCAATAAAAAAAGAACTATCAAAATCGGACTACTCTGTCAAAAGTTATGAGTGATCATACATTAAAAAAAAAAAATATACGCGTCGACTTGTAAACCTTCTCCGTTTTTTCGTCGGTTAAAAAAGAAGACTACTTACTATTATTTTATACCTACATACTTATCCAATAACACAGTTACGAAAAGCTACATATTGCGTGTTTCGGATGTAGTTGGTGAAGAATGTGATTCAGTTTTAATTTTGATATGATTACGAAATGGTTTCATTGCTTCACCATCATCATCAGCCTATAATGTCCCATTGCTGAGCACAGGCCTCCTTTCACAAATGAGGGTGAAAGGGACTTGGCGATACTCCACCACGCGTGCCCACTGCGGATTGGTGGAGGTAGGCTAGTGGTCTACCTACTATTGGAATCCAAGCCGCCTAGGAGGCACCCGACTAGCTTAACGACTATCACAATAAAGTGATAACCGGGACCAGCTTTACGTGCCTTCCGAAGCACGGAAACGCTCGATTTGAAATACCACTAGGCGGTCACCCATCCAGGTATCGACCACGACAGACGTAACTTTGCCGATCTATTAAGAACGGCTAATCAGGCTTCACCACGAGCGCTTCTTTCATTGCTTATGTTGACAAATATATACCTACATATTGAATATTGAAGTTCAACACAGGTCATTGCATTCATGTATTTCTAGTTTCCTAAATTCTAGGCAACAATGTCTATCGAATGATATTGCAGTCGGCTGAGATATTCCAATCGATTGCACACCTTTTCATTTCAAGACAAAACCTTTGTCGTTGTTGTGATGTAATCATGGTCAATGGTGACATTGAGTGAACATGGATTCATCAGCTTATATAGGTAGTGCCACTGCGTTATTTTGAATATAGGTACAGCTACAGCATTTATATCCTTAGCGTTATTTAGCTAAAAGAACAGTTCGTCTAGTTTTTGTTCCTCGTGAGTAGGGTGGCCTGAGCAAGTTGGGTAGATGGGAAGGGTCGGTATTGCCTGAGTGATTCCTCTGGTGATCTATCGCTTAGGCCACGGTATCCGCTTATCACCATACGGCCGATCTGGTGATAAGAGCTTGATTGTTGAATAAGTTGTAAAAATAAAAAAAAGTTTGATTTTGCGCCACTGCCAATATACTTTACACTCATACTCCGAAGAAATAGACATGAACCGTGGCGGGGCTAACTAGGCACTCAGGACCACCCTGGCCTGTCAAGATGACAGGGTATTAGAACCGAACCCGAACCGTGCATTAGAGTATTAGAGTTTGACTATTCATAAGTGCCTGTGAAGGCCTATTTGAATGAATAAATTATTTCATTTCATTTCATTTCATTTCATTTCATTTCATTTCATTTATTTCCATCGGTAAATTTTATTTATTTATTTAAATCAGATAACATTCATCCATATAGTGTTAGTCCGTGCTTAAAAACTATGTTAGTAGGGTAAAAAAAAAAACATTACATTATTATTTCAGATTAATAAGTGCGACCCCATGTGCAAGGTGTTCCAGTGTCGCACAACTGGACAGTCGCATCTGTAAGGTACGTTGTTTAGGAGGCCGCTGCCGCTATTACTGTCCCGCACTCGACGCATCAGGGAGGCCACTCTTCTTCTTATTATTGCATGAAAACATTATATATTGACCTCAATAAACATCCCCGATGCGCTACAGTAACATAGTAAGTACATCCTAAACCCGTTATTATATTGGATGCGCGGGGCATTGAGAGATCTGTTAGAATATTAACCCACAGGCTGCAGGTGTAAAATAATTGGCAGTATGTTTTGAAAAGGGTTCTCTTGACATATTTATTACACCGTGCAAACCTGCGAGCCAGCATATTGCATCTCACAGCCAAGTCCCTGCGCTCCCGCTCCATATCGAGATCGTTTGAGAAATCCTCGGTGACCCAGTGTCCCAGGTATTTCAATTTGGTGACTTTACTTAGCGCAAATTTATACACCTTCCCCATTTTTATTCGAAACGAGACTCTTATCGACTTATTGAAAGAAATTTGAAAATTTATTGAAAAGGCAGTGTCCCCGCATTGTCACCTAATTATACCCCACGTTTGCTGAAAATTGAAAAATGATTTCTTTACTTCATTGTTAAAAAAACTGTCAAATTTTTCTTCTGTTTGCTTCAAGTCCCTTTTTTATTTCGGTTATTGACATTCAGAGTTCTATATTGTCAGATTTGAATTGTGATTTTCAGTATGACCCCGTAGGAATACTACTGTTTTGGAAATTTACTTCATATATCTGTCCGAGTAATTGTGTCAAGCTAATTCAAATCATATACCAAGTAATATAGTCTTTAAATTTAGGCAAGCCGAGTTTATTTAGGCCAAATTCAAAGAAAGGCCGTTGACAGGCAAATGCCGAAGTGTATTACCCCTTTTGACATTTTTTCCCACCAGATTGCAACCGTACCCGGTCTCATTAACTTTAGAGAAAAATGTTAAAGCAGGTCCTGATTTAAAATCTAAAACATAGCCTACCGTGACTCTCGTTACGGTCACCTATACTTTGGCTTCAATTTCTTGACTGAACTGAAGTTCAGTTAGTCAGATTAAGTTTTTCGTCGACAAAAGAATAATATACCGATAAAGAAGAAAGGAGAGTGTTTGTGACCTTAAGTGTTTGAAAAATATTTTGACTACTTATCGTTGTTCATAAAATGTTTTATTTTTCACGTAAATATTAAACTTGAATCATAAAAGTATTAATATACTCACCCATCTTTTAGTAAAGCTCTGTCTAGACGTTCTCAGCGTCACGTAATAGGATAAAACAAATGATGAATGAATGTTATATTTTAAATTATTTTCTACGTCGCCTTTCACTTGCAGATTTATATTGGTAGATTTCCTCTCTTAAGGCAACTTTAGGGATCTGTAAGTAAATTAGAAGCTTGGTTTATTAATGCACCTCAACAGCTTTTCAGAATGCCGAAAATTTGTTGACAGAGTTTATGCACAGTAGTGCCATTCATTTAGTTCACTTGTGTGTGTGCATCCACCTGTCTACTTTCTTTTTGCTACTTATTTTTATATCTGTGGAAACTTTTAATTAGCTTTCAATACCTATGTAATTACAACTTTGTTAAATAAGAACCTAGCTGTTAGTTTCCCTAAGAAAATAAAATAAAATAAACTGTCGTAGTGACGTCGGATACCGAGACGAAGGTCCCGAATTCGAATTCTATGATGAGCTTGAGTTTTCGGTGAAGGAAAACAACGTGGGGAAATAATAGCACGGTGGTAG
This sequence comes from Achlya flavicornis, assembly GCA_947623365.1. NCBI lineage: Eukaryota > Metazoa > Arthropoda > Insecta > Lepidoptera > Drepanidae > Achlya > Achlya flavicornis. The sequence goes on along the minus strand of OX392482.1, from coordinate 3,368,319 downwards.
GGTACTTCGTAGTACCCATTTGGCTGGCTAACACCCTCAAGTTGAAATTCTGTCGCCAAGCACCTATCGGTGTGTTCCGACAGCTGCACTTGAGAGCCAGTAACTTCTAGGCTTTGTGTGCTTACCACCTTTAGTCATATTATTACTTACCATGATGAGATTGTGGTCAAAAGTTTGCTATTTATTTACTTATTAAATATTTATTCAGTCTACTTTGTAATTTTGCCGCCGCGCCGGGGCACGCAATTGTTTTCAGTGCGATTAGAATGTAAATATTATGTAATGAATCTAAGCCTGTTTTGAAAAGAGTAATTGCTGAGTTTATTGCCGGCTCTTCTCAGCAAATGCAACCTTCCGAACCGGTATTAGAGTATTAGAGTCAGACTTTTCATAAGTGCCTGCGAAGGTCTATTTGAATAAATGATTTTGAATTTTGAATTGAATTTTGAATTTTGAAAAAGGGATTGTGACAAAGAAAACATAGATTAATGCAATCTCGGGTTAGAAACGGATAAAAGTCACTTTCATATCTAATCTTTATTTATGGAGCGTTCTCGATTTTTTGAAAATAATATAATGTGTTCAAATATTTCTTTACAGGCACTTATCAATAGTACCTCAGAATATCAGAATACTCAGTACTCACTAGTTCGAAAAGTCATATTTACTTTCGGTTTGTTATTGCCTTAATACAAAAAACTGCCATGGTTCTTATGTAATTAGCAAACGGTGTTTATATAAATATCCTGGGACATTAAAAATAAATATCCTGGGACATTCCTCACACACGGTCATCTGATCCCAAACTAAGCAGAGCTTGTACTATGGAAACCAGATAACTGATATAATACATATACTACTTTTTGTTTGTAAATACATACTTAATATACATAATTACACCCAGACTAAGGACATACAGACATGTTCATGCACACAAATGCATGTCCTGTATGGGAATCGAACCCACGACCTGCGGCACGTAAGGTGAACCTTAACCAACTGCGCCAGCTGGCCCGTCAACAATATAGATAAAGAATATCTAGAAAGTAAAAATACGTTCCGGAAAAGCAATAGTCAACTTCAAATATCTAAACATCTGCTGTGTAAATCTGTGTGGACTGTAGAATGAGCTCGCCGCCGCGGTTTTCCCAATGGAGTACAGCATGGGGTTCTTCAAGAAGGGTGCGAAGAGGTTTCTTCAGAGTGGGCAACGCGCGAGTGATACCCCTGGTGTTGCAAGCGTCCATAGGCTACGATAACCGCTTACCATCAGGCGGGCTACCGTATGCTTGTTTGCCACCTTAAACACACAATCATCACTTTCAAGCAACATCCACCGAAATCAAGCATCAAAAAACCGTTCCGTTATACGTTCCGCAATGAAAACTGACAGGAAATTGAAATGGGCGTGCCGGTGAATATTGGCGGGCGGTGTTTTCGCCAGCCTCCAATAATTCGCAGGATGTTGTCTGAGCGAAGGTAAACTGTTTCCTAGACGTGTAGATAGCGGCATTGAAGCATGATTGATCTGTTCGAGACACCGAACGAGATAATGTTTTTATGCCTGTATTTTGGTACTGGATTATTTTATTACACGGGACGTTGGGCTATAGAATCTCTTTACAACGTGTAACAGAAAGGTTAAACAATATTGAAGGATATATTCATAGAAATATAGATAAGATAACATAAATATACTTTATTTTACATCACATGGGTACACGAAACATAACAATACACGAAGAATAAAATTGCCTTTCAGACTTTTGGCCAACAGGTGCCCAAGTCTGCTATTTCAATTGTGTTCCAATGAACTTTCAGTGGTGTCAAAATTGTGACATTTTACGGATTTTTTAGTCTACTAACACAATAGCGTCATAATGGCGTCATTGTCACAATTTTGAAAATTCATTGGAACATAATTGAAATAGCAGACTTGGGCACCTGGATTCATGTTTTATTTAATTTATATTAGGTACTATGGCGGCACACAAACTTCCGCTCGCCTCTTGGTAAGCGGTTATCGTAGCCCAATGGACACTTGGGAGCCGCCGTGGTTTTCCCAATAGAGTACAGCATGGGGTTCTTCAAAAAGGGCGTGAAGAGATTAGGATCGGCAACGCGCGAGTTACACCCCTGGTGCTGCAAGCGTCCTTAGGCTACGGTAACTTACCATCAGGCGGGCCGTATGCTTGTTTGCCATAGTAGTGGTATAAAAAATTAAAATAAACTTGCTGCCCCATATTTATCCCCGATGAGCTCTGGTGACCTACTCATACGCACGAACATGACATTAAGTTAATTGGCTGGGGTAACCTGTAAGCTTCTTCTCCAGTCGACGACGAGGTTCAAATTTGGGTGTGCAGACTAGCATCATAAGTTACATCAAACGGCCGCTCTACCTTGAGATTATCTGTAAAAATATTGAATTGAAATTCACGAGTTATTTGGGATTACATAACTAATTTTAAAATAACTAAGTTTCAACTGTTTATACTTGAAGAAATTAAAGTAGGGGTGTATCAAGCAAGGACGAAATAATTCGTCGTACAGTTGGGGTCCAGCGGATTTTGCCGACCAAAGCGTACAAGGGTCGGGTCGAAACCCAATTAATTCGTACGGCACCTCCGAACATGCCCTCCGGATAAGTTTTTAGGTTACAAGCTAGAACACGTTGAACGAAATTTAATCTGGCAAGGGATACCTTTTAGATGGATGGAAGCTCTTGTAAAACTTTTGAGTGATTTAAAAGTATTTGATTGCGAATTTAAAACATTAAATAGGACAACATTGATTTATATAAAAATATAGGGTCTAAGATATCTTCCAATGTTAAGATTACATTCCCAGTAACAGTTTATATACATACCTATAATATTTTAAGCCATGTATAATTAAAATATTCCATAGAAATATTTGCATAGAATTTAAAAGTTCAAGAACTATATGATATGCATCGAGTTATTTTACCTTACTTTGGATTTCTGTATTCGATCAATCGTTTAGTTTCTTTTTATGGATTGATATTTGTCACGACTTGAGAAATGATCGCATATAAAAACTTGCAGTTAAGCATCAAGCATCAATTTATAAATTCATAAAAAAGTCGACAATTTTTTTTTCCAAATACTGCTATGATTCTTTGAATACTTTCACATTTTTTTTATGAATATGTAGTATTAAGAAATTAAATTGGAAAGTAGCTCTATTTGTTATCTCTTCACGGCGAAACTTTGAACCGAAATCAATTATTTAGGTAGATAATGTAATAATAATTTTGATTATGTTATAGAAGTTTTCAAAGGTCATGGTTTTACTGACACACACGCCCTTATTATAAGTAAATTTAAGCGGTATTGAAATAACAACACGTGGGTGTCAATACTGCAGACGCCCACGAATGTTTAATTCTGATATCTAAGTTCTGGGTCACAGTGCGAATCTACGGTGGGTTGTGATGACTGAAGTCAGCTGGAGACCCTGTCTACCTTTCTGTCAGTGTGACTGTTTCCAGCAAGTTTATTCTGTATAAAATATTATAAGCTAAGTATAAGTCACCAGCCTGCTTCTCTGGTTGAGAGCTTGCATTATCCGCGTAAGAGTGTCAAGTTTCCCAGAACCACCATCTTCTGTCAGTTCAAAATAAATACGGCCTGTTACTTACAAAATCCATACATAAAACCTCATGGGGTAATTGTAGTTAGACCTAAGTGGTGGCGTAATTTCGAAGGTTTCTAAATGTTCGTGGCAGCCACAGTGCCAGGCCTACTCAAGGGTGTCGAATACGTGGTTCGCAACACCTGAAAGATTTCTAAACGCTACATAGCTAGCGCCACTGTGTGGCCTACCTACTGCACGCCGCAATCGCCACCGCACTAGCACTAGCCTCTACCCTCCGACTCACTGTGGCGCAACTAAGCGATGCGTCTGGGGAACCATACACTCTACGTTTTTTATCTTTAACTCTTTGGCTCTTGCAAATAATTTAATTTAAACTCTTTATGCTTTCATTTTGAAAGCAAATTAAGACCTTGCTCGTATATCTGACTGAGCAGACATTATGGCCCGGTTTTAACCCTGCTAAAACTGGCAGGCATTCTTTCAATAAATAAAATAATAAATAAATAAATATCCTGGGACATTTCTCACACACGGTCATCTGATCCCAAACTAATCAGAGCTTGTAGTATGGAAACCAGATAACTGATATAATACATAATACTACTTTTGTAAATACATACTTAATATACATAATTACACCCAGACACAGGACATACAGACATGTTCATGCACACAAATGCATGTCTTGTGTGGGAATCGAACCCACGACCTGCGGCGCTATAGGTAGAATCTTAACCAGAGTCTTAACCAACCACGCCAGCTGGCCCGTCGAAAGTATTTCCAGAGACTCTATTTATGGGAATAATTTAATATGATACATGTTGTATGAGACATTTACTTCAAAAAAAGCTAATATACTTACTTAATCTAAAGAAAGAAATATTATTTTTCAATATCAGAGCAATGTCGTGTAGACGTCAACGTAGTTTAAAAATCTCGATCACTATTATAAAAATATGGATACCTAAATGTAAGGATTCTTATACAATAGCTTCTCACCCGCAGTGTAACTGCATCATTATTATTTATTATTATTTATTTATTATTTATAACTTATATACCTACGATTGAAAAAAATGGCTGATATAAAATATACTTAGATATCCTGTATTTATTTAAAAACCTACTAATATTAAAAATATATAAATTATCCTAAATATAGATGATGGAAATATGATATAGGATATCAGGTTTAACCCAGGGCCCCTACGCTATGGTGTTAAAAACTCACCGTCTTGAATGAGGGGTACATTTCAAGGGTATGTTAATTCCACGGATCTTTTTTGGGTCGCCTTATTGAAAGAAAACTTTCATCTCATCATCGTAATGGGAACCTTGGGGCCCTGTAATATCGTCTAACTGCTTATAATTACGTCCTGTTTTAAAAGTATCTATAAAATTACAAACGGAATTTTAAATACAAAACAAACTTATTGTTGCAGACTCTTTGGTTTTTTGATATTCTTTTTTATACATTTACAAAATTTTGTCAGTAAAAATTCGTGGAACTATCATTGCTGTGAGCTTATGTGAGATAAAGCATCGCAAATTACCTGATTTCTTTGTTTATTTTCGTCAAAACCTTACAGTTCACACATCCGCAACACTTATATACCTCTCATTTACCTGAAAAACGACATCCACTCCTCAAAAACGCTTATTTGCTTTTACAGAGAAAACGTTGTTTGATATTATTCGTCAGGCCATTATTAAGTATTTTTTCCTACCCCCTTATATGAAACAATAAGCTCGTTATAAAGACATCACGTTTGGGCACAGAACGTGTCTCCCACAAGTAAGGCTTTCAGCGATATTTGCTCGAAGGTACAATAAAAAACGCCAGCCCCTTTGAAATATTTACACTAGCATATTGCTGAGAAGTTGACGGGCCTCGATGCAGCTTGAAATTCCAAATTCTGAGAGTGAAATACCCCTGTTATGTTACATGACAGCTTTTTCATATTATTCTGCGTTCAGTGATAAGAATTGTTGCCTCCGAGATCGTAAAATCGATTAAACTTCTAACTGTTGAATATAATTAAATATTATTTCTAATATATATATATTAAAACATAAAATCCTATTAAACGTACTACTTATATTTATAGTTTTCACATAAAATTACTTTTACTAAAATAAAAAAAAAACAACGAGACGGGTTAACAGTAAAAATGTCGTAAAATTACTATAAACTGCTAAACACTGCACCTCTTAAATCAGTTGAATGAACCACGTATGTGCAAGTGCTGTGACACATCGGTTTATATATCGATGCTTTTTATTTATCTCTTATCTTTAAAAATTAAGAATAATGCAAAAACCGATATCATAACATACAAGAAAATATTTAAAACATTATTTGTATTACAGTTTTTAAATTACAATAATTTTGCCAATACATAATTGAATAAAAATCACAGGACAAACATGAAGTTTCATGAAAACTATTAGCTTTTAATATTAAAACTATATAATATTGAGCTGTAATTATTATATATGAACATCGATGGCTGTTATTTCCTAAAAACACGCCAGACCTGAAACACTTAGTTACTTACTTAGTTTAGTAACTTATTTCATTAATTTCAAAAACTACAAGGAATTAAAGAAAGAAAGAAAGAAAGAAAAAGCATTTATTTCGACATACACAATTACACACAACATTACAGAACAATACATACACAACAAATTAAGAAACAGATAAAAATAATTTTAATTAATACATTCAGTAATATTGTGTGATGTCGAAAAAGGATTACGACTCAGTTTTACTCCAAGGTATGAGCAACATACCTTGGAACTGATTTTCAGTCGAACCCTTACTACTAATTACTAGATCCTTCTTAATATTATAAATACTAAAATTTACACATAATAATATGATAACAAAATATCAGGATCAGACAGAATCATTTTGAATTTTTATAAAATTAGTTCAGTAAAATACTCTCTCAGGGATGCAGGTTAAACCTAAAGCAAATATAATAATTATAGTATTGATATCTGTAATTTTAACAAACATAGTGTTTTCAAACATCGATAGATGCACAATCGTGTTCACATCACTATTTCTATTACATTAAATTCAAGGTCATTCACCAAAACTATTAAGTTAATGAGCTGTGTTCATATATTTTTCATTTAGTCCTAAAACTTCAGCAATACGAGGTAAATGACTGGATTAAACATTACGGAGTCTGCAACAGAAATAAGATTTCCAGGCACAAAGTACACGAGAGCAGACGAAACTTTTTACTTATCTCAAAAATGGTAGTCCTTTTTCAAAGACAAAATAAAAGCTTTTCTAAATAGAGATGAATTTGGTCAAAGTTAACGATAACAAAAAACGTGAAATAAGTTTAAATAAAATCATTAATATATTTGTTTTCCTAATAATTACTAATTCGGCAAACAAGCATACTGCCCACCTGGTGGTAAGCAGTTCCCGTAGCCTTCCCCCATCGAGGTCTTCCCCCTCACTTGCAGATACAAAGCATTGTTTTTGGCTGCGGTATTCTCTATTCCCAAGTCGTGCTGCTTTTTGTGCAAAAAAATGCTTTGCTCTACCACTCTACCAAATATGTATGCGTTTGGATGGCGCCCTGGATGGTTTAGATTCACAAATCAGCCCGGCAGAAGGCGCTGCAGTCGATAATATAACCAAAATACCGACTGACTGATAGGGTAGGGTAGCACCACACGAACGAAGTCGCGCCGGGCAGCTAGTTTATATATAAATTGTCTCAAAAGCTTTTCTACTGCTGCATATCTTTACTTTTACTTTACTCAAGTTCTAAAATTAAATATTGTAGCAACAGAATTTTAAAAAACTGATACTCGACTTATCTTAATAAGGCTTAAAGTTTTTGAATGGGCCAGACTTCAGACAACTTCAGAAGCCTCTTTTATAAAAAAAATTAATTCGTTATACTTTACATTTATCTGTGTAACAGGTCTTCAGAATAATATCAATGTTTTTGATTGCTATTGTGAAGTATATAATGATATATCACTTAAGAATAAGTAATGTATATAGTATTAAGTAAATCTTTTCATCCGTATCCTTATACTAGTAAAACGGCCGGCTTTGCCCGGGTGGTTTCGATGTAGCTAGTGATTTTTTAACCTGTGATATCTTCTAATATATTTATTTTATGTTTGATAGGATACGGATGTAGGTTAACATAGCATCACAAAAAACTCTTAAATATTGATTAAATTTAAAAAGACAACAAATGTTACTAATGGTTAACCTTATGGTGCGTCCATGCTACGCGAATCGAGCACGAGCCGAGCCACGAACGAGCCTACAACGAGCACGATGCGAATCCATTTGTACGTGAAACACTGACAATCGCGCTCGTTCGAGGCTCGCGAGCCCATCCACGCTACGCGAATCGTGCTCGCAGTGTGCTCGTTCGAGGCTCGGCTCGTGCTCGGTTCGCCAAGCATGGACGCACCATAAGGTTAAACATTAGTAACATTTGTTGTCTTTTTAAATTTAATCAATATTTAAGAGTTTAAGAATATTTAACCGACGAAAAAGCGTAAATCTATGTTACGCTTTTTCGTCGGTTAAACCTATCGCGTACTATTTAGGCTGCGCACACGAAATGTTATTGAAATATACCCAAACCTTTTTTAGTTGTATCGTGAAAAGGTTGCACTTTTACAGCAAAGCAATGATAGTTTGAGTGTACCAAATCACAGATAAAGCCAATGGCATAAGCTAGTTACTTTATATGTAAAAGTCATCGCGTACTGGTACACCGCTCAGCAAACTTCATTAGAACTCAAGCAAAGAAACTAATATCGTTGATTAATTACAAAAAAATATACTATATTTTAATTAAAACGTAGCCATTTTTAATATAGTAACCTACACAACATTTTCCAAGCAAATTCCACTCCTTTACGTGAGCAATTTTTCGGCGTATTCTTTTTATTATGTATGTGTTTGTTGCCTTTAAAATTCTTTTGTTCTCGCCAAAGTACATAGCATAATTAAAATTTAAACCGTAAAAATGGGCTTAGAAAAAAAATGTATTCAGAGACAGAGATGAAAATTTGCGCCGCGTCCACCCGTTGGAATGTCGCGATATTTTAATTTCTAACCCTAAATTGCTCGGCCGTTTCGACCTAATTGCTCCGTGTAATTTCGCAGCTTTATAAGGGTTAATTTAATTTATCCGACAATACACGTGGTGTTGGGGAAATGATTGCGATGAAAATTTAAATTTTCAGCTTTATGTTAGGGTATGATGTGATTTTAGATTAAGTTATTATTAGCAACTGTAAGGGTCTACAGTCTAGGAATGTTTTCGTAGCAGTTCTCGTAGCCGTTTCGTAGTAGCGTAGTAGCACTTACGTAGCTTGCTACGGTATGGCGCAGTAAAAAAAAATCAGCAAAAAAGAACGAATGGGGTTGATCAACGAGCTTATAAAAACGATCTGTTTTGGTAACCTTACGTTGAAATAGCTCGCATTCTTTTTATATTCTTCTGTAACGTTTTTAAACTACTTTTATTCATAATATATTATTTATGGCGTAGCATTTGGATGAAAGACGAATGAATATCTTTTATTTTAATTGGCTTCTTTATATGAAATGATGTAGTTGATATGATTTACAGATGTTATTACAGCCAAATATAGTGCCATTTATTTTGTAGGCTTCATAAAATAGGCAGTAAATATTTTCGTGAAGAAAAATAGCATTTACATACGTGGATTAAATTGAGAATATGTATATTATCAAGTATTATTTTATTTGAGTATTGTCTTTCAAAAATGGTTATTTATTCTAGATTTTACTTTTGTTTTATGGAAAAGCCGAATGTAAAAATCATCAAGGAAGAGATAGTATATCGGTCTTCAAATAACTATATTGGCATGAATTTCATCATGTTTTGTATGGGTGTTAATTGTAGAATATATTTTTAATATAAATATCAGATAATGATAAACATATAAACTTGGTTATTATTTTTGTTAGAGGCACACAAAGCCTTTATTTCTATATGAATAACATGTTGACAAAAATAAATACCCAAACCATTAAACATATCCTCTGATCAAAGATGATTGATCACTCACCACCAATATGATCAAATCCTACATTTAATAAAATAATTCTATTGACTCCATTTGTTCGGAACAAACAACATTATTTTTACTTTCGTGTGGTTTTGATTTATTGGTAGCGTTTCATCAATCATTCACTAATAGTCGTTTTTTGTTTCATTTTATTGGAAATCTGATTGCGTGAAACGTATTTTAGTGAAATCAACAGATACCTAATTCGAACTAGGATTGTTTGGGTAGGTGTAGTGTGACCTATTTAGCATTAATGTATGAGTGAAGATCTACACAATTTAGAAGAAACTATACAAGTATTGATTAGTATGAATCACAGAGTAAGGTAAGGTAAGGTAATTAAGTCCCGCGAGCCTATTTACACACGAAAGCAATGACAATAGTGTCCCATGAATTGCGCATAGCTCATTACAGTAGTACTCTTTAAGTAGTACCCAACTGATATGGCTTACCGATGTACCTACCTGCGCAGAAGATATATTTTCAAAGCGCGGCAGCTGCCGACCAATAGCATTTCTATCGGTCGGCAGCTGCCGCCATGTGTGCGGAGGGGCGTGACTTGCGAGTAAGATGGAACTAACAGCTGCAGTGTATTATGAACTTTATAGTAGTGGTCTAAGGTTGATTGTAAGTTTTAAGCATTCTTTCGTTAATTTTCGGGCCATACTTTCTTTTATGTGCGAACGAAGATTCACGACGCGCCTTATCAGTTGGGTACTACTGTACCGAGTGTGTAATATAGACTTTATACCACAAAGACTTCATTATTATTTTCAAACAATGAGACTTCATGTACATTGAAAAGCGTTCACGAGATTTAAACCAAGACAAATAAAATATATAAAAGAAGTTCATATAGTTACCAAAATAATATTTTATTGTGTCAGAAAATTATAAATGTGACTTGTGTTATCTTTTTTTTAATTATCACTTAATGGCGTAGGTCACGCACATGTCTATTTGAAAAACTACCACTGACTTGACTATAAATAATTACTTATGACTTTTAGTGGCATATGTCATATTATTTATTATAGCAAGTTATTCCAGTATTAGTTTATTTTAGCTAAAGCATAGCGTTTATTCGCTCAAAGAGCGGCTCGACTGGCGAAGTAACACCACCTTACAGAATACCGCAGACAAATAACTTTATTTTGTGTAGAGTTGTTCCTGCGCGTGAGTAAGGTCGCCAGAGTTCATTGGGGAGGGGGGAACGGTCGGTAACGCGTGAGCGATGCTTCGTGTGTTGCAAGCGTCCATATGGCTACGGTAACCGCTTACCATCAGGCGGGCCGTATGCTTGTTTACCGCCTTAGTAGTATTAAAAAAAAACTCATCGGCTACCGCAGCCTATTGACTCTTAACATAGATTTAGAATATTTTAGAGTGATAGCGTTAACAACGGTACCTTATTCGAAGCGTGAGCAGTTTCCAAATATATATATGGAAACATATAAATATATATGCATTCACAGATATTTTACACTAGTTGATTTACAGTCACAAAATGAGACAAAATGTCGATATGGATTACTTGTCATTTGAGAAATTGCTATTCTTTATAAATGTATTTTAATCGTTCAAACTATTTACGCGCACTTCATTTTAAGACATTTAGACCCACCGCACCCGTGATCATGGCCCGTACCTACTACAGTCGCTCTGTAATATTTTAACTCTATGACTTACAAAATCTGGAGAATCACTTACGCGTCTCCGAATCTGCAAATATATCTAGAAAAACGCCAGACTGAAAAGGACTCTATGTCCATCTTTGTCCATCATACTAGGACTTTACCTATGCTTGTTTTTATCTCAAACTTTATCTATAGTCCACCTGCTCCTCAGTGCCAGTGATATCAATTGATATGTTTATACTATGTACTAATATACTGATTAAATGGTCACGTAAATAATGTCACATTATTTGACAATGACATTACAGTGACGTTATTTACGTGACCCTTTAAACAGTATATTAGTTAAATAACGTTTTATGAGTAAGAGGATAGATCTCTCAGTGAAGGAAAACATTATGGAGAAACTATAGCATGGTGGTGACAAGGAATACCATACTTAAACCGTACTGATTTAAACCATCTTTGGACCTCTAACGTAAGGTAACGTAAGGGGGTGAAGACTACATCAGGTAAAGTGGCCTACAACTTATATATGTTATATTAATTATCGTTTGTACCTTTGGCTTTATTTCAAAATTATAATATTTAAGTAGTTACAAAATGTGATAAAAGAACATGAATAACTTCAGCTATGGGGGCTGCTGCCTAGAATACAGGCTTGTCCTAGTTTCGGTAGTAGTTTGTACTAAATTGTGACATCGACGAAATCTATATGTACCTTTTTTTTTAAAAAACGACTATAAAAAGAAAAAACACAAAATAAATTACTCAAAAATTCAATTTTTTTGAATTCAAAATTGAATTAAAATCATAACCAACTTGTCACTGGTCAATGAGGGTCATTATCATTTTGCGTCCCTTGCTAATATTAATATAAAATTTTATCTTCCGTGATCTGTGCGCCTAATACCTACCAAAAAAGTGGATTACTGTAATGTATATACACTTTCCGTTACTTCCTGTCTCTCTCTATGGTCGTTCCCTCATGTCTGAGGATCGTGGTCAGCATCGGGTTTGCTTCTAGAGCGGATGATCTGCCTCCACCGGTTTCTGTCCAACGCGTCCCTTACGACCGTGTAAAATTTGGAGGACGATGAGTCTTTTACTTGATCGGACCATCTAGTTGACGACCACGTAGTCGCTTTCCTTCCGTGTTCCCAACTATGTTCAGTTTTTCCAGACTTTCATCGCCTTTGCGCACCATGTGGCCGAAATACGAAAGAATGCGTTGGTGGCATATGGTGGACAATCGGGTTTTAATTTGGAGCTGCGATAAGATGGATGCTTCCTGTAAATATGTACAAAGTTAAAAAAAAAAAAACTCTAGTCTCTACCAGTAGTCGATTTAAACCGTATTTTAAATAAGCTAACTGAACTTTTTATACACAAAAATACTGTTGCGTACAAAAGCTCCATGAAAATGGGGCATAAAAGTTCCACAAACAAAAACGTGCGTGTTTCAAGTAATAAAAGCTTGTATGTTCACCTACTTTAGAGGGCCGTTTGAAAAATATAATAAAAAACGTATCAAGTGTGTATTTGGTGTCGAGTGTTAAGGGTTCCGAAAGCATGAGTGTTAATCCTGCTAATTTAAAAATGTGTTTTAAAAATGTGTTATTAATTAGTAGTATTCTAAACAACTATAATATAATAAATACATTAGAAACTGGCAAACTTATATTGTGTGACTAGGATTTATTACTTGATTTAACTACATGAAAGTGTAAGAAAATAATATAAGTAATTGTTCAAAATAACTTGATATCTAATTAAATGTATCCTTATAGAATTTTGTGAAGATACTTGTTACTTCTTCGTTGTTTTATGGTAGACTTTAATTGAAATATTAAACGGACATAAGTTTTAGAACTAGATGAAACATTATTATATCCAATGTATCCTGATGTCAAATTTTAAAAGAAGTAGAGCATAGCGTTTATTCGCTCAAAGAGCAGCTCGGCTGGGGAAGTACCTCCACCTTACAGAATACTGCAGCCAAATAACTTTATGTTGCGTTCCTGCGCGGCAGTAAGGTCTCTAGAGCTTATTGAGGAGGGGGGAAAGGTCGGTAACGCAAGAGTGATGCGTAGTGTTGCAAGCATTCATATGGTTACAGTAACCGCTTACCATCAGGCTGGCTATATGCTTGCTTACCGACTTAGTAGTATAAAAATACTTTATAACTATTTTAAAAGTCATTTCGAGTTAAAATAGGTACTTTTCTTTTATAAGCTTTTCAGTCATTTTCTTTTTGATACATACATCAAAGTTGGCATGAGGTACCCTAAAATGTAGGAAAAAGCACTCCTAATAAATACATCAAAATAAAATGGCTACATTTGTTTTTATTTAAGGTTATTATTGTCGCAGTTTTTTACTAAACAGGTCAATTTACTACTCTTTCAGTTTTCGCAGATTCCATTCTAGTTTTTAGTTCTGAAATAGTTCTTTTTAGGATTCCGTAGCTCATTATTGAATAAACAGAACCCGTATGAAGTAAGTCGAGACTCTTTTTCATAGAAATAGCTCGAGGTATTATAAGTTGAAATTAATATCGAATACTCAAATCTATACCGTAATGTAGCTGTAATAAAAATCATAACGCAATAAAAAAGATGAGGCCTAAACTATTTCATGACAAAAATTTCCACTCACTAACTCGTACAAACCAACTTCCCGGTGACCTACAATCTTGAGATTTGGCACGAAGGGAAGTCTTTTAGCACAAGTAAAGGAGAAAATTCAGAATACATTTCAAATTCTGTGTGGAATTATGACGAGACATGAACTTAATTCTTCTGTACATATAAAATGGGTACCGTGACTGTTTAATAGACAACAGACGGTCTAAGCCGGTATACTTACAGACTTGAATTTATTAGGAAACTAGTTGCACCCCGTACCCCAGGGATATTATTGCTTTCCCGGGATAAAAAGTATCCTATATGTCAATCCAGAACATATTCTATTTGTTTGCCAAATTTCATCCAAATCCGTTGAGTTATTGAAGCGTAATTGAGGTACAAACATCCAAACTCTTAAAACTCCAAACTTTCTAGTTTATAATATTAGTCAGATGAGATAGTGAGATTCATGAGTTCGGTTTTTTTTAAATTAAGTTATTATTCTGTTTCTTCCTAAATATTAATTTTTTTTAAATATATAGGTAGGTACATAAAGAGAAAATACATTTCAAAATATAAAAATTAGTTGCCCTCCGGCATCAGGTACAGGGCCCAAGATACCGCGGTGGTCAAGGCTCCAGAGAGTGTAACTTCCTCACTATGCGTGCCGTTTATTATTATTATTAATTTGTGAACGCATACAAATGCATGTAATGGGACGGAACCCTCGTTAAGCGCGAGTCTTACTCGCACCTCATAATCTTTTTATTCTAATTGTGCTTAGGGGTGTCAATTGTGTAGTTTAATTTTATGGCTAATGTTACCTTTAACTTTTGAACAGATTTCACCGAAGTGTTATTATGGACATGCAAAACTCGGTCCCATCTTTTTTTACTATTCTGTGCTTTATGTCAGTTGCTATCCTATTACTCTCAATACATTGATTAGTACCTATCTACTGACGATAATATATCTTTATAGCGGTAGCTAACTTTAATTGCATCTGTAGGAATTTCCCCCTACTTAAAAAAGTTGCCCGTAGGTATTAGTTGTACGTAGTATTTATATACTCTGAGGTATTAGTTAAAAAATACCAAAACACAAGCAATTACTTAGTTAATGAAATTTTGAGAATGACAAATGCAGCAACTTCTGTTCTGCTAAACCATTTGTAGAAGGGTCTGGTAGCGGACTGTATAATTAAATAATAAGGCACTGGTACTCAAACTTCCCTTTATTGACACAAGAAAATGATAAAAAAAGAAACCGACAAAAACTGCGTACATACGGCACCACGGTTAGAAACAAAGTGAGAGAGTGGTGTTGCTAGTTGACGTTTGTCAAGATGACGTTACAATGTTTTATACATTATAATTTAGTGTTGTGCACAATTCCCAACACCATTTATTACATGGTTTAAAAAAAACATTAAAGTAAACATTATTCTATTAATTCTCACATAGTTTAGTACCTATTTAATTCAAGTTCTCCTCAATATCCTAATTATCTTTGAATTTATTCTTATTTTTAACTCATACATTTATTTAGACGACGAAAATATTTTTAATTAACCAACACCACGAATGAAATTCACGGAACGAACTTTAACGGTCGCATAAAAAAGCAATTTAAAAATGTCACAGCACGGGAAGGAGTTTTAACATTTCACAATTTCTTTGCGACGAATATTTAGAAATAGTTGGACTAAAATAACCGTTTTAATAATGAAATAGACAAAACTGGCGTGCATAAGGCTTTTGTCTTTTTGGTTAGCTGTAAGTATTTAGTATGGGCTAATTATTTTCGAGGCGATTAACAAATTACAGGGCGACTAACTATTGGTTACTAAAAAAATAACTTGGCAGCGATTAAATAATTTGGTAACTATTAAATTAGATGGGCTACAAATTGCAAGGTATCATAAAAACCAAATAGTGGCAGCTTCTTTAAGGTAGCAAATATATTAAACAGGCACATAGAAATAATAGGTGGGTTACTATAAATAATGACTTGGCGACTAATATTGACAGTGGGATAACAAACATTGTATTATTGGCAACTATAGGCTTCCATATAAAAATACACTTTCGGGCTGCGATTTGCAAGCAGCTGTAAAAATTTAAACGGGTACTATAATTAAGAATTAGGGTTTCAGTATTTTTGTTTGTGGCATCACAATTAGTATCTGGATGACCGAGTTGAACCTGGTTTTTACTTTTTAGCTTATCGTGTTTTTGGAAATTATATTTAGATTCGAATTTAACCTTCAAGCGGGCGCGCGTAGTCGAATCGACCGCGCTTAGTACATTTTCGTTCATATTATTATTATCACCCATCACATTTATTTCTCATTTCTAGTAGCCTGTCGCAATGTAATTGGGAGTAAAATAAAAAATAAACCGTCGCTCGGGGTGCTCCCCCCACTCCACAAATCGCAATTGTTTTAGTCCCGGTGCAGTCGTCGAAAAGACTACACGCGCCTGTCGTCGAAAAGGTTACGCTCGACGCTCAACGCGACATACCCTCGTTCACGCTCGTAATAGTTCTTCGGCCATCATTCAATATAGTATCTAATTAAGCTTGGATTTTTTTATATACTATGATTCGTGCACGTTTACCACAAAGTGCAATACTCGAGGAATTACTAAGAGAAGACGAAGAAGACACTGAATCTAGCTGAGCGACCAAGCCTCTGAAACATCTTTTTTTTTTCTTATTTTGTATTTTTTTTAATTCTTATTTAGTAATTTTTATTAGGTATATAAACTAGTCTGAGATATATAAAAGGGTTTTGTGTTCCTAATTTTTGTTTTGATTCAAAGAATATTTGAGTTATGTTAATTAATTTAATAATTGTTTCTTTTTCATAATTTTAATCACTTTTTTTGACAAATCAGACTTTAAAGACAATGATAATATATCTGAGTACAAATAAATAAATAAATATTGAATAATTAGTGCTTTATTTCTCTTATTCAACCCATAGGTCTTTTCGGTTACGCGCGCCCGCTCCCGTTACAAATGACCGCGCGCCCGCTTGAAGGTTAAAAAAAAAAACGGGCCTCGAACCGGGGTCTTCTGGTTTCGGGACCGAAAACTAAAACTAAAACTAAAACTAAAACTAAAACTAAAACTAAAACTAAAACTAAAACTAAAACTAAAACTAAAACTAAAACTAAAACTAAAACTAAAACTAAAACTAAAACTAAAACTAAAACTAAAACTAAAACTAAAACTAAAACTAAAACTAAAACTAAAACTAAAACTAAAACTAAAACTAAAACTAAAACTAAAACTAAAACTAAAACTAAAACTAAAACTAAAACTAAAACTAAAACTAAAACTAAAACTAAAACCGAACACGGCTTACATATATGTGATTCCATAGAATGTGAAGCAATTCCATGTTTCCAGGTGAAGCTAATAAAAGCGTGTTGAAAATAAAAGTCAAGAAATAAATCTATAGACACACAATTTTTTTTTTGCATGCCACTATTTGCTTTAATTAGAGCTCTTAAAATGTCGCACAAAGTATGTTTTATATGACCATGTTCATATTTTCTTCTCATCTTAGTTTACTTTATATACAACCTCATTATATAATTTAAGAAAGCCTATTTTCTACTTTTTATCCGCCATCAAGTCTTCGCCTAACAATAAATTCAGTTACTAAAACAAAAATATTGATGCCAGTTTAAATTAAAACAAAGCTTATTTAGCTGCTGCTTTCTATTTAAAATGATCCTTCACTTTAGCTGCCAAACTATTATTTTTAGTACCTCCTTTCATTTTTTATAAATACCAAATTCAGATTAATTTGTCGCCACGTTAAATACATGCTGTTGAAGATTCTATATTCAAACCGTTTTTGTTGTATGAAAAAAGAAAAAGATGACAGGATGTCTAAATATATTGTGAAAAAATCGTACGTTGAGAAAAGTGTTTTCCTGGAAATTAAAGCCTAAAATACCATAGCCTTCCTATTTATTAACACATGCCTTTAGTATGTATGTATAGGTTTATCATGAATGTCATGATCATCAAATTCAAAATTCAAAATCATTTATTCATATAGACAAGATAGAAATAAGAAATTAACTAAACGGAAACTACTAAACATACTTGTTATCACTGTGTGTGTTTGTGATCCTTCTGCCCTCTCAATAAGCTCTGGCAACCTAACTGTCGCGCAGGACCACAACATTCTTATTTTGGCTGCGGTATTCTTACTTCCCCAGTCGAGCTGAGAAACAACTCTATGCTCTACTTCTCTTAAACTACTTTCCCTTTTATTCATTACTGTTTCATGTTTTCTGCTCAAGCAATCTATAGATTTCCGCAAATCATACAAGTATTCAAGCGACATACTTGAACTGATTCTATTTAACGATAAGCTATACTCTCTGTTAAGTTATTACTTGTGAAACAAACCACCTGCATCTACAAGTTGGATCATTTAAATACCTCATTTACACCGAAGTTCTAAAGTGAATGTAAATATTCTCAGAAATTGCATATAATTGTGCTGTACGCAGAAAATAACTGTTTGATCAGATGTATTGGGTGCATGTTTTATCATAATTGGGAGCAAAGGTCACGTTATTTAAAATGTATTTTATCTTCGAAGCAGAATACATGTAGCATATTCCCAGAACGCAATAAAATAAATGCTACTTTTTACAACTTTTATACTTACCCTATATTTTCTCTCTTAATGTTGAATTTTTAAGAATGATTTTGTTTGAATAATATATTTTGTTCAATGAAACAATATAACTTTTTAACGCTTTTCTTGTTCAAAATTAGAAGCAGCCCGACTGAAGAAGTACTGCCTTTTTACAAGCTTTTATTTAACTTGCAATGTATGTATGTTTGTTCGTTCGGGTGGAATCTTGCAAGTCAAATTTCATCCACTTCCAGTGGTCGGATTGACTAGATATTTTAATATATTGGATGACAGTGCAAGTACAGTTAATAAAAAGTACGGACACCAAAACAAGCTTATTTTGTTTTTTTTTTTTTTTACAAAAGACTTATTATAATACAAATTCAGTAAACAAGCAATTGGCCCGCCTACTATTCATATCTTTTTGGGCATATATTTTGGTCTACACCATATACAATTCAATAACTATATGTTTATCTGAATATAGCTCACAAACCACTACACGGCTTTTACGGTTATATTCTTTGAGGAATATAGGTAGGTCTAGAATATTCGTTCATACTAGCGTCGGTGTAATTAAACTCATTAGCCTCCAGTCTTACTGCACTAAAACTTCGTCAATAAATTCATGGTTCCGATCCTCAAGGCTCCTAGCTCGATTACTAGCTCGCTTCCTTATAATAGTTAGCAAAAGAAATTTCACACTAATACTTATGTATGTACAAAATGTACATACATCAAGTTAACTTGCCCAAAAAGGTCTATAGTTTTTAGTAATTTTGAGTCAGCGCCAAACAAGCAAAATTAATTACGTAATGCGTGATGCGCGGCGTGGCGCGACATTTCTTTGTTAATTGATTGTTTGGCGTCGACTCAAAATAACTTAGGTATACTTACATTAGTTTAAGAACTTAGTTATTAAAGTTAAATAGAAAAGGTTTATTATTTTTTGCTTTTCAGTTTTCTCGGCGGTAAATTTTTTGTGTTAAAAACTAAAAATAAGGTGAGGTTAATTAAACTGAAAAGCACTACCCGCGTATCAAATATTACTTATTTAGCCATGGAATTTATTTCACAAGTTATCATTGAGTTTAGATTGAATAAAGCCATAATGTCCTTATTATCAAAGTTTAAATAACTTAAAACTTTACAGTATAAAACAATATGAACGTAAAACATTATATTAACGTTCCAAAAGCTTTGCAAGGGAACGTTAAATGTAGATCCCTGTGTCTGAGGGATTAAAGGATGAATTTATGTATGTGTAATATACATTTGGAATTTTGGATCCTAAGTGGTTGTTGGTTTAGGACTTAGCAATGTTTATATCACATTATTTTTGTGAATTATCACGTTGTACTTAAAAATAATAAATTATCCAAATTTAGAGCTTGAATTCATAATATTTGTGTTTTTTTATCACGAAAATAATATGCTTAAGAGAGGTAACATAGCAAATAATTTCGATATTTTATGTAAAAAAACATAATGAAAAAAATATATATAAGTATTTTATTATAAAACAATTTTTATTTTTCTGGATATTTGGAATAAACCACATAGAAAGGTATACGTGGTGGATACGATAATACCTCAATAAATGAAACCACGTAAAGGACAATGCAAATCCTAATGCATACAATAAATTAAAAAAAAATATTAATAATAATTACGATAGAAATAGATAAATAACAATAACATCATTAAATAAAAAAAACATTTACAATAATAGGTAAAAATTAAGAAAAATAAAGTAAGTACCTACCTAATATTAAATTAATTGACTATTTAAGACAGAGTGAATAATGTGATACAACTAATGTATTGAAGGAATTTATCGTCTGAGCTCGTGCGATTTCATGAGGAATAGGATTCTATAGACGGACAGCTTACACAGTGAAAGATTGAGTATTACAGTAGTAGTATATGATGAGGATTTTTTAGAAGAGTTTCGGAAGAGCTACGAAGGAGATGCAGATGAGAACTATGAAATTCAAAGCGTTCTTTAAGATAATAATAATAAATATCCTCGGACATTCCTAATACACAATCTGCCCCCCCAAGACAAGATGGCTGTCGAAAATCGTCATAGTTAGTAAGCGATCAACCTTTGTATGGGATTGACATAAGAGATTGTTAAAAATCACGTGATATTTCGATTTGAAATGTCAATCCCATACAAAGGTTGATCGTTTACTGTCGATGACGATTGTCGATAACCATCTTACTGGCCCTGATCCCAAACTAAGCAGAGCTTGTACTATGGAAACCACATAACTGATATAATACATATACTACTTTTAGTTTGGAGAACATACTTAATATACAAAATTACACTCAGACTCAGGACATACAGACATGTTCATACACACAAACGCATGCCCTGTGTGGGAATCGAACCCATGACCAGCGGCGCGATAGGTGAAATCTTAACCAACTGCGTCAACTGGCACAACTGCTACAACGGGGCTTTGGTATTGCAAAAGGACATCAGGTATATAGAAGCGAAGTGTGTGTATTCCGGCGAAGGCGTAATGAGAAGATGCATGAGAAATTAACAATAAAAAGAACGTTGTTAAATCGCTTTATTTTCAAATTTATAAGAAGGTTTTCAAATGTACGTGAAATGAAATCACGAATAGCAGGGAAAAGTTAATTATTGTGTAGTACATTTTAAACATTTTCTCGTGAAATCATCTAATTGCCTTTTTATTTCAAACGGAGTATGCTCAGAATGCGCTGTTTTTCAACTGAGGGTATTAATTACTTCAAAAACATAGCTACACACTTATTGCATGGTCTTGAAATCAGATTGGGTTCAACATTTTACTTTAATTTCATAAATTTTTTAAAACATTAATGGCTTGGCGAGTATGCGAAAAGAAGAAAAATGCCTGTAAACAATCAGTCTTAGGTTTCTATGAAATAAGTTATTCCAAAGATGTCTTCTGCAGAGGGTCGGCAACGCGCGAGTGATACCCCTGGTGTTGCAAGCGTCCATAGGCTATGGTAACCGCTTACCATCAGGGCCGTAAGTTATACCACGAAGTTGATAAAAAAGCCTACCGAGAGCTCTGACTTTCCCCTCCCTAATGAGCACTGGTATCCTTACTCACGCACAGAAACACAACATAAAGTTATTATGTAAGATGGAGACTACCCCACTCGAGCTACATTTTGAGAGCTAAGCAGGCGGCTTTTCCAACGTGCTATAAATTCCTCACGATATTTCCTTCGACGAAAGCTCAAATTCATTGGATTCGGATCCTCGACCTGCGTCAGGTAAGACTTTCGTTCGACGTCACTAACCATTGGCGTATCTAGGATTATTTACAAAGGAGAGCCTGGCCCCTTAAAAACGATGGTCGATTTATCAATGTTGATGGAAACGTAACATTCTGAGGTGGGCAGACAATTCTGGATACTAAACACTTCTCTACACAAAAAATGATGATGATATAACCCTCAGCTTTCAAACAAGGGTAAAAAACACAGATACATATAAGTAATAATTGGACTGTTTTACAAAAAACTTAAACCGACTTCAAAGTACACTAAGAAGTAATCAAATCCTGATCTGATGACAATGGGGCCAAACGGGAAGTGTACCCTTCCAAACAAAAAAATAAAATCCAAATGACGGAGTTATGAGGCAACAAACATAAAAAAAAAATACAACCGAATCGAGAACCTCCACCTTTTTTCGAAGTCGGTTAAAAAGTGCAATTTCTCGTTGGAAAAATGAAATGGCTTTGAGTTGCACCGTTTACGGCAGCAATTCGTTTCGCCACTGAATTGAGTCACGATTTCAGTTGCGATACGACGCTGCCACTACTAATGTATGGATTTTACAATACTTCATGGTTCACTTTGTTTATGGCCCGGTTTTATGTAAAAAACGATAGCTGAGCGTTATTTACAAAAATTATGGGGAGTTTAAAATTGTGAGAGAATGCGGTTCTATTTTGTTTTTAACTCCGCCGATCCTACAGAGATCTAGAGTTCCGCGTTCAGAGTTCTGAGTTACGAGTTCACTACTGAACACACAGCAAGTGAGCTGTCTAGACTTCTAAAGGTAAATGGGCATATTTGTATGGAGCTTGTCCCATTGGCGGCCAGCAATAATTTCTGTTTGCAAAAATATGAAAGCTTATTACTGTGGTGTATTTAGAAAAAAAGAGTATTGAAGATATAAGAAATAATTAGAGTTATTATGAAATTGTAAGGTAGTTGCATTAAAAATAATTAGTATCCCGTACTAAAAGGTGTAACTATATACATACAGCAAGCAAAAGTTTGTTTACATTCTTTATCTCGTCTCATTGCCCTTACTTTAGGTTCATTAGTGGCCGCTCATGGGCCAGAATGCCCTATCAAATATCAAAGGCGCCGCATATATTACAGTGAACGTGGAACGCAGAACTCTGAACTCAGAACTCCAGAACTCTCTCTGTGGGATCGGTGCTTTATAGCTCAACAATCCTTGCATAGCATATGTATGTCTTACGACTCGAAGTCTTTCTTCTTTCGATATATTTATTTGTTTTGTTTCGTATATCAGCAACACATTGGCAATCCCCCTGGTATTGCAAATGTCCATAGGTGGCGGTGACCACTTACCAACACGTGGCCCGTCTGCCTGCTTAACAACCTATTGACATAAAAATCATCTAACTACTGACGATCTATTCACAATTGGCTTGGTTTGATTCCGATCATTAAAACTAGTACGACGGAGAAATTATTTATGTATAAACTTTTAATAATAAAATCGACTGTTTATTTCCTTTTATGGTAATAATTATAACTGAAGGGCAAGCGATATAGTAACCACGAAACACTTATGCTTTTAAATCGATGTTAATACATACAAGTACCTAGGTACTCGACGACTTAAAAAACTTTATTGGGCAACTTTATAAGCCTAGACATTATTTTGCTCAGGTACTTCTTTATATTGTCAAAAAATGATTAGAAGAAACCATTGAGCTATTATTGCTACGTAACTACGTATAGAGAAGACGCCACATATCACAACTATTTTCCGTTCAAGTGAGGCCATCCAGCTAAACTTATTGTTGTAAAACTATTAACGAAACGCGTAAGCGCCGTGAAAATCACGGAATTGGCGAGAAAAATACTCCTAAAAGCGTTCCGATTGCGTTACGTGTTTCTACTTAGACGATTAATTATTGTTTCAGAGCTAAATAGAACTCTAGTTGACTCTAAAATATTGGGACATAACCTTTGCTTATAGCTTCTCTATACGTAGTAACAATAGCTCAATGGAAGAAACTCGGTTTCTTATTATGAAAATAAAATTGCTTATTTCGCCTGAAGGTGTTGCAGAAGTAAGTTAAAGAATGAAAATTTTACTGAGCCTAAAGTTATCTTGAATTTTTTTTGAGATTTTTTTCATAATGATAAATAATTTTGGGTTATTTGCAACAGTACTTTAGACATCAATAGTTTGGATAAGAAAATATTTAAAAAAAATAATGTTTCTAATCGGTTCATAAACGACGGAGTTATGAGGTAACAAACATAAAAAAAAAAAAAAAAAAACATACAACCGAATTGAGAATCTCCTCCTTTTTTTGAAGTCGGTTAAAAATAAGCACAGGATAAGAAATAACTTGTCACAAAAATACTGTGCTGAGTACTAAAGCTTAAGAAAATTTTAAATCACAATGGTGAAGTGAGCGGCACGTGATGAATGTCACTAAGGTTTCCTGACATTCCTGTTTTTTCTTACCTTTCAAGCTCATTGTAAAGAAAGAAAGGTCAAGCCATCCACGTGATGATAATTGGCTACTGTGCCCTATGAACATTAGCTATAACCAGGAGTATTGCCTAATTGTTCCTTCTCTGCGTTAAGCTAGAAAGAGATGACGCTATACAGTCATAGCATAGGTTATATCGGTAGTGTACGGCGCGTAATGTTGTAAATAGTCATAAGTTATCATTATAAACTTTGTTGCCTTATTTAGTTAGTAAGATATTAGTCCTTAAGTGTACCTATAATAAAAATAGAATAGTTGTGTTTTTTATTACCTATATATGTAGGAATGGAACGTGTGAAAGATGCATAGAATGGAACGTGGAGTGAGTGAGTGAAAGGGAGGGATGAAAGAGAGAGATAGACTTGGACGGAAGGACGAAAGACGTGAAGATTGTTAAAAATTGTTAAAACTTAAGAAAAATAAAATATCAAGTATTATTGGAAGAATCTGCAGTTTTTATTTGCCGATCTCAAACCCCGTCATCCTACAAATTTGGCGGCTCGTCCGGGATCGAGGATATTTCCGAGATTCAACATATCGGATCGACGTTGTGCGAGAACCGGCGTGGCAGTGTGATCGGTCTCATAGATCGGTGCTACGACGAAAAAGACGAACGGATCCTGTTGTTTCTTCATCTAAGACGAAGACGAAATCCTTATTTCAAGACGGAAATATGGGTGGAAACAACAAGGAACGCCGACAAAGTCGCCAAGCCGACTACGACGATGCGCAGGAGCATTTCGCTTCAGGTTCGTGTACTCAGCAGACCAAAAGCTGCAATCTACACGCAGATGACCTCGTTCCGACGTTTAGCGGTACGAACAAGACCTATTCAGTGCAACGATGGGTGCAGGATATCGAAGACAACGCCGAAATTTTTAAATGGACGCCATTGCAAACGCTGATAGTGGCAAGGAGATCTCTCACAGGTACGGCAGCATTGTGGTTACGCTCAGAACGTCCATTTAAGAGTTGGGATGAACTCAAAACGGGTCTTAGCAAAGAATTTCCCGATTTGATTGACAGCAAAACCATACACGAAATGATGGCTAAACGCAAGAAGCGCAGTAATGAGAGCTGCATAGATTATCTCCTTACTATGAAGGAAATGGGCAAACGCGGCAAGATGCCTGATTATGTCGCTATACGGTATATAATCGACGGTATAGTCGACTCAGAGGTAAACAAGATTGTTCTGTATGGTGCTACGACATATTCTGAGTTAAAAGAAAAATTCAAAATTTATGAAATTATTAGAGATAAAATGACGAAATCAGAAGCTACAAGACATTCGACTAGTTCTACGAAGCATACAACGACAGATATACGTTGCTACAGTTGTGGTGAGAAGAATCACCAATCTTCTCAATGTCCTAATAAAGAAAAAGGGCTGAAATGTTTTAAATGCAATAATTTTGGCCATATTGCAACGCAGTGCACTAACGAGGCAAAAAGTGAAAGTACTCAAGAGCGAACGAGACGGAGAGAGTTGCCGAATACGAAGACTTCCGAGAAAAGCCGAGCGACGACTTCATCGACTATATGTGTGGCTAACTTCACTCCGAGCATTCCCGATTCTGATGTTGGTATCCCCGAGATGACGTCCAAGATGGCGGAACGCAAAGAGCCAATCGCGAGCGACGTGAGTGACAGGTGTCACAACATGGCGGATTTTGCAAGTCCAGACGACGCGAACTTCAAGTCTGTTTATAACAACACTCCGACGGCTCAAGAAAAAAGTTTTGAACGATCTTGCAAGATGATTTTAGTTAATCAGCATCAAACCAAAGCTTTAATTGACTCTGGCAGTTCAGTGAATTTATTATCGTGTGACTGGTACGTGCAAATAGGTTCTCCCGATTACCAAAACACAAGGATTGACTTTATTGGACTTGGTTCATCTAAGGTTACCTCGACAAGAAAAGTGATAACGGCAGTAAATCTCGATGGACACGATTACCAAGTGATGTTCTACGTTATACCTAGAGACGCTATGCCTTGTGATGTTATTCTGGGACAAGATTTTTTGCAAAATGTAGTTACCATAATGTCAAAGGGTTCTGTGATTATTATTCCTAGTATTGATGAGTGGCTGGGAAATTTAAGTTGTTTGGTGTGCCAGGATGAGTTTGTTTTAGGTGACATTCAGAACAAAGAAGTAAGAAGTGACGTCCTCAACTGTGTGGAAAATTATCTACCTATTCAGACGAAGGAAGCCCCGATACAGTTGCGAATTGTACTCAAAGATGACATTCCTGTAGCTCAGCGCCCGCGTCGGTTATCGCTGGCCGAGCAACAGCTTGTGGAAAACCAGGTATTTGAGTGGCTTAAAGACAGAGTTATCAAAGTGCTACAGAGATTTATAGAAGTTTTAGAAGTTTCATTACAATATGCACTACGGATCAATTGGAAAAAATCTAAAATGAAGACTAGAGAAGACTTAGAAATTTGCAATGTAAAAAAAAAAGTTTATTGTTACTTGCATAGAATAATAAGATGTAAACAAAGGTAATAGTGTTTTTTATTTTATATGGGAAATATTATTTTGCTTTGTTATGAGTTTAAGTTACTAGAGTTTATGGTTGTTTTTGTTATTATAAAATAAATTCAGTATGTAAAGGAGTTATTATTTGTATTAAAAGAGTGTAAGATGATATTTGAAAGTAAGTACCTAAGTTGTAAGAAATTGTATTAACCTTTAGTTGTTAATATGTAGTGGTAAGTTACTAACATAATTTAAGATGTACTTAGATAAGATTGATCTGACTGAGGACAGTCAGATATCAGAATGGCCGAGATGTAGGAATGGAACGTGTGAAAGATGCATAGAATGGAACGTGGAGTGAGTGAGTGAAAGGGAGGGATGAAAGAGAGAGATAGACTTGGACGGAAGGACGAAAGACGTGAAGATTGTTAAAAATTGTTAAAACTTAAGAAAAATAAAATATCAAGTATTATTGGAAGAATCTGCAGTTTTTATTTGCCGATCTCAAACCCCGTCATCCTACATATATAATAAATAAATAATAGTAAATAGGGTTAATTAAGCTATAAAAAGCAATAATAGACATAAGAAAACAATGTAAATTAAGGCTTATGTAAAAATAAAAATAGAAAGTGGCTCTCGGCACGGTAACGCCTATTGTTCTGGCCAAAAATTCGTATCGACCAATAGGAGCGCAGCACGCCCTCCCGCACTCGTACCGTTAGGCACCGATAAAAAAATAGTATAAAAGAGACGGCATTAGGTCGGCAGGAGTTTGATCGAGTCTGGCACAGCGGCCTGCTTTACAAGCTGACACAAACGACCACTCCACGCCGAGTTGTGAAAACCATAGCGTCATTCCTAGAAGAGAGGACTTTCCAAGTCGCGGTCGAGGACCAAAGTTCAGACGAGCGACGCATAGAGGCAGGAGTACCGCAGGGGAGCTGCCTCTCCCCAGCGTGTTACCACAGAATATTTAATAGTACTACGTACAGAAAACCCACTTCGAAAACGACATTTAAACAAAAATCGACTCTTGGAACGACAGAATAAAGCGCAATCCAGTTCGCGCAGCGCTGCGCGCCTAAAATTATATTCACCTACAACTTCCCTCTCTTTCTATCGTATAACTCTATCCTGTATGACGCGGCACGTGTTACGGTAGGGTTGTCTAATGACGTATTATGAATTTTCAATATTTCCTTATCGCCTATGTATGTCCTATTACTATTCTCTGTGTTTATTTTATTTCTATGCTATTCTCCTTTCGTGAACAATGACATTTAAAATATCCTAGCTAACTAGTATTAAATCAGAAAGTTATTTTAAAATGTCTACAAACTTTAATCTAAGTTGTTAGACCTATACGTACTTTGTATACTGAATGTGTATTCTGTCTACGAAACTGAATACAACTATTTACTATTTTGGGGAAGGGTTTTAGTAACATACATGCTTATCAAATCTGGAATGACTGACGACGCGACAAGAAACGGCACGATTACCTAGTCCAGTAGCCGTCAGCCGAAATTCACAATATTTGTCCTTAATAATCTTCATGTTGATTAAAGAAGTTTGTTATATAAAAATTAATAAAGAATTAACCAAAAAAAGGATATATTGAGTTACTTACCTATATAACAATAAGAATTGTTAAATTTTTCTGAATATTGTTCTACTGATTTTTTAAATAGTGGTATGTTAAATCTTAGTTATTCTAAGAGTTGTAAGGTAGAATTACTGTATATTTAAAGAGGGAACTCTCTCTATTCTGGAACTACTTAAAGTTTCTAAAAAAAAAATCGTCAAAATCGGTTCATAAACGACGAAGTTATCCGCGAACACACATAAAAATAATTAGACTGTTTTACAAAAAACTTAAACCGACTTCAAAGTACACTAAGAAGTAATCAAATCCTGATCTGATGACAATGGGACCAAACGGGAAGTGTACCCTTCCCGACAAAAAAATAATTTTCCAAATCGGTTAATAAACGACGGAGTTATGAGGTAACAAACATAATAAAAAAAAATAAAAAAAAATATATATATATATACAACCGAATTGAGAACCTCCTCCTTTTTTTGAAGTCTGTTAAAAAATATACGGTCGAATTGAGAAACCTCCTCCTTTTTTTGAAGTGGGTTAAAAATCATTCATATGAGTTTTCGAGGTCTAAGAGGCCCGTTTATACAAGAGGGTCTCTTCTGGTCGCTCTATCTTTGTCTCTTTTTAACACACTGGTATGTTATCAAACGGGCCTATTATTATAATAAGGACTTTAGGACAATACAATGAAACAACAACAAAATATCTAGAACTATAAAAACGACGATATCTACACAAGATAGTGTTAAAAAAAGAACAGTAAACACTTTAACGTAGGTATTTATACCCACACGCGTCTTGCGCTGCGTGCGCGTTGCAACCGACTAGCGTTGTTCCGGTAGTCCGCGTGCGCGCGATCGTACCTAAACATGGGAGTGGGACAGGCCTGGTGTTACGCCCTGTTCACTGACGATATCCCAGTTGCGACAGACACGCAATTAGCATTGTACGCCGACGACGCGGCGTACTTTACAAAGTCTATGAATCTCAAGCACGCCGCGTCCAAAATGCAGAAGGCATTAGACGCACTGCCAGAATGGCTCAAAACCTGGAGATTGTCAGTGAATGTGGCGAAAACGCAAGCGTTGCTCGTCAGCATGGCAAAACTCCCGCCACCAAAACTCGTACTACATGAGCAGGAAATAGAGTGGTCGCCGACAGCGAAATACCTCGGGGTCGTGATAGATCGCAACTTGACCATGACACCCCACACCAAGAAGGTTGTAAACGAAGTACGCGCCTGCAGAGCATTACTACGTCCAGTGCTCTCGTCCAACATCCTCCCCTTGCGAACAAAGCTGGGGATATACAAAGGATACGTGCGGTCGCGTCTTACATACGCGGCACCGGCATGGTACGCCCTTGTAAACAAAACCAACAAAGAAAACCTGAGGCGGCAGCAAAACCTGGCCCTGCGAACCATTGTCGGTGCGACGCGCTACGTCAGAAACGACGTGATCGCACGGGACCTCAAGATGGAGAGCCTGGACAGCTTCGTATCACGCCTGGCTACAAAGATGTTCAGACGTGCAGACGCGTCGAGCTTTCCCCACATCCGGGACCTGGCGCCTCTGCACGCCCGGCCACCAGAAGGCAGGGCGTACCCACGTGAGTTAATATCCGTGGAAAACGCAGAAACAGAAGCATAAAACCTAAAAAGCAACAATAGAAAACTATAGCAAGTCACCACTACAAGGCGGCCACCGGCAGGACACACTCCAGTAGGTAGGCTGCCGTAGCAACGTAGACAGCGAGCAAGCGGACGTCATGGTCCGGCGATCTATCACTGACTATATAAAAGTCAAAACCCAGCGCCCCGCGTGTCGTCGCACGCGGCGAACAGATAATACCCACCTACTAGAGGTCATCAACCTCGGAAAGGTTACCCCGCCACCCGAAAGGGGAGGTGAGAGAAGACTACTGAGAGGCAGGCATTCACTTCTTGTTCGAGCGCCATAGAAACAACAACACGTTACTGTACCGAGCTTCACCAAGTATTGATTTAATGAATGGCATTTTATTTCGACCTACAAAACCAGCATAGTAAATGTACCATCGTGTACATTAATGGTCCTTCGAGCGCCGGATTTATAGAAGAAAAACAGTCCAAATATAGAAGAAAAACAGAAAAATGCCGTCAACGAGATCAAGCAAGGCGAAAGGTGCAACTGAACAAGAAACGCAATCAGCAAATGAAGATTCAGCCAACAGTGCTCAAGAATCCGAAACAGCCACGACCACGACGCAGGAGACCGCTACTACAGAAGAAACAGCAACCACGCGGTCTACAGAAACCGTCGCGGATCGTGATGAAACAGCCACAGCAGCTGCGCCCAACCCAAAGGACGCGAAGTCAAGAAAAGGGGAAAAAGCGAAGAGAATGGCACTAGCCAGGGCGGAAATCCTCCGCCTACAATTAGAATATGCTGCCGCCAGAATGGCCGCCCTAGAGGCGGAAACAGATTCAGACATCGAAGAAGACGACGCTACCGTCGTCTCTGAAAGAACCACAGCACGACGGGTCGCCGAATGGGTACAGAAGAGCGACCGGCCAATCCTGGCTATTGAGAACCAACCTCATACCAAAACAGAACCTGCCGTCGCGCCACAACCTGCCGTTTTGCCGCAACCCATCGTCGTGCCACAGCCTATCGTCGTGCCACAGCCTACCGTCGTGCCGCAGCCTACAGGTGTACCACAACCGACAACAGTGAACCTCAGCGAGCTCGCCTCAGCAATCACGTTAGCAGCAAAATCAGGCAGTCGACTACCGCATCGCCACACCGACCTGCCTGCCTACAGTGGTGCATACCAAGAATGGCTGTCTTACAAGGCGGCGTACACAGAAACATCAGAACTTTACACTGAGATAGAAAATGTCACACGCCTACGCCGCAGCCTACGGGGACACGCCAGGGAAGCGGTGGAGAGCCTGTTAATACATACTTCGAAGCCACAAGACATCATGAAAACTCTAGAAACACGTTTTGGCAAACCGGACACCATCGCACTCGCCGAGTTGGAGCGTCTCCGTTCGTTACCTCGCCTCTCCGATACAGCAAGAGACATCTGCGTGTTCTCCACAAAGGTGTCCAACATAATCGCCACGTTGCAAGCACTCAAGAAAATATACTACCTCTACAATCCTGAAGTCACAAGAGCAGTAATAGAAAAGTTTTCACCTCAAATGCGGTTCCGGTGGTTCGACTTCACTTCAACAGACAACATCGAAGAAGCTGACCTACTTAAGCTGTCAAGATTCCTAGAAAAAGAAGCCGAAAAATGCAGCCCGTACGCCCAGCCTGAACCTGTATCAAGACAAACAGACTTCGAACAGAAAACTCAACGTGCGCCTGCGCGAAAACAGAAAACATACACAGTGAACGAGCGAGACAGCGAATCAAAGTGTCCCGTATGCGAGAAACGTGGTCACATAGCAACAGAATGCAAGCAGTTTACAGAAACAGAAACTAACGCCAGGTGGGACCTGGCTAAATCAAAATACCTATGCTTCAGATGCCTAGGATACAGAGCCAGAACACATCAATGTCAAGCAAAAAAGTGTCAAGTCGATGGATGTCAACGTACGCATCACAAGTTACTTCACTTCCAACCGAAATCAACTTCTGCAGAACCCGAAACGAAGAGCGACGTGGTCACCAACATATGGTCAGCGGCCGTCGAGTCAAGATCATACCTAAAGATCCTGCCAGTACAGGTGTCGGGACCAAAAGGCAAAATAAACACCTTTGCCTTATTAGATGACGGATCAACAGTCACTCTGATCGACAACAGCGTCACTAAGAAGACCGGACTCAAGGGCACGCCAGAACCACTCCGAATCGAAGCAGTTGGAAACACTGAAGTTGAAGCATCGAAGTCTCGACGTGTCACCATAACCATTTGCGGCACGGCGGGAGAACACAGCATACAAGCCCACACAATCAACGGTTTGCACATAACGCCACAGAAGATATCAGACGTCGACATCACCGGCTGCAAACACCTCACAGACATCGCAGCACAACTTACCTACAGTGTGGGTACTCCTGGCATACTCATCGGGCAAGACAATTGGCACTTACTGATCGCCTCAGAAGTTCGTCAAGGCAGCAGACACCAGCCGGTGGCATCCCTAACGCCACTCGGATGGGTGCTCCACGGCTCACGCAAACGCATACTTGGTCAACAGTTACATCAAGTCAACCATATACAGCAACAAGATGACGACATGAACGAGCAGCTCAAACAGTACTTCGCAATAGAATCACTCACAATAGAACCCAAGAAACCCCAGAGTGACCCAGAGCAACGTGCACTTGTCATCCTTGAAGAACACACCAAGCAGCGTGAAGACGGCCGTTACGAAACAGCTTTGTTATGGAAGACTCCAGACGTCGTCATGCCAAACAACAAAGAAAACGCCTTGAAGAGATTGTCCAGCACAGAAAAGAAGATAGATAAAAACCCACAGCTGAAACAGAAATACAACGAACAGATGGCTGCGCTCATACAAAAGGGGTACGCCGAACCTGCACCGAAAGAAGCTAAAGAAAATAGAACGTGGTACTTACCACATTTTCCAGTCATCAACGCCATGAAACCGGACAAAGTACGTGTGGTACACGACGCTGCAGCCAAAACCAAGAACGTTTCACTCAACGATCACCTGCTCACCGGTCCAGACCTCCTACAGTCACTCCCAGGAGTCATCATGAGGTTTCGCCAACATCCCATCGCTGTCACTGCCGACATCGCCGAGATGTTTATGCAGGTGAAAATAAGACCCGAAGATAGAGACGCACTTCGATACCTGTGGAGAGAAGATCACCGTGGAAACCATGAAGTCACAGAATACAGAATGACGTCACTCATATTTGGCGCCACTTCATCTCCATCGACCGCTATCTTCGTGAAAAATATCAACGCTAAACGTTATCAAGACAGTCACCCGGCAGCACACCGCGCAATAGAAAAAAACCACTACGTTGATGACTACCTACAGAGCTTCCCGACCGAAGAAGAAGCCATACAGACAGCAACCGACGTACGCAACATACACCGAGAAGCACACTACGAGTTGCGACAATGGGCATCGAACTCACCGGCGGTACTTACAACTCTAAGCACCGACGAAGATAAGAAAAAACAGCAAATAATAGACTTGAAAGATGGCAGTACAACAGAACGTGTGCTCGGCCTCATATGGGAGTGCCACGCAGACAAACTTACCTTCAATCTCAACTTGGCGAGATTACCACCAGATATAGTGAACAAAGACACGCCCACCAAGAGGGACATATTGAAAATAGTTATGTCATTGTTCGACCCGCTCGGCTTCGCATCACCGGTCACCACAAGAGCCAAACAAATACTACAAGAAGTCTGGCGCCGGGGCACCGACTGGGATCAATCGATAGAAAAAGACTTACAGCCACAGTGGACAGAGTGGATGTCACACCTACAACGCCTCGCCGCAGTGAAAATACCTAGATGTTACCTACAGTACAGCAGCGCCGACCGCATCGAGCTACACACATTCGTCGACGCCAGTGAAGTAGCATACGCTGCCAGCCTCTACTGGCGCGTGACAACACCGGACGGGCAGGTGACAACATCACTCATCATGGCGAAGGCACGCGTGGCACCCCTCAAGGTCACGTCGATCCCGCGCCTCGAACTACAAGCAGCAGTGATGGGCAGTCGCATGGCAACAACCATCATAGAAGAGCACGACAGAAAACCAGACTCCAAGACCTACTGGAGTGACAGCAAAACAGTGTTGGCGTGGCTGAGAAACGGGGCCCGCTCATACAAACCGTACGTCGCCCATAGAATAGCAGCAATCGAAGAAAACAGCAAAATCAACGAGTGGAGGTGGGTGCCTACCAAATTGAACGTCGCGGACGATGCCACACGTGACGTCCCCCCGGACTTCAACACCGATCACCGTTGGTTCACCGGACCGCCGTTCCTGCGAGACGACCGCTCGACGTGGCCAACGGAAACCGTCACCGACACGCCACACACCGGTGAAGAGAGAACATGTCACATACAGAACAAAAAATCACAAGAAAATATCAGTGAAGCCCTACCGCAAATAGACAGATTTTCCAAGTGGGAACGCCTCCTAAGAAGCACCGCTCGTGTACTGCAATTCATACAGTTGTGCAGAAAGAAAACAGACGTCGTACAATACAAACGAACAAAACACAACAAAGAAAAGGATGCGGCATGGACAAAACACAAGAAACAGAAAAAACACTCTGCACGCCCCCTACAGTCAAACAAGAAAACCGAAAAATGCTATATACCTATCGACGGTGACCTACTGCGACGTGCCCAGTCACTACTAGTTCGTGCGAGTCAACGAGACTCATTCAAAGAAGAAATGGACGCCATCAACAACGACAGACCGCTGTCGACACGGAGTCGACTGCGCCACCTATCAACAGAAATAGTAAACGGAGTGATAACACTAAAATCAAGAATACACGCCGTGAAAGAAGTCGAAGAAGCTGTCAAAAGGCCCGCCATCCTGGACGGAAACCACCCGGTTACCCGTCTCTACATAGACCACATACATAGACGTCTTCACCACTCCGGTATAGAAACAACCTTGAACGAGTGCAGACAACAATATTGGATCATCAAACAGAGACCTACAGTAAAAGCAGTCATACATAACTGCTTACCCTGCCGAATAAGAAAAGCGTCGCCGCCAACGCCCCCTACCGGTGATCACCCAACATGCAGATTGGCACACCACAGACGTCCCTTCACGTATACTGGTGTAGACTACTTCGGGCCACTGACCATCACCGTGGGACGGACAACACAGAAAAGATACGTCGCACTGTTTACGTGTCTCACAACACGTGCACTTCACTTAGAGGTCGCCGGGTCATTGACCTCTGACTCGGCGATCATGGCACTACGACGCTTCATAGCACGCCGAGGGTGCCCCACCGAGATATGATCGGATAACGGTACCAACCTGCAGGGCGCCGACAAAGAACTACAGCGAGCACTCAACACAGCCACTCAAGAGGAGGCGAGCCGACGAGCAATCAACTGGCGGTTCATCCCCCCAAGCGCCCCCTTCATGGGCGGGGCGTGGGAGCGACTGGTGAGAAGTGTGAAAACCGCTCTCAAGACAGTACTTCATGAGAAAAACCCCACAGAAGAATCCCTGACGACGCTGCTGGCAGAGGTAGAAAATACAGTGAACAGTCGGCCCCTAACACATGTCTCAGTCGACCCCGAGGACATGGAGGCCATCACCCCCAACCATTTCTTACTCAGCGGCCCGTCATCATCAATAGCACCCGGTACCTTCACGGACAACGACCTGATCGGACGCAACCACTGGCGAACCTCACAGAGACTGGCAGATATGTTCTGGGCAAGATGGGTGCGTGAATACCTACCGGAGCTCCAATACAGGCGGGAGCCCTACGGACGAGGTGAAACACTCAAAATCGGTCACCTTGTCCTTATCGCCGACGGAACCCTACCAAGAAACATGTGGCCCCGTGGAATCGTCATCGCAGTGTATCCGGGACCAGACAACGTGATAAGAACAGCTGACGTCAGAACAAAGGGCGGAGTACTACGCAGACCTACCAAGAAGCTGGTTATTCTACCTATCCAGGCACACACCGTACAACAAGAATAGTTGCGTCACCCAACTCAAGATAACGTCGGTAACGCACGGCGGGAGAAATGTACGGCGCGTAATGTTGTAAATAGTCATAAGTTATCATTATAAACTTTGTTGCCTTATTTAGTTAGTAAGATATTAGTCCTTAAGTGTACCTATAATAAAAATAGAATAGTTGTGTTTTTTATTACCTATATATAATAAATAAATAATAGTAAATAGGGTTAATTAAGCTATAAAAAGCAATAATAGACATAAGAAAACAATGTAAATAGGCTTATGTAAAAATAAAAATAGAAAGTGGCTCTCGGCACGGTAACGCCTATTGTTCTGGCCAAAAATTCGTATCGACCAATAGGAGCGCAGCACGCCCTCCCGCACTCGTACCGTTAGGCACCGATAAAAAAATAGTATAAAAGAGACGGCATTAGGCCGGCAGGCATTCATTCCTTGACATGGAGAAGGCGTTTGATCGAGTCTGGCACAGCGGCCTGCTTTACAAGCTGACACAAACGACCACTCCACGCCGAGTTGTGAAAACCATAGCGTCATTCCTAGAAGAGAGGACTTTCCAAGTCGCGGTCGAGGGCCAAAGTTCAGACGAGCGACGCATAGAGGCAGGAGTACCGCAGGGGAGCTGCCTCTCCCCAGCGTGTTACGCCCTGTTCACTGACGATATCCCAGTTGCGACAGACACGCAATTAGCATTGTACGCCGACGACGCGGCGTACTTTACAAAGTCTATGAATCTCAAGCACGCCGCGTCCAAAATGCAGAAGGCATTAGACGCACTGCCAGAATGGCTCAAAACCTGGAGATTGTCAGTGAATGTGGCGAAAACGCAAGCGTTGCTCGTCAGCATGGCAAAACTCCCGCCACCAAAACTCGTACTACATGAGCAGGAAATAGAGTGGTCGCCGACAGCGAAATACCTCGGGGTCGTGATAGATCGCAACTTGACCATGACACCCCACACCAAGAAGGTTGTAAACGAAGTACGCGCCTGCAGAGCATTACTACGTCCAGTGCTCTCGTCCAACATCCTCCCCTTGCGAACAAAGCTGGGGATATACAAAGGATACGTGCGGTCGCGTCTTACATACGCGGCACCGGCATGGTACGCCCTTGTAAACAAAACCAACAAAGAAAACCTGAGGCGGCAGCAAAATCTGGCCCTGCGAACCATTGTCGGTGCGACGCGCTACGTCAGAAACGACGTGATCGCACGGGACCTCAAGATGGAGAGCCTGGACAGCTTCGTATCACGCCTGGCTACAAAGATGTTCAGACGTGCAGACGCGTCGAGCTTTCCCCACATCCGGGACCTGGCGCCTCTGCACGCCCGGCCACCAGAAGGCAGGGCGTACCCACGTGAGTTAATATCCGTGGAAAACGCAGAAACAGAAGCATAAAACCTAAAAAGCAACAATAGAAAACTATAGCAAGTCACCACTACAAGGCGGCCACCGGCAGGACACACTCCAGTAGGTAGGCTGCCGTAGCAACGTAGACAGCGAGCAAGCGGACGTCATGGTCCGGCGATCTATCACTGACTATATAAAAGTCAAAACCCAGCGCCCCGCGTGTCGTCGCACGCGGCGAACAGATAATACCCACCTACTAGAGGTCATCAACCTCGGAAAGGTTACCCCGCCACCCGAAAGGGGAGGTGAGAGAAGACTACTGAAGGCAGGCATTCACTTCTTGTTCGAGCGCCATAGAAACAACAACACGTTACTGTACCGAGCTTCACCAAGTATTGATTTAATGAATGGCATTTTATTTCGACCTACAAAACCAGCATAGTAAATGTACCATCGTGTACAGGTAGGTATATCTGAAGTCACTCTCCCAGAGATATCATCGGCCGACGTATATTATATACTGGTTGGAGATTTCGAGACGGCTTCTCATATTAAAAGTTGTTCAGCATGACTAACCCAATATAGGTTTCGAAAATATGCCATCTCAAAATCTCCACCCAGTATAGGTATGGTCAGAGTCAAAAAAAAAAAAACAGAAAATATTTATAAAATGTAACCTTGCTGAGTTTCTTGCCTGTTCTTCTCAGTTGAAGGCCGAACTGCCAAATGCCGAACGGCCAAACTGGAGGTAGCTTCAGTAGCTTTGACCTTCATAGGTCAGAAGGGCTTCTAGGGCCTAAATTGAATAAATGGCTTTGACTTCGACTTATGATGATAATGAAATATTTTTAATTAAATAGTACTCAAGAGGTTACCAATGGTACGGACAATATTGTATTCTCAAAAACGTACAGAACTGAAGCTGTAAAGGCGGGCTCACATATCAAGGGCGGGACACAAACATGCTCCCAAGTCATGTACAATCTGCGACGGCATCTTTGGATGTTACTTCGCAATCTACTGTACAATTTTGTATGAAGTAAAGCCGTAATATTAAAATTCCCAAGGTGATATTGAATATTTTAAATAATGTTGCGTATTATACTGTATTTGTACTTTCTTGTTGAGCATTGAGTTTGCTACAATTGTTGCAAAGAACTTTATATCTAAAGGATTTTATGATATATATTTTCTTTGTTCGAAAAAACTTATTCAAATGACAAAATTTTCACGTATTTTCGATTGTTACAATTATTTTACCTTTTATATTCAATCATAAATTCTTGAGTCTAAAACAAACCAGATTATTGCGATCGGAATTTTAAATTACATTTCAAACCATATCGTTTTCTACAAAATGGAGTACCTATTGTAGGATAGCGCGATATTTATTAGAAAAAAGATAGTATCGCAATAGATTCAGATCCCATTGACCATGCAAGCCTGCATTAGGCATCGTAAATATGAATTTATGGCCAGCAATAACTGGTAAATAAATTGCTGTCGCGAAAAAATTCTGAGTAAGATGAGGGTTTCGTATAAACAATATTTATTTATTGGTCCTAATTATTGTGACTGCTAAACCTTATAAATTCCAATTATATTCAAAAATCTATATATTTAGGTTTATTATTTTTTGGTTTTCAGTTTTTTCGGTGGTTTAATTTTTTTGTTAAAAAGTTTTTATTTTATAATTTTTTGTGCCTATAATCTACTAATTACTACATGCTTAATGTTTTTTGATTACTTTTATAATGTAATACACCACTCGCCATTAAAATCGGTGAGTGAACAATAAATCACACCTGTTTTACCACCCTTAGGGTAGGTATTTTTTATCCTAATTTATATGGGGTAACGACGTATACGGTATACCCTATCCAATAAAAAAAGAATGATCAAAATCGGACTACTCTGTAAAAAGTTATACGTAATAATACATAAAAAAGAAATATATATACGCGTCGACTTGTAAACCTCATCGTTTTTTCGTCGGTTAAAAAGTAATTTTGAACTTTTGTGTTTTAGTAGATTGCTCGCGATAACTTTGCTGATTAAAATAAAGAATATTTAAAGATTGTTCTTAGTCTAAATCTATCTTATTACGTGAGATGGTTTAAGCCAAGTCTAGTAAAACTCAGGTTTTAAGATAGTCCTGTATTTTTTGTTAAGTAACGTTAAAAAGTGGCGGATATATTCTCAAGACCTGGGTTTTGCTGGACTTGTTTTAAACCTTCTCATTATAATTTTAATTATTTTATATGGATTTTATTTACCCTTTATATGGATCAAAAATATTTTGGAATAAAGCATAGGATACAATTATCACGGAAAAAACATTAGATCCCACGAAAACCCTGGTAAAACCGTGGATTAAACATACTTTATAATATAATTAGTATTATTGTTTCAAAGAAAATGAAACTCACCTGGGCGAAGCCGGGCAACTTTTTATCAAAGACTAAAAATAGTTGAAATATAAAATACTTTATTATTGTCTAACAAAACTATCGATATGCCTGTTCTTTCAATGTTTTAAAATATCTTTTTATAAACGATCATTCATATTTTTTCTGCATATTATGGCTTTTGTAACAGTGCACTGAACCCAAAAAGCTATGCATATGTGAGTACATTGTGAAAGTA
This sequence comes from Achlya flavicornis, assembly GCA_947623365.1. Lineage (NCBI taxonomy): Eukaryota > Metazoa > Arthropoda > Insecta > Lepidoptera > Drepanidae > Achlya > Achlya flavicornis. Next base: position 3,328,122 of record OX392482.1, on the reverse strand, counting down.
TTTTAGTGGCTTTTTCCTACCATAAATAAACATGCAGCTATGTGTTTTTTTTTTAATATTGATGTTAATCACCACACTTCGTTCGTCATAAATATTGTCATAATATTATGTTCTTGTGTTATTTATGACGAGTTCTGCGCATTGCGGGACAAATACACTGAATGGACATGTTTTTTTCTTTATGAACATGATACATTAACATTAATACATTTTACATAATAATCGCATGCCTAATTAGGTTACCTGTGTTACATTGAAACGATTACCTACACATTTACAATATTACCTGCAATAATGCAATAATAATTTTGATTTGATTGAATAATGCACAGATTACAGAATAAGGTAGATGGAGTGCGCGGAACACGGGAGTGAGGCCAAAAAAGCAAATACAAATTGAAAAACACGTACCTGGTATTCGCTTTTGAATTTGTCTTTGCTTTGTTTAACAAACTTTATGTAACAAAAAACACTTTCTTTATTAATAAACTGTGGTTAAACAATGCAAATACAAACTGGGAAACGAATACCAAATATCTGATTTTCAATTTGTATTTGCTTTTTTTGGCTTCACTTTCGTGTTCCGCGCGTTTCATCTGCCTTTTATCTGTACAATTATACTATCGATCGATCGAGTGAACTTTGCTCGGTGTACAAACAAAAAAGTAAAAGAAATGCCAGTTTACAATATGACGGTTTGACAAGGATAGATTATAAATTAATACGTTTTTTTTTATTTTTGACTATTTATTTACTTTCTGTTAGGAATATAGCTAAATATCAGTGATATAAACATGGAAATCTTCCTATGCCGTTAATGGCATAGGAAGATTAATACGTTATATTGTAAGCAGTATGGTACAGTTCACAATTAATCGACAGTTTACAATCTCGCTAGGTAGATTATAAACTAACCCCCTTATTCATAATAAAGTTATCAAACGTTGATTAGCTAAAATTCTGAAGTCTTTATCTGACACGTGACATTTGGTGATCGACAGAGTGAGACGGAGGACACTATTACACTGATTTAGTTAAAAAGCGACTATGAATAAAGGGGGTAACAGTTTTCACAAAAATACGGTGACATATATTAGAAAAATAGGGATGTATCCTGGGTGAAAAAATAATAATTCTAATAAGTCCGTCAGTTAGATTATCAAAAAATACTGGACACGTAATTTTTGTTTTACTAAATCATTAACAATTGACAAAGATAAAGCGTGACTAAGTTCGGGAGTGGGGGCTCGTGACGTCACTTGTTACTAAAAAGTGTACCACACCGTGACTTGACGCAGAACTTCAACAAACCATATCCTCGTATTTTTTTGTTTAATTGACAAAAGAAAAAATACGTGTACAATATTTTTAGATAATGTATATGACGGACTAAATAATTTTTTTCAGGAAACTAGCCCATTTTCGTTTAATATAGAATCTGTGGAAATAGGAAATTTTAAACGGTTTGTGAATACAATTTTAATATAATTTCTGCCAGCCTTCTGGGAACCTTGCCGTTAATCGGAAGCAGCGGCAGACTTGAGGAAATTTTCTATATATAGATTGTATTTTGTACATATTTGTTGTAAATAAAGATACTGAATTAAAACCATTTTAGTGAATATTGTGGATAATATACCTACATGTAGTTTGTGAATTAACACTAAACACAAAAAAGTGTATTTATAAAAGTTTTGTTAAATTACAAGTAAGTATTAAAATTAAGTAAGATTTAATATATGATGATTTTAAGAAATCATCTTATCTAAACAACAAAGTTACATAACTCGCGATCCAATTACTCAATCGTAAAGTAAATGAAACCTTACAACGCAATGAACAAGCTATTAACACACTTCTGCAAGTTGCATTCTCGGGCGACGTTCAAGATTGCCCATACCCACCGAACTTTCTACATAATATTAAAATATCGCACGCTACAATACAATGTATGACGACATTTAGGGCTGTACAAAGAGAATTTAAAATGGCTGAGGTACTTATAAAACTTTCAAAGTATAGAATATTAATATCAAAGAGAGGAAAAGCATAGATATTTTGTAACCATCTTATAAAAGGTATCTAACTAATATTTTCTTAGTTTCAGCTACTATATAATCAATTTTAAATACTTTTTAAAAGAAGACTACAGATTATTAATTTAAATATAGTTAGATCATTACTATGTTCTTTTTTAAGTAAGCGATAAAAAAATAGGTAATTTATTTTTATTATTTTGCAGGTTGCATTTATAATGTTACATAAATAACATACAGACCCGTGTCGACAACCCTGCGTATATAGTGTCAGATACATAGTGTTTCTCTTGAAAATAGCGCAACGACGCCATTTGTTCTCCAAATAGGAAGTAAAGTTGTTTTCTCGCTTCTCTTTTGAGAACTCGCTTGAGAAACTTTTCTTTTACTCTTGTTGGTGATGCTTCAGGAACCTGTGTTAGTGTAGATACATCCTAATCTCATTTCTAGGGTTAACGAGTTCACTGTGGCATGACTGCTAAACTTGGGCTTTAACATTAAAACTATAAAACTCTCGATACACACAACAAAACCTGAAAGCTAAATAAATTACCTACTTTATTAATGTAACTAATCAACACGATATCTATTTTTGAATTGAAGGCGAATATTTGTATATAAAAATTTCCATAAAGTGGCCAATACACACCACAAACACACCACAGATTTTCAACTTGAGAGATGTGGAATCAGCTCCCCGCCGTGGTTTTCCCAATGGAGTATAGCATGGGGTTTTTCAAATTTCAGATTTCTGCAGGGTAAGCAACGTGCGAGTGATACCCATGGTGTTACTAGCGTCCATAGGCTACGGTAACTGCTTACCATCAGGCGGGCCGTATGCTTGTTTGCAAACTTATTTGTATAAAAAAAAAATCTTGCCAGGTGGGTATGAAAAAGTACCCTTCCACCGAACCATGGTTTCCTCACCATGTTTTTATCCGCGGAAAGCTCATGCTCGTTAGTTTGGAACTCTGGATGCAGGAGGTAATCCCCGGAATGACTGATCCGATTATGAAAATTCTTTCACTGATTGGAAGCCTACTTCTGAGTGTTATATCTTCTACATTTTTTTAAATTATTTAAAGAGAGATCATTTGGATTGCGTTTAAAAAAATAACAATGAAAATCATTGTTATTATAGCAAGCGCGTCCTTCGCGAGAACCAATAGGTTAAATATAAGTAAAATAGAGAGTAAATTATTTTTAATAATTAGCCAATATCTATGGTTATATCAAAAAGTATATTTTGAGCAACTGACAACCAACCTAACATATTGATCAGTGCTCTAAGCGGAATAGCTTTGGTACTCTAACGATTATACTTCCTTTTATAATAAAATTCTAAAATGGATACGTTTTATTAAACACCACAATATTAGAAGCAACTAAACCATCGGTGCTTAGAAGGAATGATTTCGAATGTAATTTTGTTCCCATTTGAGCAGCGTCCCAAAATATGGATCGGTGCCCAAAATGGAATATCATCGGTGCTCAAAAAATCAGTGCTCAAATGGGAGTACTTCGTAACAAACACGTGTCAAAGATACTGTTTAATATCTTCTAGCATAACCTCGGTGGACATAAAAATGGTTTAAAAAAAATACAATTCCATATAAGAGACCATAATCTATGCGTCTTAAACTATAAGTCACTAATCTCATTCCACCGCTTGCTAGAAGAGAAGTTAATCATCCTAATGGTGCGTCCATGCAACGCGAAGCGAGCACGAGCCGAGCCTCTAACGAACAGGATTCGTTCGTTGCTCGCGATTTCAAGCATGGACGTTTCAAGATGTACTTAACGAGCCTTCAACGAGCCTACAACTAGCGCGATTCGAATCCCTGTGTTCGTGAAAACTGACAATCGGGCGGAGCGCAGTCCACGCTACGCGAATCGTACTCGCAGTGTGCTCGTTCGTGGCTCGGCTCGTGCTCGGTTCGCCAAGCATGGACTCACCATTATATTACGCAGTTGGATTACTCTTAATACATTACAGTTAATTACAATGAGTTAATAGAAAACAAGTGGATCCTGTAAGTCGTGTTGGTAACCAACATGTCTGCGGTTGGCCTGAAATCCTTTTAGGCTCATGTGGGACTGGAGTATTCAAACGGACGAGGATTTTGGGATACATGGGAGTTTATTGCAGCGAACAATTTTGTTGGTCTTTTGTTGCTTGAATACCAACTAGCTTCCAACCGTATCTTCAACCGTGATTCCAGGATGATAAATAAGTACCATTTATGTCTTATTCTAGAACCTTATGTAACTTAATACAAAAAAAAAACATAATTTTCATAGTATTTAAATCATTATTTATTACCGGGATTAAAAGAAGCCTAATTAATAAAAATATTAATAATATTTGGCATGCAGATAGCCTATGGTATGGAAAAGGACATCGGCTACTTTTTATCCCGGGAACGCGGGTGAAACCGCGGGGGACAACTAGTTAACAAATAAAATGACAAATCAATAAAAAATAAAATTTGAATGAAAATTGTTTACCTATTTACAGTTTGATGGAACTATCATGTTTTTTCAAATGCGTATCAAATTTGCTCGATAAAGCCTTCAGGATACTTGGGACTAGTCCGCATCCTTGAGAGTATGGAAGCGTTCTTTCAACGAATGATCGCGTAAAAGTCATCGGTTCTAGCCTGAGCGAACATAGTTGACTCGGCACTCGAAGTTGTCCAAGAATATGTCTATCTGGGACAAACTATCCAGGTAGGGACAACTTCGAGAAAGAAGCTGAACGCAGGATTCGTTGGGCAGCATTTGGAAAACTTCGTCATATTTTAAGTCGCCTATACCGCAGAGTCTCAAAACAAAGGTATACAACCAGTGCGTCCTGCCTGTGATGACCTACGGAGCCGAGACGTGGACACTGACGCATAGACTGGTCCGAAAATTTAAAGTCAGTCAGCGAGCTATGGAAAGAGCTATGCTCGGAGTTTCTTTGAAGGATAGAATTCGCAACGAAGTCATCCGACAAGAAACCAAAGTGACCGACATAGCTCAACGAATTAGCAAGCTGAAGTGGCAATGGGCCGATCACATCTGCCGCAGAACCGACGGTCGATGGAGCAAGCGAGTCTTAGAGTGGAGACCGCGTCTTGGCAAACGTAGTGTGGGGCGCCCCCCAGCCCGATGGACTGACGACCTCATAAAAGTGGCCGGACTGGGCTGGATGCGGTTGGCAAGAAACCGGAAGGAGTGGCGCGCTCTGGGAGAGGCCTATGTCCAGCAGTGGACTTAAGAAAGGCTGATTGTGATGATGATGAACATAGTTGAGGCACTACAATATCTTGGTTTCCATATAGCATAAAATACAGCACGATAAAATAACTCACCGTATGTTTAGACGGTACATTCGAACACTAACTCCCAAGGGATTAAGGAAGTATACCTACCATTTGTCACTCAAGAAAGGGCTTTGAATGGCCGCCATTGTTTTGAAGACACTAAAATCATTGGATAATAACCGGCAAGTGGGGACTACGTCCGTACAGACTTGCAAATGGTCGTATTATCTCTTTCATTGTTGAATGAAAGGGTTTGACTATTCTTACTTATTCCATGGTACTTATATTGTTGTATCAGACTTCAGGATGTGAGACAATAGTCGTCTAAGTTATAGAGGTAAGTGGAAGAATAATAGAAGTGTATTTCATGCGAATTTAGGTTTGTATAATTTGAAGAGTACAGGAGAACTTTAGTTTTTAAGGTTGAAGTTTTTTTTATTTCAAATTGGAAACCTAGCATATGAACTGGCTAATGGTAAGCGGTTATTGTAGCCTATGGACGTTTGCAGCACCCGGGGCATCACTCACGCGTCTAGGCAAAAGTACAAAATATTTACAGGCGAAATACAAAAAAATAAAATAATATTTGAATTGTATATGATTTTGCCGTGATTTTGACTCACTAAATGCAGAAATCTATGAAAGATTATTGTGGCATTATTCTTAAATTCAAGTAAATATTTCAATCAGTTTACCAATGAAACTTTAGAAAAGAGAGGTAGAGCATAGCGTTTATTCGCTCAAAGAGCAGCTCGACTGGGGAAGTACCTCCACCTTACAGAATACCGCAGACAAATAACTTTGTGTTGTGTAAAGTTGTGTTCCTGCGCGTGAGTAAGGTCGCCAGAGCTCATAGGGGAGGGGGGAAAGGTCGGTAACGCGTGAGCGATGCTTCTTGTGTTGCAAGCGTCCATATGGCTACGGTATGGCCGCCATCAGGCGAGCTGTATGCTTGTTAACCGACTTATTTGTATAAAAAAAAAAAACAAATTCATGAAGTCTTACAAAAAACCAAAACAGAAAAATAATAATTACTAATCATATAATAAGAATCCTTAATATTCGATAGATTGAAGTAGGCAGCATAATATTTCCAAGCTGACGTCTTGTAGTAGTTTATTTTCCATACTTATCGGAAGCAATGAACATAAAATGTGAAACAAAAGACTGTCGCAAACTTTTAGCAGCAAGCTCCGACGCTTGCATAGACTTCTTAAGAAATTAACGTTAAATTAGGGATGTCAGCAACAATATTATTTTAATTTTGAATAAAATAATAATTGGACTGTTTTAAAAAAAACTTAAACCGACTTCAAAGTACACGAAGAAGTAATCAAATCCTGATCTGATGACAATGGGACCAAACGGGAAGTGTACCCTTCCAGACAAAAAAAGTATTTTCCAAATCGGTTCATAAATGACGGAGTTATGAGGTAACAAACATAAAAAAAAAAAAAAAAAAAACATACAACCGAATTGAGAACCTCCTCCTTTTTTTGAAGTCGGTTAAAAAACCAAGCTACGAAATTAAATTTTAAATAGGATTGAACGACGTGCACCTCAATTTCAAGGAATTAACAGTATTTATATTACATGCTAATAAACTTGCATTGTATATATATATGTGTGTTCGGGTCAAATCTTGCATGTCAAATTTAACCCACTTCCAGTGGTTGGATTGACTTGATATTATGTATACATTAGAATATTGGAAGACAATGCAAGTACAGTCAACAAAAAGTACGGTCACCAAAAAAGCTTTTATGATTAATGAAAAAATGATTTTTTTAACAAAATCTTATTTAAAATGTAAATGTTAATGTTTCTGGTCGAATTAATCTTTAAAGTAATTTCATGTCTATTTTCTAGTTTAAATATTATCTACACTACATTTTAGCTATGCAAAGTAGAAATTATTAAGGTTTTCATAATTGAAAATACATCAACATTTAAGTTTATCTTTAGATCGTGTCAACCCTATTTTGTAAAGAATAGGAGCTGCCAACATTTAGATCAAACACAAACTTTTGCGATGCAGTCCAAGTTACCAACCTCATAATAAATATGATATCACAAACTATTGTAATTAAGACTTGCTTATCAAACATGAACAAAGATGGTGGAATATTAAAAAAATAACAGCAAAGTAAAAAGACAATCCTAACTATTATAAATGCGACAGTGAGTTTGTTTGTTTGTTACGCCTTCATGCCTCAACTACTCAACGGATCACCATTAAATTTGACATGTATATAGCCTATGGTATGGAGAAGGACATAGGCTTTTTATCCTGGGAACGCGGGTGAAACCGCGGCGCACAGCTAATCAGCTTGTAAATCTCTTCAAGTGAAACAATAGTGCTGTGTAAAGGGGGATAACGGGGTATACTTACTTACTTAATCCGTTGATTTAATCGCTTATTCTAGGGTATCTACTTCTATTCGCCAATTTTCATCGAAATACGTTCAGCCATTACGTCGCAATTGAGTAAGTAAAATATAAAAATACCCACATGATCGGAAAAACAACTGTGTGGTGATTACCACACAGTATGATATGGATGTACTCCGCATGTCTAGTAAGTGTTTACAGGTCGGTTAACGAAAGCTGGCACGTTCACAGTACTCATAAATTTGCAATCAGTCAAGTCTAATGGACGAATGCAAAAATAGACCACTCTATATTTATGAGCAGTAGCAAAAGCAAAACAATAACTGTCTCCTTCATACTCATAAGCTTGACTTTGCGCGAGAGAGACGGTGTAAATGTGTTGAAACGTGCCAGCTTTAGTTAACCGACCTGTACTTACTATAAAATTATATTAGTTTTATTATAAATATTTAAATGTATCATCCAACTTCATTATTTTAATCACAGATATCGAATTTTAATGGACGTCCTCATTTAAAAGGCACATCACGCGTTAACTTTATTAACATATTTCCGCTCTATTTGAGTTAATCAATGAAACAATGATGGAAATTTAAATTCTCACATAATAGACTAGCTATTTACTTTTATATAAAAAAAACACATGCACTAAAAAGCTACACAAAATGTCCTAAAAGTTTATAGACATGCATGCGAAGCTGGTCTATAGCAATGACTTTGGCCATTTAATCTGAGCTTTGGCTTGGAATATTACCACAGATTAAAGACCCTAAGCCTCAGATTTTTTATCAAAAGCAAGGATGCGCTATTTTACAAGGAATTTTCTGCGCTCATGAAATATACGAACATAATTATTTTATTTAACATAATCTTATCTCATTCACTAACCTTTCCTTTTTCCTTGTATACTACTAACATTATTAATGAGAATTTTTGGTGTGTCTATGGTTCTTACCACTCAGCTCCTCAAGTTGAACGGATTTCATAAACTTTGTTATAAAGTTACTTTGGGTCACGGAAAAGGATATAGCATATAGAAGTGAAGAAAACATACCATAATAGTCGGGTAATTTACGGTGACCGTCTAACTGGTTACAACTCCTATTGCAAGTAGTCCATTTTCATTTATTAAAGAAACTATAAATATTTTATGTCATTATATAATATTATATATCCTACCTACTTTGATTTAAAACTCAAATTAGCTGTGGGCGGACACTTCAGTTGGTAATGAAAGCAGAAAGAATAAACGCGATAAAACACGTCCACAATCTTAAATTCCAATAACCAGTGACTTCAAAGTAATTTAGAGCTCTTTAAGTGCCGCTTGAACGCCTACATTCTAAAAAACTGGTTGAGCTTTGTTCGCACCTAGATTGGTGTCATTTTTTAACCTTCTCTGAAATGAAAAAATATATGTCTGGCGTAAATACTGGTGGGATCGATAAGCCGTATATTATTCAGCTATCACATACCAAAATTTGATCCACTTTTTACCACTGGTCTCAGAATTATTATTATTTGTTGAAATGTCATTTATTGAAATTACAACCAAATAACTCAAGGTATCGATATTTTTTTAATACTATCTTCTTATATATAAAATTTTCGTGTCACAATGTTAGTTACCTTACTCCTCCGAAACGGCTTTACTGATTTTTACCAAATTTTATATGCATATTCAGTAGGTCTGAGAATCGGCTACTATCTATTTTTATATACCCCTAAGTGATAAGGGTAGGCACCACGCGAACGAAGTCGCGCCGGTCAGCTAGTATAAATATAATAATAATTCCGAACCTTGTGGTAAAAAGTGTATTGTCTAAAGTATCGACCCCCTAAAGTTGGAGCACTATTTACATCCTGTATAATATCATTATCATCATCAGATTAGGGTTGCCCAGTACTCTTAGACCCTGGGCCGTTTTAATCCAGCGGCTCCCAGCGACCATGACAACTACGATGATGCCGTGATGCAATATCAGCCAAATAATCCAGAAATTACCAAACAGATAATTCATCATCATCATCATCAGCCTATAATGTCCCACTGCTGAGCACAGGCCTCCTTTCACAAATCAGGGTGAAAGGGAATGGGCAGATACTCCACCACGCGTGCCCACTGCGGATCGGTGGAGGTAGGCTAGTGGCCAACCTACTGTTGGAATTTTTCAAGCCGCCTAGGAGGCATCCAACTAGCTTATCGACTAATACAATTAAGTGATAACCGGGACCAACGGCTTCACGTGCCTTCCGAAACACGGAAACGCTCGATTTGAAATACCACTAGACGGTCACCCATCCAGGTACCGACCACGACAGACATAGCTTAACTTTGCCGATCGATTAAGAACGGCTAATCATGCTACACCACGAGCGCTTCATTATAACATACATTGCATTATAATGCAATATCTCAATATAACAATCAACATTTACAGTGTATAGGCTGGTGTTTGATCACAATCTCATCATGGCAAGTGATGATGTAGCCGAAGGTGGTAAGCACACAAAGCCTAAAAGGAACTGGCTCTCAATTGCAACTGTCGGAACAAACCCATAGGTGCTTGGCAGCGACATATTTTCAACTTGAGAGTGGTAGCCAGCCAGATGGGTTCTACAAAGTACCCTACCACCGTGCTATGGTTTCCTCACGATGTTTTCCTTCACCGAAAGCTCAAGCTCATTGTAGGATTCGTACCCGGGACCTTCGTCTCGGTATCCAACGTCACTAGCACTGAGCTATCATCGCCTTAACTGACTGGCTGAATTATAGAAATAATTTACTTATTATGAGTCATAATGTACCATCTTACTATAGATATCAGTTAATTGATACAAATGCCCTTGTATTTGGAAACCTTAAGCCATCGTTTAGCATCCATCACTGGATAACGCTCGTTAGAGCATTTAGGGATCCGGGGGTCGCTTCGATAGCTCTGACAAAAATAATGTGCTGCATTACGGATAATGTCTTGGGTTATGCTCCATTGCAATCGGGGGTATATCTTTGTCAGGTTAAAGGAAAATAATCCTTAGTCATCACTTTTTTGGGTATAAAGCAGGTTATCCGCTGAGACGATTAAACCGCAGAAACGATTAAACTTTATGTGAAAATTCATCCTTTGCTTTTGAAGGGCAAGGATGCTGAAGAATGGAAGGCAGAATTAGTAAGATCTACTCATGTGGTTTTCCCATGATGATGGACTAAGTTTTAAACTAGGTTTTAAGTTAGCTATTTCACACTAAATTTTGTTTAATTAGTAGAAGCTCAATCTTTGCTTACCTACAGTAACTAAGAGGTAACAATACAAGAACTCTACAGAGTATGGTGTAAATATTATAAAATTATCTAATAATTATTTTTAATGTTTGAAAGATGAATATTTTTTATTTTTTCTTGTAATAGTCAAGTAATTTATTATCTTCCGTAAATATAGTGAGAATACAGAACAAAATAGAAATAAAAAACATCAAAATTATCAACAACAAAAAATATCAAAGTAGATACTTATACGAATGAAACACTGACATATTATAGGTGATTCAAATATCTTTGTGTTAAAATTAATAACATGTAGCGTTCTCAAAACCCTTCTGTAACAAGTACATCGTAATAAAATTCATCAAAATTCGAACAAGTTACTGCTTACTTAATTCACTACATTATTCTATGTACGTTCATAAAATATCCCAAGATATAAAGTACTTGCACAACGAAAATTTTCCTGCAAAATTTTCGTGAATCACTTCCATTCTAAAACACACTTTAGGTAACTACTTTTAGGTTTATTTTCACATGTCAAACGTGGAGTCTGGTTGCAGTGATCGATGCAACATACATTCCCTTCAAGCGAACCAATTTGGTTGATTTTGTCCAAGGATTTTGCCTGTTATGGGAGCTTCGAAGCAATTCCAGAGCCTATGTGGGTCTTGTTAGTTTTAACTTATTTTAGTTGTGGGAAGCGGTTATTTCTAATGGAAAGAAGATTGGTTTGGAGCTGCTATAAGATACAATGTAATCTTTGTAATCGATTTGGGAATTTGTGTACTATAAAAGACATTAAAAGGTACCTACTTAATTCAATAGAAGGAATACTTTTACCTGAACTTAAACATACTGTATTATCTTTACCGTTATCTCACCGTCGTAGGTATGTGACGATATATCTGAAAGTGGTATGCAAACAATACCTAGAAACCTAGTTTTTTATACTATGAAAAACCTATATATAGTAAAAACGTGTAGCAATATGCCTACGTAAACATGTCTCGTTCTTTCATAATACAATAATTCATTCATATGTATCTATCTGTATATTTAGTATAAAATATTGTCTTAATTTTTATTACTATTTATTTATTCTTAGTTTTGGTTTTATTGGACACCCCCGTCTTTACAGTTTGTTTTAACTCCTCTCCATCCAAAGGTTGCCTGGTAGAGATCACTTTTAGTGATAAGGCCGCCCATTGTAACACTTTATTATTTTTATGTTTTTTATGTTAATTGTTTCTTTTTGTTTTTTGGTGTAACAATAAAGTATTATCTATCTATCTATCTAATAATATGTATGAAAAAATTGTTATTTTTTGAATGTCAACTTATTTTTTTAAGATTTTGAATTCAAATGTTACTTAGAGTCCGGAAAAAAATTATGGTACAATATTTTGACTGGATTTTTTACAGGCTTATGTCGGTAACAAAGTCCTGCAACATTAAATTTATCATGTGACTTGTAAATAGCCTTAAGTGTAAAATATGGACTGCATTTGAGTGCACGTGTAATAAATTATAACGGTACATGCAAGAATTAACAGCTTTTTGCCAATTTTCTGTAGGTATACATTTTTGTTCATATTTATAAAATGTTCAAAATTGATCAAAAATTGTTCATCATTTAGCGTGTTGATGTTTATGTTAATGTATATTTGAAATGAAAATGGAATAATATTGCAATAATAAAACTTTTAAAATTATATTCCCATCTTGATTTTTTTGCCGGATTCATTAAAATTTTGGTGTATTACAAACCATATTTGTGTTCTTTAAGTATTCAAGGTAAGGCAATTTGTTTGAACCGACTTCAAAAAAAGGAGGAGGTTCTTAATTCGGTTGTACTTTTTTTTAACTCCGCCTTTTATTAACCGATTTGAAAAAATATTTTTTTGTCTGGAAGGGCCCCGTTTGGTCGCATTGTCATCAGCTAGGGATTTGATTACTTCTTAGTGTACTTTGAAGTCGGTTTAAGTTTTTTGTAAAACAGTCCAACTATTTTTTATGTTTTTTTTATTTTACTTGAGTATAACTATAATTTTTATCAAAATCATGGATGAATCTACATTAAATCTTCGTATCGCAACAAAATTTGTGTCAATAGTATAAGTTAAACTTTATTTCTACTTTTGTTTTCGTGGCATTTAAGTAGCCCCACGTTGGGCGCCATAGTTAATTCGAAGCATCTATCCATCTTCGTGATCTAGAAAGTACTTTTACGTACTTTACAAAATGTTAACTTACAATTGACTAGCTTTACCCGCGGTTCATACCATAGGGTATGTATGTGCATGCTATCATTCTAATTTCATGATAATCGGTTAATAGTTGAGGCGTGGAAGCGTAACAAACAAACTCACTTTCGTATTTATAATATTATAGGAAATTTGAGATATAAACCAAACAAGGAACTTATCCCGGTGTACACAATAGCTACCTACCTACACATAGTACCTATATGCAGTTCAGTATAAGATATATCTATATCGGCATAAAGCACATTTACTGTGGTATCTGTTACAAGCAGCGATAACCACACCATGCCATGTTATCTCCATTATGTGACATGTACTATCAATTTACAAGGTTTTGACTGTATTTTGACTATGTAACATTATATTAACGAAGACGGTTGTGTATAGTTTCAATCACAGATTTAAAGTTAGATTTATTATCTAGCCTTCGTCCAAGCGTGCCCAACGCGTCGGTTGAATAAAATTGCACAATGGTTTTCATACTATTTGCTAAAAAGCGCTTTAAATTATGAATCATCATCATATCAGCCCATGGATGTCCACTGCTGAACGGATATAGGCCGCCTGCATCCAGCGGCGCCCAGCGACTCTGGTGGGAGGGCGTCCCGCTCGTCGCTTTCCAGTACGTGGTCGCCACTCGGGAACCCTTCCTTCCCATCGGTTATCGGCTCTTCGAGCGATGTGGCCTGCCCATTGCCACTTACTAACTCTACGAGCTATGTCCGTCGTTTTCGTTCCCCTACGAATGTCCTCATTTCAGACCCTGACCTTATGACCCTGAAATTATGAATTGCGTATTTATAAATATGTATATACTTAAAAAATAAACAAACAGCATTACATTACACCTTTTATAAATTCTTATACATATCTTTGCACCCATACTCAGAACAGACAGGATATTGGATATTAATTGAGGATTCAAACCACGATCTGTGGCGTACTACCACGCCAATTCTAATTCCCACACCAATCTGCACGTCCATTTCTTTGTCCAGATAAAATCTATACTAACAAATAATAATATAATAAAGCTGAAGAGTTTTTTGAACACGCTCATATCTGGAACTACCAGTCGGATTAGACAAAATCTTTTTGCATTAGAAAGGCTAAATCTTGAGGAAGGTTATATGCAATACTACATGGCTTAACTAGTCTGAGATAAAAACATGCAACACATGAGATAAAAATATACAATTTTTAAGCCAAAAACGCAAATACTAAAGTGTCAAATTACTGAGCAGTAATGAAAGAGCGAGCTTCTTGAATACTAATTTTTTCTAAGACCGACAAGGTAAAAGAGTAATTTCCTTCAAAGTATAATTTATTGCGATTTTATGTGCCATAAAAACACATTGTAGATGGATAAGACGGTTTTAATAAAAAAATTGGTGATTTTACTACCACTCTGAGTTTAACCGATATACAATATTTTTAGTCAGTTTTTTAAGCTAATCCTTGCTAGGGTTCTTTGTCCACAGGGGTCGGTGTTGGGCCCGTTGCTGTGGAACCTAGCGTACGATGCGGTTCTGCGTGTCAATCTCCCCGCTGGCGTAAATGTCGTTTGCTATGCAGACGACACGTTGGTGGTCGCCAGTGGGGATACCTTCGAGGGGACCAAACAGCTCGCCGAGCTTGGGGTGGAGGTCGTCGTTGCCAAAATCCATGAGTTGGGTCTGGAAATAGCGCCTCACAAGACCGAGGCGCTATGGTTCCACAAACTGCCAAGAAGCAGGGAACCACCCGACTCGTGCGTCCGAGTAGGTGAGTCGGAAGTCGGGGTGGGGCGGTACATGAAGTACTTGGGCCTCACCTTGGACAGTCGCTGGGGCTTCGAAGAGCATTTTGATCGCCTAGTCCCCCGGATCGAGAGGGTAGCGGGTGCTATGCACAGACTTCTGCCCAATCTCGGGGGACCGAGAGAGGAAGTTCGCCGCCTCTATGCGGGGGTCATACGATCCGTAGCCCTTTACGGGGCGCCCGTATGGGCGAAGAGGTTGGCCATCCGACGCTGTCGAACAAAAGTCTACAGCGTCCAGCGTAAGATGGCCATACGGATCGTACGGGGATACCGCACAATATCCTTTGAGGCGGCAACTGTTCTGGCTCGCTTTCCGCCACTAGACATTCTGGCGGATATGGATGCGAGGGTATATGACCGGATCCGCATCGTCCGCCAGAGTGGTGGAGGTGATCCAGAAGAGGCGATCAGACGGCAGGAGCGACTTATCGCATTCGCAACGTGGCGCGCAAGGCTCTGCGAGGAGCGGCATGCGCGCAAACGCGTTGTCGAAGCAGTCCTGCCGGTCTTCGAGGCCTGGATGCAGCGACAAGGTGGACGACTCACCTACAGACTTACACAGATACTCACCGGGCATGGGTGCTTCGGTGATTATCTGTGTAGGATCGGACGTGAGGCAACGGCGGCTTGCTTCCATTGTGGTGGGAGCGACCAGGACTCCGCATCGCACACGCTCGCGGTGTGCCCCGCGTGGGAACCCGAGCGGCGGATCCTGGTCGACCTGATCGGTTGGAATCTCTCCCTGCCAGCAGTCGTGTCGGCGATGCTGAGCGGGGATACGGCGTGGAGGGCCGTAGCCTCCTTCTGCGAGACCGTAATGGTCCAGAAGGAGGCTGCTGAACGGGATCGGGAGAGGGCCGATCCCGCTCGGAGACGACGCCGCCGAGGTGCAGCAGTGCCTCGTGGCGGCCCTCCTGCCCTGTAGCTGGGGCTTAGAATCACAGCTACGGTGTTCCCCTGCCTGTCGTAAAAGGCGACTAAACGGGGACCTTCGGGGTCGTGGGCAATCGGGGCGGGGGCCCTGAACGCCCAGAAGCGGCCCCGAGGAGGACGATGGGTCGTTGTGGTCACGACTCATCGTGCGATAGCACTGCGAGGGTGCTGGGGGGAGGTATCACACTTCCCCCGGGACGGGCTATCACAGCGCCGCGCGTGGAGGGGCGAGCAGGTACGCGATCTGCACGAGAGCCCGCCCCCCTCTGTAGCGCAGGTGGCGACCACCGTGGGGTTTTAGCCGGTAAAAGTCCGGCATAACCAGGCCGCTCCCCCCAGGGCGGTCGGGTATCCTAGGAGGATTTCCCCACGTAAATAAAAAAAAAAAAAAAAGGGTTCTTTGTAAGTAATTTTAGGCTGTCAAGGGTAGGTTTCTGTTATAGTAAGGCAGTTAAGATCTTAGGAATATGGAGGTCAATTTGAGATATGAAATTATGTCACATAAATAGTCTGGCTCAATTTATTTACCAAAATATAGGTACCACATGTTATTGATAAAAAATAAAATGTAAACCTGTACATTTTCTAAAAATTACATTTCACTATCTTAAATATATTCTGAAGCGCTCGTGGTATAGCATGATTAGGCGTTATTAATCGATCGGCTAGTATTAAATTGATTAGTTTTCGCTCGGGCAAGTAGCTATTTAGTAATCTGTGACTCGGGGCAAGAAGTCTACTACCTACTTCGTCGATTCTACTGTCTACATACTACTTACTTACGTAGGTATCACGCAAAACTGACTGAATTCGAAAAGAAAACGCGTTCTTTATATAATTTAAAAAAAGATTCAAAATATTACATGAGCGTTAATTCTCAAATAATTTTTATTACATTTATAAAATGCAACAATTTTTTGTCTTACTGCTTGTTTATTCTGTAATTTCTGTTATTTTATACCTGTTCTATTATTGATGTATGTACTAGATTTTGTAACTGTATATATTTTCCATTTTAAATATGGGTATGTACGTTGTTACCTTTTAAATAAATAAATATTTTTTCATTTAAACGAGTCATTAAATGGACATGAGAGATCAAATAGACGGGGTTGTCTAAAAGCTGGGGTTCCTGTACATAATTTATTAATAAAGATTTTCCGAAAATATCTAAACAATCTAATGACAATATTCTGCCTTCATCACCTCTACAAGTCATGATAAATAACAGGCAATATTACCTACACATTATATAAAAACTTAATTGAAACAAATTATAATAACAATGAGCGGCAAATTAAATGCAAGCAGGCCATGGTATTAATATGACCCAGAAATGTAAAGACGCCATGTTTCTATGGTTGCTTAGCGGCGACGTGTATTGAAACGAGGTTATGTAATTCTACCAAAACTTCTGTCCTACTAATTATATAATTGCGAAAATTTATGAGGATGTTTGGAACTCAATTACGCCATTTGAATGAAATTTTCAACAATGATAGATCATACCCCATAAACCTAGAACTCTTCATCCCGGAATAATACTAGATCCCGCGGTAAATCAAGTAAAGCTGCGGGCAAAAACTAGTATTTCTTAAATTTTAATAATGCCTGAAAAGTCAATTTTAAATGGTCACATGTAACAGCCGGTTAATCCGGGCCTGCATGGAGGTCTAGGCTCTAAATCACTATCGTTGTTAGTAGAGGATCGTACTCGTGGGATGTACATACCTATTTGATCTTTTTTTACCATGGTAAGTAATCAAAGGTGAACGCAGCCGCAGTTATCTATTTAGTCCTACAGTTAGAAGTATAGACTTATCGCGAGCCAAAGTATTCAAATAAATTGCCTTATTTTAATATGGATTAGATATAAAGATTTTACCATACAGTTACCGCCACTTTTAAATTGTTTATATGGCCCAATTTTCCAAATATTATATAGCTCTCATCCATAGAAAGCTGTAGACCTCGCGAATCTCGATAAATCTAGAAACTGCTCATAACATTTCACGAGAATCGGTTGAGGTATTCGACCTGTAGAGGAGAACAGCTGGACAGACATACGAAAGCATTTTTGCTCAAGTTGAAACGGAGACGGTATAAGACGTGAGATATCCCGTACATTTTGGTATCTCGTGTAAAAATACTGATAAAAAAAACTGGATGAGGTTTTTCTTTAGCTGCATATCAGTTATGATAGTAACATTAAGATTTTATAAATATCCGAGGATAGCAAAGTCAATAACCGAAAACATTTTAAAAATACATTCAAACGAAGCAATATTTCATATATTATTTCTATGCTATTAAATTTCGCGTTTCACGTGAAAGCTTTTAACTGTGACCGATATTAAAATAACTTTAAACGAGTTCAACTATCGATATTTCAGTTTGGGTAAGCTTAAAATAGGAAGTTTGTATTTTTGTTTTGGAGACGAGGCATTAATTTTAATGATACTAACATTAATGGGACATACTTTAAACCTCAACGCTTGTACTCAAACTAAGTAGAGCTTGTAATAAATAAATAAATAAATATCCTGGAACATTCTTCACCCGCGGTTATGTGATCCCAAACTAAGCAGAGCTGTACTATGAAAACCTGGATAACTGATATACTACAAACACAAATAACTTTTTTGTATATATACCTATACATATACTCACACCCAGGACATGCACTGAAGCGTGGCTGTTAGACTTTCTAACCTCTTCAATTACAGTAACAGTAAACATACAGTTTTAAAAGTAAAATAAAACCATATATATCATACTGTAGATTAATAGCTGTATTAAAAAAAACTCTTACCGTTTCATTTGTTATCACTCTTCAAAAGGGACCCCGACCATACACCCAAGCAGGCAATGGACCGGAATCCCCAGGGGAAACGAAAGCGTAGTCGTCCCGAACAAACCTGGCGAGGCACTGGCGAAGATCGGGAAGTCTTGCAGTGAGATCAAGAGTGAAGCTCAATACCAATAGGGATGGAGAGTTGCTGCGGACGCCCTCTGCCGCATCTAGGGGACATAGGATCATAAGTGCAAAAAAGGAAGTCAAAAAATTTAATAAAAAAACTCTTGGACCACTTCAAACAGAATGAAGATCCTGTCCTGAAATGGCAAGGCGTTATATATTTTCGGCTTCATATAAAGTTTTGAAATGAGTCGTTGATAGTTTCAGTATAAGTTCTCCCTAATACGATGGCGACATGGTACAATATAATGAATTGCTTCCGCCGTTGAAATATGCCGCTGAACGTGCTGTTTCACTGTCCCCATTATGGAATACCTAAATGATAGTAATGAAAGCGGATTCGGCATTGCTGATATTGGCCAAATGCGGTGTTTTGCGTCAAGACATTTGTGATTTATTGATGTAGTAGTTTGAGTCCCATCAGATATTTTGTTAATTGAACAAAAGCTCTGCGTTATGGGTATAAGATTCACTTTGAGTTGAGTATCGACTCAAGACTTGACTTTAATTGGCGTTCAGGTTCTCTGTGAAGTGCAAAATGACTATTATGGCGTCATTGTATTAATAATTATCCTTCTCATATAAGGATTCCTCAATCCTTCCTTCTTTTACCTAAAATAAACTTTAAACTAATATTGGTGCCGGTGCCGGTGATTGTTGGGAGCACTGTTCTCAGAGGAGTATGTTTACGTAGGACAAATTGTCCAACTTCGACAAAGAGATCAATCGAATAATCCAACTCGGCTGGGCAGCGTTCGGGAAGCTACGGCATATCTTCACGTCCAAAATACCTCAGAGTCTGAAGACAAAGGGTTTCAATCAGTGCGTGTTACCAGTGATGACATACGGGACAGAGACGTAGTCTTTCACTGCTGGCCGCATAAATAAGCTCAGAGTCACTCAGCGAGCTATGGAACGAGCTATGCTCGGAATTTCTCTACGTGCCAGGGTCTGAAATGGGGACATTTGTAGGAGAACAAAAACGACGGACATAGCTTGCAGAGTTATTAGGTTGAAGTGGCAATGGGCAGGCCACATCAACCGATGGGGAAGAAAGGTTCTCGAGTGGCGACCGCGTACTGGAAAGCGCCGAGCGGGACGCCCTCCAGGTGGACCGACGACCTGGTCAGAGTCGCTAGGCGCCGCTAGATGCAAGCGGCCCAGAACCGTTCGAAGTGGAAATCAATGGGGGAGGCCTATGTGCAGCAGTGGACATCCATAGGCTGATATGATGATGATGATGAATATTGGTAAACTTAAATTCCTTGTTGATTTTATTTTAAACACATAAGACTACAAGTTGTACCATAAAAAGGTTCAAGGCAATAAATTGTTCGGGGTTATGTGTTGCATGAATTTATAACACGTGATAATATGCAAATGAGTAATAAAGGAAAATTTGAGCATAGTACCCACCCAGCTAATTTTAGAGTTGCGTACATAATAAATTATTAGTTTTTTTTATCAAGAAATACATATTAACAAAACATATCTCCAACGGTTATTGACTGGTTTCGTAGTTACTTGTATGGGCGCCGGCAACGTATTCGCATAGATGAGTCTTTCTCTTCATGGTGTGAAACTACTGCTGGCGTACCACAAGGTGGCGTCTTGTCTCCACTTCTCTTTTCCATATTCAGTTCCTCAATAACTGACAAAATTTCTTCTCTCTACCACCTTTATGCAGATGATCTCCAAATTTACCGACAAACATCTTTTGATTCGCTTCCCAATGCAATTCAGTTCACTAATCAAGACCTTGCCCACATTTGTAATTGGAGCAAACGATTTGGCCTTATAGTAAATCCTTTAAAGACCAAAGCCATCATTATAGGTAGTAAATATTTTATATCCAGGATAGGTTGGGAGCAGCTTCCTGCCGTTACTTTTGATGGATTAGACATTCCTTATAGTAATGTAGTAAAATAAAATAAGATAGTACCTTATCCTGGGCCCCGCAAGTAGCGGAGGTTAGCAGAAGGATGTTTGCAGCGGCTGGATCTTTAAGACGCTTACGTAATTTCCTTCCCTTTGACACCAAGGTTGCGCTTGCTAAGTCACTTCTACTTCCCATTCTTGATTATGCGGACGCCAGCTACCTTGATCTCACCGTAGAGTAACTTAATAAACTTGAGCGCCTCCAAAACCTTTGTATAAGGTTTATATTTGGCTTACGCAAATACGACCACGTCTCTCAATTTCGCAATCAACTCAAGTGGCTTCCTATCCGCCTTCGCCGGAATACACACATATTGTCACTTCTATACACTATTCTTTTCAATCCTAAAGCCCCATTCTATCTCAAGGAACGCTTCGAGTACTACACCTCTCAACATCATCTTCTTCGTAGTTCCATTGAACTTAACCTTCAAACTCCCTCTCACACTTCTCACTTATATTCTCAATCCTTCACTATCCAAGCTGTACGTCTCTGGAATTCTCTTCCTCAGACTATAAGACGCGCCCAAACGTTAGACTCTTTTAAATCTCTTGTAATTTCACATTATCATACGCTTTAAACTTTCCTATGTCCAGTCTTTCTTTCTTTTCTAGTTATGTTGTTTATTTTATTACCTACATATTATTTTAATAGTATGTATTAGTTTATTATTTTGGTTATTTATGTATTAGGATTTATTATGTATTTATTTAAGTGTATTATTACATACTACACCTGAAAATATTGTTAAATATCCTGTGACCCAAAGGTTGTCTGGAAGAGATCGCTTAAGCCATAAGACCGCCTGTTTTCTATCACTTCCTCTTGTATTTGTTTTTCCTTCTTTTTGTGTATTGTTTATGTGGTGTACAAATAAAGTATATTTATGTTATGTTATGTTATTAATGAACTGGCAATAAAGATCTATATAAGAAAAGGATATTATCCGAAAGTTTCAAAATTCAAAATACAAAGTTTCAGCTGAAAATAAATTACTCAAAAATTCATACGTACTTTTTTCTTGCTTTTAAGTTTTTTGAATTAAAATCATAACCAACGTGTCACCGCTCTACGAGGATTATTTTATCTTCACGTCGCTTGCTAATATTATTATTTTCACGCGAACTATGCGCAAAGTACCAAAGAAGTCGTGTATTTTTACGCTTTCCGTTACACTTTGTACGTTCGGACCCCTTTTTAAACATATTGCGCGTACAGAGGAGTGCGATAATTGTCATAGTCACAATTTATTTAATTTTGGAGAAGTGCATAAACCTACATTCATGAATTACTTTCGAATTCCCACCACTTTTTGTGCCAATAAGTATTTAGTAAAGAACAAAAAACCGGCCAAGTGCGAGTCAGACTCGCGCACCGAGGGTTCCGTACAAACCTGTAGGTATATAAGTAAATGGTAGTATAGACCTGAGTATTTGATATTAATTTCAATTTATGACGTATTAAAAAAAAACTACTTACTAGATCTCGTTCAAACCAATTTTCGGTGGAAGTTTCCAGCGTAATGTACATCATATATTTTTATAGATTTATCATTCTCTTATTTTACAAGTTACAGGGGGGGGGACACACATTTTACCACTTTGGAAGTGTCTCTCGCGCAAACTATTCAGTTTACAAAAAAATGATATTAGAAACCTCAATATCATTTTTGAAGACCTATAGATAGACACCCCACACTTATGGGTTTGATGAAAAAAAAAATTTTGAGTTTCAGTTCTAAGTATGGGGAACCCCCAAAATTTATTGTTTTTTTTCTATTTTTGTGTGAAAATCTTAATGCGGTGCACAGAATACATCTACTTACCAATATAAGTTTCAATATTATAGTTCTTATAGTTTCGGAAATAAATGGCTATGGCTATGGATACGGAAGGACAGACAGCGAGACAGACAGACAGACAGACAGACATGACGAATCTATAAGGGTTCCGTTTTTTGCCATTTGGCTACGGAACCCTAAAAATCGGTCGAATAGCTTACATTCAGTAGTCTGAAAAGCAAGCGAGTTGGCTTTATCTCACGAAAAGTCTTTCCTCTTACTATATACATATCTAATTAAGCGAGCTCAGATTGTAACACTTTCAAGCGCTACTCAGATGATTATTTGCTTGCAAATTCAAATCTTGATTCTTAATAAAAGGCTTTTAAGCAAAATTAATAAAATAACTACTGAACCCACAACCCCAAACACATTTGTACTAATTAGCGTGATTAAAACAATTTGGAGGCGCGTGTACGCTGTACAGTGTAGTGTAGGGTAATCAAGGTACTATGATTTATTGTCACCCTATATAATTAACTTTAAGCTATTGGGGTGGGACCGTGTTAAGTGCACATGCACTAAATAGTCGAAGAATTTATAACAATACTAGATTTCACCTCGCGGTAAATTACCGCTTTCGCGAGAGTCTTCTGAAATAATATTCTATTTATTACAGAGTCCATCAATTAAATATGTGTTTTTCAACCAAACCCAAGCAGTAATAAAAAAAGACACATACACACAATCACAAACACTTTCTCAACTGTAATATTTATAAGATTTTAGGGTATGATATCATATCATGCACATAAAATACAAACAAACATACTCACAAACTTTAGCATTTATGGGTAAGGTACAGGTGTAGTTGGAAATATGTTAGTCATAGGGTGGGCAATTAATTTCATTGAAATTTTAATGAGGAGTGATTTTGTTTTCAATTTGCGTTCAAAATAAAAATTTGGTTGAAAATGCTGTACTATAATAATCTGTAATCGAACATACATTGACTTCAAAGACTTTTGCCCTGTGTATTGAAATGTCATCTTAAATGTACCTAGAACTTAGGTATCATACAAATTATAAATTTAAATTATTCTATAGCATACAGACAAATTTATCATTTAGAATTCTTTACTTACACGCGCCGTAATGGCTGAACTCTGAACTAGCTGGATTTAGGATGAAAATTGGTAAATAGATGATCGTATATAGTATAGTAGAGGATAGTAAACCAGCAGTTACAACTATAAAAAAACCGGCCAAGTGCGAGTCAGACTCGCGCACCGAGGGTTCCGTACAAACCTGTAGGTATATAAGTAAATAGTAGTATAGACCTGAGTATTTGATATTAATTTCAATTTATGACTATGACATATGATTTATGAATCTCGTTCAAACCAATTTTCGGTGGAAGTTTGCACCGTAATGTACATCATATATTTTTTATAGATTTATCATTCTCTTATTTTAGGAGTTACAGGGGGGGACACACATTTTACCACTTTGGAATGTCTCTCGCGCAAACTATTCAGTTTAGAAAAAATTATATTAGAAAAATTTTTGAAGACCTATCCTTAGAAACCCCACACTTATGGGTTTGATGAAAAAAAAATTTTTGAGTTTCAGTTCTAAGTATGGGGAACCCCCAAATTTTTTTTTTTTCCTATTTTTGTGTGAAAATCTTAATGCGGTTTACAGAATACTACTACTACTAATACTTACCAAGTTTCAACATTTATAGTTCTTATAGTTTCGGAAATAAATGGCTGTGACATACGGACGGACAGACAGACAGACAGACAGACAGACATGACGAATCTATAAGGGTTCCGTTTTTTGCCATTTGGCTACGGAACCCTAAAAACATTGAATACTATGTATCCCGGGTAACAATTAATTTACGATAAATGTGACTTAAGTAGTTAGTTATTGCAGTGTTGAAGGATAAAGATGTCTGGAAATAGCTTCACTCTGCACAAGTGCACATTATACAAAATCCAGTAGATTCCTACATATTTATGAACTAGTGTAGGTTATTATTTTTTATTTATTTTTTATGTTGTTTTTTTTGTATACGTGGTGGATACGACATACGAAAAATAAATGACAGCTTTTCATACATTTTTGCCGAGGAGCAGTTTTTTTTTTGCGATTTCGAAGTTGGTCCCATAGTAAAAAATGATAATGTATACACATGAGTACCAACTTTACTTGGTTTCATGTATCCATGCACCCCGTATGCTTGTGTATTTTATCTTTAAAATAAAAATTATAAATTATTTAAAGAAATAGTCAATAGTCAGATTGTCCAAAATGTTTTATTTAATAGTACCCAGTATTGAATAAATGAATTTATTATATTATTTATTATTATATTATATTATTATTAACAACAAATATGTACAAAATACAATATATATATAGACAATTTTGTCAAGCCTGCCGCTGCTTCCGATTAACGGAAAGGTTCCCAGAAGGCTGGCAGCGTTTCCTCTTTGGATAGCCAAGCTGACGCGTTGGCGGAAAAAGCTCCCCGCCCGCTGGTCTCCGGAGGTCTATTCATATTTGTTGTTAATAAAGATCTGCTATAGTACCCAGATTATGATATATGTGTGCAAAGTTGGTTATTAACACTCGAGTGTGACTCGAGGCGGTATTAAGCGTAGTGAGTGTAATAATCAATGCACACGCGTGTCATACGTTTTTCAAAACTCTTGCGAGGAAAAAAACAGATTTGTATTTTTTTTAAGTAGATTTTTTGATATTAATCAGCCACACAATTAGACCGTTAACAAATATGAAGCGCAAGATTTTTTTTTTTGACAGCGGAGAAGTGTCAAAGTGTTTTACCCGTTTAAATTAAGAATCTGAAGAACATATCTCTTGCAGTGCAGGTACAAACTTATCATAATCGAGAATACCTTTCATAAAACTGTGCGGTAATATAAAGTAAAGAGCACTCGTGTGTAATAAGCAGCATTAAGATACTAAAAACAATGCAATAAATGTCAATTTACGAGCGAGTGTGTTGAAAAAAATGTAAACTTGCTGAGTTTTTTTTTTATTAAATGTGCTTATGTTTGGCCACTGACCCGCCCATAAGGGGCGATGACGAAGCCTAAGATGAAACACGCTTACCCAGAAGAAACCTATGCACTCTGGCCTTGAAAGTTCCTAGATTGTAAGCGTCAGGAAAAAGAGACGCCGGAAGCAAGTTCCACCCCCTTGCTGTCCGCATTATAAATGAGGATGCAAAACGCTGTGTCCGTATTTTCGGTATGTCAACAACGTACGGGTGAAAATTTTCCCGGCGTCTTGTGGTTCAGTATAAAAATGGGTATGGTGGAATAAGGTTAAACAATTCCTGAGCACACCCTCCAAAATATATCATGTAGAAAACCGATAAGCAAGCAACTTTTCGTCGATGGTCGACACCAGTGAGTTTCGCCCTAATTAAAGACTCATCTCCGATTGAGCTTCCTGGCTCGGCGGTTCAATAGACCGCCGAGCTAGGAAGGGAGATGTCGAGGGCGTCAAGCTGGTGCTTAGCGGATCCACCCCAGAGATGCAATACTCCATGCATGCAGGACTTGTGCTATATAAAGTTGAAGCAAATGTCCAGGCGTGAAGTATGGCTTGACCTTAGATAGGATACTTAGCTTTCTAGCAGCTGTTTCTGCCTTCGACAAAATAGAACAGCCAACGTTTATTTTGGCTGTTTAGGTTATGCCAAGAACATCAAGGCGATCGCATATTGGCAAGGATAAATTAAGGCAATTTTGGAAAGTAGGAGTATTATGGTATACTTTAATATAAACTAGTATTGTCAAAAATAAAACTTATAATAATAATGTAAAAAGCATAAAGGACATCCAAACACATATTTCCCTAAAACAATAAACAAATTTCCGTTAATCTCGCAAAAAATGTCACGGAAATCAATTGAGTTGGGCAATAAATAAAACCCTACTCAGCTTCTGGGCACACAATCGCGGAAGGGCATGGGCACGGTTGTAAAAAAGTCAAAGTTAAACTTGCACTACAATTTATACCCACAACTTGGACGTTATCGTGGCTCTAAAACATTCTCACAACGTAGTTTTGTTTTATTTTAGTTGTTCGTGAAACCTGATTTGAAGTTGAAAGTTAATTAGTTATTTTGTTAGGTTGGTAACAATGAGATTGCGCTGATCACAAATGAGGTTAAGTATCGTTTCTGGTAGCAGGTATCTGTATAAGTGAACTTATATGTATATTTGATATTATTGGTCCAATCTACAATACAAGGTCTAAAGTGCCATCAAGTTCCTAGATTAATTAACCTTAGTTTTTTTTTATACCACTAATATGGCAAACAAGCATACGGCCCGCCTGATGGTAAGCAGTTACCGTAGCCTATGAAGGCTTGCAACAACAGGGGTATCACTCCCGCGTTGCCGACCCTGAAGAAATCTCTTCACGCCCTTTTTGAAGAACCCCATGCTGTACTCCATTGGGAACCACGGCAGGGAGCTCATTTCACAGTCCGAGCGTCTGCGGAAGAAAACTCCTTTTAGCCCGCACAATTCAAAACAATTCTGGTTTCAATGTTTGAGGATGGACTCCCTGTCGATGGCGAGTTAGTTTCTTGAAGCTAAATCAGTGTTTATAACTATGCATATGATGTAACTATAAAATCATGTAGGCAGGGCTCTAGGGTTACAGATACACTTCCCTATCAGTGATCATAAATACGAATAGAAACGTAGGAGTGGGCATGAACATAAGTATACTCAGTAATCGAACCTCATACCATATATCATTTTATCCTAATACTGATCAACAATAATCTTAAGTGCTCATTTTGTAATTGTATGTTCTTTCTTGTTTTTGTATGTTATAATACATTATGTTCTTCGAAAACATCATTTTCAATTCATAATCATGATATTTCTCTCAAAATTCCAAGTAAACTAAATTAATTTATAGCTTTGCTATAATTTTCTAGTAATTCTTGTTACATCATAGTCAAATTCAAAATAAATTGTTGATTGCTTCTAGGAATCACTAGATGTAAAACTAATAAATAGCTTAAAACAGTAACTAATCCAATTCGCAATCACAAAATAAATACACCTTTCGATTAAGTCCCGCCTGTTACAATGCGCATACTAACATTTATTGCGTTCAATTCAAGTGTTTTTTTTTTGTTTCTTTGACCCTCTGATCCACCCATAAGGGACGATGACGAAGCCTAAGATGGAACACGCTTATCCAGAAGAAATATATTCACCCTACTCAGGCCTTGAAAGTAGTTGAGAGTCGCTAGATTTTTTACCAATCCTTTATCAATAATTCAAACTCAAGACCTTCTCTACGAACGACGTGACTTACTGAATTATTATCCCCTCAAAATATATTCAAAATTATTTACGAAAATAGACCTTGGCACTGACTCTAATACCGGTTCAGATTGTTTCATTTGCTATGAAGAGCCAGCAATAATCTCAGCATCTCTTTATTATCTTTAATAATATTCTCTACCAAAAAAACTTTTATAATACTAAAATAATAAAATTTTAAGTAGTACTGGCCTTTTCTTTTTGCCAAAGAATCAGCATTGCCATCCAACGTGGCAATGCTGCCAGCCTTCTGGGCACTTTTCCTGTTGACAGCGATGTGGACGAATTTTTTGACGCCTCGTATTACATATTTTTATTCTAATTTGTAAATT
This sequence comes from Achlya flavicornis, assembly GCA_947623365.1. Taxonomy (NCBI): domain Eukaryota; kingdom Metazoa; phylum Arthropoda; class Insecta; order Lepidoptera; family Drepanidae; genus Achlya; species Achlya flavicornis. The sequence continues at coordinate 3,299,709 of OX392482.1, read as the reverse complement.
ATGTACACACGGCTACCGATCAAGCTATACATTTCTAGTATAAGCTGACCTCCCATAGTTCGGAAATCCTATACAATGCGAGATCAGCTTATACTGGAAATGTATAGCTTGATCTGTAGCCGTGTGTACATAATTTATCACTAAATACCCATACATAATAATACCAAATCACACATAACTAATTTCTGATTCCGGGAAATCCTTGTTAAAATCATGGGCAATATTATTGCTATGAAAGTCAGTATCATCAATCTGTGCTAATTTAATATAAACAATTATAATTTGGTTATTCAGTTAATGTCACCGCGCCGGTCGCATTGTTGTAATTGTAAGCTTTAAATCAAATATTTCGTACTCATTTATTTGCTCGTAAACAGACCTGAATTATTGAAATCATTCACATTTATAATTAAGTCGAATCACGTGAAACATATTACTAGCTTCGTTTGTATGTAGTTGAATGATAGACTGAGTATTGATGTTTAATCCGGCAAAAAATTGGTACCCAAAAGATACTTAAAAATCTTTTATTTATATTTTCAGGTGTTTTTCTCTTTTTTATCATATTTCACAAAAACTTTTATTTCCTGTCGCTAACTATCGCACTTAAGTTTAACATACAAACTATTGAGTAGTGAGAGAGGAACGAGTTTACTCGCGTTAACAAGCTGCGTTAGATTGTACGTGATACCGCGCACGCAAACTGATTTATTTGCGTTTCAGTTGAACTTCATTTCGTTAGCGACCTCTTTTCAGCTTTTATTATTGCTTACGTTTTTTCCAGCGCCAACAAACTCGTTACAGTTGAATTGCTTTTGTATACCGTGATTGGAGAGGAAATTGTTTTTGAAAGTTGTGTTATTATAGGAATTATATGTCAAATAAATCAAAGATTAAATATATTTTTCAAATATCTACACGTCTAGTACGTTTCATACCGCAAATGATGTAAAACGTAGTAAATAATTGGACTGTTTTACAAAAAACTTAAACCGAATTCAAAGTACACTAAGAAGTGATTAAATCCTAATCTGATGACAATGGGACCAAACGGGAAGTGTACCCTTCCAGACAAAAAAAGAATTTTCCAAATCGGTTAATAAATGACGGAGATATAGAGTAACAAACATTTAAAAAAAACAACCGAATTGAGAGCCTCCTCCTTTTTATGAAGTCGGTTAAAAATATCTTTCCATAATATTCCAGAAGAAAAAAATTTCAAATTAATAAAATAAAACCATTAATTAAATTATACCATATCATCCAAGTATGACAATCAATTATCCACACATTGCGAAATCTGGTGAGGACTTTTTTTTATGGCCATAAAAAGGGTTGGACCGATTTTTAAAACAATCATTAATCAAAACCATAAAGCGGGCTATTGTTCAAGAGGTACAACACATTTATCATAAACGATTCAGTCGGAGTAACACAATGGTGGATGGAAGGCGATTTATAAATTTCCACACATCGCACCAAAATGACGTTTAGCCGTTTTTATGAGCCTCACGAACAGAGGGTGAACCCAGAAAAATCTTTATTTTGCCCATAAACGTTAGGTTTTAGAAAACGCTTGATAAATATTAATGTTATATTTTGGACAACGAAAACCTAGTTTCTGTATAGTGAAGTGGTTACAAAATGTGTCTAAAAAGATGGGGCTATAGGTAAAAATAGTTTCTTGATAAATGAGTCTTCAAAATGACAATACTAAAAAATTTAAACAAATTGTAAGTCTGTTTATCTATGTTTTTATTTGTTGAGATTTTGCAAATGTGTAGCTTAGTTAGTAAAAATACGTAAAATTTGTAACGTTGAGAAGTCCAGATATATATATACATAGAATCCATGACATAAGTGTTTGATACGAACTGATAATCTACTATATAAAAATAAGTCGGGTTTTCCTTCCTGACGCTATAACTCCAGAACGCACGAACCGATTTCCACGGTTTTGCATTCGTTGGAAAGGTCTCGGGCTCCGTGAGGTTTATATCAAAGAAAATTCAGGTAGGGTAGGGTAGGGTAGGGTGGGGTAGGGTAGCACCACGCGAACGAAGTCGCGCCGGGCAGCTAGTATCTCCTACTATCCATAATTAATAACCGACTTCAAAAAAAACATACAACCGAATTGAGAACCTCCTCTTTTTTTGAAGTCGGTTAAAAAGGAGGAGGTTCTCAATTCGGTTGTATCATATTTTTTTTTATGTTTGTTACCTCATAACTCCGTCATTTATAAATCGATTTGGAAAAAATTTTTTTAACACTTTCCGTTTGGTCCCATTGTCATCAGATCAGGATTTGATTACGTCTTAGTGTACTTTGAAGTCGGTTTAAGTTTTTTTGTAAAACAGTCCAATTATTATCTTACATACAAATACTAACTCCTTCCTCATTCCTGTCCCAAAGTTCCCACAAATGTCAAAGACCCACGGTTCTTAAATTAATAACGAATAAAACTTACTATTATATGCCATATATAGTTAGTCCTAGAGTTCATCGAAAGCTCTTAGCCATCTAGTCTAGTTGGTCGAAGTTTCCATTCCAAGCTCGATTTCAGACGATTCACACCTTTATGGCTTCAAGTTTTCCTTCACTAGCAACTATGATAGATTATCCAAAAAATAACATAAGCGTTTAAATATTATTTAAATAAAAAAGTATGAAGAGTTACGTTATTGAAATAATAAAGATTCCTATCAACTTACTTTCTTCAATTTGAATGGTGAAATCCCGATATTTGAATAGAATAGAATGACATTTATTTTACAGCATTAAATATACAAAGAATTAAAAAATACAGACAAAAATAGTAGATAAGTAAGTACTACTTATCTACTATTTTTGTCTGTATTTTTATTTAATTCTTAATTAATTAAAATAATTTATTTTATTTTAAATTTTCCAACCTCTAGACAAATTTTATTGTCATTGTAAGATTCTATACAAAACATATTCGTACATCAAATTAACTGTAATAGATGGAGATTTCGAGATGGCATATTTTCGAAACCTATGTGGGATTAGTCATGCTGTTTTTGTTTTTACTATGGGACCAAAACTGAAATCTCAATTATTTTTTTTACTTTTCAATCATTATGTTTGACATTTTGTAAGAAAAGTTTAAAAAAATGATATATGATATACCTACTGCTTATCTGGCCATATCAAAATTAGCTCTTAGATTAGCAAAAAGAAAATTTGGAACTCAAAATTGACATACAATTTTAGTCCGATGAAAATAGCACCATCTTTAAATTCTAAGTGAGCACTCGACATGAGATTGTTAATAGCAAGCTCCCTAGAATATACACTATTGTATTGAACAGTGCAAGCTGAAATTCGCTTTTGAAATTGAAAGAGCTAAATTTCTTCTCAATATTGAACTGACTAAACCTTAATCCATCAACGGTTCCATATTTGCACATCAGCGAGAAAGATTAACGAATGGCACAATTTCAAATAACAGCCATTTCTGAAGCAATAAAAGCTAAAATCCACCCTTAAATCCAGCGTCACGTTTATCCGACCGAGACGCGTCGGAACCTATAAAAAGAGGGGATCGGAACAATTATTTTTACATCAACGCTAGAACCGTTCCGGACACGATAAAGAATCTCCCGGAAAAAGATATTTATTTTGACAAAATTAATTTTACGACCGGCGAAATTTAATCACAACTCTATTGTGGTGGAATAAATGCTTTTTCAGAATAAAATCTCGGTGAAGGGTAGAGGAAATAAGGTTGTTATTCAATAAGGAACTTTTGGGTGTGAGTGCAATAAAACACCTTAGTTCGAGGCGCGAAATCACAGACTAATTGTTAGTCTTGTTCCGATAGAATTAACTACTTTGGTAAGGTTATCGAAGTTCAGAACTAGTATTAGTGTTGTCTCGCGATTAATATCGATATTTTCTTTATTATGAGATCATAGGAAATATCAATATTCAGTGCGTTGCCCATTAAATGAGACCATATTGGTATATATGTATATCGCAGCTGTACCCATTCGTTTCGGTTATTTGTAACTTTTTGTATTATGTCACGAGTCAGGACTCTTTCTGCTTCATCTCTTTTTAATTCACTTGTTCCATTAGCTTATCCTTTATCTTTCTCTTCCTTGTTTTCCTTTTATATTTCCTTCTATAATATATTTTAATTATAGTTAAAGTATTTTTTTAATTTCCAAACTTAAAGCAACTACGGGAATTTCGAAAACATTTTGGACTATAAGTTCGTTTTAAATTTACTTTGGTTATTGGTTCGTTTTGTCACTAAATAATAATAAAACTCATGGGGATCAGTTGTACATACTGAACTTTCTGTTATAAGTTTTACATTAAATAATGTCCCCTTGTCGTTATCAAAATATTCATAATATAAGAATTTTTCCTGAAATAAAAATTACTTATTATGTACCTTACTTATTTGAAACCTACAATTGAGATAGGCGGCGCTTCCGTTTTGATTTTAGGTGCTAAAATGACTCTCCTACCTTGTCAGTTGCATGACTTCCGGTTGGCGCCATTGTGCAGTACACGTCGAAAGGTTTGCTCGACTGTGACTTCAGTTAGGCTCAATCGCCATGCAGCCCTGACTTAGGTTTCAAATAAGTAAGGTACATAATAAGTAATTTTTATTTCAGGAAAAATTCTTATATTATGTAGCCTGTAACTTATTTGAAACCTACAATTGAGACCTGTCTATTGTCGCATGGTGGCACCAACATAGGTAGGTATGTTAAGAAAATGCCAACTGTGATTCAATTGAAAAGACTTGTGAAATCACATCGTTTATTATGAAAAAAAAGTAAGTATAGCAAATGGAATTAACACATTTAGATCATATTTAACAAAAATATTAATTATTTTACACAGGCGTAAAATGATCAGTAAGAGACGGTATGTTTGGTAATTGATATGTTCTTACAGGCCGTCTATAAAATCGAATCAACGTGTTGGAAGCTGTCCAATTACCTCGAGCCAAGATATCTTCCAAAGGCATGTCATTTGCCCAATTCAAAGATGCTACCGCGGATCTTATAGAACCAGGTGAGTCCTGAATTCCTGCATCCACCAATACGGTCTTAATCCATCCAGCAATTATAGTCCGGCTGGCAGGTTTTGGGTCTCCTCTTGTCGTTACAAACAAGTTCTCGATGTTATTCCCTAATAGACGTCGTGTCTGGGAAATATCAATTAGCTTCTTAATCCACAAAACGATGTCAGTGTTACGATCGTCACCTGATATTAGCTGCCAACCAGACTGCTTATGATTAATTGTATCAGTTTTTGATCCGTATAATGGCCAAAAAGTAATTGAATCCTCATGAATAATACATTTATCTTTATTTACAGATAGGAGCGTCAAATCATGTACTCGTCTACCGGAAGCCAATAAAAGCAAGATTGCACTACGCCGGGATACATCAAACAAGCTGTCTGATTTGGGCTCATTTCGCAAAAGCCAATCAACTACCACTTGCGGGTTCCATACAGACACCTTAGCCTTTTCCTTAGATGCAGATTTATTAGCTATACCCCTAAGAGCTTGCCGGACCAATATGTGAGAACTAAGCTTGACCTCTAAATCTGGCTGACAAAAGGATGACACAACGGATTTGTGCACCAATATTGTTTTGTAACTCAACCCTTCATTCGAATGTAAATAAATGAGATATTTTGATAAACCATGGCCTCCAGGATTTTTATTATCTGTACCAGACATCTTGCACCATTTCAACCAACGCGTCCACGCTTGTTTGTATGTCTTTAGTGTGCTAGGTCGCCAGCTAGACTCTATGACATTTATCTCAGAAGGTGACCAATTTTTTACGAGATCATTCCACCCCGACATCTCCATGCCTCCAATACAATTTTGTTTACTTGTGGAGGGGGTAGGTTGGTCCTCGTGTCTATCAGTACCGACTCCAAGTTCCGGATAGTGAATGGTGGACCGATAGCTTTTTTCTTTAGGTCCGTCCTCCAAAATACGTTTTTCCACCTCGGACATATCACAATGTACGCCCCTTCGGCTTGATTCAGCGATGCCAGAACCTTGTACATCAGGCATGGTGGTGGAAAAACCCACGCTAACTTGTGCTTCCAGACTCGACTGAATGCGTCGTGGTAAATTGCTTGACGATCCCTCAGGTCTAATGTCACATACCTGGGTACCACATGAGCTCGCCTGGATGCCATCAGATCTACATGAGGTGTTCCCCACTTGCTGAATATCAATTGGCAAGCTTGGGGTAATAGATGCCATTCTGTTAGCGTTTTGTTCCTGGACAACCCGTCTGCTATACCGTTCAGAGGACCAGGAAGATAACTGGTAACCAAGTTCATGTTGTGTTTCTCTATCAGACTGTAAATCAACTTCGTCAGCCGTAATAGGCCTAATGACTTGGTCCCACCTTGTCTGCGTAGATATGCTAAAGCTGTTTTGTTGTCGCTTTGAACTAGGATGGTCTTGTTCCGACTTTCTTGGATCACATTCTCTTGTGACAACACTTTGTAGACAGCGAGCAATTCCTTCATGTTGGAGTGGTAATGATTTTCTTCTGGTAGCCATAAGCCCTGGTGATGCTCGCCGTTGACATATGCTCCCCAACCGACGCCTGAGGCATCCGTGACGATGTGATAGGATACTGGAGCTGTCCAAATTTCGCTCGTTGTCTGGGTGTTTTGTAGCCACCAACTTACATCTTCCTTGGCGTATATTGTCAATGGAACGGCTTTCGAGATTCTCAGAGCCTGATTGAGGCATGACTGCAGACTTCGGCTGTGTAGCATTCCCCGATATACTATGAAACTGCAAAACTGTAGGGTACCCATTAGTTTTTGCAGCTCTAGAAGTGTTAGAGACTTTGACTGACGAGCGTGGGATAAGCGGGCAGTCAGTAAGGTCACTTTCTTCTGTGGTAGAGATTTGATGTTCAAACGGGTGTTCCAAATAATGCCAAGAAACTCGATTTCTTGAGACGGTACTCTGGACGACTTCCTTTTGTTTATTACCCATCCGAGACTGGTCATTAGGTCGATGGCCTGTTCCATATGTTCTCTGAGTATTTGAGGACATTGATTCACCAGAAGGTAGTCGTCCAGGTACACAATTACTCTTATACCTCGTTCTCGCAGCTTTTGGGCGACCCAATTGCATAAAGTGGCGAATGTTCTCGGGGCGCTTGCGAGCCCGAATGGCATACAAGTCATCTGGTAGGTTATACCGTTGAAAATGAACCTGAGAAATCGCCGGTGCGATTTTAATATTGGAATATGAAAATACGCTTGGTGGAGGTCTATTTTCATCATAAAATCCCCAGTTTGCAGAAAATGAGGTACCCTTTGCATATTTATCAACCGAAACTTCTTTGGTTTGAGGTACAAGTTCAATGCTCTGAGATTCAATACCGGTCTCTGGGAGCCGTCTGCTTTTCTTACCGGGAACATATTTGACACAAAACCCGGGTCTCGAGGTGCTTGCTCGATTACTGAATCTTTCAACATTTGGCTGATCTCGGTTTCTAAACCCGGTGCTGTCAAGATTTGGGACTGGTTTTTGTACTTGAGACATAAAGGAGGTTTTTTGACAAAGGGAATTCGGTATCCCTGTATTATTTTGAGTATATGCACTGGGGCTCCCATTGATTGCCAGATCTTTAGAAAGCGACGTAATCGACCGGCTCGGAATGTCATGGCATAGTCATTGTTTACGATTGTCTCGGTCTCGGAAGTCATCTCTCGGCCTTCGGGACGATTTGTTCTTCGCAGTGGAATAGCCTCTCTTGCCGACGATAGACTTGCCCTTTCCAGAAGCGGGAACTTGCTGGAATTTGTTTCGATTATATCCACGAAACGACACCGTGGGGTCGGTGGACCGCCTAGGTGCAGCCTGGTTTCCCTCGGCAGGAAAGTAGGGCCGATTACTGTCATGCGAGACCTGATTACCCTCGGCAGGTAAATATGGTCTGCGAAAAACTCTGGATCCACCTCCTAATTTAGCTATAGCATCGCTGAATTCCTTTGGTTGGAATAAATACTCACCACTTGGAGGTATCTTTCGTAAAATCGTCTTGTTGTATTTATCTTTAACGGCAGAGAGGGCACTGTCTCTTCGATGTTCAATCACATTGGCACGCCTGCCGCACACAGTCTGCAAAATATCTTTAGAAATACCCATGTACGGGCACGTATTTGAGAATAGTTCCCGCACTTTGTTTGACAGTGAGGCATTCGTAAGCTGTGTAGTATCACAAGCACTCCACTCTAAAAGATCTTTTAATGACTTTTGTAAGGTTTCTTTTTGAGTCATAAGCATGTTTGTTAATGCTCCAAAAGTTTGATCTAAGGACCGCAAATGATTGAACTTTGTTTCAAATGCCAGTAGTTCGTCATTCAAAGTTAAATTGGTAAAACCCGGAGAGGATAGATATTTCTTCTGGACTTCAGTATATCGGACGCTATTCCAATCATTACTATCAAGGTGCTGAACCTTGCGCAAATAATTAAGCTTAGACTCGGAAGTACGCTTGATGGTTTCTGAAGCAATCGTATCCTCATCCCATTCGAAATTATTATCAGCAGGTTTTACAAGCACTGACGATATAGAAGCATCGTCTTTTTCATGCTGAATAATGGCTTCGTCAAAGACGTCAGGTTTACCGGAGGATCCCGGAACCTCATGAAAATTTCTCGTAATAAGATATTTGAGCTCACTAACCTGCTTTTGAAGATAATCCAACCTTTGATCTGAAGCATTGTTCACTGTGCACATTCGTTTCGGCGATGCCAGCGGATATGTATCCTCGTCATCACCATCATCATCGCTGCTACTGTACAGCCGACGTGGACGCTTGTAGTTAATCCTCCTCACTCCACTCGTACCCGCTACAGGAGAGTCACCATTGTTTTGTGCGTTGTTACTCATCTCAGATATTTTAACTAAAAAATAAATGTACGATTTAATAAGAATAACCGTGCACACTTTGTAAAATTGCGGAATTAACTCTCGGTTTTGAGTTGCAAGATACTATTTAGCAAAAATATACATTTATATTATAACTTCTCTAAGGTAGAATGTTAAAGTAAAATAATTTTAACAAACTTAAACACGAACGACTTCGTCGTTATTGCACCCAACCTCTCGCAACGAAAAACAAACGCCAACTGAAGTCACAGTCGAGCAAACCTTTCGACGTGTACTGCACAATGGCGCCAACCGGAAGTCATGCAACTGACAAGGTAGGAGAGTCATTTTAGCACCTAAAATCAAAACGGAAGCGCCGCCTATCTCAATTGTAGGTTTCAAATAAGTTACAGGCTACATAATAACATGTTTTATACTGGGTTTAACGAAAACGGTGTATCCAACCAAAAGGGTGAAAGCTACATCAGATACAGAATCTCTATAAAAAGTTTCGGCTCAAAATAAATTACTCAAAAATTCATACAAAATTTTTGCTTCCAAGTTTATCGAAATTAAATTATAGCCAACATTGTCACCGCTCAATTCTTCTATTCTTGCCTAATACCAAAACATGTGGATTACTGTAATGTATTATACCTTTTCCATTACACTTTATGTAACTTGAACAGTAATGAACAGCTATTAGTTTTTATGGATTATCAAAACTATCGATTGTCTGTCGTTGAACACCACTATCATTAGGTGTTGTATAAAGGTATAGATAGTTTGATGCTTTGGTGTGGTCCGGTTGATTGGCTGGGAAACTTTTTGAAAGGTTCTCCAGTGAACAAGATGGGAAACCTTCGTGTTACCAAACGGACGCGTGAAGGGTTCACTTTGTTTTATAACGTTGAATGTTTTTTGACAACTTTGTATTAGGTACTTTAAGTTTACGCTAAATGGCGTAGACTTTTGGCTGCCTATAGCCTTGTAAGAAACTATAAAAATATTCAACTACATTACGTATCGCCATAGATGGTGGCGGGCCAATCAGCGCGCAAGGTGCGTTGCTACGCATTCAAGTATGATGCCCGTTTACAATATGACGGTTTGAGAACGTTAGATTATAGGCTATCGAAAATGAATACGTTATATTGTAAGCAGTTTACAATATATCGGGGAGTTTATAATCTCGGTAGGTAGATTATAAACTAACGGTTTTCACAAAAATACGGTGACATATATACACTTTCCGTATTGCTTGTATTATAGTCGTGTATTAAAACGACGCACTTTCTATGATTAGTAATTTTGAAATAAATTAAGGTATGTATTCACTATACTCGTATATTACTCGTATGTAGGTAGTGTATATACTATAACATCCTTGTAAACTTCTCGCTTACAAGCTGCCTTTATGACATTAACTGCAATGGATACCCCTACGGAAAACTTCGTACGGAAGTATGTGGCTCTTGGTAAGAGCTACACAATTCTACAAGGGGAAATATTAGACACGTCAACTATTTGTAGACAAGTAATAAACTATTTTACTGACGTATCGAGACTGTTGGAACAATGTGGTGAATGACTTTTCAGTGGGTTTCAGAATAAGGATGTGGCCTGGGTGAAAGAATTCTAATTTTAATTAGTTCGTCAGGTAGATGATCAAAAACTAATGGACACATATCTTTTGCTTTAACAAAATCAATAAAAATCCACAAAAATAAAGCATTTCAAAGTTCGGGAGTGGGGGCTCGCGATGTCACTTTTATTGTGAATGGCGTGACGTCATGCGGAACTTCAACCAAACTTCAACACACCACTACTTCGTCATTTTTTATTTGATTGACAAATGAAAAGATACGTGTCTAATATTTTTTGGTAATGTAAATAAATATATTTTTTCAGGACAGGTGATGATAGTTCGGTGATAGTAGGTTTGAATCCTATGATGAGTTTGAGCTTTCGGTGAATGTAAATAACGTCAGGAACCATAGAATGGTGGTGGAGTACTTTATTGTACCGCGCGTGGTATGTTCCGGCATTTAATTCTTTCTAGGCTCTGTAAGTTCTTTCAAGGCCGTGTTGAGGGATGAGTAAAATGAGTCAATTTCTAAATTAGTTGCCTGCTCAGTTGGAGAGTATATTTGTACTATGGACCATATTTCTTTGCCTGGAGGGATCACAATATTCAATATTGCTATTCTCTCTGATATACCTATTATTTCTACAATGAAGTTCTTGAGTTCTTTCTTAATTAAGAATCCTACGCCATTTCTTCCTGGAGTTTCACCTTTATGATAGAGTATGACTTGACGGTACTCTTCAATAGCTTCACCATTTCTTCTTACTTCACTCAAGCCGATGATGTCCCATCTAATATGTTCTATAGAATATAAGAGTTCTTGTAGGCTGTCTTCAGTTCTTAAGGAAAGTGTGTTGTATGTAGCTAAACAAAACATGGACTAGGAGAGCGCAAAATAGGATAGATTGGAAAGATATGGAGGAGGCCTTTGCCAAAGTTGGGCAAACAGACCGGGTTGTCGGTGTCATCGACTCGCCAGAGTTGTTAGATTAAGTTACACTATTGTAAAAAAGATAAAATACTGTGTCTGAATAAAAGGCTTATATTATTATTATTATTATTATTAGGCTCTGTAAGTAAGTTCGGTCTCATATTGAAAACAATCTATCATGTTAATTAATTAATTCTTTATCGAAGCCTTACCAGTAAGACCGGTTTCAATAAACAAAAACGAATCGTTTTGCTTACCAATGGTAGGTTTTTTTATTGCCAAACTGGGCATATAGATCATTTCGTAAGCTAATTTTACCTGTGATAGCTACTTCCATATGGGAGGGTCTGCTATGCAAAGCTTTGAGGTATTTGCTTCATTATTAGTAAAGATATAAGAGTCTTAATTTTAATCAATCTTAACCGATAACGGTCCGTAAATTATTGAAATCGGGCATAAGTGGCTATTTATACACTAATACATAAAAATCCACACTAAAATTCAAACTATCAAAAACATAGATCTCTAGAATTTCATACAACAACCGTCAGTATAAGCACCAAGCCCAAGCTCGCCTCAAAATCACTATACTGTCGCACGCTGAAAGCACTTTCAGTACCTTTCAGCAAGACAGCTCTGCTTGCCATTGATTTATGAGATCGTGGCACCGACCGTCCGTCACTCCAATTATGTGAGGGCGCCACCGTCGCCCATACATCAATCTTATAGACGTGGGAACAAACATCCCATTCACGACACGATATTGCATGCATTAATGCGCCGATGTTGGCCTACGCATTGTCAGCGTAAAAGCCATTTCAAGCGAACGGTGTCAGCGATGTTTTAATTGATCACTGGTTGGTTTTTAGATTGGTCGCTGCCAGCGAACAGCCTGGTAAGTGCAGCTGTCGGAACTAGTAGTTGCTTGGCGGATTGCCAATTACTTCATCACGATTTTTCTCACCGAAAACTCGAGCTCATTACAGTATTTGAGCTCGAAGCTACGACCTACTTTGCGACGAATTTATTACTCATTAATAAGTTCGTACCACGCTAGTGTGAAAAGATTGGTTAATTTTTTATTTATCAGAAAATGTAAATTTACATCAAGGCGATGAGAAGAAGCGAAGCGCTCGTGGTGTAGCATGATAAGCCGTTCTTAATCAATCGGCAAGTTAAGCTACCACCATCGTGGTCGGTACCTGGGTGACCGAGCTTCGGATGGCACGTAAAAGCCGTTGGTCCCGGTTATCACTTATATGTGATAATCGTTAAGCTAGTTGGAGGCCTTCCAGGCGGCTTGAAAACTACAAAAAAAACAATAGTAGGCTGACCACTAGCCTACCTCCACCGATCCGCAGTGGGCACGGTGGAATATCTGCCCATTCCCTTGCACCCTGATTTGTGAAAGAAGGCCTGTGTTCAGCAGTGGTACATTATAGGCTGATGATGATGATGAGATATGATAGATATCTATCTGGTCTGGTATTGATGGCCGCCCACCCTTAACTCATTGGCTCGCGGTTAAAAACATAACAATGACATCAATTGTTATAATAGGACGCGCGTCCCTCGCGAGAACCAACGGGTTCAGTAAAGAGCCTGAGTTTGACTTTCTCACCGAGGTTCCCGACCTTCCTTAATAGTATATTTCTTAGTCTGGGCTATAACTTTATTGTAAACCGTATAATGTATGTTTGTAAACGAATTTTGATGATTTCGAAAAACCTGCGCTAGTTAGAACGTAACTTTTTTTATTTAATTTTTAATTGCAATAAGTTTGGGTAATATTATAACTATTCCAAATTTCAAATCGATTACATTAGTAGATGGAGTGGCACCGTAGGAGTTCTTTTTTACCTTTTTTGTTTAGAACCCTAAAAAGAGTCAAACTCTAAGCTGAAATCTTATGACGTCGTAAATCACAAGTAACTAGTGAGTAGCTCATAATTTAGGCTTATTTGATGTTTAATTATTATTATTGTTTTTTATCATTAATTGTGTCTATCGAGGAAACCCGTGTGTGTGCTGCTATCCACACGGCAGAAGACCGATCCAGATGGCGAGCAATAGTCCGTGAAAAGATAACCCACAAAGGTCACGTCCTTCCGCAATGTGGTATACGATGCAAGGAAGGAGAGTTTCTATCGAGGCAACCTTTTTTAGGGTTCCGCAGCCAAATGGCAAAAAACGGAACCCTTATAGATTTGTCATGTCTGTCTGTCTGTCTGTCTGTCTGTCTGTCTGTCTGTCTGTCTGTCCGTCCATATGTCACAGCCATTTATTTCCAAAACTATAAGAACTATAATGTTGAAACTTGGTAAGTAGATGTATTCTGTGAACCGCATTAAGATTTTCACACAAAAATAGAAAAAATATAAAAAATTTTGGGGGTTCCCCATACTTAGAACTGAAACTCAAAATTCTTTTTTTTCATCAAACCCGTATGTGTGGGGTGTCTATGGATAGGTCTTCAAAAATGATATTGAGGTTTCTAATATCATTTTTTTCTAAACTGAATAGTTTGCGCGAGAGACACTTCCAAAGTGGTAAAATGTGTGTCCCCCCTGTAACTTCTAAAATAAGAGAATGATAAATCTATAAAAAATATATGATGTACACACGGCAACAGATCAAGCTATACATTTCTAGTATAAGCTGACCTCCCATTGTTTGGAAATCCTATACAATGCGAGATCAGCTTATACTGGAAATGTATAGCTTGATCTGTAGCCGTGTGTAAATTACGGTGCAAACTTCCACCGAAAATTGGTTTGAACGAGATCTAATAAGTAGTTTTTTTTTAATAGGTCATAAATTGAAATTAATATCAAATACTCAGGTCTATACTACCATTTACTTATATACCTACAGGTTTGTACGGAACCCTCGGTGCGCGAGTCTGACTCGCACTTGGCCGGTTTTTTTCATGTTATAATGGATACTTCTTTTAAACACTAAATAAAAGCGTACCTATAAAGGGTTCAACTTTTACTATACATTATTATTTTATATTATACTAGCTGCCCGGCGCGACTTCGTTCGCGTGGTGCTACCGTACCCTGTGGTGCTACCCTACCCTACCATATCTAAACCATCCAGGGAGTTAATTCTACCGTACGTGTGTATGTCACTGAACTCCTCCTAAACGGCTGGACCGATTTGAATGAATTTTTTTTCATGCGGTTGGGTGGCGCCCTGGTTGGTTTAAATTCACAAATCAGCCCGGCTGATGGCGCTGCAGTTGGTATCTAGGTTATATTATCGACTGCAGCGCCACGTGCCGGGTTCAGTGGCATACACACGTACAGTAGAATTTTATATATAAAGATTATACATTATTTTCTATTCCCGCCTATCAAAAACTCATTATTTGTAATAGGTAAACAACAAAGTATACCTACTAATTACTGATAACTTTGTATAATATTTTAAGCGCAACATAACTTTCTGTGACGTATAATTAGTCCTCTGGCAGAAAAAAACTATAAGGTAACTATTTCACTAGGTGACAAAATTTTACCGATCGTAATAAGACAGAACCGACGCGCGACGGTCGATGGAGCAGACGAGTCTTAGAGTGGAGACCGCGTCTTGGCAAACGTAGTATGGGATGCCTCCCAGCCCGATGGACTGACGACCACAAAAAAGTGGCCGGACTGGGTTGGATGCGGTTGGCAAGAAACCGAAAGGAGTGGCGCGCTCTGGGAGAGGCCTATGTCCAGCAGTGGACTTAAGAAAGGCTGATGATGATGATGAATAAGACAGACTCACAAAAGTTATCGTTTATACGACGAAGTCGTAAATCAAGCGTACGGCCTGCTTGATGGTAAGCAGTTACTGTAGCCATATGGATGGACGCTTGCAACACCCGGGGCATCACTCACGCGTTACCAACCCTTCCCCCTCGCCAATGAGCTCTGGCGACCTTACTCACGTGCACGAACACAACATAAAGTTATTTGGCTGCGGTATTCTTCCCCAGTCCAAATGCTCTGTGAGCAAAATAACGCTATGCTCTAGCTCTCTAATTAGAAAAGAAAGTATTATATTGTATCGGATAGTTATAGCTCTGTGTACTTTAGACGGTTTAAAACACATCCCTCAACACGTGACTCAGAGGTGAAAAGCCACCCCTACTTTACATAGGATACACAGACCTTCGGTGAGAGCTAGAACAATTTAACTCTACCAGCACATAGATTGTCCAAACAATATTAAAAAAATGTAACCTTGCTGAATTTCTTGCCGGATTCTTCTCAGTTGAAGGCTGAGTTCCGAACCGGGGTGGTAACTTTAGTAAATGTGACCTTCATAAGTCCCTCCTAGGGCCTAAATGGCTTTGACATTGACTGATTATGCTTGGATATGCCTTATAATATTTTCCGTCACTGAAAACTTAAACTTATTGTGAGATTTTACCACATCAACTGATATCGTCGCCCTCCCCTTTCGTTCTTATTAACTACCATTATTTTAACTTGTTTTTTTTTTTTTTTTTAATTGAAAACAATCCCTAATTACACAGATTAAGAGTATGTCATTAAATAAATAAAGTAAGTGAAGCACTTGTGGTGTAGCATGATAAGCCGTTATTAATCGATCGGCAAGTTAAGCTACCACCGTCGTGGTAGGTACCTGGATGGGTGACTGCCTAGTAGTATTTCAAATCGAGCGTTTCCGTGCTTCGGAAGGCACGTGAACCCTTTGGTCCCGGTTATCAATTAATTGTGATAGTCGTTAAGCTAGTTAGAGGCCTTCTAGGCGGCTCGGAAACTCCAACAGTAGGTTGACCACTAGCCTACCTGCACCGATCCACAGTGGGCACGCGTGTTGGAGTATCTGCCCATTCCCTTTCACCCTAATTTGTGAAAGGAGGCCTGTGCTCAGTAGTTTAGGCTGATGATGATGGTGATGATGAAATAAATAAATAAAAGATCATCTGCTCTATAAGCCATAGAGTCTCAGTGGAATATAACTCTAAACTAAATGAGTACTATATTTTCCCCCATGTTCGCATGCAAAATTATCGAGCAAGGTTTGCGGGTAAAGTGTGATATTACCAGGTATGGGCGGGCCGTACCGATTACAGCGTCAAGCGTGCACCGAGCGGGACACGCAAACATGTACCGGTACTGATTATTCTGTACGGTCCTTAATAGGTTTAATGTGACCGTAAATTAGTAATTAGTAATTAGGCTGTATGGAAGGTTGATTGGCGAAAAATTGGGAGTGTTTTCGGTCATATTTGATGGTGTAATGAAATTTGAATTGGTAACCAGATAGCATTCTAATGTTTTTTTATTGTAAATTAATTATTTATGAATGCATACATTACCATATTTTAAATGCCAAGTTATTCCTTAGGCACCAAGGATCAATAATAACGTCAATTCAACGTCTCTAAAAATCTTTGTTTTTTTGTACAAATCTCCCCATGATTCTTTCGTTAATTTATTAAACTTTTCAATCTTCAACTATTCAAATTATAAGTTTTGTTTTTGTGAACTTTGAATTTGTTTTAAATAATAATGGTGAGATTCTAGGAATTACGTTTAGAAACAAATTAGAATTCGCGTGGGTATACTGGGAACAAAGTTGACGTCGATGTAACGGGGGGGACTAATTTATGGAAATGTTTCCTTGTCAAAGATCAAAGTTTCCTTTTGGGAAAGAAAATTGAAAAAAGCAATAAGGATTTTCAATTTACGGAACACGTAAAATAGCTGTTATGGGTCAAATTAGAAAAGGCCGTACAAACATGAAGTGTTGCTACTCTTAGGTGTTTTTTTTTGTGTCACGATGTTGGCAAACTGGCAGACCAGCCACTTGATGGAAAGTGGTCACCTTCGCATATAGACATTTGCAATACCATGCCAATATGTTGCCGACCTTGAAGAGCACTTTTTATGCCTCTTTTGAAGAACCCCATATTGTAGCGCTGAGGGAAAAAACGTAATGGGGAACTCATTCCACATCCTAAGCATCCGGCTTTAGTCAGTTTCGCCAGTGTCTTGTTAGGCCTTTCATCTGTTTGTAAAATTTTGGAAGTCCAGATTTTGACGAGCGTAGCCAACCAGCTCAAATAGACAGGAAAAACCTTCCAGTCCCGGATAACGAATACAGAGTGTTTTTTTTTTCTAGCCAGTGTGGGCAACTTCTGAACTACAGGTCTTAGAGAAAAACGCTGAAAGGATCCCCGAGTTGAATTTTGAAGAAAATAAAAATGCCATTAAAATTTATTTAAAAAAATGTATTTTCGAAGATATAGTTTTTTTTATATTTTTTTTCCAAATTCTGCTTCTTCGTCACAATATGAACAAAATGATGTATGAAAATCTTGCCCACAAGTTGCTAGAAGTTATCCAAAATATTATTTCACATTTTCCTTGACCATGGTTTTATCCATACCATATTTAGGTGAAGCAGTATAGTATACGAGAGGTGTTTTTTAATATTTAGTAAAGGCGTTTTCAGCGTTCAAAAACATAGAGGTAAAAAGGGAACTAAAAGAAAAATAGAACGAAGTTTATAACTAGGTAGTACAGTTTTTTTGAAATCATCAAAATTCCTTCACAAACAAAGCGGTTCGATTTTTCTCTACAGTTATGGCCCAACCCAAGTAATTATACATCTAAGGAAGGTCGAAATCCTCGGTGCGCAAGTCACACTCAGACTCTTGGCCGGTTTTTATTTACCACTAGGTAGTACACAAGGATACCGCTGATGGCAAGCAGTTACCGTAGCCTAAAGACGCTTGAAGTATCTTGGGGTATCAGTCGCGGGATATCGACCCTCAAGAATAGCTTCATAGCCTGCCTGCTACACGCTAACAACTTGAGCGTCCAGGCGGTTGGAAGCACCTTTAAATAAAATAAATATCCTGGGATAAATATTCCTCACACACGGTCATCAGATCCCAAACTAAGCAGAGCTTGTACTATGGAAACCAGATAACTGATATAATACATATACTACTTTTTGTTTGTAAATACATACTTCATATACATAATAACACCCAGACTCAGGACATACAGACATGTTCATGTATACAAATGCATGTCCTGTGTGGGAATCGACCCGCGACCTGCGGCGCTATAGGTTAAGACTCCATGTCTTAACCAACTTCGCCAACTGGCCCGTCAAAAAATTAGAAACCGAACAGTGCGTGAGAGAATGAAATCTCCGTCGATGGAGATATAGGAGAGGAGATGACTGCTCACAAGCAGTGAAAAAGTACTTATCACGTATGAAATAGAATTTCACTGCCTTGAACGTGTCGCCTAGTAGCATATACTCAATTCAAAGGTTCGTTTACTTCAACAAGCTCGTAGTATCAAGCACTACCTATATTTTTATATCTACCGACATTGATTCTATCAGATAAATTATATACCGGGGAAAGGTACTATGACGATAGCTGTTTGTGCGTGTAGTAACGCCATCTAAGTGTAGTGTATTATTGTGGTATATTATAACTATTAAAAGTATTTAATTAATTACTGCATGCACTGGCGCGGCGGCGCCGCGGCGCCCCTATGGTGGAACTTTGGCAGATATACATAGTCAGTCATTAGCAGTCAGTATTGGCGGAAATTTAAAATAATGCAGTTAGAAATATCTCTGTTTGTAAACTTCGAACGAAAATAAAAGAAAAAAATAAATAAATAAATAAATAAATAAAATAAATAAATAAACACTTTAAAATGTATGGAAATACTAAGTAGTAGACGTTACAGACATCACAGACACGCTCCAACAAAGATAAAATATTCTTGCCACCGGCCCGCACACGTACGCTACTCTGAATACCTCTATATATAATGTAAGGAATAATATTTTGTGCTGTTACGTGACATACAGTTTGTATAGATATGAACGGACCTTTAAGACGATTTGCAGGAGCGGCCAAACAATACACTACAATATCATATATAGACCGGGAGATACTAGCACAAATTTCCTGGTCATTTGTACCAGTATGGCGACCCTTCAGGGGTCTAATTACGTAATGACGAAAAGGAAAATTTTCCGATAGTGGATGAAAAAGAAATAGGCGGTTGCGCGTATTAAAATGAAATGTTGTAGCCTTTTGAAAATTAGATGTAGCTAGTTATTAAGTTGGTTTCAATAAAGTATTATTATTATATTATTTGTACCAGGCTAATTTTTGCATAGCTAATCATCGTCTAGTAGTCATTCATGAAAATCACCATGCCATACTTTTCCGACGATTCCAATTGGCCGCCATACGCCCACGCGATTGGGCCGCCTGCGCCAGTACCAGCGCTATGGCCATTATTTTCCTTTTCGTCATTACGTAATTAGAACCCTGAAGAGTCGCCATACTGGTACAAATGACAAGGCAATGTGTGCCAGTATCTCCCGATCTAATAAGCCTGGGTGAATAGCTAAGTCAAAGTCAAAGTCAAAGCCATTTATTCAATTTAGGCCCTAGAAGGGCACCTATGAAGGTCAAAGCTACTGAAGTTACCGCCAGTTCGTAAGTCGGCCTTCAACTGAGAAGAACAGGCAAGAAACTCAGCAAGGTTACATTTTTTTTTTTTTTTTTTTTTTTTTTTTTTTTTTTTTTTTTATAATTTAATTCTAATTCATGCTATTCTCTAAAACAAAGTTTATCGACATGCCGATATATATCGATTGCTTAGTTAACGATAGCGTAGTGACAGCGCTGCTCTTTAAGCGAGCAAACGCTTTGCTCTACCTCTCTTAATAAATAATTAATTTTACCCTCATTTTTTTTAAAGTATCCAGATGCTGGCCAATTAGTGTAAGATTATTTGGACATTGTTATTGTCTTCTCGTAGAATTTTGCGTCTACTAATTTTAGCCGCAGGCTTTTTCGATAACAAACAAGGCTAAGCTCGTCATTACCATTGCAGTATCTGCCTTTGTGTTTCAATTCTATTTATAGTTTTCTTCCTTAAAACATTTTATCCTTACGTATATCGTAAAAACAAAAAAATATTCTGCAGTTTGTGGAGTATTCACGGCTAAACAATCGTAGCTTGGATGACGATGATAAATCATGTAATTGTTTTTTTTATTCCGGTGGAAACCGCGAAGACCTTTAATTTTTTGTTGTTAAAAATAGAGTAACTATATATTTTGGTTCAAGATGTGGGACTCTAAAGCCCGCAAGGAACAAGAAGTCTAGTTTCAAAAATATAGATTAATTATATTAGAACGTATGCTGCCTTACGTGAATTGGTTAAAAGCAAGTCAGCAAAACCCACATTAATAACATCCATCTCTTTCTAACGTCATATAGCAAAAAGAGCCCGGACTATCTTAAAAGTTAGGTTTTACTAGACTTGCCTTAAAGCATCTCATGTAATAAGACACATGCCCCCTTATTACAAAGGAAGGTCTAAAGCAAGTATAGTAAAATCAGTCAGTCAGTCACTTTCTATCGTCATATAACAAAAAGAGACGAGGCTATTTTTAAACCTGGGTTTGCTTTAAACCATGCTTTGTAAAAAGGGGGCTAGAATTGAGTATCACATGTAGGTAACATGACTGTCAAGTCGTTGTAAACTTAATAAAATCAAACTACACTAAATCTGAGAATTTACTGTATTTTAAGCCCAAGTCTGCTCTTACAATTGTATTCCAATAGAACTTTCAGTGGTGTCAAAATTGACACATTTTACAGTTTTGGTAGTCTACTAATACAATAGTGTCATAATGGCGCCATAATATAGCTTTCCGTAGATTTTCCACTGAAACTACAATTGTGCCACAATGTTCTTTTAGTTGTCAGTGTGGTCATTTTTTGTACTAAAATTGTTTTCATTAATTATGAGACCATAATGAATTAGTAGACAGTGCATATCAGTTCAGTGATAATGGAATTGCAATAGTATCGTGTCAGTATGCCATTTTAGCAGACTTGTCCCCTGGGAGAGATCACTTTTAGTGGTACGGCCGCACTTTATTATTCTGTTGTCTTTATTATGTTTTTTTTGTTCAATCATGTGATGTGACAATAAAGTATGATCTACATTTACTCAACCATGCCAAAACGATTCTTAAAACTGAATAAAATAGACTTATCTTTAAACTTATGAGAAATCTACAAAACCAATCCACAGAAACTAAAGCATAAAATGTTAGTAGTTCCTAATTAAATAAAACTACAAACTAATTAAGATCAAGGTAAAATTAACTACATAAACTATGAAACTTTGTAAGTAGTAAAAGTGTTGAAACAAGGGAACATTTAACTGTAATAAAAGTATACTCATAAAGCTGTAAGGCAAAAGGTCAGGTCTTGGTCTTGAGAGCGGAGATTAGCCCTGCACATGTTAACGGCCTACTCACGACAGGGTTTTGTAGGGTGACTAGGGTGGGTGCGTGTCTGGGATAGTCTTATGTAATTTGTTTAACCCGCGTGAAAATGAAAAAACAATATGCACGTATTAAATTAAGCATCTGATATTAATACAAAAATATATTTTGTTTTGCAACTTTTTTCCTAGTTAATACTACTAATAATACATAACTAGGAACTTAATTATATAATGGTTGTCAGCGTGAACTAATTTGTCAAATAATGATGAAGTTTAGATTTAATAAACGTAATATGTAATATAAAATTATGTTATGTTGTGTGTATGTCGGAATAATTGTTTTTTCTTTCTTTCTTTCTTATACGCGTGTTATAAACTTACAATTATATCGCAAAATAAAAACTAATAAGTTTACACATAAGCCTTTATTGCATCTAAAGAAGCATAGTCTCATCGTCTCATTTCTACTTAAATAAGTGAAGATAGGGTAATAATTTTTATCCAATCAAATTAAATATATTAGATATTAAATTATATAGATAAAATATAATAATCTTAATCATCATATAATATATGATATCATCATATGATAATCTTCCGTTCGTATATAATTAAATACGCTTTTGTATGATTTCAACCAGAGCTTTAAAATTTTATGAAATCCCAAGTCTCTAGAACCCGTCAAAACATTGTCACCCAAATAACAGCAAGTCACATATGACGGGTCTACATGGAGGCGTGTATTAAATTCGGCTAATTCCGGACAAATCGTGCAAGTTCACAAGTGGGATCCAAGAGACCCCTTACAATAGCAGCACAAATTGTTATATCGCATAGAAGGGTTAACAGCTGTCGTTCATGTTTTGATTTGAATTATTTATGGCTATGAGGTTTATGTCAAGCCCGTAACGAGTGAAGTAGATAGGGTGGGAAATATTGCTTTTAGCTTTCCATGCTGCTGCTGAGTTTTGCTACCTATTTTCTTAAGGATTGCCGTAATGATGACCAGACCAGCTGACTTGTTTTCTGATGTGATCATATTCCCTGCGGTTTTGCCCGCGATCCCGGTATAATAAGCCTATGTTCTTTTCATACCATAGGCTATCTGCATGCCAAATTTCATGATGATCCGTTGAGGCGTGAAGGCGTGAAGGCGTAAAAAACAAACAAACTCACTTTCGCATTTGTAATATTAGTTAGGATAATGCCGATCTTTGCAAGGAATTAGCGTTTTTATTTCGTACAATTAAAACCACTAATGCAGACAGGTGGTCAGTACCTTCCTACTTCCAGGGTGGCAGCCACCAGCATCCAGCATCACCGTTATGATTATGCAAAAAATCCTTAAAGAAAATGTGAATCAATTTGGCAGGTGTTTATTTATAAAGCATTTTGACAGGGAGTCAAAATGCAATGAGAGCATGGTGCGATCCGTCCCGCGGATTGAATGCAGAGCGGAACGAAAATACAACTAATACAACTTCTATCATAATGGATTACAAACAATTCGAAGAAATTAAAAAAAAGACTTAAAAATAAAAAATACATCATTTCATTTATGTATATATGGAAAGCCTTCAATTGCTTCTATAAATATTATTTTTAACAGGATCATGATATTTCCAAGAGCAATAAATACTTAGTAATTACCAAACAAATTATATTAGGTATGTGTTATATTTAAGATAAAATTGGTCATATTCTGTAACCACTCGTTAAGGATGTAGCAAAAGCGAACGAATAAAGAACAACTAGAATTATTAGATTAGAATTTCTTTATAACTGAATTTGTGTTTAATTTTCTTTGTCGCAAGTTCGCAGTAAATTAAATAATACGGTAAGCTCCGTTTAAATATGGATAGTATGGGTGAATAATCCGTAAAGTATTTAAGCTAATACTAAAATGTCCAGTTAACATCTGATTACCTAATTTAACTCAAATATGTCAGTATTACTAGATTAATCCTCTGTGGTATTGCTTTATTCGTAATTAATATGATAAGCCAACCTTTCTGTCTGTGTATTACCTAATGTTATATATAATTAACAAAAAAATAGTTGACACTCATTGTCTACAATCTTAAGTTAAGATAGATATAATTTGTAAAAATGTTACATAATGACTGTATGTTGTCAGAATAAAATAAATAAAAATAAAATAAGTACCTGCTGGCAAGCCCATTATCAAGCAAAGCCTAAGCCAGGGGTTTTTGGTATCAATAAAGTATAATCGTATAGAGATGGCCAGTATACATTATACAATCGAAAATTTTCGAACGCTTTTAGAATTCGGCTGCTAATATCTTCGGGTTTCCGTACAGAGTAATTTATTAAGAGGCAATTAATAACGAAAGTAGAGAACATAAGTAGCTCATTACACGAGTTCAAGTGTTGTCAAATTAATTGTACATGGAGTGTATATAAAACACGCCTGGATGGAATCCTGGGTTCACTTATATATTATTTCATATTGTAACGGGAGCTTATCATAAATGTATGACTGTTAGTTGTATACAGGCGTTGTCATTCCATTGTGATACAACTTGAATACTGGACTTGTCCATAGATAGAAAATAAAATAGGATATAGGAATACGAGTATTATGTTCATACAGACAGATTTCGGGAAAATATTTATTTAGTTTCATTTACTTGTCATAATTTTATTAATGACTAGCTGCCCGCCGCGACTTCGTTCGCGTAATACCCTACCCTACCCTTCATTTAAACCTTCCCCGGACTTCCACGAATAGTTCAAACTAGCCAAATCGGTCCAGCCATTCTCGAGTTTTAGCGAGACTAACGAACAGCAATTCATTTTTATATATATAGAAGATTACATGACGAAGAGTAATTTGTTGGTATAAAGTACCTCATTTGTGAAACAAAATGTATTTTTAGCACAGACATATAAGAACAAGATTTTTAGACGGTTTTAATTACGTATATATTTATTTATACAAAATTCTACTTTATCTGTAAGATTCCAAAAAGTTTGTATTAAATACTAGAACCTTAATCGATAAAAAATATATAAAGTTATCAAAATTCATTGTCCTTTATTTCGTTATATAACAGTATTTTCATGGCCTCCTGAGACTAAGTTGCTAGTAATAAACGCGGTAAATAGGGATTTGGATCCAAACTAAGATACTGTGGAAATATCTGGAAGGTAATGTTGTAGTTGTGGTGCAAAATCGATCTTTTTTAAATATGTCCGGCAAAAAGTCTTTGTGAGTTACCTACTAAGAATTTTTCCTGATAAAAATTGCAAAAGGCGCTAACCACTACAACTGAAAATAAACTATTAGGTACATGTAAGAACTCTTATGGGTTTTCATTTAATTCCTAAAAACTAAATATAAGTACATTGTGATACATGTGTGCAAAGTTAGTCATTACAGACGAGGCGGTTTTAAGCCGTAGGCGAACGCGATAAGGAAGCCGAGAGTGTAATGATCAATTCACACGCGTGTCATACCTACTAAGTTTTTCAACACACTTGCGCGGAAAAGAACACTCTTTTTTAAGAAGATTTTTTGATAATCGGCAACCACACAATGAGAATGTTAACAAATATGGCGCGCATTTTCTTTTTGACAGCGATGAGCTGTCAAATTGTTTTACCCGTTTAAATTAAGAATTCTTCGTCTACACGCATCTCACTTACAGTGAGATACAAAGTACAAACTTAACATTATCGGGATAATATCATAAAACTCTAGTGCGGTAGTGTACATTAAACAGCACCAGTTCGTAATTTTAGATGTCTTATAATACTAAGATCGGTTCAATAAGAGCCACTTTACGAGCAAGTGTGTTGAAATAGTACATTATGTTACATGTGTGCAAAGTCGGTAATTTAGCGAGGCGGTATTAAGCGATAAGGGAGCCGAGAGTGTAATGATCAATGCACACGCGTGTCTCATACGATTCCATTCAATTCAATTGAACTCCATTGTTATTGCAATTTTGTTTGAGCTATTGTGTGTCTACTAAATTCATCATGTTTTGACGTAGTATTGAATTAGTAAACTACCCAAACTGTCAAATCTGTCAATTTTTACTCGAGTCCTATGTTATAGATCGTGAATTATAACAAGGAAAAATAACATAGTTATCAGTTATAACACTATTAAATCAGATTGAAATAGTTCACAGAAGTCAGTTCAGTAACATAGATACCTACATTAATCTTTTCTCTAACTCAGTTGAATAGTTAGAAACCTTTTGTCGGCTTTTGTACGAGGATCCGCATTCCTGTTAGTTGGTTTGATCTACATTTAAATGCAACGTAATGGACTTTATGGAATATTAAACAGAGTATAATTTAACTTTGTATGTGAGTAGATTAAAGTTACGTGTTACAATGTATGGACGATTTTACTGCAAATAAGAAGGCTGATGAGGCTGCTATTAAAAGGTTAATTTTAGGTTTTGATAGCTCAGTAGTACTGAAGTCTTATGCGGCAAAAGATGTCAGTTCGAATTTTACAAAAAGCGAAAGCTCCCTGTGAAAAGGAAAGCACATTGCAGTGCGGTTTCTATTACCCGCTTGGCTTTTTGAATCATCATCATCATCAGCCTATAATGTCCCACTGCTGAGCACAGGCCTCCTTTCACAAATGAGGGAGAAAGGGAATGGGCTGATACTCCACCAAGCGTGCCTACTGCGGATTGGTGGAGGTAGGCTAGTGGTCAACCTACTGTTGGAAATTTTCAAGCCGCCTAGGAGGCATCCAACTAGCATAACGACTCTCACAATTAAGTGAGGACCAACGGCTTTACGTGCCTTCCGAAGCACGCAAACGCTCGATTTGAAATACCACTAAACGGTCACCCATCCAGGTACCGACCACGACAGACGTAGCTTAACTTTGCCGATCGATTAAGAACGGCCAATCATGCTACACCACGAGCGCTTCAATGTGAAAAGGAAAGCACATTGCAGTGGTTGACTTTCTATTACCCGCTTGGCTTGTTGAATATCTGTCGCCAAATATCTCAAGTCCGGTCCGACAAATGCACTTGAAAACCTTTGCGGGACGGGCCAGTTGGCGTTGTTAGTAAGAATCTAACCTATCACGATACAGGTCCTGGGTTCGATTCCCATCTAGGTCATGCATTTATGTACATGGACATGTCTGTATAGCCTGAGTCTGTAATCAAAAATAGCATATAGTTATCTGGTTTCCATAGTTCAAGCTCTGCTTAGTTTGGGATGAAATAACCGTGTGAAGACAAAGGTCTTCAATCAGTGCGTGTTACCAGTGATGACACACGGGACAGAGACGTGGTCTTTCACTGCTGGCCGCATAAATAAGCTCAGAGTCACTCAGCGAGCTATGGAACGAGCTATGCTCGGAATCTCTCTACGTGACAGGGTCCGAAACGAGGACATTCGTAGGAGAACGAAAACTACCGATATAGCTCGTAGAGTTAGTAAGCTGAAGTGGCAATGGGCAGGCCACATCGCTCGAAGAACTGATAGCCGATGGGGAAGGAAGGTTCTCGAGTGGCGACCACGTACTGGAAAGCGCCGAGCGGGACGACCTCCCATCAGGTGGACCGACGACCTGGTCAGAGTCGCTGGGCGCCGCTGGATGCAAGCGGCCCAGAACCGTTCGAAGTGGAAATCAATGGGGGAGGCCTATGTTCAGCAGTGGACATCCATGGGCTGATATGATGATGATGATGATGAACCGTGTGTAAAAAATGTCCGAGTATATTTATGTATTTTCCTTCTAGGTTTAAGCTTACCTCGGTCACATAATCTCTCGCCATGATTAGATTGTGGACTAAAAAGGAATTTTTAAATGCAAAGGTACGATTTATGTACCAATTTTAATCCAAAATCCGTTCAACCGTTACGGAGTTGAGTATTAACAATCATCCACATACACAAAATATAATAGGATATAATTTTATGTTTATATGGTAGCGGAAGTACCTATAGTTTCTTATTAATCTATATTTTCACCCTGTCTCTATTCTACATACGTGCAATATTACAAAATACTGAATTCATAGCGTAGCTGCAACTCATATCATTACGAACATAGGCTTGTTCCGTTGTTCTCTCTGTCCCATTTACCTTCAAAAAACCTCTATTTTCCACCTGAAGATACTTGCTGGGGTAACTCGGTTCATTTCTGTATATTTTAAATTGTTATCTTTAGAATTTCAGGAAATTTTCTTTTAGTGTTTTTAGTCATGGATAAGGAATTATTTTTTGTTTACAAATAGAAAATTTAATAAAAATTTGGGAATAGTAAATTCTATTAATTCATCCAGTTTAGCAAAATGCCTTAATTCTAGTGAATTCTAGGAAGTACTATGCTGTAATACTAAGGCACTAATTACAATTAAAAACTGTCTGAATAAGCGACCAACGAACTTGGTACCGAGACAAACTTTCATTCAAACTCATTCTTCAAACCATTCTCGCGCCAGTAACCCGCTAGAACTCATTCGAACCTCGGAAGTTCGCTAAGTGGTCCACAGCTGTCATGGCCCAACTAATGATATATTGATCCAATAAACCGTTTGCCCTAGGTGTCGAACCCTGGAAATCTGTAGTGTAAACATTCTACTCGCATACGAACCATTTTTTACCCAATCACCGACCCAGTTCGCTACATTTAACGATACCTACGGAAAAACGATCATTCTGACAGCTTACAAATCGGTATGTACTGCGTTCGCTTTGTTGTGGTAAGGTTCCATGTGTTAACAATAAAGCCTTTAATTAATCACGCAGGCCGTTAGGCGATGGTACTCTGTCACTCTATCCGTGGGCCACAGGCTACCTGTATAGTTGGTTTTTTAATTAATTATTGTCGATTGTTGTATCGAGGGATAGAACTATATTTTTATAGAAGTTTGCCTGAACTATACTATTTTTTCGCCCTGAAAAAGACATGCTTTGGCGTGGGATAGGGAAATACAGATAAAAATACGGTTCATATCGACCTGGTCCCATTTACTTGGGGTCGGCCCTCCTTATCCTCATCTATCACGGTTTTGCGCCATGTCTTTTTTCAATTGAGCATCTTTTAGGTCTTTGTCAACCGTCGTCAGCAAAGTGGCGGGTGGTCTTCTGCGCGAGCGTTTCGTCACTGGCAGGTCGAGAGTAAAGCTTCACCATATGGTCGTCTGGGCGTCTTTGTATATGGCCATACCATCGCAATCTCCTCTCTTTAACCTTTTCGACTATCGGGGCAACCTTGAAACTTCCTCTTATTATATTTATTTCGGATTTTGTCTAATAGTGTGACACCTGTTGACCAGCGTAACATATGCATTTCGATTGTGTGCAATTTACTCAGGTCATATTATTAGATTAATTAATACAAAGTGTAAGATAAATTAAATAGCAAAGCTGATAGTGAAAAATTACAAAAAAAAACTGTATAGTTACTAAAGTATCAGCTATATAAGCAATCAGCTATCTGCATTGACAATATTTAACCCATAATTTCAATAATGGACATAGCAATATCAATCATAACTATATCTCAACAAAGAAGCTGCGAACAAAATTGAAAACTCGTTTTAAAATAAAATACCCCCGGTGATTTAAGTAGTGATAGTCCCCCTGGGGGAAACTTGCCAACTTTCAACTTAATCACCTCGTTAATCAAGCGTTTAAGCTCAGCTTATACTATAGTTTGAAATTACCCCAAGTTTCATCCGATTCCGGACGAGTTGAAGGATTCCACTAGTGGTGACAATTTTTATGGTATAAAAAGTTTATATTAAAACTTGCTGTCTTTTGTCTCGAGTTGGGAAAGAGTTTTTTAAATATCACTTAAGTTTTAAGTAATATGACTGAAACCCATATTACTTAAAACTTAATTTAAGACGCGGATAGACGCCAATTCCACGCGGTTGGCTGTAGTAAAAACGAAATATTTTTTTTTTTTTTTATATGCAACATAGTTGGTAAACAAGCATACTGCCCACCTGATTGTAAGCGGTTACCGTAGCCATATGGACGCTTGCAACACACGAAGCATCGCTCACGGGTTACCGGCCTTTCCCCCTCCCCTATGATCTCTGGCGACCTTACTCACGCGCAGGAACACAACTTTACAGATCATAAAGTTATTTGGCTGCGGTATTCTGTAAGGTGGAGGTACTTCCCCAGTCGAGCTGCTCTTTGAGCGAATAAACGCTATGCTCTACCTCTACCTAAAAGTTATTAAGATTAACATTTTTATTCTATTAAAACCAAAAGTAGCAAAACAGTACCTTCTCTTACTGACTTACTGACATACAACATACTGCGTGCTACTGCCTTATCCAGATGTGGTAATCTAAAAGTGCATTAAGAATGAGTTTTTGAAAATCCATCTCCAAACCCCTTTAACCCTCAAATAGGGGATCACAGGTAAACCGAGGATGGAAAACTAGTAAGTTTTTTTAAATCAAAGTCAAAGTCAAAGCCATTTATTCAATTTAGGCCCTAGAAGGGCACCTATGAAGGTCAAAGCTACTGAAGTTACCGCCAGTTCGTAAGTCGGCCTTCAACTGAGAAGAACAGGCAAGAAACTCAGCAAGGTTACACTTTTTAAATATATTTTTTTTTAACAGTCTGACTATATATTGGCTATTTTTTCCAAAACATTAGTAGGTATACATACATACTTTTTATTTTACAAAATAAAAAACACAATCATCAAAACGAATAAACATAAAAAAAAACAAAAAAAAAAACAATTTACAAAATAAATAAAAAATAATAACCTGCACTGGTCTGCAATCCTTTCCTTCAGTAAATACCGAGTCTGAATTTAAATAACTAGATCAATCGGGATCAACTTTCAGTGATCTATAAAAAAGTTAACAAAGATTTCGTCACTGTAAAAAGTCTGGCTATAAAAAGTAAGCGACCTTTTACAATATAGGTTGTCAGATCCAAATTACCCGCTGCCATCGCTACACCACAGGCTTCACTATTCTGGAATTAATAATTAGAAATTACAAGGAACGATTTTCAATGTTTTTTTTTATATTACATGCTATTACAGCATCTGAACTACTTACTATTGGACATGATGTATATATTAGCTAATAAATTTTACTGGACTCTTTGTTTCATGGAACTAAGATACTGTACCTAGTATGTGATGTGATGGTTCCGACGGAAGATCAGCGTTGTGGTAGATATTCGTAGTTATTACAACATATGCTGAGTCGGACCCCATTTTGTAGCATATATGATATCAATGTTACTTTGACACACACCTAAGCAAATTTTTGGTTTTTAAATTGTAACTTTTATTTTATGCTAGTATTATGTATGTTTTTAAATTGGTATCATTTGTTGTTATTATAAATGCAAACGTTTGCTAAATTTTATTTTTGATGTGTATCTACATACTTAAGTGCTTTTCAAATTATGCTACAAATAAACAATTATTCTATTCTATTCTATTCTATGAGTCTTTATCAAAGCTCACCACTCCTTTCTTTGAAATCTGTCTGAATACATTTTTAAAGCTACGTTTGGCGTTATTCTCAAGATGACTTGCTTGCTATGGATCGGAACGGACAAATCGAAATAAATAAAAAAATGCTATTTTTTTCAGTTTTGACCCTGGTAAGGCACTTATGGGCAGTGGGCTGTATCTCTTGAACCGTACCTAATAGGTAGGCACTTGAAATTTTCACATAATATTCTATTTCCGCTATAACAAATAATAATAAAATTATATAAAATTAAAAATTAATGCATACATACGTCTTTACGAAACCCTTCGTGTGGGAGTCCGACTCGCACTTGGCCGGTTTTTTTTACGATACTGACTTTATACTCCCAAATCATAAAATGATTAGTTCATGCCAGTCTACTTACCAACTAAGAGCATTACTGCCCAGAGATACAACCACTGCAAAATTCGCTCTGCGGGTATGTAAGCGCCGGTTATGTATACCCCAACTCCAAACATGTATTTCTAAAATACATTTCCATTATAAAGTGAAGTACTAAATTATATAAAGTAACCCACACATTTACACTATCCGGCATACGTGTTCTATTATTCATAATGATAGATGAACTGTTGGCCAGCAGTTCGTTCGAGGCACGAGGCGACGCTGAAAATCCATGTGTTTTTATCGCAGTGCTTTAGTTGTGACAAATGTTTGAGCCAATAAGTTGGAACGTAAAATATTTGTAACAAACTACGTACAGATAGATACAGTTTTTTTTTTATTTAATAATTATTAATGTGTTTCAAGGTAAGAGGCTGTAACCCAAAGATCTTGTAATAAACCTTTTTCACTCTTACCAAACAAGCTTAATAAAAGCCTTCTTCTAGCATACTGTATTTACGATACTATTGTCCATTGATTAATAGAATATTAATAGGGTTAAACATCAGTACCGAGGCGGGAAATTTGTTTTTTTTTTTATACCTACTACTAAATCGGTAAACAAGCATACTGCCCGCCTGATGGTAAGTGATTACCGTAGCCATATGGATGCTCGCAACACACGAAGCATCGCTCACGCATTACCGACCTTTCCCCCCTCCCCAATGAGCTCTGGCGACCTTACTCACGCGCAGGAACATCACTTTACACAACATAAAGTTATTTGGCTGCGTTATTATGTAAGGTGGAGGTACCTACTTCCCCAGTCGAGCTGCTCTTTGAGCGAATAAACGCTCGCTCTACTTCTCTTTTTTTACCTTCCTAGAACAATATGGATAGATATTTCAGTGATTCGCGACCATAGAAGTTTATTTAGCATATTGTAGAATTGATACTTTTTGTTTAAGATTAACTATTTTTGTACATTTCCCTAAATAGTTAACGTTTTAGATTTACGGTTTTTAGAGAAACCGTGAGAAATGTTCAAAGGCTCATATTATACAAAAAAACATTCATAACACAATGTGCCAAATGAACTTCTACTGTCGCTAATCACTGAAACATCTATCCATATTGTTCTACGAAGGTAAAAAAAAAACTCGAAAAAATTCATATTTCCTGCCTCGGTACTGATGTTCACCCCTTGTGCGAAGCGTGAGTATTTTAGATATAGATGCATTCATAGATATATATCATCATATAAAATCATATCATATAAAATGACGATATGAGTCGCTCTATTAGTATTCTATCTCTATGCTATTGACCTTATCGCTCATGTTCTTTCTTTCTAAGATCTCTTATTGCTCCAATATTAAACAATTTTAAATATCGTCGGATAAGCTGACATTGGAGTTAATAATAAATTCCTCTCGGGGAAAAAAAAAAAACTAAAATTGGCCTTGGGCTGTCCAATGCCAATTTTAGTTTTT
The DNA here is from genome assembly GCA_947623365.1 of Achlya flavicornis. NCBI lineage: Eukaryota > Metazoa > Arthropoda > Insecta > Lepidoptera > Drepanidae > Achlya > Achlya flavicornis. Next base: position 3,266,655 of record OX392482.1, on the reverse strand, counting down.
TTTTATTCATCTTAGTCGATAAACAAGCATACGGCCCGCCTGATGGTAAGCAGTTACCGTAGCCATATAGACCTAGTTCGTAGTTATCCTATTTGCGTCACATTTGTTCTAGAAACGCCCTGGCCCTTGGATTTCTAGTAATAAACCAAGTCATTAGGAAGATGGAACTTTAAAGTAGATTTTTCAATAAAATTCAGTGGAATTGAAAATATTATTATTCAAATAATAGCAAAAGGAATTCCGAGATCTTTCCGAATTAAGCTTTTCAATACTGACTATTTTTGGATTATTATATTCTGATGAGAAGTATTATTCTGTTATTTTGTAGTACACCATTATAAGCACATAATGCAAATAATTAGCTTAGCTTATAACGTTATCTACTTTGTATTTTTAAATAACTAATTAAATTAATTAATTTAATTAGGTGATGCTCATCACCTAATTAAATTAATTAATTTGCTACATTGTTTAAATATAAAATAAAAAAAAACCGGCCAAGTGCGAGTCAGACTCGCGCACCGAGGGTTCCGTACAAACCTGTAGGTATATAAGTAAATGGTAGTATAGACCTGAGTATTTGATATTAATTTCAATTTATGACCTATTAAAAAAAAACTACTTACTAGATCTCGTTCAAACCAATTTTCAGTGGAAGTTTGCACCGTAATGTACATCATATATTTTTTATAGATTTATCATTCTCTTATTTTAGAAGTTACAGGGGGGGGGACACACATTTTACCACTTTGGAAGTGTCTCTCGCGTAAACTATTCAGTTTAGAAAAAAATGATATTAGAAACCTCAATATCATTTTTGAAGACCTATCCACAGACACCCCACACTTATGGGTTTGATGAAAAAAAAAAATTTGAGTTTCAGTTCTAAGTATGGGGAACCCCCAAAATTTATTGTTTTTTTTCTATTCTTGTGTAAAAATCTTAATGCGGTTCACAGAATACATCTACTTACCAAGTTTCAACATTATAGTTCTTATAGTTTCGGAAATAAATGGCTGTGACATACACGGACAGACAGACAGACAGACATGACGAATCTATAAGGGTTCCGTTTTTTGCCATTTGGCTACGGAACCCTAAAAATGGAATTAACCGTAATTTACAGTTTTCCTGAAAATAAATGACTGGCTAACAAATTCTGAAATTCTCGTTTTGTTTTTATGAAACATCAAATTGACTAATATTATACGCTGAACAAATATGTACGTAATTTGTACCTACTTATTCCGTTACAATATTCGACTATTAACCCCAACTTTTGTACCAATGTTTGCAAAAGTTTTTGTTCCGAAAACAAAGCGTGTCCCGAAAATTCGTATCGGACAATCCAGAATACGGACGGCGCGGCGGTCCGCTTGGGAATAAATTGCAAGTTATTTTCCGCTCCGTCGCTTGCCGTATTGACGTTGACACTTAACGGCACATAAATCTACGCTAGAAATAATTAAACAAAATCGCCGGATAGACAGTTTTGAAATATCGTCTGCCGTGAATACATTTTTTGGTAATTTTATTTTTGCTTATGATATTTATTTCGGACATCTTTTTAAAGCAAAGAAAAGCGATTAGCATTTCTTTGAAGTAATAAATTGTAAGATAGCTGTCATGATGATAAAAGGTCAATGAAACTTTTACCGACTGTCGCATTTGACATTCATTCACAAGCGTGACGGATATCTGTCAAAATGTAGTAGAAAGTAAATAGTATTCTATTTTCCACAATGTTTTTCGGCAATATCGACAACTCGCGACATCGATATCGAAGTTTTGGTAATCGGACCCTAGATAAAACTGACTGTCGAGGGTAGTTAATAGCAAGGTTTGTATTGGACGTTTTCAAGAACATTTTCGGGGTGACGACGAACTATCTCTTGCAGAATATTGAAAAGACCTGTGTAATCAAAACATTAGTAATATAATCCTTAAGAAAAAGGTAGCAAGTAATAAAAACATTTCCAATAAATACAGGTTGGGTTTCATTGCAAAACTCACGTTTATACGCATCTAATACCGGGTCGGTATCTGAAATCCGTCTTATCGGAAACAGGCACGCGTCACGCTCGCACGGATGCGTGTGCGTATCAAGTGTGAAATACTCCTTAAGCAATCCTCATTTATACCATAGCAAACCATGTTACTTTAAGTTAGTTTTAATAGTAAGTAGCATAGACATATAAGTAAGTAGATAAAAATACTGACTCAAAACGTATTACAATAAGTTTTAACGTGAAGTAATTTTTTTGAGGTCTATAGTCAAATGTTCCGTGTCTCTCTTATGGTGCGTCCATGCGGGCGAACCGAGCACGAGCCGAGCCTCGAACGAGCACACTGCGAGCACGATTCGCGTAGCGTGGACGGGCTTGCGAGCCTCGAACGAGCGCGATTATCAGTCTTTTCACGAACAAATTGATTCGCATCGTGCTCGTTGTAGGCTTGTTCGTGGCTCGGCTCGTGCTCGGTTCGCCAAGCATGGACGCACCATTATAGTTTCGTCTGTATTTCGTCGCTAAATCTAAAGATCTTCATCACGTAGGTACTACTTCATGTTTGCAACATACAAAAAATCCCCATACCTCCGGAAAAAAGTTACAAACATAATATTATTATACGGTGTAAATAAAAACCAAATACAAAAAATCAGGAGCAACCGTGTCGGAACTCTTTTACGCACGTACGCTGAGAAAAAATGTCCCGACCTTTTTCAAAGCTCACTTCACTATACCGAGCGAGAGTACAGAATACCGCCGTGGGCAAGAACGCATAACACATACTGATTTCGAATATTTCCTTTAGCAGTTGGGTAACGAATGGAAGTGCGTGCGTGCGAGTCGGCGGAATTTGTCACCTAGAATGCATGGTAGCTTAGGTCTCAAGAGAAGTAGAGCATAGCGTTTATATTCGCTCAAGGGGCAGCTTGATTGGGAAGTACCTCCACCTTACAGAACACCGCAGTCAAATAACTTTATGGTGTGTTTTTGCGCGTGAGTTAGGTCACCAGAGCTGATCGGGGAGGGGGGATAGGTTGGTCACGCGTGAGTGATGCCTTCACCACGGCCTTTACTATCAGGCGCACCGTATGCTTTTTTACCGGCTTCGTAGAATAAAAAAATGGTATATGCAGAATTCATTTTTACAGCGTCCTCAGATACCTACTAGCTAATCTCTTTTTTTTTGTATGTCAAAATGCTGACAGTGTGAGACAAAGTGGTTACCGCCGCCTATGGACATTTGCAATACCAGGGGGATTGCCGATGTGTTGCCAACCTTGAAGAGCTCTTTTTACGCCCCTTTTGAAGAACCTCATATCGTACTCTGTTCAGTGTTATACAAGAATCTTCAGTATTTGCCTTTTAAACTATATCATAGTCTGCCTTTTCTTACCAAACCACTTCAAATTTACTTCCACATTTGTCACTCACTTTGAAATTTTGACCCCAAATTGATTATTGAATTTATATATGGCTATTATAAAAAGACGCAGCGAAGACCATGTTGTACAAATTGCCCTCAATCTGCCGGAATAAAAGGAGAGGTCGAGGCCGCCTGCGATCTGGTAGTCAAATATCAAGACCTCAAAAAGTCCGATTGTCAGAGCCTACATATACAAGCCAGGACAGACTGTCTGGCGTAAAAGAGTAAGGGAACCTGAACCCAAATAAAGGAGCATGGACGGAAAAAAAAGAAGCTTCTGTCAGTGATGACCTGCAGATTTAGTTTGATATCTGAAATAGGAATCAAGTCAGAAAAGATAATGCAATGGTAAAATTAAAAAACCGGCCAAGTGTGAGTCAGACTCACGCACCGAGGGTTCCGTACAAACCTGTAGGTATATAAGTAAATGGTAGTATAGACCTGAGTATTTGATATTAATTTCAATTTATGACGTATTAAAAAAAAACTACTTGCTAGATCTCGTTCAAACCAATTTTCGGTGGAAGTTTGCACCGTAATGTACATCATATATTTTTTATAGATTTATCATTCTCTTATTTTAGAAGTTACAGGGGGGGGGACACACATTTTACCACTTTGGAAGTGTCTCTCGCGCAAACTATTCTGTTTAGAAAAAAAACCGGCCAAGTGCGAGTCAGACTCGCGCACCGAGGGTTCCGTACAAACCTGTAGGTATATAAGTAAATGGTAGTATAGACCTGAGTATTTGATATTAATTTCAATTTATGACCTATTAAAAAAAAACTACTTACTAGATCTCGTTCAAACCAATTTTCAGTGGAAGTTTGCACCGTAATGTACATCATATATTTTTTATAGATTTATCATTCTCTTATTTTAGGGGGGGGGACACACATTTTACCACTTTGGAAGTGTCTCTCGCGTAAACTATTCAGTTTAGAAAAAAATGATATTAGAAACCTCAATATCATTTTTGAAGACCTATCCACAGACACCCCACACTTATGGGTTTGATGAAAAAAAAAAATTTGAGTTTCAGTTCTAAGTATGGGGAACCCCCAAAATTTATTGTTTTTTTTCTATTTTTGTGTAAAAATCTTAATGCGGTTCACAGAATACATCTACTTACCAAGTTTCAACATTATAGTTCTTATAGTTTCGGAAATAAATGGCTGTGACATACACGGACAGACAGACAGACAGACAGACAGACATGACGAATCTATAAGGGTTCCGTTTTTTGCCATTTGGCTACGGAACCCTAAAAATTATATTAGAAACCTCAATATCATTTTTGAAGACCTATCCATAGACACCCCAAACTTACGGGTTTGATGAAAAAAAAAATTTTGAGTTTCAGTTCTAAGTATGGGGAACCCCCAAAATTTATTGTTTTTTTTCTATTTTTGTGTGAAAATCTTAATGCGGTTCACAGAATACATCTACTTACCAAGTTTCAACATTATAGTTCTTATAGTTTCGGAAATAAATGGCTGTGACATACGGACAGACAGACAGACGGACAGACAGACATGACGAATCTATAAGGGTTCCGTTTTTTGCCATTTGGCTACGGAACCCTAAAAAGGGCTAAAATACTACAATAAAAAATCCGATAAAACTCAAGAACTTAAACAAAAAAGTCAAACACGTCGATCCAACATTGCAGAGCTCACTAAAGTTAAAGTGTTATTCATATTTACGATTCCATGTGTCTACAGTTAACAAAATTTGCGCAAACAAAGATATAAACCTTGAATCCTATAGGTAGGCATTGCTGTTTCAGTTGTTAATAACATACCAGTACCTGGTATAAAGTGCTATAAAAGCCAGTTCTCATCAAAGCTTTGTGTACCAACTTCGGCCTATCACCTACCATCGTTATGGTGCGTCCATGCTTCGCGAAGCGAGCACAAGCCGAGCTTCGAACGAACAGGATTAATTCGTTGTTCGTGTAGAGTGGACGGACTTGCAAGCCTCGAACGAGCCATTTGAGCGTGCTCGACTGCGCTCCGCCCGATTGACAGTTTTTTCACGAACACAGGGATTCGCATCGCGCTCGTTGTTTTCCACACTTGACATCGCGAGCAACGAACGAATTCTGTTCGTTCGTGGCTCGACTCGTGCTCGGTTCACGTAGGCCTGGACCCACCGTTTTAGATTGTGTCAAAATTCAAAAATTCAAAATCATTTATTCAAATAGACCTTCACAGGCACTTATGAAAAGTCTGACTCTAATACGGGTTCGGATTGTAAAACATTTTGTCGTAGCTACAGAGCTAGCTACAGACTTTTCATAAGTCTGTCGTAGCTACAGACTTTTCATAAGTGCCTGCGAAGGTCTGTTTGAATTAATGATTTTGAATTTTGAATTGAAATTAATTACAACATTCCACATTCAATAATGTAATTTTCATTTGTATTGATATGATAACTATACACAGTAGTTCGCGGAAGGATCTGAAACTATATTTACTTTCTATTATAACAACATATTTTTTTGTAAACATTTTTTTCTATATAATAGTCGACCAACCCGTAAAACCATAGTCAAGTCAAGACGAACCGCCTTGTTGTTTTTAAGCTGTTTCAGAGCCATTCTAATCTCGTACAGGCTGACATCCGGGATATCTTCGGTGTAATGTCGGGTCAACTTGGCTCTTACGTCACTTACCGGTAATGCATCTGGTTTCTGTGACGAGGTGTACAGCTGTCCATAGAACTTCTCGATTTCTCTCAAGATCTCAGGCTTTGACGTAATGATGTTGCCGGTATCGGTCTTCAGCTTGGTCAGTTGGCTTTGACCAATAGACAAATCTCTTGCGAACACTTTAGAACCTTTGTTCTGTTTTATTGCCTCTTCAATACATGAAGTATTAAAGAGGCGTATATCGTGTCGCATTGCGTTTGAGATCTGCCTATTTAGCTGCCGATATTCGGCTGTATCAGCTGAAGACTGCAACTTCATTTCACGTCGTCGCTTCATGAGTTTGAGAGTCTTATCCGAGAGTTTTTGGGTTCTATTCGTGCCCCCGCACGAATAGAACCCAAAAACTCTCGGGTCTTAAAGAACTTTGATCCTACCGCATGGACAGTTTCCACGAGCCTGTTGTTTGTATCGTCCACCGTCGCGCAATCATCTAGGCATTGGAAGCGATTATGAAGCTCGAGCTGAAAGCTTTCAGGATCTTGGATATATGCAGATTGGGGTCGGAGCGTAGACTTTACCAGACGACATCTCTCCACCTGGATGTTCAGGTTCAGTGTGCCTCTTACTAACCGGTGATCGCTGCCGGTCTTAACCCTGCTAAATTTTGCTTACAAGATTTGATTACAGACACCTGGACAGATGAAACTAAATAAAAGCTTGTACCTAATAAATAATTATATAAGATTTAAAATAACTTCTCGTGATACATGTATTTTTTTTACCGGATAACGTGTTTCGAGGCACTACAACATGGGTTTATTCAAGGCCAGAGTGAACAGGAATCTTATGGTCACTCGAGCTCCACCCTAGACTACAATTTCGCTTACCCTCAGGCGGGATTGCGGTCATGCTCATGTAATATAAAAAACATACAAAATAAAGGACAAAATAAAGGGTCCTTTGACATACAACGATTCAGTACATGCGATCGTTGTATGTCGGTGGATAGGGTACGGAAAGGACAAAATACGAAAACCAATCAAATCATCAAGGTAGTGTCATCGTAACGACACAGTGACAACTTTTCAAATCCCTTTAAAATTGCTAGTTGACTAGTAGGTAAGTCCACGAGCAATTTCTCAACTGTCCCCAAATAGTCCGCGTAAGGGTCAAAAATCCATCTAAAGCTAACAATTTCCAGTACTAGTACCTACTAGAAAATATAAATGTTTTTTTTTTTTATACAACTTAGTCGGTAAACAAGCACACGGCCCACCTGATGGTAAGTGGTTACCGTGGCCATATGGACGATTGCAACACAAGAAGCATCGCTCACGCGTTACCGACCTTTCCCCCCTCCCCTATGAGCTCTGGCGACCTTACTCACGCGCAGGAACACAACTTTACACAACATAAACTTATATGGCTGCGGTATTCTGTAAGGTGGAGGTACTTCCCCAGTCGAGCTGCTCTTTGAGCGAATAAACGCTATGCTCTGCCTCTCTCAAAAAATTTCGGGATACTGATCTTATCACAGACTAAGTGTCGACAAAATCCATCCTACTCCATTTTCCCATTACGGCTTTCTCTTGATAAACACATCAGACAGAGTATTAATAGCCACTTACGACAGTAAAAATATATCAAGCACGCTAAATAAGCAAGTCCTCGTTAACTGTACGCAGTCGAGTAGAAAATTGAATTAGTATCGAAGGAGAAGTATTTTTGGGTTCCGTAATGATTTTTTGATATTTTTAACAATTTATTTACTTACTATATCTCTTTTTTATGTGCCTTTTTACGTAGATTACAATAAGGGATCAAGTACAGTATGAGGCACGAATGATATGCACAGATAGGCAGTAGTGGGGACAAGCTCGCGCATATATACTTTAGTTTATTGTGTTGAAATTATAGCATATTGTGCTCTAAAATATAACATATCACTTACGTACCTGGTGATAGTGCAAAGAAATTGAAAGAGTTGATAACCGATGAAGAAAGCCTCTCGGTAACTAAATATATGACTGGCAAAACGCCAGACAGGTCGGCCTACCATCAGTTAGGCCACAGAATAAATACCTAATCGTACTAAGTTAGGTCTCACAAGTAAGAAAATATTTTTATATTTCCGCCATATTTCGTTTTCAAACGGTTAACGTTCAGACGTCAGAATGTTTAAAATTACTGGAATTAGATGCGACTCAATACCGTTCAATGTGGAACTTCATTGGGAAAACAGTGAAAACTTTTTTCAGCAGTGGCAACATTATATGAAAGTAAAATTACATACGGAGCCATCATTCGTCACGCGTGAAATTATTGCATGAAGGTTGTTTTTTCCGTTCTATTGGTGATGCGTGAAGTGTTCAGGATACACCTCCACTTGGCGTATACTCTCTGTTAAACGTATTCTTACATTCACAATATTTCTCACCTAATAATTTTGCGACATTATTGTTTATTGGTTACTGCTTCCACGTTCTATTAAATTATTATTAGAAACTCTTTCTGTCTTCTTACATATTGTCTGTGACTTGCGAGTGAGAAGAAACTAACAGCTGCAGTGTATTATGAACCTTATAGTAGTGATATAAGGTTTAATTATAAGTTTTAAGCATTCTTTCGTTAATCTTCCGGCCATACTTTCTTTTCTGTGCGAACGAAGATTCACGACGCGCCTTATCAGTTGAGTACTACTGTAATAGTTGTTCACTATGACGAAACTAACTCACATTTAGAAAAGACGCCATCTCAAAGTATCACCCAATATAAACCCAACAAGATCACCAATAATATATATCCAATACCTAACTACTAGTATATTGAGTGAGAAAATAGGAGCACATTTTTACAGCGCCTGTAAATAAAATATTATCCAGGTATTGCTACGTTTCCATATTTGCTACATTATTTATCTGAAGTAGGCACGATGAATTGTAATAGGGTTGTTACAATGTGACAATGATATAGAATCACTATTTGTATCAATACCTCAGTGAGGGAAATTTGTTTAACTAGAATTCTAGGTAAAACGGTTACAAGGTGATACATGAAAGTTATTATTTTTCCATGGAACTATTGTTGATAACAATAGTGTTTTCTGTATGTGTGTAGGAGTCATGAGATTGAACATCCGAAAAAAAAAAGTCAAGTGCTAGTTGGGCTCGCACATGAAGGCTTCAGTAAAGATGTTTCTTGTATGGAATGAATTACTCTTCTCTTCTTTTTTTTTTTATTATGTGTTCTGTGTGTTTGACTACAATCTCACCATGGTAAGCGATGATGTGGCCGAAGGTGGTAAGCACACAAAGCATAGAACGAACTGGCTCTCAAGTGCAGCTGTCGGAACACACCGATAGGTTATTATAGCCGTAATAGAAATAATATAAAGAAAGATACTCAAAATAAACGATGATAATGCTGAAGATTGCACGCCTATTGAACCAATTAAACTTACTCTCATGACAAAGCGATAATGGTAATACTTTTGCCGACTATCGATACTTTACCATGCAGCTCTGTTTTTGACATTATGTGAAAGAAAAGTAACAGATTTGACGTGGTCAGTGTGATACACTACACAGATCACTATCAAAAGAGATATAAGAGCATTTGCATCATTCATTCCTAAGCGGCTTGCAACTGCCACGGACGGAGCGTATAACTCTGATAATCCTGCATAGCCCCAAGTAGACTCTTGCACTAATTGGGTAATTCATTTGAACAATATCCAGTAAGCTCTCGAACTACATGTTTTCTATTATATGCTTTGGAGATTATGTGTTATGTTATTCTGAGATATAACACGTGTATGGGAAAGGATATCCATTACAGTTATCCACTTTTTTGGTTCTAGGCGCACAGAAAGCTGAAGAGAAAATTTATTAGCAATAAACTTGGAAGTAAACATTGGGAATTAATTTTAGAGTAATTTATTTTAAGATTAAACTTTTTATATAGAGTATGTGAGGGTTAGCGAGCTATGGAACGAGCTATGCTCGGAATTTCTCTACGAGACATGGTCCGAAACGAGGACATTCGTAGGAGAACAAAAATTACCGATATAGCTCGTAGAGTTAGTAAGCTGAAGTGGCAATGGGCAGGCCACATCGCTCGGCGAACCGATAACCGATGGGGAAGGAAGGTTCTCGAGTGGCGACCACGTACTGGAAAGCGCCGTGTGGGACGACCACCCACCAGGTGGACCGATGACTTGGTCAGAGTCGCTGGGCTCCGTTGGATGCAAGCGGCCCAAAACCGCTCCAAGTGGAAGTTAATGGGAGAGGCCTATGTTCAGAAGTGGACATTCTTAGGCTGATATGATGATAGAGTATGTACCTGATGTAGTCCTTTATTTTCCGTTCTAAGTACGCGTTATGGTACGTCCATGCTTGGCGAACCGAGCACGAGCCGAGCCACGAACGAGCCTACAACGAGCCTTCAACTAGCATGATGCGAATCCCTATGTACGTGAATAAACTGACGATCGCGTTCGTTCGAGGCTCGCCAGCCCGTCCACGCTACGTGAATCGTGCTCGCAGTGTGCTCGTTCGAGGCTCCGCTCGTGCTCGGTTCGCCAAGCATGGACGCACCATTAGGTTTTTACCTGTCCCTATTTATTTTTATTGCTATACATTTTCTGATATATTTTATTCGTTTTAGTTTTCTGTGTATTTCCTCTCAGGTATAAGTAATTAACAAGAAGATCCCAAGATACAGGTACCAACTTTCAGTACAGTATATTTCTATACAAAAGCTTTTTTGACGAAAAATTATTATTATACAATTTGTATTGATTACAAACTATTAAAATTTGAATTCTTATAGATACTTTGAAAAATCATTATGTCCACTTTTTTTCATAATTAATTACAGGTCACAGCATAGTTTAGTATTGTCACATTCGACTTTAAAATTTATACACCACTACACGAAAGATTTATTACACAAAATATAATACCAAAATTTAAAAGCTACACTATCACACGCCCCATCAAGCCAGGCTATACATTTAAAGCACAATGTGCCACTTTAAGCGCCGTACACATTACCATAAGCTCTGCATCATGGCGGCACCATAAAATAACCCCATGGCCATAAATCATGCTTCAATGAAAATATCATTGTCGCGCTAAAAAATTTAAGTGTCATGAATAAAACATTTAATTTCTTATACGTTTAAGCGATAAAAGGGAAAGTTTTAAGCGAGTTCGGAATTGGTGGTATAATGTGGAGGGGCAAATTACTTTTTTTATATTCGTGCGGACACTTGGAGGAATGAAAGAACTTAGTATTATTATAATATGATTTTATTTACAACAAATATGTACTAATAATCTGTATATAGACATTTTCCCCAAGGTTTCCAGAAGGCTAGCAGCGTTTCCTCTTTGGATAGCCAAGCTGATGCGTTGGCGGAAAATGTACCCCGCCCGCTGGTCTTCGGAGGCCGCAAGTTAAATTTGACCCACTTTCCGGTTTCCGATTGAGCTGAAATTTTGCACGAATATGCAAATCGCGTGACAATGCAATATTATGATGACGTGGAGCTGGTCTGATGATGGAGCTGGAAGGTAGAATAGTAACTCCGTAATAAAACCACATAACCCCATCGAGTTTGGGCTCGTTTGATTCGACTTGATGAGTACTTTGTCGCAAGTACAGTCACTCAAAAAAAAAGCTTATATTAATAATTACATTTTTAAAAAATAACTTGTTATACAGGTGACTCAAGTAAAACCGCGGATGACAGCTAGCAAACGTTTTTAAAACTAACAGAAGCTCTATATCAAAAAATATTATGTGATAGACATAAGAACAAACGTCTTCTTCAACAAAGCTCGTAACTAAACGGTTTGATCTTATATCTAGACTATAATGTAAAATGTCTTCGCAGTCCGGTCGTAGTTCATTATTCACACACGACATTTCTGAATATCAGTGCAGTTGAACGAAATTTTATGTATTTATTCTAGAAGGTTTTTTCTAGTTCTATTGAATGACTTGTAAGTAAAAATAAGTTATTCTTCGAATGTTCGAATCATCCAACAGCACAGATATCGATAAACCTAGATAATGCAAGTATAACGATCTGTATGAAAAGCGTGGCCTTTTTTGACTACCTACTATGACGTCACAAGAACTATTTAGTGACGGGAAAACCAAATCAATTTAAGTGCACTAATTCAATCTAAGCGCTGTAGTGGCCACGTTAAGTATTTTATGCTCAAATCGGGCACAAAATCGGGCCACAGATCGGGCACGCGAAGTAGACACTCTTGCGTTATCTTAGATCTATATCTGTGTCCAACAGCCTCTTATTCTAGTAATTATTAAAATGGCACTTAGTATGCGTGTGTATGTGCTATTTATCTAAGTAAATCGACAGCCTCTTATTCTAGTAATTATAAAATTGAAACGATGTATGCGTGTGTATGCTATGTAAAAGCTGAGCGAATTTTATTTTATAGTACCTACGTTTCATCCCGGGAACGCAGTTGAAACTGCGGACGGAAGCTAGTACCTTATAACCTATAGATAGAAACTATATTTGTAGTACGGGAGCGTATCAAAAGTATCAATGAGGGTTCTGTGGCAGCATATGAGACGTCAGCACCTGCACCTGTAAAAGTTTCAAAGCGCCTATATTTTCTTCAGTCATTATCAATAATCTTATACAGATATATAAGATTCTTGGTCATTTCTGATAAACGTCATCATACATTTTATATTCATTGTCGAAATGAAAGACCTCTTGTCAAAGTGGCGCCAACTGGTGGCGTAAAATTTCATGAAACCCCTAATTTTCCTGTTATTTCAAGTATGTTGAAATTGAAGTCTTTGTGCCATTTTTCATTTCTAGCCTTTGCTTGAATATATTTACAAGCTTTTGCATCGTAGGAAAGAATCAAGAGTTGAACAGTTATGTGAATTTTTGTTGCACAATCATGCTGATACCTAAAATTGGACACAAGCTTTGAATACAATTTGACATATGCATGTCACAGTGCAGCAGAAATATTATTCGCTTGCAATTCTCTTTATATTAATTTTGGTAGCCGACCCATTGATGCATCTATAAATAGATAAAGTCAATTCAAGAAATTCAAGAAGATATTCGTGGTTTAAAATGTATCAATATCCATGCTAGGGCTGGTCTACCAGCACAGCGGTCACAGTTAATTTAACTTCTAGAATATTGACCGATCCTTTTGGTCCATTACTCACCATCAGTATTCTGGAGCTTAAATCGAAACTCAGGTCTAATGTAAGTACTTATTTATAATTCACAGGACACTATTGGCCAGACTGAAAACGAGTGAGGAAATAATAATGATGTGTATATGAGATACGCTTCTAAATTCATTGCACCAAGAACTGAACATATGAAACATTTATTTTTTTAAAGTGTGTTTTCTCCTCGGCAATATTACTTAGAAATTGTCTAAAGTCAAAGTCATTGAAGGTAATAACTCGTAGTATAGTAAGGGGCACGAGTCGTGAGCACAGATTGACAGCTGCGCAGTTGTTAATTTTTCGGTCTGTTTGGCGGAATGAAGAAGGGAGGAGCGCCGAGCTGCATACGATTGGTTCGTCAGTCGATGCTCGTCGTCTATTGGATTCTCGCGTGTCATTTGGCTACTGTGATTTGGCCAAAAGTATACATGCGCGAACTTGCCCCCACTACTGCCTATATGTGCTCACCATTCGTGCCTCATACTGTAGTAGTGGTGTTTGGTTATGTAGTATGTATGTATGTTAGTAATGCTCTTTGGTTTTTATTACCTCCTTTCTTGTCTGTCAGTTTCAACAAAAATGTGATGCGCAAAAAAGTGTAGAAATTACGTGTCGATTTGGTGTCGGTCGATGAGAAAATTCACGCATCAGCCATAATTTACAGTGCAGTTTTATTCTGTGAACACCAATTATTATTAACTACTAGCTGCCCGGCGCGACTTCATTCGCGTAATACCCTACTGTACACTTAAACCTTCCCCGGGCTTCCACGAATATTTCAAACCCAAAATTAGCCAAATCGGTCCAGCCGTTCTCGAGTTTTAGCGAGACTAACGAACAGCAATTCATTTATATATATATATAGATTACATGCGCCCCACGTTTTTCGTTATTAAGACGAGGTCTTACCTCAAATTCACAAAAATGGTTTTCTTTGAGAGTCCAGTATTATGTAACGCAATGAAAATACCTAACCCAAAAATACTGTGGACAGAAGAGGGTTATGAGAAAAATGTAAACCGAATAAAATATTAAAAAGTGCTTTGATATTCCCAATAAAAAATTCGTTACTTACGTCACAAAAAAATCGAAGGTACGGAGGTATTTTCAGAGATGACAACCATTTTATTTTTAAGAATATATTAGACTAGCTGCCCGGCGCGACTTCGTTCGCGTGGTGCTACCCTACCCTGTGGTGCTACCCTACCCTATCCTACCCTACCCTGAGGTGCTACCCTACCCTACCCTGTGGTGCTACCCTACCCTATCCTACTCTACCCTGTTGTGCTACCCTACCCTATCGAACCCTGCCCTGCCCTGCCCTGCCCTGCCCTACCCTACCTTACCCTACCCTACCCTACCCTACCCTACCCTGCCCTTCCCCCTTCCCCCTTCCCCCTTCCCCCTTCCCCCTTCCCCCTTCCCTACCCTACCCTACCGTCAAACACTGAGCCACACGCAAAGACATTGACTCCCTGCCGTACCCGTACCGTACCCGGCCCGTACCCGTGACGTGATTTTTCTGCTAATACTTATATTTTTAAACTCGTGATATCTTTTGAATGGAATGTCCGAATTGAATAATTCAAAAAGTTATATAAAGGTATTGAAGCAGTCTTGGATATGAAGTAATTTATTTTGATAATGATTAATACCAAGATACAAATAGAGAGACATTTATAGCGGCGGCATTTCAATAAAAAAATTAAAATAGAAAAACACTTATTGTGGCATAACTATAATAGTTAGACATATGGTATCGCGACACTTTTTGTAAATAATAATGTGCTCTGCAAAGTCGTAGTACATTTTTTTATTCTATCATCAATAGTTTTCGCAGCGCACGCGATGTAATGAATATTTTAGGTATTTTTTTTACACCTTGGGTTACATTATTGGAGATTTAGTAAGGATCCCTAATTTTTTTGAAAATATAATATAGCCTATGTCACCCGGGGATAGTGTAGCTTCCCAACAGTGAAAGAATTATTCAAATCGGTTCAGTACTTTCGGAGCCTATTCAATGCAAACAAACAAACAAACAAACAAACAATCAAATCAATTAGTATAGATATAGAATTATATTAGAATGTTAACCGAACACTTATTCAATTTGATGTGTATATTCTGTTTAATCTAAAGAAAACCCGTAAGTAAATATCCATTTCATACGAGTCGACACATTTACCATTTTCAACCCTATTCCAGTGAAGAACGAGTGCTGTCAAAATCGTAGTCAGTTCGCGCCTTAATTGTTAGTTCAAGATGTTTTTACGGTTAATTTTACTGTGAATAAGCCTGATATTAAAGACGTAGCCCTTGTTGCCGCATCCACCACATACATATTAACAACAGTATGCTAAGCGTGACAGCGTCCAGCTATTGACTTCATACCTATTGTCGAGGCTTGTACAAACAAATGACCATGTAAGTGAATATCTAATATGTTTATACATCTGACGGACAGAGTAAATAACGTAGTTCCCTGCTAATTTATTCAAAAGCATATCGATTTGCGTTTCGGGCTTAAAGCAAAACACAGGATGTAATGCGTTAATTGAGGTAGGTTCTCGCATTTATTATAGATGACTTGCTACTTCACGCCAGGCTGTCCGCACTCATTTAGTATTTATTATTGTTATCTCAAGTCTCAAAGAGCGCGCGGGTGAAAGGAATATAGATTTTTTTATAGACTAACCCCCTTATTCATAATGAAGTTATCAAACGTTGATTAGCTAAAATTCTGAAGTCTTTATCTGACACTTGACATTTGGTGATCGAAAGAGTGAGACGGAGGACACTATTACACTGATTTAGTTCAAATGCGATTATGAATAAGGGGGTAAGAATATTAATAGATAGCGTTACCTTTTACGAAGCTCGAATTGTTTGCATTCATAGATATATTGTACACTAGTAATTTACTCTCAGAAAAAAAATCTATATTAGTTCATTTTCATTTGTTCTCTGTCTCGATAAAAACGAGAAAATGGCATTCATTATTATTCATTTAGTAGTTCAAGCTATGAACGCGCAGTTTTTTCTGGTTTTTCTAATGTGTGGAAATGCACTTTCGCTTTTTTTTACCGTCAGGCAGAGTAAAGATTGAAACTTCAATAAACTGAAATTATTTTAAATACATCATTATGAAAGGAATAAGCAAATGATGAATTTAAATTATCCGTGTACACTACCCATTATGAATACTAATAAATCTTAGAAAATTACATAATTACAGAACATGGGCCCATTAAAACTTTTATACAATAAACATTCACGTAACCCTGTAATTGTTATGAATTAGTTGAATATACTTGAAAACATTTTGCCAACATTTTTCTGGCTACCGTCGTAATTGTTTGAAAGAATTTGCTTGCATGTTCACGGAGTTGCCAGCTTGAATATTTCAGTTGTTTGTCGGTTCTATTTTAAAATGGTTCAATGCTGAGTCACTTCATTCTCTATAGTTGAATTGCACATGACATGTGCTCATTCATTTTTATTGTGACCATCTCTATTATTAGAACTAATTTACTGGTACTAAATTGCATCAAAGTCAAACAAATACAAAAAAAAAACTGGGTTCCGAAGTACGCACGGCTACTGATCAAGCTATGCATTTCCAATATAAGCTGACCTCTCATCGTACGGAAATCCTATACAATGCGAGATCAGCTTATACTGGAAATGTATAGCTTGATGTGTAGCCGTGTGTACATATATAAAATCGAAGATAAACTCAATTCCACTATATTACAAGTGACAAAGCAGTTTAATTTGGTATACTACACCGGTCGTCCCATGTACTAAACCGCCAGCACCGGTCCTCCTCAAGGAGCCCTGGCGACCTTATTCATCGCAGAAACACAACACCAAATCAAAATAATATTATCTGGCTGCGATCTTATACATACAACTAACAGCCGTACAATGAGTAACACAGTAATTAATTTCATTCGATGATTTTCCCAGAAATTACTAAGTTTTGTGTGAACACTGCACAGTTCATAGAAACAATAAATTTTACAGTTCATGTAACTTTTAAAGCCGTTGATTGTTGGTTGGCGTGCCAAGTGAAGTGATTGTCAAACGTTTGATATGTGGTGCTTACTTATGTGTTGATACTACACTTTTTTTGCCCATAACTTATGTGATAATGAGCAGGCTTTAGCGAAAGAGCAGATTATCGATAAGAAATGCTTTATTAGAAGTAGGTAAAAAAAAGTTTGCATATCAATGCATGATTATTTACCCATTTCTTTTACTTAACTCAAAGATATAAAATATTCGAATAAACCAAAGAGGGTTTAGATTTTAAGATTTCCCCTTTTTATAAAGACATTTTCATTAGCAAGTGAGAAATCTTAAACAAAACAAAATGTCACACGCACCATGAATTGTGAAATGAACTATAGTAACTCTTCGTCATAATAATCATAAACGAAAAACGTTCACTGAAATTAACAAGCAATTAGGATATTTGGTAATTACTCCCGCCTTCTGGCTTAGGTACGGTACGTGGTTAATTTTCTAACCAAAATTCTCAGTTAAGTTTAATTCTAGTTCTTACTATTAGTACTAACCTTAAGTGGAGGCTTCCGCCAATCTCTTGGCGCTAAAATGCTGCAGTAAATAATTACACCTAATAAAAAAATGCAAAATTGATTAAAAGTGTTCCTATCACTTTGTGAAAGAGAGCTTCTTTATATGTTACCTCTAAAAGTATATCAATTAATAAAAAATATAAAATCCTCAAAAACTACATCATCAGCCTATAATGTCCCACTGCTGAGCACAGGCCTCCTTTCACAAATGAGAATGGGCAGATACTCAACCACGCATACCCACTGCGGATGGCAGAGGTAGGCTAGTGGTCATCCTACTGTTGGAGTTTTCAAGCCGCCTAGAATGCCTATCACAAATAAGCACCAACGGCTTTACGTGCCTTCCGAAGTACGGAAAATACTCGTACTTGATTTCAAATCAAACAATTTGTTAATGATATTAAAAATATCCAGAATTAGATATAGGTAGGTATTGTACAACAACAAATATGAATAAAAAAATATTTTAAGTAAAAAGAAAACAGATTCGATCCACTTGTAACTTTGATATTTTAAAAAGTCACAAAATTCATTTTCATAGAGATGAAAGTGAATGTAAGTATGCTGAATCTCATATAATAAACCTGACTGATCGCACAAAGGAAATCGTTAGATAATATTAATAAAAATTGACATTACTATTGGAAATCCAATAACGCAAATCCCATTTCCCGTTAATGTAATTTCAGCCTGGATTACTTTTTATTCTAAAGAACAGTTTAGGTATATACAGTCAGCTACAATAGTGTTATCTACATTTAATTTGATTTTTTTGCAAGAAGAAGAAGTTTAATGTTTTTTTTTAATAAGGGATAATGATAGGATTCTGTTTGACCACAATCTCGCCATGTTAAGTGGTGATAAGGTCCAAGGTGGTAAGCAAACAAATAATAGAAAATAAGCATTATAGGCGTATAGTATTGCTGTTTTAAATTGCTTCCTTGACTGCAATATGAGGTACCTTTTATTCCTACTACCGGTTCATCATCATCATCATCAGCCTATAATGTCCCAATGCTGAGCCCAGGCCTTCTTTCACAAATCAGGGTGAAAGGGAATGGGCAGATACCCCACCACGGTTACGTTAATCTTAAATTCATAGATTTAATCGACAAAATGTTTTAATTAATTGGCAAATTTGTTAGTAGGCTCAGTGTTTACCATCTTTGTTCTCATTTTCGCGCACAGAGATATTGTGGTCAAGGGGGCGTCCATAAATTACGTGAGGTATTTTTTTTTATTTTCTGTCCCTCCCTCCCCCCCTGGTGAGCTGTCGTGAGATTTTATTCAACGTGAGATTGGGGGATGGGGGAGGGCCCCATCCCCCAATCTCACGTGAGATTTTTCAAAATGTGGATTTGTTACGTAAACGCGGTGGATTGTTATTGTAAAAAGAAAAAAATAATTTGCTTCGTGCTTTTATTGAAGACTAGTTAAGACTAGTAATCAATATTGCTGAGAGTTTAATTATAAGTGTAATAAAAATTTAACAATAGAATACTTAAATCGAAACTACTGAGATTAAAAAAAGAATATGTACTCTAATTCAGTCCATGGAGAGAGAGAAAAAAATTGCGTGATATTTGCCGAGACCCCCCCCCTCTCCAACGTAAGATTAGATGAGATTTAACTCGACCCCATCCCCCCCTTAAACATCTCACGTAATTTATGGACGCCCCCCAATCACAAGCAAAATTATAATTTTACTATATTACTAACACGATTGCTTTTGACTGTACCGGTACGCTAGGGACTGACCGCCCACTCGCTTAATTTCTTTTTCTATTTACTTATCAAATCGGCTAATAATTTTATTTCTGTTTTTTTTTTGGGTTTAAATATAAATATTTTTTCATGCAATAAATGAAAAACAATAAATATCCCACCAAATATATTTCTTTGATAAAAATCTATCGAATTACTGGAATTTCTATAAAACTTTAAGTCTTTCCGTGGAAATTCGATAACATTTACTCACGTAATATATAGGTATGTAGGCTATTTTTCCCTGTGCATTTATTGCTTTAGTATCTTCAAACAACGCAATAAATAGATTTTGATGCCGTCTTTATTGCCATCATTTAGAGTATTGTCTCATTTTTCTTCTAGAAGGTTTGTATAATAAATTATCTGGGAGTAGCCGGGACACTTTTTTTTTTTAATTAACCATTAAATTTTGTAGATTGTTGAACCAACCTTCTTGTTGTAACTTATGAAGATTTTGCATCATAACTTTGCCTTGCAACATTTTATGTGCCCCAAAGTTTAAAGTACACTTTGGCAACTAATTACAGTGTATTAATGAACTAGGTGGTGTCTAATGACCTTTAGTTTACTACTTTAGTCTAGTCCAGGAAGGTAGGTGGTTGATTATCTGTTAAGAGTACTCGGGACTGTCATCATCCTCATTTACATTAAAAATCATGGAGTTGTTAAAAAATAACAAGATTTTTAAAGAAGTTGGATTATACAATAGATCCTTGGAAGTAAAAGAAAGAATTGACGCAATTAAAATATTTTCAGAAACAACCCGGAAAAGAAATTCTATATCAAATTATACGGGTTTATTGCCGGCTCTTCTCAGCAAATGCAATCTTCCGAACCGGTATTAAAGTATTAGTCAGACTTTTCATAAGTGCCTGCGAAGGTCTATTTGAATAAATGATTTTAAATTTGATGGAAGTGCAGATTGTGGCGTAACCAAAATGAAAAAATGTGTAACGAACAAATGTGGCGATGCAGCTCCTTATTGCTGGCACAATTATCACCATTGGCGGATTGCCACGTATTTACATACAACTTTTTTTTAATAATCCTGTCTATAATTTCATCAGCCCTAACCAAATAGATTTGTCTCCAATAAAGCACAAATCTCGTAACACCGTCACGTTTGAAATAATGCTACAATATCAGTGTTAATGTTTATGCCATCTGTTCGTCCCCTCTATGCCCGTGAAGATAATCGGGCGCGACTAATAGGTGCGCCATTCTTTGCCCTTTAAATATGTCCTGTTAAGGCATAGCTAGTTTTTCATAAAATATTTTTTTTATCTAATGCATTCCTTATTTAACCGGAACATCAACTCTTTTCTAGATTGGAATCATTAAGAGTGGCTTAATGATTCCAATCTAGAAAAGAGCGCAATGTGGTATCTGGGTGGTGTCCACAATCGAGTGGTAAAAAATAGGACTGTACCAAAACGCCTGCGAGTGACACGATCAAGTGAGAGCGTAATGACTCACCACAATATATGCGTAAACAACACAGACTCTATTGCCAGCTCAGTAACAAAAATGCTAAAAGGATTTGCTACACGTGAAAATTTTGCGGGAAAGTAGCAAATCCTCAAGATCTTAGACTGCATTTAGCTTAGATTTATACCTATTTTAGTAAGATTTAGCAATTTTGAATGATCGAATTTCTGAACTCAAGTAAAATTAATTTGCTAGCTCTTTTTAGCATCCTTTTAAAATCCCGAGAACGCTCGAAGAGACACTTACCCTTAAGTAATATTTTTCGTAACAATATGCGTTGCACGTCGTTTGCAGGCCGTCGTCTAAGAAATAGTGTTCCGTATGTACCGCCGTGTTTTGTGAGTGCCGTTAATATAGGGGAAAATTTTATTAAAGTAGCCTCACCAAGCGATGCGAAGCGACGGCGAAACTTCGATTACAATCCCACAAACTTATTTCGGTATCGGTGAGAGAGGCGCTGTTATCGCGTTTGGTGGAGTAAACAACCAATGGCGAATGACAGTCAGACTGACATTTCAAGCTGGCGTCGTTAGTTTCTCTTTTGGCCACCGGGCCAGATAAGTTTGTTGCGCTATACGACTAAAAGGTATGTAGAAACGTTAATCAATGCTCAAGTGTCAAGTTCTGAGTCGAGATAAAAACTAATGAATTTGGAACCTGCACCAATAGGTTTATTTTCTATTAACACGATGTATTCCAGAGACTTGGTCTGAGTTTTGATCTGGTTCTACATA
This sequence comes from Achlya flavicornis, assembly GCA_947623365.1. Classification (NCBI taxonomy): domain Eukaryota; kingdom Metazoa; phylum Arthropoda; class Insecta; order Lepidoptera; family Drepanidae; genus Achlya; species Achlya flavicornis. The sequence goes on along the minus strand of OX392482.1, from coordinate 3,244,738 downwards.
CAGGTTTTAATGTGTATGGCAGGCTTGCTCGAAATACCTTAAGAATCCTTTGCCTTAATCCAGGATGTCTATGTGGCAAGTTTTAGGCGTGTTTGAGTAAAGAGTCTTGGGTGGGAAACCCACGACTTGCGGCGCGATAGGTGGAAACTAACCAACCGTGCCTACTGAGGGTCTACTACGAAAAACGATATACGATAGTCCGATCATAGTTGTCAAATATTAACCAATAGAATTGCTGCAAAACTGACGAGACGTAAATTTTGTGCAATTCTATTGGCTAATTGATTGACAACGATGATCGGACTATCGTGTATCGTTTTTCGTAGTATTGGCCCTGGTCCGTCATTCAATTTATATTCATTTATACTGCCTTATTAGAACGTAAGGGTGAGCCTAATGCCTAGAGTATGAGCTATTTACTATGGACAGATGCGATTTCATAGATTTTTATTTCGCGCTAATGCTTCGTCTTCATCGCTTGGCTCACACTATGGGTGAGCACTTATAGTGTTGTATCTTCACTAAACAAATTATTATGTAATGTATCCAAAATCTTTAAAATTATTTTGTTAAAACAATAGTTAGGCAGTTTGATATTAATTATTCTAGTTATAGCATCGCTACGCCTCTGTAACAAGTGATTTAAGCCCATCGCAGACGTAGCTATAATATATATTAATATGCCGAGCTATAATATAAATGACAGTACAAGTCGGTGAAGTAACAGAAATATATTTTATAGCTGCGTGTGCGGTCACTCAAAGATTAGTATTGAAAATATATCGTAATATACCTTGCTATGATTTTTATAAATAATAATATATTATAGCTACGTCTGTGATGGGCTTTATGGTCATAAATATCACTCCTGATTTCTAATTAACAACAGCTTATTATAACAAAAGCGAAGTCGATAGGGCGTCGCGAGTCGCCTGCTCGTATTTATAACTAAAGCAATTAAGATAAACTAATTAATTACTTATGTTGGTGTTTCGATGTTGTAATATCAAATAGAGTAAATAGAGGGATATAAAGGAGTTCCTGTGCCATTTAATTGAAAAACTGAGAGGACTCATGAAGACTCATATCTTATGTTTAACTTCGTTTATTTTTAGCTGTGAAGCTAAGCTTTGCAGTTAAAATTAGAATTATTAGAATTTTGATAATCGCTTTCGATCCTGCGATTTCGTGATCCCTATTTCACACACTTGAGTTCTATTTTGAAATAGTTATTTTTACCCTATAGGATACAGTTATAGCCCCTTACTTTTAAAACTTTATTTAACTCTTTAAAGGGTCACGTAAATAACGTCACTCTATTGTCATCGTCAAATAATGTGACATTATTTACGTGGCCATTTAAACAGTATATTAGTTAAATAGCGCTAAGTATATGAGTAAGGGGGTTAATCTCTAGGGCCACCGGTTTAGGTTGTATTCTTTCAGTGTTAGGCCCTGTTTTCACCTAAGCAACGTGGCAGTGACGTGATTCTGAAGTAACATGTAGCATGACTCTGCCACGACATTTTATGGACCCTCCAGAGAGATGTGCCAGAAACATATCAGAGTACAAAGCACTTGAGACAATGTCTTCGTCTGATGAAGATCAAGATGCTTCTGCTTATTTACACATGTAAAATATTCAGAATGTGGAAAAAAAAGTTAAAAACTGGTGGCACATATTATACGTCGTTATAAAGGAATTAAATACCTAGATATCCTGACAGATTTAAGACATTTTATTGGAAGGAAACTTCATCATCATCATCATCATCATCAGCCTATAATGTCCCACTGCAGAGCACAGCCCTCCTTTCACAAATCAGGATGAAAGGGACTGGGCAGATATTCCACCTCGCTCACAGGGCACACGTCGAAAGATAAAGGTACCGACCACGACAGACGTAGTTTAACTTTGCCGATCAAGAATGGCTTATCATGCTACACCACGAGCGCTTCTTATACTTGACAAAATTAGACCTCATTCAGTTAAATAATGGACAACATCCTTCATATTCAGGTTACTGCAAGTTACGTGTTAAGCGTCACATGAATGCGTCACTAGTAGCACGCTGAGTGGCACGTCACGTCGTGTCATGTCACGCCACGCGATGGGCGCTACTCCATACAAGTACTTTGAATGTTGATGCTAGCGGAAAGTTACTCTCCAAAGCACGTGTTATGGTGCGTCCATGCTCGGCGAACCGAGCACGAGCCGAGTCACGAACGAGCACGATTCGCGTAGCGTTTGCGTAGCGTGGACGGGCTTGCGAGCCTCGAACGAGCATTCGTAGCGTGCTCGACTGCGCTCCGCCCGATTGTCAGCTTTTTCACGAACACAGGGATTCGCATCGCGCTCGTTGTAGGCTCGTTAAATACGTCCACGCATGAAATCGCGAGCAACGAACGAATCCTGTTCGTTCGAGGCTCGGCTCGTGCTCGCATGGACGCACCATTACGTTACTTAGATGGGCACAGCGCCTTAGATTTAGAAAGATAACCTTAAAAACAATGTGTATAAAGGTTAGAGCTCTGATTCCTAAAATTACTTTTAACCTACATTGCTTGTAACGATACAAATCAAAAACTCCAAACAAAGCTAGAAATAGACTATGGGGGAAAAAATCTGAATAAAAATGTTACACAGTACAATTTCCGTAAAACTCCATGTAAAATAAAACCGCATTTGAAATTTATCGTTACCGCGGAAACGTTTTAACTTTTTTTCGTTACGATTCGGAAAAAATTATTAAGCCCGTAGCATTTCGCTGCAAAAATTGAATACGTACGAACCGATTGTGTCAGATTACGATTTTCATCAATTACGAATGGAATCGTGGAAAATGTGGTGCTATTAAAATGTTTTCCAGATGCTTTACAAAACTAAAAGACCAAACCAAAGTTACCGATTATTTGTTATTAACTGCTATTTTATCTTTTGCGTGCATTACTCAACTAGGTTTTTATCTTTAGTACATAAACACGTTACACAAAAGTGTATTTAATAAAATAGAAGCATCAACTGTGGGTCCAAAAAAATAGACACCATTTCTCATTCGAGTCCAGAGACAACCCGTAGCTTAAAGCTGTTATTTATCGCCCAAAACTTCCTGTTGAGCTTTAAGTCAATCTATAAACAAGACCCATCCCACTGTTCTATCTAAGGTAAAGAGAAATTCAAATATTTTGTTTTCATAAAATAAACATTTTTATAAATGTTTGACCCCAATTTGTTAAGTGCTTGGCCTTGAATCAAAATGTCTTTGATGTGCTTTGTCTCGTATTTAGTTTCCACAATGGAGTTATTAAAAGTTTAATTATTAACTAACAATAATAATCTTAATCTTTTATCAATAAGTTTAAATATGCAACGGATAAGACCTATTTATTTTGTATTTCTGTAGATTCCACTATGATTCCACCTATCACGCCGCAGGTCAATTCCTACCCAGGACAATTTGTGTGACATGACTGTCTGGGTCTAATTATGTACCTATTTACAAACAAAAAGTTGTTATATCAGTTATCTAGTTTCTATAGTACAGTCTCTGCTTAGTTTTGGAACAGATAGCCGTCTGTGAAGGATGTCCCAGGATATTTGTTTATTAAGTATTACAAGCTTTTATTTAATTTGCCTTGTTAGTATGGATCGAATCTTGCAACTGAATTTTAAAACCAACCGATTGACCTGAAATTTTGCAAACACGTTTAGTTTTACATTCGAAGTTATTTTAACCTATATAATATTAATCCTTATCTATATTAAATATGTTAGTAAGGACGAGTATTTAATATAGATAAAATTTGCTCTTTGCATTAAATCATTATCATAAATATTCTAAAAGATATCACAGATTTAAAATTAGTAATACTGTGACCACCACCCACTGACACCACATTACGATATTGCACCCGTGCGAAGCTGGGGCGAATCGCTGGTATCCTAATATTTTAACGGCAATTATTAAGGTCCCTTTTATTGTACTTTATAAGGGTATCTTTTTGTTGTACCTTTTCCATAACAATCTTAATAAACCAATAAACGATACTTTGCATGAAAGGTTCTTTTAGCAACGCCATAGATTTCTTAAGGGATTTTCTAACTGTCAAGGACAATAAATTCAACTGAAGGTAGAAAATCATTTTTTACTCCGCTGCTTTTCCCTTTGAAGAAGATAATAATTACGTATTCCGCTCAGAAATCCTTTTTACTTACTGCTTTAAAAAAATGGGTTGGCAATGGACGGTATGCTGCCTAAAATTTTAAGAATTTAATTCATGTTCCGCAGATTTATTGGTGTTAATTTAATTTGAGGGCGCGTATTATTTTTTATTACTGTTTCAATGGTGATGAAATGACCTTACAAATTTTTACCATTATTCTTCCCTGCAAATATTAATGCGTTTTTTTGTGTATAGTATGTTTGTTAGACAATCACGCCTTACCAGCTAACCGGATTTGAAAGAAACTAAGTACATAAACTAGATCATTCCCTGCATGGAAAGACATGGAATACTGCAAGCGTGGATCGAGAAGGGGGTAATGGTGGTCATACAGAGTTTTTTTTTTTTCGGTTTACTTTTCCTGAATGAGTAATCCTACACATAAAATGTAACACGATCCTACTCATAAAATAATTTCGCTCCCGCACGCCCCTCTAGAGATTGTGGTGATTTCAATCACCAATTGTACCACCATAATGGAGTTATTACACTTCTTAGGTGGCCCTGCCAGAACAGGCCCGTCCTGGCCACTCTGTCTATAGTAGCTAGTGAAAATCTCTTTGAGAATTAATCTCAAAATTTCAGATTCCATCCTTGGCACACACGATATAACATATTTATTAGACACTAGCTGTCCCCCGCTGTTTCACTCGCGTTTTCATCAGGGATAAGAAGTAGCCTATGTCAATATCATGGAAAAAAGCACTTTACATTTTTCCCAAAAATTCCATAAATAACTATATCTGGGCATCTTTTCCAATTTTTATCTACATAAGAACCTTATTCGTACTATTACGAACATTTAAAAAAATACCCAAATCTGTAAAAAAAAACAGTTTCGCTCCTGCAAACAGATCTTGAATGGGTGTTCTATAAAACACTATTCACGAAAGACGGCGCGGTCCAACCTGTAATGTATAAGTATGCCGTTTCGCTAGTGCAAGAACTATTGTATAACAGAAAAGTAATGAACAGTGAATAAATTTTTCACCTTACGCCCATGTACAGGTAGCGAAACTGCCAGATATTTCAACTAAGGTGTAGAGTTTGTGTAGATAGGGCATGTATAGTTAGTTAGGGCGTGTAGAATTATAAGCTTGGTTCTACATGAGATCTGCCACTTTTTGACAGTGCGAGCCATGGTCTCGTCTTGGCAACATTTAACATGAAAATTTTTTGGTGGGATAAATTTTTTCCTATTGTCTAGTAAATTTTTTACTTTGACTTGCAATTTTTTCTGACAAAGGTATCTAAATAAAACACTAGAAAATGTAAAAGTATCAATTTAATGTTTTTCACTCACTGTGTGACAGCATATTTAATTTTCAAAAAAATTGCATTTATTTACAACAAGCGAAAAGCAAATTATTTATTTAACTTGTACAGTAAAAATAATAAATTTCTTATTTAAATAAATAAATCTTTGGTTATTTTTACTTCTATAAATTAATTATAAAATAAATGGATCCAAGAATGGAACCTCTTCAAGCTTGATTAATTAAGGGTACACTTAAGTAATAAATTACGTTAAATTGTAACATAGGAGTAGGCACAAAATAAATTAATAGTTTGCAATTATTTGCAGTTTATACTACTAAAATACGACAACAAATTAGAATTATGCTGTCTGAAATGATTTTCATTCAAATGTGCAATAGGCATAGCTATTTACAATTATAATTAAATATTACAAACAAAAATATTATTTACACTATCGCTCTTTGGTTCCAATTATCTAAACCTATGAAATCCTACATTAAATATAATAATATGATTAATATTACGAATTCAAACATACATGAATCTACGAACTAAGTGATTTGGTATTAATATGCAGTTGGGTATAATTTTGTCGGTTAATACTTTAATAAGGTTTATAAATACAAGTAAAAATTGAAACTCACACAAGAAAAAAAATGAAGGTAACTGTGTGACAGTTACCTTCATTTTTTTTAAACCTTAATAGAGTTACCACAGATTACAGAATAATTCAGATGGAGCGCGCGGAACACGGAAGTGAAGCCAAAAAAGCAAATACAAATTGTAAATCTGATACCTGGTATTCGTTTTCCAGTTTGTATTTGCATTGTTTAACCACAGTTTCTTAATAAAGGAGTGTTTTTTGTTACATAAAGTTTGTTAAACAAAGCAAATACACATTCAAAAGCGAATACCAGGTACGTCACACTCCCGTGTTCCGCGCGCTCCATCTGCCTTATTCTGTAATCTGTGGTAACTCTATTAAGGTTTTAAAATGTAAAAGGCTTCGAAATAATAGTTCAATCAAAATAAAAAACTGAATTATAATAATTATGCAATGATTATTCAAATTCTTATAATAGATCAGTCAAAATTATATTAACTAAACTTAAAAGTGAAAAGTTAAGTCCTTAGATTCATCTGACATTGAACTTTCAATCATTAACTGTTGTTGATAGTCGTGAAACGAAATATTTACCAATTAAAATTTGGTAACAAAACAACAGTCACAAAATTACTGTATTTACAGAATTAAAATAACAATAGTGATCGTACTTATTCATTAAAATTACTTAATAGCCTTACTAAAGATGATGGTAATTTCAAACGTGTGATAAGATCCCAAAACAATGTATTTACAAATACATCTTACCTTAAAATACGCTACAATATCTTAGAAACCACGAACACTATTATCAAATTTAGTATAGAAGCCAGGAACCGCTTTCCTGATGAAGCTTTGTAGTATTTCACTTCGTCTTGAGTCGGGGGGGAATAAGATGCTTCGTAAATTAAACGATTCGGACATGGGAGCATTTCTGTCGGTATATCAACTAGTTTCCTGCGATATTCCACTTTAGAGTCATCAGCGTCGGTATCTTGATCTTGCATCGTATCATCGTAATGTTTATCATCAAACACTTCGTCGTCTTCTTCGTAATCTCTTTCCAAATCCTTTTTGTAAGCACCTTGGTTTGTTTTCATCGGCTTATCGTTGATTTTCTCAATTTTGACGCTACCTAAATTGTTTTTGAGTTTTGTATCCATAACGCAGTTTAAGCGATTGAGAGAGGCTTTGACGCGTTTGCTTCGGGTTTCGTTTTTCAGTTTCTGCAGCCAGGACAGGCGGCAGTCGCATGTCAGTTTGTTACCTGTATAAAAAATAAGATGTTTTAAATAAAACTGGATACGACAAAAGCACGTCTTGTAAGTAATGAAAAATTGAAATAAAATATAAGAAAAGTTGATGTCTTTTAAATAAAATTACAAGTAAACTACGGTACTATCCATTATGACAGAACTACGTGAAAAATTCGCGATTCAAAAATTTTAACAACAACGGTAAACAAATACACAGTTAATAAAATAATAAAAACAGACGAACAATAACAAAGCCGCAAAACAAAATTAACATTGCACAATGAGCATTAAATCATAACCAACAATGCAGGCGCACCGGGCAGTACAGTAGAAAATATTACAGTGGAGCCCCCCACCGCAAAATATAGATGCTATTAAAATGTCACAGAGCACCTAACCAGCACCTGATTCATAATACTCTTGGATAAGTAATCGAGGGCACAGTGTTGGTGTTGCTTGCAAATTACTCTGTGGACTTGTTTATTTTGCTTGTTATAGTGTAACTATTACAGTTGATGGATTTCTTATCCAATAGTAGCATACTCAAATTACATTATTGTCTCTAAATTCATACATCTTTAATCATTATATAGTAAAATTTTATTTGAATATTTATATCTTTGAAACATGTGAAAATAAAATTGTATAAAGTGATACAAAAACGAACATCATCGTTCTCTAATTCATTCAATATTTTACCATTTTAATATCATTCTGTAGTCACTAAAATATCACATTTTTAAAGCCAATCATAACTTTCATTGGCAGAGAATAAGGTTGCCATGAACCGCATTATTATAATTTTAGCGGATAATTGTGTGGTTAAAGGGGCTCTAGGTAATTGTCGACATGGGTTCAATTACACTGCTACAGCTGTAGATAGGGATTGCAATCCGGATACTTCGAAATCCGAAAATAACTGAAAAATCCGGATTTTAGGGGCCTATTATAAATCCGAATATTGAGAACAAAATCCGGTTTTTTCGAATTTTAATCATAAATGATAATAGTTGATGTTTAAATTAAAAAAATCATTAAATATCCAGTAGATTTAGGTCAGTATTACTCTGAAATCTATACACCGCTCGGCTCACACGCGGCTAGCTGCTACCGCTCATCCATCTAGCTAGTAGCTAAGTCGGCCAGTGAGTCTTAGATGGAGGTGATGCGCGCGCGGCGCGAGTAACAACTCTTTGCACAACGTAATATCAAGAATGCTTTCCCTTTTATTGTTAATTATTTCGAAAAAAAAAAGCCAAACATAGTCAGATTGTCCAAAAAATATTTAAAAAAGCCTTGCTGAGTTTCTTACCGGATTCTTCTCAGTTGAAGGCCGAGTTCCGAACCGGTGGTAACTTCAGTAAATGTGACCTTCATAAGTGCCCTTCTGGGGCCTAAATTGAATAAATGGCTTTGACTTTGACTTTGAATGATAGTTCTAGTCGGGTTACTATTGAAAGCATTTTGTACATCGGCTGATCTAATAAAATTGTTAATTTTGAAAGGGACTGACACACCAGCCTTCTAAGCAAGCTTCCATGATATGAAATCTGGTGGTCTGTGCGCTTGCATTTCCAATTTCCTGAGCGAACGGTCTATTCATGTAGTCATAGACGGGTGTTCGTCGGACCTTTTCGCAATCAATGCCACAGAGTTCAGTTCTCTCTGCAACCTTATTTCTGCTGCATATTAACGATCTGGTGAAGCCCGGTATCTTTGGGTACGTAGACGATAGCACCGTTGTCATATTTCCAGCGCGCGAGCCACCAGTGACTAGATCCAATTGTTGCGAGAGGCCATGGTAGAGCGTTTGAACGTAACTTTACAGGCAGTCTCCCATTGGGGCAATGCCAATCTGGTCACTTTTAATGCTACCAAGACGCAGGTGTGTCTTTTCACCACCAAACGGAGTCCTTTCTACCTGGCTCTCGCCCTTGACTCAATAAACCGCCGAGCCAGAAGACTCATCGAATATGAGATTAATTATGACGAAACTCACGAGCTTCGACCATCGAAGAAAGGTTGCTTGCCTTATCGGTTTTCTATAGGATATATTTTGGAGAGTGTGTGCAGGAATTGTTAACCTTATTCTAACCACCATCCACATTTTTACTCCGAACCACAAGAAACCGGGAAAATTTTCACCCGTACAATGTTGACATACTGAAAATACGGACAGTGTTTTGCATCCTCAATTATAATGCGAACAGCAAGGGAGTGGAACTTGCTCCCGGCGACTGTATTTCCTGACTCTTAGAATCTAGGGACTTTAACGGCCAGAATGAATAGGTTTCGTTTGGGTTAGCATGCTCCACCTTAGGCTTTGTCATTATTTTTTATGGACGGCTCAGTGGCCAAACACAAGCCCATTCTTTTTTAAATATTACTTGCAGTTTTATTGAATTTTTATTCAAAAGCAAGCAATGGAAAAACAATAAAATACAACACATCTCTTCAAACGACTAATAATTTAGCATAAAACTACGCTTACAACTTAAAATTTCAAAACATTGCAAAAAAAATACCAAAATCCGAAAAATCCGGATAATCCGGATTTATATGTGATGATAAACTTTGAATCCGGATTTGAAAAAAATCCGGATTTTGCAATCCCTAGCTGTAGAGTAGATCATGTGGTTTGTCTTAATTACGATGGGACAGCTTGTTGTTTGATGCTCTACAAAATACAGACCGTATTAAATTTATAATGTGAAATGGATCGCTGGATTGCGCTCTGTTTCATTTTAATAACATAATTGTGTTGATATCTATAAAATATAAATACAATACAATTGTCCCATGTATGACAATTTGACGATGTTTGGTAAATCCATGGAAAAGTCAGAAATTTCGTCAGAAAGTCAGAAAATTTGGGTGACGCCGAGCACGAACAGCTAGTTATATGTTTAATAGTTTACGTTCGAAATAATAATTATTAAAGCACATAATATAACAAGTAAAACGGATAAACCAAAAGATTATTTTTAAATTAACCAAACTTTCTTAGCAGCCATATAAAGATTTCAATGAACGAATTTAACAAGGATATTGAGTAAGTTACTTAGTTCATAAATTTTCGATAGGTAATTTATTTAAAACAAATTCAATAATTTTCTCAACCAAGTATTTAACTTCGAAACAACTTTGTCGTACCTATAAATGATATTCAAAAATGAACAAGAAAATTTTCATTAAACATAAAACATAGATCAAAACGCAAATGCAAATAAGTACGTTTAAACAGACAATATCGCAGATATTTTCTCATAGCTGCAAAACAATATTAATAAGCTTCCATTACAAGAAATTTAATTAAGAAACGTAGAACTGAACAACAGAGATAAATTACAAAGAAAGTTATCTAAATCCAACTCACCGTCGAGGGAGATTAAAGCATAATTCGACTTCATGTTTTCTAAAACATTCTGAACGGCCTCTTGTTTCAGCGTCTCCAAGTTATTGTTCCTCAGATCCAAAATATTCAACTTTTGAATATCAGCCAACACCCCGTCGTCTAATGTCCCCAACTTATTATCGGCCAAAGAAAGTTTTCTCAACTGAGTCAATCCCCCGAAACCCCTCTCGGATATAAATTCTATTTCGTTACCGTCCAGGTAAAGTTCCTGAAGGCTCCAAAGTTCCGCGAACGCCAAGTCCCCTATCATTGTTAATTTATTGTTTCTCATATCCAACGTGATCAGATTAGACAAACCCTGGAAGTTCTCCCTAATGACAACTGTCAGTAGATTGTTGTCGAGATCTAATTTTATGAGGTTGCTCAAATGCTTGAAGCAGCCGTCGTGCAGAACACTCAGCGTGTTCTTTGACAGGTATAACCTCTGCAAATTTGGAAGGACATAGAATACGTCCCGTTTCAACTCCGATATCTGATTCTCTACTAAGCTGACATTCGAAAGCATTATCAAATGAGCGAACGACATCTTTTCGAGTTTCGCTATTTTGTTCTTCGGCAAAGTTAATTCTCGCAATGTCGACGAGTTCGTGAAAGCGAAAGACGGTATACTATAAATGTTCGCGTATTGTATATTAAGGTATTGCAAGCGTTCCAGTCTAACGATCACTTTTGCTGGAATGTAGGTTAGTCCGCCATCTGCACGAACATTGAAAGTTAGTTTTTCTATTTTGGGCTGCGAATAAAAATTTGACCAGAATGGATCATCTTCAGCTATACCACCGTTGAATACCCAGCAATCGGCCTTTGTGGCAGTTTTTATCTTTATACTCTCACAGTAACAATGTACTTTTGATCCCCTGTCTTGTATATCACAAATGTTAACATAGTGAGAGTAAATACTTTTGTCATTCTTCCACCTTCTTTTGTCATTTTGTCGGCTCTCTGTTACGTTTATTTCGACAGTCGTAAAGGCAATCATTATGATCAGATATTTAAGGTCCATCTTTGTTCCTTTTCACATCAGAGCGATTTTTATCTGCAACAAAAGAAAAGAGGCGTTTAGTGAGTTCCTTTTGTTTTCTTTGTCAGTGTCCCTTACATTAGCAAAGTTGCTGATTAGATCGTATTGAAGGAAGATAAGGTACCATTACGGAGTCCCCTAATTGACTCTTCAGTGATTTTTCCAAGGGACATAGTTAATTTGCTTGGTATCTATATTTTGCCGAAGTTAATTAGTGATTGAGATAAAAAAAGCTTCATATTACGTGTATTTCACGTACCTATCTTTTTTTACAATTTATAAGTTATTTATAAATATTGAAATTCCACGTGGAAAAATCCCACTTATTTGGTCCAGTGCAATATTAATTGAATTTTATGTACACTGTGCAGTTTTAGTGTGCAAATCAAACATACACGTTTTCAGTTTTATCGCATTAGTGGAGCAACTATTGTATTTGCGTTTGCATCCAAACCTAGCATTCCAATTTAATCGCATTTAATTAAGCAAAATTAGATAGTAGTTGATTCAAATTTAGAAAATACATTTTCGTTACTACTATTTATAATATGGAAAGATAAAGGAAATACATACTATAAATGTCTACATCATGGATTATGTATATATCTTTTGAAATACTTTCACGTACCTAAAAGAGACATACAGGGTGGAAATTTGAGATATGACGGTAAGACTAGCTACAGAGCTACTTAAACCTTTTTACAGGATAACGGTACTTAGTTATTATTTCGAATGAATGCTGGAGGAAGAGTTTCCAAATTACCTTTTTTATACCAATCTTACAGATCAAAATACTCAATCGCCTTATAAATATCACAATATGGAAAATTATGATATGGCCGAAGGTGCTGTTATCGGAACAGATCGGTCAGGACAGATTTTCAATTAATACGGCATAAAGGTAGCCACAAAATAAAAGAAATATTTCAAGACTTACAAGACTATTCAAATGATATGGTGCGTCCACGCTACGCGAAGCGAGCACGAGCCGAACCTCGAACGAACAGGATAAGTGCGTTGCTCGCGATTTCAAGCGTGGACTTAACGAGCCTTCAACGAGCCTACAACGAGCGCGATGCCAATCCCTGTGTTCGTGAAAAAACTGACAATCGGGCGGAGCGCAGTCGAGCAGGCTACGAATGCACGTTCGAGGCTCGCAAGCCCGTCCGCGCTACGCGAATCGTGCTCGCAGTGTAATCGTTCGTGGCTCGGTTCGTGCTCGGTTCGCCGAGCATGGACGCACGAAAAGATCCTATCATGTCTTAGTCAATGATTAAATTCTGCTTTATTAATCCTTTTGTCAAGCCGGCATCCTGTCATATGCCCAATAAAACTTAATTATACTGTAATTAAGGCGTAAAGGGTGTATCCAACTTAGTTGTCAAGTTTATAGAGCGGATATAATTGGAACAGTTACATGAAGACGTAGGACGAAGTAATTAATACCAATTCTATCATAAAAAGGAATTATAATATCTTGGTCGTAAAGTTCAAAATAAATAAAAAAAACTTGTAAGTAACTTATTGAACAAGTTACTTACAAGTTTTTTTTTATCTGGTCGTTTGGATTTTTGAAGTGAAACTTTCGTGGGATCTAGATCAAAAAGTGCATCGATTTAAAAAGAAAAATAAATTGACGCAAGATTTTGAAAAATGAAACTTGGCCATGAAAAGAGGAGAATTATAGTTTCACTTCTGTCACGTGATCCTAAATGTGTTGCATGCGTTCCATTTTTTGTATTATCGTTACAGTTAACTAAAAGGGTTGCATGTTTGAAAACAATTAACATAATAGACTTACTAGAAACAACTGTAAATTATTTTAAACTAATCTCTTACAAGCAAATAACAACCTTACGTGGGTTATAATAAAATCTAATTACATAGTAAATAAAACATATTACCACGCTAAATACAACAGCAATTTCCACTCATAAGGGTCAATTAAACATAAAAGTAGCGTTAAACTAACTCAAGTTCTTATGAAGTAAATGGTCAACATTAAATTTCATTTGGTCAGGGTTAATGAAACCCGATTACAAAGTATACGGAACCCGGGTAGTTTATGAGTAACGACCTAGACACAAAACTGTAGCGACAATTTATGTGACCCTTGATAATTAAACGAAGAGTGAATTTTATGGTAAACTAAAGTGCTGGATGTGGCATGAGCGCCCTTTGTAAACTAAAAAAAAATTTATTATAATTTAGAAGACTCATAAAATCAGAACATAATGTTTGCGTAGAGTGAACGGACTTGCGAGACTCGAATGAGCGTTCGGCTTGCGCTCAACTGCACTCCGCCCGATTGTCAGTTTTTTCACGAACACAGAGATTCGCATCGCGCTCGTTGTAGGCTCGTTGTTACGAACGTCCATACTTGACATAGGGAGCAAAGATTTTGAGATTCGTTCGTGGCTCGGCTCGTGCCACCATAAAATTTTCAGTAGTAAATAAAATTGAGTTAGTAGGATAATCAAATGTTCACAATGTCATTTTCTATCTACTTATATAAAAATCAATGCCTATTTGTTAGTCTCGCTAAAACTCAAAAACTCTTTGTTTTGTTCGCTCTAATACAGGTTTAGAAAACAAACATATCCAATAAAATATTTGGTGGTACTAAGTTCACCGGGTCAACTTGTAATACATAAAAACAAAAATGAAGACCCAAAGTTTCAAGACAAGGCTCAATATCAATATGAATGTTGAACTGTAAGTTTTAACATATTTTATAAAAGTATTTAATAGATAACGAGTAAGATTTATCTGGAGATATATAAAAGTGTCTTAGTCAAATCTTGTGAAGTATATTTTAATTAAAGCAAAATGTGACATCTCACTGCAAAATCATTGAAAACGAATTACCAAATACTTATCGTGCAGCAAGTTACTTCAAAAAGTTAAGCGCATCTGAGAAATCTATCAAGTTTGATTAATGAATTCTAGTTTAATTGTTAGATTAAAATCACATCTGTGTAACTAAAATGAATGATTTATCGCCAACTTTCTTCAGCATTTTAATTCTTTTTTGCATTTATTGCAAATTAAAAAGTCATATCGGTATTTTGAATAGGCAGAGAGTAACTAATGGGTTAAAGAATATTTTTTTATTTCAATCTTATAAATTTTTGGTATCTTATTGGTCTATTTAATGTCAATGTAGCTTCTTATAGTTAGTTGTTCAAAGCATCACCCATATTAATATTTCTATGTAAAAAAAATGCACGGTTTTTATTCGATCCCTAAATAACAATAACAAAAACACAATTAAATTCCTAAAACATCAACAAAAAACGTCTGAAAAAACAATAATTCAATGTAAATTACGCACACTAAACTGCCACTTCCACGCGCTTTAACTGAATGTGGAAGGATAATTAAGCTAGTGCATTGTGCATACGGCCGTACTGTGGGTGTAAACATCCTTTTGACTAACAGACTGTGTAACGCGCCAGGATGATCGTCCATTAAATTTATAAACACACCCTGTTATATTTCATAAGGGGCTTACGAAGGTAAAAGGCCGACGAACTTGTTGAATTAGCGTCTGTATTTAGACTGAAAAAGCTCTGGAGAAGAATTAAAAAGCTAATAAAAACTGAAAAGAGGAAACTAGTTTTTGGAGGCTCGGTTTCGCATTGGTAAATATACTCTGGCATAAAATATTTAAACTTAATGTATTACGAGTATGTAATCCTAACTATCCTTCCTTACTAATAATATTATAAATGCGAAAGAGAGTTTGTTTGTTTGTTGTTTGTTGTTTGTTGTTACGCCTTCACGCCTCAACTACTCAACGGATCATCATGAAAGCCTATGGTATGTAGAAGGACATAGGCTACTTATTATCCCGGGAACGCGGGTAAAACCGCGGGGGACAGCTAGTATATAATATTTAAAGTGAGTTTGTTTGTTTGTTACGCCTTCACGCCTCAACGACTCAACGAATCATCATGAAATTTGACATTTGAAAAACTACTTAACTAACATACAATACCGCGTCCCAGTTGGTACTAGGCAACATAAAATAGCGTGTTTTTGCTCGTAACCAGCTGCAACTGCAACTCGCAAACTTTTCACAATTTGTGCATCGCTATCACATTTGTTTAAAAAAGTTGTCACCAAACTAAAAGTTTCATCCTTTTACTTTTCAACAATGGACGTTGGTTTCAGGCCACAAAAAGTGTGGTGGAAACTATTTTAAAACATAATTGAATTTTAATATAATGTATAAGGCCCTAATAAATTAGTGAATTTCCTCTTGAGGGATGAATGTATAAATGAAATGAAATGAAATAATGAAATGAAATAAAAATGAAATAAATGAAATGAAATCGTTAAAGTAATACTTTGTACTGCTATTAAGTTTAATTTCGGAATTTTGTTGTGACGATTTTTTTTCTAATATTATTTTTTGATTACTAATGACCAATGTGCCGCGAAGCCAAACACTCCGGTGTATATCTAGGCCTACACTACACCACTAAGGCGGAAGACATTGAGGAGTACGTGCGCCAAAAGATTAAGTACACGCCGAGGGTGCAGCTGCTGGAATCGACCCGCAACGTCAACTTCATGGCGTTCGTGGTGCGAGTTCCAACGTGTTTTCTGCACCTCGTCATGGAGGAAAACTTTTGGCCGCAAGGCGTGGTGTTTCGTCGCTTCCGCGGACAAGTGCCACACGATCGCACTGTGACGTAGTGCTTTTTACTAACATAGTTCAAAAAGTGTTATATTTTGATATGTATGTTAGTTTGTAAGGTATATATCTATGGGCCAAAGTAGCCTGATAATAAAGAATTATTATTATTATATATTCATCCCTCAAGAGGAAATTCACTAATTTATTAGGACCTTATATAAGCGCAGTGCAAAGCCGTATGGGGAGCTCATTATGTACACACGGCTACCGATCAAGCTATACATTTCTAGTATAAGCTGACCTCCCATAGTACGGAAATTCTATACAATGCGAGATCAGCTTATACTGGAAATGTATAGCTTGATCTGTAGCCGTGTGTACACATTTCTAATGGTGCGTAATATCGGAAACTGAGACTGAATCATTGCGCGGGACGACCGACGCGGCTCGATCGAGGATGAACGGAGTCCCATTTTATTCGATTAAAATAATGTATGATAATACCACCGTATATGCCGAAGTGGTGCCATCGAGAAATGATTCCGCACGGCATGTAATGTCGCGTGCATGCTACGCGAACCGAGCACGAGCCCAGCCACGAACGAACAGGATTCGTTCGTTGCTCGCGATGTCAAGTGTGGACGTACAACTAGATTACAACGAGCATAGAACAAGCATACAACGAGCCTTCAACGAGCGCGATGCGAATCCCTGTATTCGTGAAAAAACTGTCAGTCGAGCGGAGCGCAGTCGAACGCGAGACGAATGCTTGTTCGAGGCTCGCAAGTCCGTCCACGCTACGCGAACAACGAACAAACCTGTTGGTTCGATGCTCGGCTCGTGCTTGCTTCACGTAGCATGGACGAACCATAGCTTGTTTCATTTTTATCTATAGTAAAATAATAAAGTGGTAAAATTTGTACGCTTGTAAGTTTGGATGTAGGCGGTAATCTCAGGAACTACTGATGCGATTCTGAATATTCTTTCACTAACATGAATCTACACTATCTCTGAATGCTAAAGGCTTGCTTTATATCCCGGGAACGCGGGTGAAACCGCGGGAGATAAATATATCTAAAAATCTGTCGCTAAGCACCTATTGGTGTGTTCCGTTTGCACTTGAGAGCCAGTTCATTCTAGGCTTTGTGTGTTTCTTTGTTTGTGTCTCGAAAGCTAATATAAACCTTCGCTATTTAAGCTAGCATAAAAAAACCAGGAAAAACAATTCCAACATCATTAAATAGATTCATTAACAAAGTTCCACTTGACAAATGCATGTTGCCTTTGTGTTGTGTCGAACCCCGCCAACCCCCAGTGGAAATAACTCAACAGTTAACCCCAACAAAAAACGTATTTTTAAGTAATTAAAGTGGGATGCAGTTATCTGCTTCACCTGCCTTTTTTAATATAATAAAAACGCATTTATTTTGATTAAACTTACGGTCGTGTATCGTGATGTTAATTAAAACTGATAGTTTAGGGTTCCCTCGGTGTTTCGTATTAAAAGGGCCAGTCATTATCTATTTAGTTAATGGAAGGGGATAGATAAGAAATTAATGTGAGTGTACGTTTATAAAATACTCATGAAGACGTATACGACGTTCCTATATCAAACAATGCAACTTATACGGGGTGGATACGACAAAACGACGTTAAATGAAACCACGTAAAGTACTCATGTATACGATCAACTTTTACTAAGGGACCAACATCGAAATCGCAAAAAGAAAATACAGCTTTTCATACATTTTTGCCGAGGAGACATGTTTAACCAACTATTATCATTATATTTGTTGTACTGAATAAAATAAAATAAAAATGCATAATAGTACTACGTACCTAGAGTCGATACAACTCAACGAGATTTTAAAGTTCATAACAAAAATGCCCTTAGTATTGTTTTGGCACAAAGGGTTTGAAGAATCTTGTTCGGAACCTGGCAAACTCATCAGGCGCCATTTTGTTTTTTTTTAATGTCGGGGAAACTCATTAACAAAATAATTTATGACTTTTAAGTCATAAAGAAACTAACGAAATACAGCAAATGGATGGCAAATGGCTTTTTAAAATATCTTGTCCATTGAATTAACCTGTATTTTTATATGTATAAAATATTCAATAATGTATAATTGTGTAGGTAGGTGTAATACATGTAAGAAGTGGTCAACCCCTACTTAGGAGATAAGCCCATAAAGCCGTTGAGTGCTCGCCTAATATTCTATTAAAACTTAAAAAACACTCGCCTATACTCAAAAGGCCCAATTTGTTTTACTTTAAAAACGAATTTGAGGGTACAAAGCGGTTTTTACATGAATTTCTAAGTGTTAGCTAAAGTTAATACATTTTTAATTTACGAATGAAAAAATTTATGGACAATGCGAAGTGTAGAACGGGCGATGACAATTGATAGATTTTCAAATTTATAAAACGGTACACTTTATTTTTTGTGAAACCCTTTTTATACTTAAACAAACAAAACACAGACATCTCAGATTACAGAACAAAGCAGATGGAACGCGCGGAACACGGGAGTGAGGCCAAAAAAGCAAATACAAATTGAAAAACACAAATTTGTACTTAACATTAACGGAAAACACTTTCTTTTGAATAAACTTTGTTTAAAAAAAGCAAATACAAATTTGAAAGCGAATACTAGCTATGTGTTTTTCAATTTGTATTTGCTTTTTTGGCCTCACTCCCGTGTTCCGCGCGCTCTATCTGCCTTTTGTTCTGTAAACTGTGACACACATGTTCAATTTAATGCATACAAATGAGAATCGAACCCACGACCTGAGGCGTTACATCAAGAAAACATCCACGCTAACCAGTCAATACCGCCACCTATTTTTCAACACTCAAATATCAATATCAACTATAAAATAAAGATTCCAAAAAACAAATTCTCCTGCAATAACCGTAGACGGTAGACAAAACCAATATGTCAATTATAATCATTCGATTGAAACCCACTGAGCACAAATTGAAATTCACCGAACGTCCACTAATGAAGCTATTGTATTATAACTGAATTGAGCGGTTTTTACTGATGCAATTAACCCGAAATCTGGTGCGGATGTGGTCAATTTAATCTATCCCCAATACGCTGATGGTACTTGAGGGTTACCTATGATTTTCGTCGCTTCATCGTTGTGAACGGAGTGCGTTTTGTAGTTTATTTAACGTTCTGTTCTGCTAAATTGTTAGCAGTGCTATTTAACTGTTTTAGAGCTTTCTAAAACATAATTCACATTGGTATTATTTTTGTTTAGGCTTAACATTTTGTAAGTAACCTGAGGTTAGCGGTGCTGGTTACACATTAATGTTTTTTTCTCAGTTTGATGTGTAACTGATTTGTCTGCGTAAAGTTGGGAAGGAAGGCTCCTTTAGGCGCTGCGCAAACGTGGACACTTTTGTGTCTTGTGTCGGATACAAGCTACCAATAAATATTTGATTTCTTATAGAACCAGTATGAAATCAGCCACTTCCAGCAGCGTAGACGATGCGCAGACGTAAAAATGTTTTGTGTCCAGTTCCTCCACTTTACACATACTCGTTGACGATCAAAAAGTGTTCGGTGTCGGCAACTAGAAACTAAAAGTCGTCAGTTGAAGACACAAGCAACATAAAATAACATAAAAAAACCTAACAATTGTACAGAAACTGTGTCCGATCGCCGCCACCGGCACCCACCGGACACAGCAATTACGGTTCCCAGTGACCAGAAGTAGCAGCCGGCGTCTGTGTCCGATCGCCACTACAGGGCCGTGGTTTTCCCAATGGAGTACAGCATGGGGTTCTTCAAAAGGGGTGTGAAGAGATTTCTGCAGGGTCGGCAACGCGCGCGTGATACCCCTGGTGTTGCAAGCGTCCATAGGCTACGGTAACCGCTTACCATCAGGCGGGCCGTATGCTTGTTTGCCACCTAAGTGGTATAAAAAAAAAAAAAAAAAAAAAAGGGCACACGTTGGCGCATCCCATAAGTCGGACCATCATATACACGTTTATTAAAAAATAAATAAAATATGCTATGTACTTCTTAACAGTTCGTGTTATTGACGGGCCCGTTGGCGCAGTTGGTTAAGACGTGGAGTCTTAACCTATAGCGCCGCCTGGTCGTGGGTTCGATTCCCACACAGGACATGCATTTGTGTGCATGAACATGTCTGTATGTCCTGAGTCCGGGTGTAATTATGTATATTAAGTATGTATTTACAAACAAAAAGTAGTATATGTATTATATCAGTTATCTGGTTTCCATAGTACAGTCGAGGACATAAATATGTATACACTTTTTGAAATTCAAAAGCGATTTTCTCGCATTTTTAACATTCAAGTGTTAAAATATTACAAAAATCATAATAGTATATGTTAGAAGATTCTGCCTGCATAATATCTCATAATTTCAATCATTAGTTTTAGAGGAAACCGTTGTTGAATTTTACTAAGTGTATACATATTTATATCCTCGACTGTACAAGCTTTGCTTAGTTTGGGATCAGATGACCGTGTGTGAGGAATGTCCCAGGATATTTATTTATTTATTCTGCTGTATAGAACAGCCTATATAAGATGCAGTGACGACTTATGGTCACTGTGGATCACTAGATTCCCGCAGATAATATCTCAGACATTCATTCAGTCGATAAAAGAATCCGTAGTAATAGCAAAGAATAGAAACTGTTATTACGAAAAGAAGGGACACAGACACCCCACGAATTTATCGATGCCCACCATCGTCGCCCGCAACGTAATGGCATGACAGTACTCATGGTAGTAGTAGCTCTGCCCATTGACCAATAACATCACCGTTTGCTATGTGTGTATGTAGCGTAGGCAGATAAATAAGTCTTATGTAGTGCCTAGGGTGTGGTAGTACAGTCAATTGCTTAACATTTTTATGATAAAGATATTTTCTAACCCCCTTATTAATAAAAAGGTGTAAGTCAGTCTTGTAACATAACATAATAAGATATATAGCCCCAGCCCTTTTTGTTTATATGACATTAGAAAGTGACGGTATATTTAAAACCTAGGTATTACTATACTGGACTTACACCTAATTTATTAATAAGGGGGTTAGGGAATAAAATGTTATTTTTATCCACAGCCCTAACACAAACCTGATCATCCAGGGTATTAGCATAGTATAATAAATAGTAATACCGTTTAAGTCGACGTGTGCATAAAAAATATTTTTTTATCCTGTGTCTGGTTGTTAAAGTAAGTACAAAAAACATGTAAAATGCTACGCCTAGTACAGTTATTTGGTTTGCACAGTACAATCTTTTCTTATGGATCAGATGGCTGTCTGTGGTGACTCTGCATGGAGAATATAAGTTGATTTAATATTCTCCACAGAGTATAGGTAGTGTGGTATAGTGTCATTGTTTATTGTGAGACTGAAAGTTTTTATCAATAAAAAAAAAGAACAAACCTAAAACTTTTCCAAGTTTTAAAAGAAAATAATCATCAACAGTCGCACAGCGTACATTCCTGCATTTGAATAAATACTATGTCTTATTTCAAATGTTTCATAATTTACTGCTAGTTTGCTAAAGTATTGCGTGTGAAGAGGTATTTAATTATTCAATGACCTTGTGATAGTAATCAATTTGATCCGTGATTTATTGGCGAGCGATTTTGTTTGAGAGCTTCAATTTTGTAGCAACACCTTCAACATTATTAATAAAGACATAGAATCCATAGAAATAAATATACCTAGAAAGAATGTTGCCATACTACAAGAATATATAAAACACGCCAACTTTTACAGGCTGCTGCGCGTAACAGCTACGTTTTACGCTCCCTCTGCGTCATTCTGCTTGTCGTAGTGACGTTCATAATGATAATTGTTGTTGAAATATTACAATTAAATTCGGGAATCAAAAAAAATCGGGAGAAAGTTAAATATTGAACATTATTTTGCATTTTTATTTGATTTAGCCTCTAACAGTTAGAGGCTATTTTTATCGACGCGTGCACAGCTGCAACACTCTTTCTGGATGTATCCTTAATCAAACATAGAATCAATGTAGGTGTGAATAGTGGTATTCAACTGTGAGGTCAAACCATGAAATATGCATATTAAGAAGAGTCAATCCGCCATACTTTTCATACAAAAGCTCTGTACTGATGATGGCGTTGTTAAACGTTTGATGTTTTAAACAAATTGGTATCTTGTGCACTATATCTAGCAGTGAATCTAGGCAAAAAAAAACTCTATGGTTGCAAGTGTCTATATCATTTGGCGGGCCGTAAGCTTGTTTTACCAACTTCGTCAAAAAAAAAACGGAATTCGGACATAGTTCAATTATAACCTACTAGCTGTCGTTCGCGGTTTCACCTGCGTGTCTGTGGTATCTCCTATTCCAAACTTAAAGAAACTATATACGAACTTTAGCATTAATAATACGGATACTTTAAGCAATCCTTCTGTATTAATTTTAATGATATAAAAAACCTTTTTAATACGTACGTATCTACATAGAACACTATACAGAAAACCGATTCATAAAGGTTAAATA
Organism: Achlya flavicornis; assembly: GCA_947623365.1. NCBI lineage: Eukaryota > Metazoa > Arthropoda > Insecta > Lepidoptera > Drepanidae > Achlya > Achlya flavicornis. The sequence continues at coordinate 3,221,789 of OX392482.1, read as the reverse complement.
TTCCATTTGAAAAGTTATTTGATATAATTTGATCTGTCACAAAATATTTAATAATGAATACGTTTATCATTTTTATATTCGCATAGAGCATTTAAGGTTATGAAAATCTTTTGTTTATATAAAATTTTGATACAAGGTTAAATTTAATGTTTGTATAAAATGTGATTCTTTTGTTTTTTTTTTGAATAATGAATAGTTTGGTCATTCACCCTCCAAATCGGTTTTTCCAAGTTTGTGCCTACTCAAGTTAAGGCACCGTTGTCATGGGCAACCAATAAACAGTGTAATGCTAATGACACGTAATAATTATCCACGAAAGTGACACATGTTATTTGGTTCTTTAGTCATTTTGGCGAATGGCCCGCGGGCCATAACGCCTATTCTATTTTATTTTCAAATTTTGCATTAGTCATTATGGCCCGCTGTCAAAACAAACAAAGAACTATCCTGTTTTTGGTACAGATAAGTGGAAAAGTGTTATTTTGGTTTCTCGAGATATTCACCAAAGTGTAATCGCAATACGATTAATGTATGATCGTACGTTGCAAGTAAGCAAACAGACAGACTTTTTATTTATATCATACGAATACGCCTCGCGGCGTCGCACTGCGCCTCAAGTCGTCACGCACGCACGAGTCACGTGTCACGAATTCTCTCACTGAAATTTGTACAGTCAAAGACATAAATATGTCACTTTGTGAAATTCAAAAGCAATTCTCACACGGTGTACATTCAAATGTTGAAATATTACACAAATAATACTAGTATGTTGGAAGATTCTGCCTACATAATATCTCATAATTTCAATCAATCGTTGAATTCTTTGACTGTTTGGCGATCCGAGCGGGCGAGGAAAACAATAGAAATCAATTGTTATTTTTTAACCGCAAGTCAAGCGAACATCGTAGTTCAATTTTACTAAGTGTATATTTATTTGCTCGACTGTACCTTTTTGTGAAGTAAATAAAATTCTATATTTTATCGCTATCTTAAAAAATGCGCGCCGCGTCGCGTCATATGTGAGCTTACCCTTATCGTACAGTCAGCGTCAAAAGGTACTGGTCACTTTAGTACCATTTCACATTAAGTTTACACTATTCATACAAACTGTCAAGAGAATGTCTATAGATTATTATGAAAGGCCATAATGCTAATATAATTTTGACGCTGACCGTACTACCAGACTTTTACCAAAACAAAACTACATGTCACACACAACGGATTCAATTTAATAAGTACGCCTAATTAAAACATAAACATAAAATACGCCACAGTAACAAACAGCTGCGTATTGTTAACAGAGTGAAAGCCCATAACATTGTGTGATGTATGGACGCGTGACTGTGTGTCGCGCGGTGCGTGTGCCGTGTGCGTGGCGTGACTCCGCGTGACCAACATCCCTTTGTTCTGCTTTATTATAATGTATTCAGTTAATTGTCGCGACAACTGACGGTGAGCCATACGCATATTTCTAGTGTTTTAACATTTTTATTTTAAAAAGTGTTTAATTCAATTTTATAGGAAACATACACTTTCTAGTCGGTATATTAAATTTCAGTATAATATTAGAAAAGTCAAAACAATCGATCGATCCTTCATTTACATAATTACATTTTGGAAAATTACCTATAAGTACCGTTGGTGAGTTTGAGAATGAAAATTGAGAAAATCATATCACACCCCCACATCACACACCCCCAGATTCGTTTTTTTTTCTTTTGTTTTGTTTTACCTATGTATAAGTTGCGTTTAAATTGTAAATTGCGTTTAAAAATTCCAGAGGGTTTTCTTTTTTTAATTTGTTTTGATAGCTAACTTCGATGTATGATATTAATTAATAATTTGTGTAACCCTTTCTTGGCCTTATTGTAAATACCAATTGTATTGAATTTGTGTTTTAAGTACGCTGTTGAATTACCTAATAAAAAAAAAATACAGAATTTTTCAAATTCAAAATCATTTATTCAAATAGACCTTCGCAGGCACTTATGAAAAGTCTGACTCTAATACTCTAATACCGGTTCGGGAGGTTGCATTTGCTGAGAAGTGCCGGCAATAAACTAAGCAATTACTCTTCTTTAAACAAGCTTAAATTCATTACATAATATTTACATTCTAATCGCACTGACAACAATTGCGTGCCCCGTCGCGGCGGCAAAACTACAAAGTAGACTGAATCTATATGAAATAAGTAAATAAATGGCAAACTTAAGCAGACCAGCCCCCACAAGCAGCACCTGTTCTCTGGAACCGGATAATCTAGTTTTATATATTCAGTAAACAAAAGTATTACTTAGGTATAGTATAAACTAATACATTTTCAAGAGTATTATATACCAGCATTCACATTTATTTATTTATTTATTTATTTATTTATTACATAATCCACAGCTCTTAGAAAATAAATACATTTATCTTATTAAATACATCTTATAGCCAATTAAGGTTTTTTTTTTGTAATAGAGTATTTATAGAAAACATAAAATTTTATAATTAGATTGTGCATGAAATAATGGATTTATGTGTTTGTGAGTATGTGAGTGGAGTGGAGGGGTGTGTGTGTGTGTAAGTGAGTATGAATGTGTGAGTTTTTGTATGTATAGCCACTTTTATGTAATATGTCGGTAATGTACTTTTTGAAAGACGCTTTAGTACAGTGGAAAATATCCACGGAGTCAAATTCCTTGTTGTATGTACGTAATGTCCTAATTATAACAGAGTTGTGAGCGAAGTTAGTATGACTAAGTGGTGTGTGAAATAATCTAGTATGTCTAGTTCGGGTTGACGGCGCTTGAAGTTGGAGAAAGAGGGATGACAAAGCGGTGCTTTCAATACTGCCACTACACACGTTATGCAGGAACAGCATATCCAGTAGGGTACGCCTGTTCTCAAGAGACATGAGGTGGTGGTGCTTGCATGCAGTCGCATAGTCGTTGGCTTTGTAGTATGTACGGAAATTGAGATGTTTCAGGAACTTGGATTGAATTTGTTCAATATTCTGTTTATACATTATGTAGTGAGGATTCCAAATGTTACTACAATATTCCAATACACTGCGGATATAAGTAAAATAAAGTATTTTCAAGCATCCTATGTCTGAGAACGCTTTGCTCACTCGCAATATGAAGCCAAGGTTTTTGTACGCTTTATTAACTATGTGATCGATATGATTTGAAAAAGTTAATTTTCAATCCAGTAGGACTCCGAGGTCCTTGATCATTTTGGTTTGTTGGATGGGAACATTATTGAAGTGGTAGTTAAATGTTACGGCTTGCCTTTTACGTGTAAAAGTGATAATTGCGCATTTATCGATGTTCACACCTATACGATTATCTATATAATATTCATGAAGACGACCGAGATCCTCCTGTAGACAGATGCAGTCATGCATGCTCTTGATATTGTAATATATTTTTGTATCATCTGCATACAGAAGGAATTTCGAGTGATGAAAACACTTGGTGATATCATATAAATATGACGCATAAAATAAAGGAGACATAATCGATCCTTGGGGTACCCCCGAGGTGATGGTAATGAAATTAGACCGGAATCCACCGACGCCAACTGCCTGACTGCGGTTTTTCAGGTAGGACTCCACCCATCTAAGCAAGTTTCCGCCGATACCCAGTTCCTGGAGTTTGCGCAGTAGGATGATGTGGTCCACCCGGTCGAAAGCCTTCTCGAAGTCCGTGTAAACCACATCAACCTGACCCGCTCCATCCGTACCACGCAGTACGTCATTCATAAAGACAGCCAAATTTGTATTAGTGGATCGGCCTTTAACAAAACCATGTTGCTGTGGAGGAATAAAGCGAGCTATGTACGGATATAATATATTATGAGCAACCCTCTCCAATAACTTACCCAAAACATTTAACAGAGAGATCGGTCGATAGTTCTCTATTGAGGTTTTAAGTCCTTTTTTATGTATCGGCACGATCAGAGCAGTTTTCCAGGTGGAGGGAAAGTAGCCGTTAGTAAAAAGTCTATTAAAGATCAAAGTCAATGGACAGACCAATGAGCTAGCACATCTGATAAAGAAAATGGATGGAATGCCATCACTTCCAGCTCCTTTATTGCTGTCTAGACATTTTAATAGTTTAAGGTTTTTTTTTTTTTTTTTTTATACGACTAAGTCGGTATACAAGCATACGGCCCGCCTAATGGTATGCGGTTACCGTAGCCATATGGACGCTTGCAACACACGAAGCATCGCTCACGCGTTACCGACCTTTCCCCCCTCCCCAATGAGCTCTGGTGACCTTACTCACGCGCAGGAACACAATGAACAATGATTTGTTCTTCGTCAATGTTTATGTTATTAATTGTATCATGTATTAGCGAGCTAGAGGCAAATGTATTATAGGTATCCGCCGGCTTGTTGAAATTTTTATGGAAAAAGTCATTGAACGCTTTGGATATAGTTTCCCCACTAGTCAATCTTTGGTCACCATAGTTCATTAATTGCGGATAACTGGATTTGTTTTTTCTCTTACATTTAACATATGTCCAAAATAATTTAGGTACAGATTTGATATTCTCTTGCGCGCAGGTGGTATAGTCTTTTAGGCATTTATCTTGTAGTACTTTCTGTCGGGCTCTTAAGATGGAGAAGGAAATATAGTCACTTTGGTTGTTATACTTTTTCCAGCGTTTATGTAATTTACCTTTTTCCCTAGTCAAATTTATCAGCGCTCTGCTGTACCAAACAGGATAATTAAATGAGTTACTGAAATATGTCTTGGGAACATATTTCTCTATTACAATATTCAAAATTGCGTAAAATGCCGCTATCATTTGCTCAATATCCGTCACACTATTAACAAAAGACCAGTCCTGTGCTGCCAAGTAATCATTGATGACAGCATAATCGGCTTTCCTAAACTGATATTTGACACGTTTTTTGTTATATAATGTGTTTTGAAAAATATCCTTAGTGTTGAATATCAGTGTAGGATGAAAGCCATCTTCTTTTACTAGTGGAGTATCTGCTTTTCCAATTTCCACGGCAAAGTTGGTGAATATAATATCAAGTGTATGATTATGCGAGTTTACTATGTTATTGTATTGTTTAAGGCCCAAATAGTTAGTAAGTTGAATAAGCCTGGATGCGGAAGTTCTATTGACCCCTTTTTTGGTACAGATATATCAGTCATATTCCAATTTATAGATGGTAAGTTAAAATCACCTGTTAAAATAAAGTGATCATCATTCATAAAACAGACGCTCAACCATCGCTCAACAATAAAATACCTAACCCCCAAATTAATAATAATATCAACTTGACAGGTTCGAACGATATAAAAATACAAATTGCTATACTTACCGAGAAACACCAATTTTGAACCTTTCACAGAGTCAATGTCTTGTAAAACGTACACACATATAGAGATAGGCAGGAGCGTAACCTTTGTCACAGTAGAAGTAAGAGAAACAGTATGCTATCTTCATGCAAAAAGTCGAAATGAACGAACTTACGCACATCGAATTCTCGATATGCTTCGGTAGGCTTCGGTCTTTGAGTATTTAGTAGCTTCGGTACACGCTACGTACAAACGGCACCTGGGTGCTGCTTCCGCGCCGTTGCGTGTTTGCCTATCTAGCGAGCAAGGGCCCAAGTCTGCTATTACAATTGTGTTCCAATGAACTATCAGTGTTGTTATATTTGATAGATATAGTCTACAAATTCAATAGCGTCAAAAACCATTTTGAATTCAGTAGACAACGCGCATTGGCCCAATGGCAATGAATTTTTAATGGATCGAGTCAGAATGTCAGTTTTTGTTTTTTTGTTTTTTTCCATTTATTTGGGTTCACAAACAGTTACACAGGATATTACAAAGCAATTTAACATAAATACAATATTAAATGTGTTACCAACTACAAGAACCACATATAAAATAAAAGAGTACGAGGACGGACGAGGCCCCACAAAACAATAATGAAAATGCGTATTTTTTTTTTTACGTAGTTACATACGGAAACGCCTGTTAAGCAGTTTTATGTTAGTTTAGTTAAAATATCAGACTTGGCCCCCTGTTCCTCTTACTTCTACTGTGTCTTTATGCCAATACACAGTAAATGCCACCTTTGTTGATGTTCAATTACCAATAAACTACATCGTCTTTCGCTTGTTCGGTTTAGTACCGTCCGAGCACATAATTGGTATCTGCAAAGCTGTGAATATTGACGATATCTAATTTACATGTTATTATAATAAGTGTTATCGATGTATGAAATTGTGTGTTGAAGTTGAGAGAAAAACAAATACTCTCGTCCTAAGAGTTTCTCACATACTTAATGCTACAAATGCTGTGATATTTTGCTTTATTTTAAATTTCATGATTCTAGGTCAGCGGTAAGTACCTAATTATGGGTTTTGATAAGTTAGTTTGCGAGTAGCAATTTTAGACCCCCTTTCACAAATGAGGGTGAAAGGAAATGAGCCAATACTCCACCACGCATGACCACTACGGATCGGTGGAGGTAGGCTAGTGGTCAACCTACTGTGGGAGTTTTCAAGCCTTATAACAATTAAGTGATAAACGGGACCATCCGCTTTACGCCTTGCGAAAAAAGGAAAACGCTCGATTTGAAATACCACTAGACGGTCTCACATCCAGGAACCAGCCTCACCAGTGCTAGATTAACTTTGCCGATCGATTAAGAACGGCTAATATTGCTACAACAGAGCGCTTTAAAATAAAAATAATATGTGACATAAATGGCCGTATCTTTTGTTAATGTTGACTTGTTTTATTTTTACCTCAAATGAACTCCTTCATAGTCCGTATTCGATATGAATTTCAACGTAATACTCAACGTACGAGAAAAAGGGTCTTGACATGCGGGCAAACGGATGGACCACAGAGTGATCCTATAAGGGTTCCGTTTTTAATTTAGCGGCAAAGAACTCTAAAAAATACTTAATAAGAGCGAATTCAGTCAGATAGAATATAATTAATTGGCTGTGGAATTGTAAGTGCCTCTGATGATGTAAAAATCTCGTTATTTAGGGCTCTAAACAAGTTACTGCACTTCATTTTATACGAAGCACGCATAATTGCTTTTACGCTGAAAAGCGGAAGAGATGTGCATCCCTGGTGCGTATATAGGGCAGCCCAATAGCATCCTGAGCATAATGACTAGAAAACTAGAGTGCACTTATGTGAATGACTGCTGGAGCGGTAGCCTTGAGCAGTGTTTTAATTATATAATTACATAAAGTAATGATTCAACTTACTAATAGCACAGTCTATAAAACCATACAGTCGTCCGACGGCTTTGATCTCGTTGAAAATGTCGACAACTTCTAGACAGTATCGTGACGGCCTTATAAAGTATGCTGTGTCCCGAGACTCCCGAGCTACTAACATCGTTTTGTTCGCAGGTCGGGCTCGGCTTTCCCACGTCTCGCCCCACACACCCCGCACGATTACCCTGCCTAGATGTCTTAGTCGAACGACTGTATGGTTTTATAGACTGTGCTAATAGTATGGTATAAAAGATTTTCAGCACGACTCTTAGTTTTCGAAAAGATGCTATCTCAAAGTCCCATCCAGTATGAACAAACATGCTTTCAACCATATTCATTTACTAATAACACTCAAAGAAATTTCTTCTCAAGCCATTACATAGAGTTTCGGCCTAAAATTTTAACATCCCAAGTTTTACAGTCCTGCAAATAGCCTCAAAACATTTCCACAGGTAATATGTATCAATTCCCTAACCTAAGCGATGCAGACTGTTGCCAAACTTGCGGGCATAACCGTAAAGTTTTATTGTCTCTCGTTATGTCCTATTTAACATCGCCGTTTGACCTGGAATCTTACTTTTAAGTGAAATTTTTGAGGAAGTTTTATTATGTGCTTGAAATGTTTAATAAATTTGAAAATTTACGTTTTCTTTTTTTTCTGTTTAATTCTTCAAGAAAAATAAAAATGTTTAGTTGGAACGTTATCTCTGTATATTTATCTTTATACAACGTCTAATGGAAAGGATATATCTATCCGAAAGAGGTGAAAAGAAAGAAAGAAAGAAAAACATTTTATTCTTAATGAAATAATAATTATCATTATTATTATTATTTTTTTACTGAAAACATCAGGTATAGATAGATAGCCGTCTTATTTGCGTCTATTTGGACGTACCTGCGACTAAATTTACGTTGAAAATAAGTATTGGACTAATTTGACAGGACTAAATTCATTTCCTCCTTTTCTTATGTTAGTTAGACTAAAATTAGTTTAGTTGTAAACAACAGAATAAGCACCATTAACTTTTCACGTCACTTTAAATTTATTAAAAACATTTCTCTTTCGCGATCTTTTTATGGATATACCTTTTCCATTACACGTTGTATAAAACGCAACTTCTCTCTGTCTGCCAGTCTGTCAACAAAATTTATTTTAGGGGGTTTCTCGAAGAAGGATTTAGGAATTGTATCATGGCACTGTAACTTTGTAGCTGCGTAGTGACCATTTTAGTGTGACAAGTCATATACTACACAATAACCATGCTATAGTAGCTAGATAAACATATATTTTTAAATTCTGACTATAAGCTTATTAAGTTACCAGAGGACCTCTACCTTGATTAATGAATTTCAGGGCCCACCAATGTTCTTCGTCTTACCGCGTCATTGGATACTATAGAATGAGGCACGAGAGGTGAGCACATATAGGCAGTAGAGGGGGCAAGCTGGCTCATGTACACTTTTGGCCAAATCACAGTAGCCAAATGACACGCGAGAATCCAATAGATGACGAGGATCGACTGTCGAAACAATCGTGTGCAGCTTGGCGCTCCCCCCTTCTTTATTCCGCCAAGCAAACCTAAAAATTAACTGCTGCGCAGGTGTCAATTCGTGCTCAAGACTCGTGCCTCTAACTGTACCAATGATACGCGATAGCCCGGCACCCCAAGCCTACTATTAAAATTGTATTCCAATGAACTAACAGTGGTGTCAAAATGTACAGTTTTTTCACAAGGATTTGACAGTTTTGGTAGCCTACTAATTCAATAGCGTCCAAATACATTGGCTCAATGGCAGTGGAGTTCTAATCATGTCAGAATGTCATTTTTCATTTAAAACAGCAGACTTTGCCCCCAGATTTGCGCCCCGCGATCCTCTCTTTTACCCCCTTAGGTGTTAAATATAGAAATTGTGTGCAAAATTTCAAGTTTCTCAGCTGCGACTGATCAATGAATGAATGAATGTCAGTCAGTAATGTAATTTACTTTTTTCAATTATATTTCGCTCGACACCTGTTATTAACCGTCATCTAATTTCAATATCACATTGCAATAATATGGACACAAATAAAGTAAACACTTTTTTCAATTTATAAAATGTGGTTATTGTATTCAATCCAACAAAGGTTTTTCAATCAAAACGTTTTGCTGAGTAACTGATTTTTATCATGGAAATAATAATAATTCATATTATCTGAACATTTATATAAAAGTGTTTGAAATAATTTTAAGAACCAAAACAGTTTTTTTTAGAAATCTAATAATATTTCAATTAAATACAGTTAGTTTCTTTATCACAAAATTAAATTCTAGATGCTCAAATAAATACAACTTTATTTTTATGCCTTTTGCGGTCGAGACCTTGGGACCGTGGGGGTCCGAAGCTCGCCGTTTTGCTCGCACCTTGTCTTCAAAATTGATCGAGACCTCCGGAGACCAGCGGGCGGGGAGCTTTTTCCGCCAACGCGTCAGCTTGGCTATTCAAAGAGGAAACGCTGCCAGCCTTCTGGGAACCTTGCCGTTAATCGGAAGCAGCGGCAGGCTTGAGGAAATTTTCTATATATAGATTGTATTTTGTACATATTTGTTGTGAATAAAACTAATAAATATTATATAAATAATAAATTGTTTGAATTCGGATATAGGGTTTCCCAATATTCTAATCACTTAAAACTTGTTTACGCCGTGAAATTACGTACCTACTTTCCAGGGGGATTTAACAATTTTCCTGAATAAAAAGTATCATGCCGTTTTAATCCAAATTATAATCTACGTAGGTGTCAAGATTCAATAACATATGACTATCCTTATCCCACGAAAGCAAGGTCTCTCAGAAGCTAGTAATTAATATTTAATAATAATTTGTATCGTAAGGTACATAATTCAGCCATATTAGTACAGGCAAAATAATAATCTGCGAAGAATATTGTATACTTGGCTTGAAGTATCGACTTCTCTGGGCAAACACGCCCGGTGATAATTGGCAGGCGCCAGACGAAACTAGGTTAGCCCAAATCGTGTTATCCCAAGTTTCAATATCTAGTTACTTTACTTAGGGATTATATTAGTTTCGTTACAAATTTGTATGTAAACACTCTGTATATAGTAAACATCTATTTACAAACAACGTTTATTCTTTTAGAATAATCTTAGGTTTATCTAAATAAAATAAGAAGATAGACGGGCCAGTTGGCGCAGTTGGTTAAGGTTCACCTCACGCGCCGCAGGTCGTGGGTTCGATTCCCACACAGGACATGCATTTGTGTGCATGAACATGTTTGTATGTCCTGAGTCTGGGTGTAATTATGTATATTAAGTATGTATTTACAAACAAAAAGTATGTATATGTATTATATCAGTTATCTGGTTTCCATAGTACAAGCTCTGCTTAGTTTGGGATCAGATGACCGTGTGTGAGGAATGTCCCAGGATATTTTATTTATTTTTATAATAATTAAATTTCTTTATGTATTAGGTACTATTTATATTTATTTTAATACTATTTTCAATATAATTCAACTTTTTTCGTAACATAAAAGAACACAAAATAATTCTTTCGAATCTTGATACCACTAAGGTAGCAAACAAACATACAGCCCGCCTGATGGTAAACGGTTACCGTAGCCTATGGACGCTTGAAACACCAGGCCTATATAGGGGGGATAAAGTCTAAAAACGAAACAAGAAAGACTGTTCTTCGTTTTAAAATTGCACCAAATACACGTCTCGTGTTGGTTTTGTTGGAAGTGTTTTGGTTTTTGCAGCAGACTCTCAGCTGTGTTGTTCTTCATGATGAGGTAGCAAGTTCACATTACTGGTTTCGAGCCTCTAAACTGTCAGTGAAGAGTAACATTGTAAATACAACTTTATGCCTGTAGAATTAAAATTCAAAACACAATATGCAAAATCTATCAATCAGCATTAATATAGCTTATTGTCTAGTAGCATGAAGTAACAGGAAAGGTATATAAAATTCTGATAAAGTGAAAATCGGACTCAATAATCATAATCAAAAAATTGCCCGGTTTTTCATTTCCTTATCATAATAGGCTACTTTCCTGAAAAAAATCTATTTAGTCCGTCATATAAATTACCAGAAAATATGAGACACGTAAATTCAAATTCAATTCAAATTCAAAAAGCATTTATTCAATTTAGGCCCTGATAAGGCACGATAACAAATGACTCTACACCGGTTCCAAATACAACTTGAACTGAGAAGACGTATTTTTTCAAGGCGTATTTTTTCTTTTGTCAATTAAACAAAAAAATACGAAGATATGGTGTGTTGATGTTCCGCGTGATGTCACGGTGTGGTACACTTTTTAGTAACAAGTGACGTCACGAGCCCCCACTGCCGAACTTAGTCGCACTATATCTTCGTCAATTGTTAATGATTTGGTAAAGCAAAAAATACGTGTCCAATATTTTTTGATAATCTAACTGACGGACTAATTAGATTTTTTTTTGAGACGATAACTCAATACCACTATGTCAATATTACTTTACTCGTCCACTAATACCTACCTATCTATCTTGAAAAATTCATGGAATAGTACGGCGTAAAACATTTCAGGATAATTACCGATAAATATTTATAAAGAAAGCCATGTCAGTCGTCGGCTGTATTATTTTAATTATTGATGGCGCTAATAACCCAGCTATTTATAATACCCACACATTAGAACACGCGAGTGGACAGTTCACATGATATTTTAATTACTATTACAATTTGGGGTTTTTATGCTTTTTTTAATAGGCCTACATTAACGGTTTGCGATACGAATTGTGGGTATTAGAGGGAGAAGGTAGATGGAACTCTATTATTAGAAAATTGTACGATTATTGTCATTATTCTCTAATGGTACGTCCATGCTTGGCGAACCGAGCACGAGCCGAGCCAGGAACGAGCACACTGCGAGCACGATTCGCGTAGCGTGGACGGGCTTGCGAGCCTCGAACGAGCATTCGTAGCGTGCTCGACTGCGCTCCGCCCGATTGTCAGTTTTTTCACGAACACAGGGATTCGCATCGCGCTCGTTGTAGGCTCGACTCGTGCTCGCTTCGTGTAGCACGGAGGCACCATAAGGATTACTGGCATCACCGCTATTAGCTCAGTGGTTAAACGCTGAGGCGAAGGTCGTGGAGTAAAATCCTGCGATTAAATTGACCTTCGGTGAAGGAAGTTAGGAAACCTTACCACGATGATAAAGTTCTTAGTACCGGCCTGGCTGGCTACTCTCATGTTGAAAATCGGTCGCTTAGCTACAACAGCTGCATTTGAGAGCAAGTTCCTTTCGAAGGCTTTGTGTGCTTATCACATTTAGCCACATCACCACTGACAATAATAAAAATAATAAATAAATATCCTGTGACATTCCTCACACACGGTCATCTGATCCCAAACTAAGCAGAGCTTGTACTATGGAAACCAGATAACTGATATAATAAATAATTTTCTAAGATTAACTTTATAACTAAAGCCCGATTACCCGTTCGCCCCTCACGCAAATTAAATACTTTTGTACCACCCCGACTGCGAAAAAACTACACATGCAATAATTTCTTCTCACGTTGTATCAATATGTATAATAAAGATTTCCATAACTTAGATCTCTTTAATAACTCTTTGAATACACTTAAAACTAAAATTGTTAAACAATTACAGTAATCTGGATGTGACTCGCATCCTTTTTAATGTATGTATTTATATGTTTCTGCTGTTCTATATCACGTATTGTTTTCTTATTTTTTTTGTGTTTTTCTGTTTTGTTGTTTTTATATTGTTTATATCTTCATTTTGACTGCTTTTTTATCATTTAGTCTTTCTCCATAGGCTGTTTATCTCAACAACTATTGGACACTCTTTGTCTTTATACTAGTTATTGTTTATAATTATACATTTTGTAACTAAATGACTGTATGTGCCAAAATAAATAAAAAAAAAAAATACATTTTATACTACTTTTTGTTTGTAAATACATACTCAATATACATAATTATACCCAGACTCAGGATATACAGACATGTTCATGCACACAAATGCATGTCCTGTGCGGGAATCGAACCCACGACCTGCGGCGCGATAGGTAGAATCTTAACCAGAGTCGTAACAAACCACGCCAGCTGGCCCGTCAAAAAAATGGTATGATCTCATCTTATATTCGTTTTCCCTCAATTATTTTAAATGTATGTAACACTGGAAAATAACTGTACAGCTTTTCAATCGACAAGCTGAATCGGCTCAGGTGAATAAATACCCCAATTCTTTTCGGAACAGTTCGAAAAGCCTAACGTAAAAAGTTCTATCACGGTAAATCCAAACTCGTATTTCAAATAACGGGACAACTTAAACGTATACGAGCACTTACTGTACAGTGTGACTCATAAATATGTGAATAATATAGCATACATATTTATGTTACGAGTTGCCTAAAAAAAATAAATTTTACTTTAAAACCACGAGAAAAATAGCTTAAAAGCTGACATCGTTATTTAAAAGCATATTGCTAGAACTTCTTTTCATTTTTATCATTGGATAGACTTGCGTTGATTGGTGATGGTGACCAGCTTGCCGCCCTGTTAAAGCACTCAGGATTCCTTATTTTTTAACTAGCTGATCCCCGCGAGTTCACCCACGTTCCCAGCCACGTTCGAAGTTGATAATGTAGCTTCCTATTGGTGAAAGAATGTTTCGAAGCCGACTGGTAGTTACAGAGATTATCCCGTTTAAACCAACAAATAAAAAACTCTTCTGCTTTATTATATTAGTATAGATTTCGAGAAATGTTTTCTCCCAATTTCAAATCCATCAGTTAGTGTTAGTAGAAAGAGTGTTAGTCTTTTCCATAAGACAGACACGTAGAGCTATTTTATATATTTTTTTCTTTGAATGTATAAAATATGTTAAAACTAACTGTCACGCGCGGTTTCACCCGTTTCCGTAATAAAAAGTAGCCTATAATACTCGGGGATAATGCTATTAGTGAAAGATCTTTTCGAATCCGACTGTTAGTTCCAGAGATTAGCCCGTTTAAACAAACAAACAAAAAAACTCGTCCGCTTTATTATATTATTATAGTATAGATAATATTTATTAAACAAAATACTGTCAAAGGTTCTTAGTCCAAAATATATTTACGAATAATTTTGTTATTAGCGTCACTTATTCAATTACCAGGAAAAGTCAATCAGAATAATTTAACAGGTCTAAGTGGTATTTGAAGTAAGACAATGTTAAAACACTTTCCAGTTTTCACCAAGGCCAAAAACAAATGACAAAGGTAGTACCCGGGATGGTAGAACCCCGGAAGAACCTATATCAAATAGACAACAGACACAAAAAACTCGTATAAGTTAGAGTTGTTTCGAATACTTAAGAGCACTTTTTGTTTAAGTCTTTAAAAGACGTCGGACAAAGGAACTAACCTAGTTACACTACCAAACCAAGAATTTGTTAGCAACTACTTACTCCTGAGTATCAAGTAGTAACTCTACTATTTGTTTGGTTTTGTTGTTTTCATATGAATCGTATCATATTGCGTAAAGTAGATTAATTCAAGAATAGAAATATCAACAAAATAATAATAAATAAATTATAAGTACACAAATTTCTTTTTAGGATATCGCCTAATAGTGCCTTTATATATTATTTCATATCGATTGTACAAAGCATCGAAGTGAAAATACAGGGCCATTTCGAACATAAAGAGTATTTCAGCGGAATAAACCATTGCTACATAAATGTATTCATTGTTATAAATACTGACATACAGAAATGAATGTAAAACTATAATAAGATCACATCTGACTGAGGCCGGTTTATACAGGGCCAGCTGCTAATCAGCGAGACTGACAGTTACTATACTTCTCAGTAAGATTCAAAATTCAAAAATCATTTATTCCAATAGACCTTCGCAGGCACTTATGAAAAGTCTGACTCTAATACTCTAATACCGGTTCGGAAGGTTGTATTTGCTGAGAAGAGCCGGCAATAAACTCAGCAATTACTCTTTTCAAAACAAGCTTAGATTCATTACATAATATTTACATTCTAATCGCACTGACAACAATTGCGTGCCCCGGCGCGGCGGCAAAACTACAAAGCAGACTGAATCTTTATTTAATAAGTAATTAAATGGCAAACTTAAGCAGATCAGCCCCCACAAGCAGCACCTGTTCACAAGTATGACGCGTGTGGCAGCCATCGCCCTCCTCGCCATATAGAGGGAAGTGAGCGACCCAGCTACCCGAATAAACCAGAATAAGCTAACACGATCCCGTTACAGCTCCACTACCATTAGGCTAAAGTGCGTTTGTTTACTAAATTCATAATGGTTTTCGACGCTATTGAATTAGTGTTAATTTTGACTATAGTTCATTAAAACCATGAAGCTTGGATGTTTGCTTCATGATTAGATCACACAATTACAATAGCAGACTCGTACCCCAGGAATAATTATACAAGCCATCTACTGGGTCCGTGAAAACCCGGCAGTTACAACACGACAGACACAAAAAGTTACATTGCTAAGCCATTGATAAGCCATTCTTACTCGATCGGCAAGTTAAGCTACTACCGTCGTGGTCGGTACCTGGATGGGTGACCGCCTAGTGTTGTTTCAAATCTAGCATTTCCGTGCTTCGGAAGGCACGTAAAGCCTGGTTATCACTTAATTGTGATAGTCGTTAAGCTAGTTGGAGGCCTTCTAGGCGGCTTGAAAACTCCAACAGTAGGCCCAGTCCCTTTGACCCTCATTTTTGAAAGGAGGCCTGTGCTCAGCTGTGGGACATTATAGGCTGATGATGATAATGAATTTTTTTTTTTTTTTTTTTTTTATCCTAAGTTACACCTTTTTTAGTGTTCACTATTCATACTACAATCTAGCCTTAATATTAGGCTAATAAGTAATTTATATTTAACATAAACTTCTATATTGACTATATCTAAGAATGTGTCCATTAACACTTTTCTTATTGTCTCTATTAAGGGGAAGACACTTTGTTCTTGTGTTCTTTATATGTAGCACTTGGACTATGTTACACTTTTTTAACTATCACTACACTAACTCAAAGGGTTTAGTTCTTTTGAGTCGTCTCACTATATCTGTGTGATCGAGGAGCTGGATTGCCTCAACGTTCACATGATGATGAAGCCGGTTGTGGTGAGCTTCTGCATATTTTTTAATCACTGTCTGTACGAACTCTACTTTTAGGTCCCGATGGAGGTCGACATTTCTGATGTACCAAGGGGCATTCACTATTTCCCTCAGTACCTTGTTCTGGAATCGTTGGATAATTAAAATATTGCTCTGTTTGGTGCAGCCCCATAGCTGTATACCATAAGTCCATACTGGCATAAGGACTTGTTTGTATAATACAAGTTTATTGTGTGTTGACAGCTTAGAGTGTTTTCCAAGCAGCCAATACATTCTTTTATACCGTAGGTGTAATTCGTCGATTTTCTTCTTGACGTGAGCTTTCCAGCGTAACTTTACATCAAGCGTCATGCCGAGATATTTAGCTGTATTCTCATACGGGATTTGTTTGCCATCAATATAGACTGGAGAATACTGTTGTTTCATATTGCTAAAGTCTATGTGGATAGATTTGGATTCATTAAGTTTAATTCTCCATTTTTTTGTCCAGTTATAAACTTTATCAATAGCTGTTTGAACCTTATCAGCTGCCTCCTTGTGGCTATTCCCTGTAGCCATTATGGCAGTAAAATGATTATGATGATGATTTGCTACATACGGACCTTAATCAGTACTTTTGGCAATCTAGGAATTCCATATCCCATGATATTTAATCAAAAGAAATAAGCACAAGAAAATTATTATCAAAGACAAGGCCCTCAGAGACTAAATACAGCCAAAGCTAATATAATTTAGTGCCAATTTGTTTCAAATGACATCCGGAGACTTCGTGGAATATTTTACACAATATTTTGTTAATTTCAACCTCTTTGTCAGGATTTTAGTTAGACTTAGCACTGACGAAAAATGTTTTATTAAACGGTTAGTTTTCTGGGAGTTTGAGGCTCTTCTTAGGCAGAGTAGCTGGAGGTGATTCAAAGAAGAAGAAGACCAGGAAAGACGTGCTTTATTTAGCATTGACATCATTGAAGTTACAAAAGACAATGTGTGTGTAAAAACAATAGTAGAAAAAGAACAATAATTTTTTTTTTTTTATCAAAAACAGTTTATCTATGTGGGTAAAATAGGGGATGCAAGTTTGTATGAAAGTCCGTCAGTTTCGAAGTTAGGGTCTTCAAATTTTGTATTTAGAAGATTGAAAATTAATTTATATACGTCTCTCAGCGTTTTTAATAATTCCACCCTCGAAGTGGGATGAAGTTGTTTTGTTTTCTTTTATTGTTGTAGAAAAATATGTCACTTGTTTCCTGTCGGGCGAAGCCGCAAGCAGAAGCTAGTTAGTTTAGAAGTTACAGAGTATTAGAGTCAGACTTTTCATAAGTGCCTGCGAAGGTCTATTTGAATAAATGATTTTTGAATTTGAATTTTGAATTTTTGAATTTGAATTTTGAAATTTGAATTAGTTAACGATATTAGTGATTGTTTGAAAAACTTGAAATACTAGCTAACTACGAATATTTTGCTGATGACATGAAGGTTCTCAAAATATCGAATCGATTTCTGATGATTTCTATCAAAGACCTGGCTTTGATTATATTTGTTTTAGCGCTGGTTAGCGCTAACATAAAATGTCAACCACGTTTACTGAATCATAGTAAAAAGTTCGGTAAAATGTGGAATATTTATTTACATAAAAAAGTCATATGAAAATAAAACTTAACTAAATGAAATGAATGCGAGTCACAAAAATACTTGGTTAGTGAAACGGGACAAGTTCGTTAACATTAATATGGTACGCGACATCACGGTCAGTCTGTATTATTTTCGTGGGCATGCCGTGATGTCTGGCTATTTAAATAAAACAAATCAAAATGTCCAACCGTCACGATTTTATCACACTTTTTTTAAAAACATCAAAATAAAAGCTGTGATCAAAACGAAATGTACTTCAATTTTTTACTGTATACCTACGAGTGAGAGTATCAAATTAAGTTTTTGATAGACGAGTAGATGTTACTTGAAACGTCAGTTTCTGAAAACTCGATGTTGCCATCAAACTTTTTCACTACTGTCACGGCTGTTTTCCCGTAAATGCCAATGAAAAGACTTTGATAGTTTTAAATATGTTCAATCCCTTTTCAATAATGTTTGCAAGAAAGATACTAATTTAGTTTAATTAAAACCCGCCAAGTGCGAGTCAGACTCGCGCACCGAGGGTTCCGTACAAACCTGTAGGTATATAAGTAAATGGTAGTATAGACCTGAGTATTTCATATGAATAATAAATAAATAAATTTTAGAAGTTACAGGGGGGTTACACACATTTTACCACTTTGGAAGTGTCTCTTGCGCAAACTATTCAGTTTAGAAAAAAATTATATTAGAAACCTCAATATCATTTTTGAAGACCTATCCATAGACCCATCACACACAGTTTCAGTTCTAAGTATGGGGAACCCCCAACATTTATTGTTTTTTCTCTATTTTTGTGTGAAAATCTTAATGCGGTTCACAGAATACATCTACTTACCAATTTTCAACATTATAGTTCTTATAGTTTCGGAAAAAGTGGCTGTGTCATACGGACGGACAGACAGACAGACATGACGAATCTACCCTAATAAACAACATAATTAGCTCTATCTAATATTTTATATGCCTTTAATACTAGTGCCCTCTAACCTAAATATTTGTGACTAAAATCATAAATGTAACAAGAGAAGAAAATAGAATAAATGAAAATTACCACATGATCCCTGTCACACGTGAAATGTAGTCGCACATCATAATTATGTTTAATGACCGAACATCAGGAGCTTTGTAGTCATTTAGCGACATTTATGGAACATCGCAAAAGGTTGTTATGTTATATTTAAACTGATATATTACATGTACGCAAATGAAGCTCAGACACCCCAATTAGGACGGGTAGAGTTTTGTTTATGGAGTGGTTTTATTTTTCTTTATAAACTAAGCCTCTGTGGAATATTATCCCATTTTAAGTTTTCTACTTTGAGTGTGTATACCATATTAAAGTAGAAGTTAGTTTGCTGATTATCATCAGTAGAATAAGTTTTATGCTATGTTATGTCATAACCATAGAGTAAGAATGTTAGCATTTACAACTTTACCTTATGCGAAGCGTTTACAATTTGAATATAGATCCATTCACAGATAAATCGTAAACTAGTTGATTTACAGTAAGACAAAATATCGATATTCAATATAATATATTTGCAATACTGCATTTACTCACTCAATATCGATTCAGTCTTAATTTATAGTTTTGCCGCCGGGCACTCCGTTGTTGTCCGTGCGATTAGATCCGTTGTTGTCTGTCCATTTTCACTTTATAATCCTTTAAAGTCTGTTCAAGTTCAATTCAAATTCAAATCATTTATTTCCAAGACCTTCGCAGGCACTTATGAATAGTCTAATACTACTAGACTCTAACCCCCTTATTACAAAACATGGTTTAAAGTAAAGCCAGGTTTTACTGTCATTTGGTCACTTTCTAACGTCATATAATAAAAAGGGGCGAGGCTATTTTAAAACCTGGTTTTCCTTTAAACCATGTTTTGTAATAAGGTGCTAATACTCTAATTCTAATACCGGTTCGGAAGCTCCAATTCCTGAGAAGAGCCGGCAATAAGCCAGCCATTACTCTTTTCAAAACCAGCTTAGATTTATTACATAATAATTATATTTTTATTTCATTCTAATCGCACAGACAACGGAGTGCCCGGCGGCAAAACTATAAATTAAGACTGAATCGATATTGAGTAAGTAAATGCAGAACTTGTTGGGGTACCTATATCAGTTCTCTGCATAGGCTTCTGTTTGATCATTATCTTGCCAATGTTACTGATGAGAAGGTGGTAAGTAAGTACCTACCGTCTCTTTACCTAGTGACCCTCAAGTGCCAGAACCGTAGATGTAAAATATTTGATATGCATTTTACGATTTTTATAACTTTGGGCTAAAGAAAATGGACAAATCTGAATCTCGCGAAACCTAAAATCAAACTTCATGTATTAGAGTATAATTTAAATAGGGTTTAACCCAGGTTTTAAGATGGTGCCGACACTTTTTGTTATATGATAGAAAGTGACGAATGGTCAAAGTCAAAGTCAAAGTCAAATCCATTTATTCAATTTAGGATATATTTTAAAACCTGGCTTTTGCTAGAGTTGCTTCCTATCGTCGCGGGTCGCCTATGGAGTAATTCCACAGTGCGGCCGCCTTTAAATGTGCTAGGATATTTATAAGACAGACATACGGACGGACGGATGGACAGCGGAGGCTTAGTAATAGGGTCCCGTTTTTTAAACCTAAAATCAAACTAAATATCGCAATAATATCTCGATCCTAAAAATAAAAATAGCGACTGTAACCAAATATAGTCACAATATGTGACATTGACATTTCAGAGATGAAGATAAATCTACTGTCACATTGCACTTCCAAATCTATCCAGCCGTTAAGCCTATAGGAAATAATATATAAATCTTTACGATCCTTCCTGAGGCAGTCGGGTAAAAATATATAAGAACAATTTTCATGGAAACTTGTCAAACTTGGAATCATGTCATCGTCTTATAAACTGTCATATTAACATGTCAAAGTTGTTACTTGCTAGTTTGATACCCTAATTGAGTGGGGTCTATCGGTAGCCCGTGGATAAAACTTTTATATATTTTATCCAACTTTATCGAGAACTAGCAAATTTACGGAATATCAAAAGTGTTTTGGCAGAATTTCTTTTTTGTTTGTCAGCAACTTTTTTTGGCGGACTTAAACCCCCTTACTCATAAAACGTTATATAACTAATATACTGTTTAAAGGGTCACGTAAATAACCTCACTCCATGGAGTGACTTTATTTACGTGACCATTTAAACAGTATCCCCCCTACTCATAAAGCGCTATTTAACTAATATACTGTTTAAAGAGTCACGTAAATAATGTCACATTATTTGACAATGACAATAGAGTGACTTTATTTACGTGACCTTTTAAATAGTATATTAGTTAAATAACGTTTTATGAGTAAGGGGGTATATTAGTTAAATAGCGATTTATGAGTAAGGGGGAAAGTGTTTTTATTTATTATTTCAGCTTAGATTCATAAGCAACAGATAAGTCGCTCAAAGCTCAAGACGAGATTAAAGCAATTTAATTTGGAACCACATTCAAACCGAGCCTGCCATTTTTTCTTGCCTCTCTGGCACTATTAAAACGTTGAATTTTATATAATCAATTATTCAACGAAACTCCTTAACACTGGCATGACTAAATGTTTCAGTCGTAAACTAAAGTATGAGCACTTCACGTTGGTGCTTCGCTCCTACTTGCCTGGCACGCTTGGATGGACAGCTTGCAGTTTCTACCCCAGTCTAAATGTATGTTTTTCAGGGACATTTATCAAAGTTGTCGTTTTTACTGAGATTAATAATAATCATTCAATTCATAAACGTTGGTACCTATTTGGTTACATGTTCAGTAATTTGTTTAAACTTCCAATGACCTAAATGACTGTAACACATGCAAACATTCAACAAATATATATCAGCAGTGGTTTTCCTCACGATCAACTGAAATTTCAATCGAGCTGAATAAGAAAAATGGCCTACAATTACTATTCAGTGAAAAAATCTTACTTTACTGTCAATCTTGGATGGAAATCACAAGCGTGTTTTTTTAATGGAACATTATTTTTCTTCGCATTCTATGCGTTTATTATTTGGACCGCATTGCATTATTTTCTTTTACATCTGTGTCTGTTGCTCGTAAAGAAAAGTGAACGAACGACCGAACACACTTTTTTTTCATATAATAGACAATTCCCATACCTATTAAGGCAAAGCCGTCTTTATCATCATTTATTTTTAATGGTGCGTCCATGCTACGCGAATCTAGCACGAGCCGAGCCACAATCGAACCTACAACGACCACGATGCGAATCGTGCTCGCAGTGTGCTCATTCGTGGCTCGGTTCGTGCTCGGTTCGCCAAGCATGGACGCACCATAAGATCATGGAACTCTACATCTCAATATGTGTATGTTTAGGTATTCTTACCTATTCGTAAGTAAGAATATCTAAACCTACGCACATTTACTATCGACCAAAACTATAAATGTATTCCCAGACACGTCCCTATAAAAACAACTCCATACATTTTTAATGGTGTGACTCGTCGTCTAAATAATTGATTGAATGGAAGGCGCTACCAGGCAATTATAATGTTATTTATTCTACTAAGGAATTCCCTTTAGTGTTGGTTCTGTTATGTGTCTTAATAAATTAATAATTGTATGTTACGTTGAAATGAATTTAAAAGGTTTTGGTGACTATTTTGCTAAAGGTTTTCCCTAATGGGGTTCTACAAAAAAGGCGTAAAAGAGCTCTACAAGGTAGGCATCACATTGACAATACCCCTGGTATTGCAAATGTCCATAGGAACCGGTGACCACTTACCATCAGGTGGCCCGTCTGCCTGTTTGTCAACTTGTTGATATAAAAGAAAAAATCAATGTCAATTAATAAATGAATTGAATTGTCCCTATTTCTATTCTATTAGGGGCTGACATATTTTATAGATTCTAGCATTTTTTAGGTACCCATTATTGTAATAAAATGCAGGAGGTAGTTGCCTAAATTATAAGCCATATCAAACCTAACACAGTTGTCAAAACTTAGTTACTTAGTTTGAGTAGAATAATTAAGCTTAGCTTACTAAGTCGCTAGGACTTACTGGATGTAAGTGGCTCAAGATTACTTAGGTATAATCATTCAGAGAAATCTTTTTGTTCTTCTAAACACCATGACTAAATACCAGCCAAGTGCGAGTTGGAGTCACACACAAAGCGATACGCAAAGACGTTTCTTGTATGGGGCCCCCTAATAAAATTTGAACTGTCTACCTATTACGGTTCACGAGATACAGCTCACTGACAGACAGACGGACGAACAGTGGATTGCAGAGGCTTAGTAATAGGGTTTCCTTTCCCAAGTACGGAACCCTAAAAATCAAAATATACAAATAATTTAAAAAAAAACTTTTGGCCTGGAATGCGATTATGTGAAAATGGTGCACGAAAAACCTTAACGGAAACCATCTCTCAAGAGGTACGCCGGTAGGTGCTTGGCTACGGATTGTATTTGGTAACCAGGCAAGCACCGTAAAGTACTACGACCGCACCGTTTCCAAACGATTTCCTTTCATCGAAAGTTCAAGGTAGATTATGAACCCTTGAATTTCTCCATGGCATTCAACACTGAGACATATCACACAAGGTTTTTAAAATGCCCCCTTTATACGTGAAGCAAGTTTTCAAGGTGATAACGTCGAATGCCAAGACGAAGGTCCCGGATACGAATCCTACAATGGACTTGAGCTTTCGGTGAAAGAAAACATCGTGAGGAAACCATGTATCGGTGGTAGGGAACTTTGTTGGACGACTGGCTGGCTACCACCCTCCGCACGTGTGTGTCCGACAACTGCACTTGAGAGCCAGTTCCTTCTAGGCTTTGTGTGCTTACCACCTTCAGCCACATCATCACTGACCATTTTTACCGTCATTATAACAAAATGAGCCGGGATCTTAAAAACTGGGTTTTAGTAGACTTGGCTTAAGTCATCTCATGTAATAAAACAGGGTGTTCTTTAAGAAGGGTGCGAAGAGGTTTTAACAAGGTTGCTAATGATACCTCACAGTTTTCCTAACGATTGGTAAGTCAACTGTAACGACCTAAACCGAATAAATAAGTTTTCACCCGCTATAAGGTGGCTCATTATATGGAAGACAAGAATATATAATATATAATATATGGATATAGTAGCTTCCATCTGCACGTGCATCATCATCATCATCATCAGCCTATAATGTCCCACTGCTGAGAACAGGCCTCCTTTCACAAATGAGGGTGAAAGGGACTGGGCGATACTCCACCACGCGTGCCCACTGTGGATTGGTGGAGGTAGGCTAGTGGTCAACCTACTGTTGGAATTTTTCAAGCCGCCTAGGAGGCATCCAACTAGCTTAACGACTATTACAATTAAGTTATAACCGGGACCAACGACTTTACGTGCCTTCCGAAGCACGGAAACGCTCGATTTGAAATACCACTAGGCGGTCACCCATCCAGGTACCGACCACGACAGACGTAGCTTAACTTTGCCGATCGATTAAGAACGGCTAATCATGCTACGCCACGAGCGCTTCAGAGTCTTCTCAGATTAAGTATATTACGAGCTAGCCCAAGTATACCATTTTACAGTTCTGGTAGTCTTCTAAGACAATAGCGTCATTATGGCGTCATAATGGAGTCATTATAGCGCTATTTTGTTAGTAGACTACCAAAACTGTAAAACGTCACAATTTTGACACCACTGAAAGTTCATTGGAACACAATTTTAATAGCA
Organism: Achlya flavicornis; assembly: GCA_947623365.1. NCBI lineage: Eukaryota > Metazoa > Arthropoda > Insecta > Lepidoptera > Drepanidae > Achlya > Achlya flavicornis. The sequence continues at coordinate 3,197,009 of OX392482.1, read as the reverse complement.
GGTGGGCCCCTGGTGGTTCAACTGTATAAGGTTCATAAATGCCATTAGACCTTACATTGACTGAAATAAACTTTCTTTTATTTTTCGATTTTGATTTTACTCTAGTAATATAAAATATAGGTATCTAGCCGACGTAAAAAACGTTAAAATTTTCTGAAAAATTATTGAACAAAAATTATCATACCATAAAACCCCCTGTAATTAGCACAAGGACAGCGGTAGGCTAATTTGTGTAACGAACTGTCAACAACCTGTGTAAATCGACTACTGAAAACTTGAAGTATAATTTCAGAGCAATTACTTGCTAGTTAGTTAAAAATTGAAGTGAGGAAAAAAAATTACGATATTCGAAATATTAATTATACACTTTGTTACATATACAGTATGTTATTATTTAGGTTAACTAGCTCGTACAGTGGGCTTAGTCGCTATTTAAAGAGACTTAAACAATTTTTCCTTATTTTTGTTGTGATAAAATGTATCTATAGGTATCGCTCTCCGTATTACAGGATAACTCTCGGAGAGGTTCAAAAAACTCGTAACAATCAAAGAAAAATATAGATTTAGGATGTACTAATTTCAATAATAATAATAGTGGATGGTAATAAAAAGCAATAATCTATGCTCATGTATTTAGTTTTGCTTTTCTTTTAACGCCTTTTTTGCTGAAAGTATTGTGTTGTAAGTAATTATTTGCATTAAAATTATGAAACGTTATTAATCCGAATTACTATTGTTCCTTTGTCCACAAAAAATTCTATTTGAAATATTTTTAATAAAATCAGGTCATTATAGATATTTTTTTAAAGTAAAACTAGCTTATGTACTCCGGCTACTCCGTACTAGCTCAACTATCTGTCAGTGAAAGTTTGCCCAAATTGGTCCGGTTGGTTTCGGAGATTAGTCCAAACAAACAGACAGACAGTTTTTTTGGTATTAGTAATCTAGTGTATATAAGTATATACCGTTTATACTTTCCTATGCATTTAGAAAAAACTGTTATTTTGACTTAAATTGTATTTATTTGTATTGATTTATATTCGTAGCTATTTAAAATATATACATATTCAGTCATTACAATTCAATGTATACAAAATGTTATAAAATATTATCTATCCATATCATATCACTTCATAATACAAAAATCTAAATGTAAACATAACAATTTTTATATCAACAAACAAAACTAAATTCAAAATCAAACCAAATTCATCCAAAGACCAAAACTCCTAACTCAACAATCAATCTAAGCAAATAGTAAAATTGAACATACAATTACCCGTAATAACACGTTAACTCCACATCACTCAACACACCGGTAAACACCTTAACACGCGCGCTCACCGCGAAGGTAGCGGACTGACTGAGCTTGAGCGTGAGCTTATGTGACCAAGAAAGTTGGGGGTCGAAAGTCACAGATGGTTCGTTACTGGATGTGGTTTGAACGTGGGTTGGATTAAGCCCATCACACACGTAGCTATAATATAGGGTGATGGGAAGATGGGTGCAAAGCTGTAAGGCGATGATAGTATAGATCATTTAGACCCTTTTTAGCCATGGTTGTCTAAGACGAAATGTGAATTTTTTTTTTACCAATCTTTTCTGGTTTTTGGCTCAAAACTCCGAAACTTATCCGTTAATTGATAATTATAGCCAGTTTGGATGATGTGTGAATTCTTTTTCATATTATTTATTTAAAATAATCTGTAAGCAATCCAAACAAACATGTACTAAACATGTGTGTCATCAGTTTTTAGTTACAGTAAAGATTGGTAAAAAAAAAAAATTCACACTTCGTCTTAGACAACCATGGCTAAAAAGGGTCTAAATGATCTATACTATCATCGCCTTACAGCTTTGCACCCATCTTCCAATCACCCTGTATATATTAATATGCCGATCTATAATATAAATGCCAGTACAAGTTGGTGAAGTAACAGAAATATATATTATAGCTGCGTGTGCGGTCACTCAAAGATTAGTATCGAAAATATATCGTAATATGCCTTGCTATGATTTATATTAATATATATTATAGCTACGTCTGTGATGGGCTTTATAATTTGTAGCATGAGTTTCAGAGTTTTACCTACTTTTTTTTTACAATATACATTAATGCGTAAGAATGCATTTGAATGAATTGTTCGCTTCGCAGGCTAGTACACATTTACAAAAAAAATACTTGCTGAGTTTCTTGCCGGAGTCTTCTCAGTTCAAGTTGTATTTGGAACCGGTGTAGAGTCATTTTGTTAACGTTCAGTGCCTTATCAGGGCCTAAATTGAATAAATATAACTTTTTGAATTTGAATTTGAATTTCAACGCCTATCCCACAGCGATCGGTCAGGGGCCCAAGTCTGCTATTAGAATTCTATTCCAATGAACTATAAGGTAATTTATACGGCTGTATTAGAGTTTTGTTTTAACTAAATCTTGTGGCTTTACTTAAAAAACGAAGCCAGAAAAATCCAGAATTGGCGGACTGTATGTATAATCCACAAGATTACGAGTGTTGTTTAACATGAATTACTAAAACTAGAGCGTGAAGCGCTTGATTAGCCGCTCTCAATCGATCGGCAAAGTTAAGCTACCACCCATAAGGCCGGTACCAGGATGGGTGACCGCCTACTGGCTTGACTGGAGCATTTTCCGAGCTTTGAAAGGCACGTTAAGCCGTTGGTCCCTGTTTTTACTTAGCTGTGATAGTCGTCATGCTAGTTGGAGGCATCCTAGGCGGCTTGAAAACTTCAACAGTAGGTTGACCTCCACCAATCCCTGTCACCTTCATTAGGCTGATGATGATGATGATGATAATAACTAGAGCTCCTAATTTGAAACCCAGGAGACCATTATAAGGTACCTTAAAAAGATGTTCAATGATTTATTGGGCGTCAAACTTGATCTGATCTTATCATGTTAATGACTGCGTACCGATTTGGCTCAATCATTTAAATCTATAGACAGTCACACAATTAAATAAATAATAAATTAATATCCTGGGACATTCCACCACTTTTCAGATTATCTGCGGTTACATAATTTGTCAAAACTTCTTTATATTAAGATCTAAAACACCTTTATTCATAACTAGCTGTCCCCCGTGGTTTCTCCCGCGTCCCGGGATAAAAAGTGTGCCTATGTCCTTCTCCATACCATAGGCTATCTGCATGCTAAATTTCATGATGATCCGTTCAGTAGTTGAGGCGTGAAGGCGTAACAAACTCACTTTCGCATTTATAATATTAGTTAGGATTTCTCTGTAACCTTTGGCGACCATAAATGCAGTTTTGCTGTTCACAAAATGACGTCATTTGCCAAATAAGTTCGTCGAACCACTGTACAGTGGCTCACAAAGCTTTGTATCTACTCTGTTGTAATCACATGTACATTTTGTGACGGCAACTAAGCAACTTAATCATGCTGTTCGCCATTGCTCATTTGAATTACTTTAGATATATTTAAATTATGGACTAAAATGTTCACTTATAGTGTTAATACCATGTATGACTTTGTTTATTTGATTTAATATGTTTTATGCAATTTTTTATGTTATGATTAATCCCCCTTACTCATAAAACGTTATTTAACTAATATACTGTTTAAAGGGTCACGTAAATAACGTCACTCTATTGTTATTGTCAAATAATGTGACATTATTTATGTGACCATTTAAACAGTATATTTGTTAAATAGCGCTTTATGAGTAAGGGGGTGAAATTAAAGTATCGTATATACAACGTGTAACAGATTAAGATGCTAAACCGTTAAACTGATTTTTCAGAATCGTTTTCTGGATCGATTTTGTAATTTTAAGTAAGTACCGAAGTGAAGTCACGGGGCAGAAGCTACTCCTTAATTTGATTCGGTTAAATGAGCTTCCATACCGCGAAAAATATTTAATTGAATTGTGAAATTATGAACTGCAATATTATGCGCACCGAAACATTTTCATGCAATTTCCAATGGCCCATTTTGATATAATGAGTTTAATTCATTACACGTTTTATTGAAAATCAGCATCGAAATGTGTCATAATTAAATAAGCAACAGTCAACAACAAAATAAAATTAAGCAGATTATTTTTAACCCGTTGGTTCTCGCGAGAGACGCGCGTCCTATTATAACAATTGATTTCATTGTTATATTTTAACCGCGAGCCAACCTATTGTGTGTCTACTAAATATTTTATCATATTGCATAGTCGTATTTCATAGATATACTTACAAACTAACATAAATTAGAACAAGTAAAAAAAACACGACTGACATGCCAAAAACCTATTATAGGCAGTGTCACTCGGGATGATGTAAGAATTTTAATGGTGCGTCCATGCTACGCGAAGCGAGCACGAGCCGAGCCTCGAATGAACAGGATTCGTTCGTTGCTCGCGATTTCAAGCGTGGACGTACCACGACAAGCGCGATGCGAATCCCTGTGTTCGAGAAAAAACTGTCAATCGGGCGGAGCGCAGTCCAGCACGCTACGAATGCTCGTTCGAGGCTCGCAAGCCCGTCCACGCTACGCGAATCTTGCTCGCAGTGTGCTCGTTCGTAGCTCGGCTCGTGCTCGGTTCGCCAAGGATGAATGCACCATTACGATACGCCCTGCATCCAAATCTGTTCAGGCAATAAGTTATGATGGCCTTAAGACACTCACATATAAACATGAACCCTGAAACATTACACGCCTTTTTTGAGCAATCGGGTAAACAGTAACATGTGCTAGTATAAAGTCTTAAAACTATCCTAGTAAAAAGCACCACGACCGTTGAGTTTTCTAACTCTATGACTACGACACAACTTGCGATGGTGTAGCAGTTGTCCGTGGAATCGATGAAACACCACATCCACCATTTAACCACAATATTCTTGGTAAGTGATAGCCAGCCAGTTGTGTACTAAAAAGTAACCTACCACCGTGCTATGGGTTTCCTCACGATTTTTTCCTTCATCGAAAGCTCAAGCTCATCCCTCCTTCCTTCGTTTTGGCCTTGGTTTTGGCATCCGACGTCACTAGCACTGAGATATCATCCCCTTCATACATTGATTGTGTAGTGCCCTGTCTTATGTGCTACATTGTGCATTTTAGGTGATGGTGATTCAGTTAATGTTAATGTTAAGTGAAGCGCTCGTGGTGTAGCATGATTAGCCGTTCTTAATCGATCGGCGAAGTTAAGCTACGTCTGTCGTGGTCGGTACCTGGATGGGTGACCGCCTAGTGGTATTTCAAATCGAGCGTTTCCGTGCTTCGGAAGGCACGTAAAGCCGTTGGTCCCGGTTATCACTTAATTGTGATAGTCGTTAAGCTAGTTGGATGCCTCCTAGGCGGCTTGAAAAATTCCAACAGTAGGTTGGCCACTAGCCTACCTCCACCAATCCGCAGTGGGCATGCGTGGTGGATTATCTGCCCATTCCCTTTCCCCCTGATTTGTGAAAGGAGGCCTGTGCTCAGCAGTGGGACTTTATAGGCTGATGATGATGATGATGATTCAGTTATAGGGTCTGATCCCTTCTAGGCTTTGTGTGCTTACCATCTTAGGTCCCATAATTACTGAACACGTTGAGATTTTAGTCAAACCGTTCCAGTACATAGAAAAACAAAAACTCAACGTACCCGTGTAACACTACTCTCCTTTTAGTAGATCAAAATAGTATATTTTCCTTGCTCAAAAATCTCCACGCTAGAGTTTAAAAATTCGAGCAAAAAATTACCACAGATTACTAATAGGCACTAGACAACCACAATAGTTACACTTCAGAATCATGGTCTCTAAAACGGCGACTCTCATTCGTATGACAGCGTAATAAAAACAAGAAAATGATCACTTGCCCCGAAGACCTCCGAAAACACTCGCCACTTACGAAAATTTCCCCAAAAAATGGCAATAGAGCACGTATGAGCAATATGCGGTGATGGGAGTCCTAACACAACAGACATGGCCTCACGTAGTCTCCGCCTGGCCAGTTTACGTTGACCTCCGCAATTGTTGGTCTTGATTGATTAGAACTGTCCTCTTTGGTTGTATTTCTGTGTGAAATATGTTTTTGTTTCTTTTACAACGTGTCCGTAGTTTTCTTTGAGTTCTGCTATCATTTTTGAGAATTGATGTGCCTATTAGCGGTGGTACATTGTATAGATAAAAATAAACAAAATAGAAAAAGCCTTTATTTCTACTAACTATGCGTATAAATAAACACCATTTCTCACTAGCTTATTATAAAATACCTATATTACTTTGAACTTTTGCATGAACATGTCTGCATGTCCTGAGTCTGGGTGTAATTATGTATATTAAGTATGTATTTACAAACAAAAAGTAGTATATGTATTATATGAGTTATCTGGTTTCCATAGTATAAGCTCTGCTCAGTTTGGGGTCAGATAACCGTGTGTGAGGAATGTCCCAGGATATTTATTATTATTATACTGCTATCTGATCCCAAACTAAGTAGAGCTTGTATTACGCTAACTGGCCCGTCACAATGTTTTTCGGAATAAAAAGTAACCTAGTTATTCCAGATTATAGTTGTGCCGTTGAAGCGATAAACAATAAACAAACAGTTTCACATAAAATAAAAATCAAAAAGTATTTATTCAATTTAGGCCCTGACAAGGCATTATTATGAACGTTAACAAATTTGACTCTACCGTTTCGGAATACAATTTGAACTGAGAAGACTCCAGCAAGAAACTCAGCAAGCCTTTTTTTATTACAATATATATACAGACATGTACATGCACACAAATGCATGTCCCGTGTGGGAATCGAACCCACGACCAGCGGCGCGATAGGAGGAATCTTGACCAGAGTCGCCAGCGGGCTCGTCGTATGTTAGTTAGATCCCTCGAGAAAGCGAGTGAATCCGCGGGGCGTTAACTAGTCTCTCTATTTATCTTAGTAACAAGATGTCTGTATGGTTGAACCGATTTGGATGAAATTTGACAAATACATAGATCACATCCTTGACATATAAATATATCAAAAGACCCAGAGTGGGAGCTAGTGCGCCATAATACAGGTAACAAATTGAACTGGAAAACGAAAATGAAAAAATAGAAATGTCTACTCTTCCAAGTGAAGTGAGCAGAAAGTGTTTGTGAGCACCTCTTGCCGAATAACAAACACTTTTATAGACAAACAACAACACAATGTTATTCTGTGATGGATAATTTCTGGAGACATATCCTTGAAATTGATACTGAATAGCTATAATAGACGTATCTCTTCTTATTTTATACTTTACCAGCTTCCCGCCCAGCGGGGTCACGCACGCCCTCTTCTTTACCCGTTAGGTAGGAATTTCTAAACTCTTTTCTTACGCTTTAAAAGGAACCAATATATGCCATTTTTTGAGTTAATCGAGACATGCAGTAAAATCGTTCCCCTTTCTTCCCCGTTAGAGGTACATTTTCGAGAAACCCTTTTCTGTACGAGTGAGTTTATTAAGAACTAGCAGTTCCCGGTATTATATTTATAAATATCCTGGGACAGGATTACACTCACAGGGATTCTGTAGCTTCCAAAAATTTAAATATTTTTGTACAATTTGATCAGTAGATCTGGAGATTACCCCCTACATAATATTGATATAGATTAATAATAAATTCTATGTAAATGGGTGAAACTATGATTTTCGGAGGAAAATCGGTAGATCACAACAAAACCCAGTGATCTAGTGACATTTAATGCCTAAAGGTTTCGAATTCTGAATTCAGAAAATATCCACCCAGTAGATATAAAATATTACGTTCTAAAATAAACAAGATCTCTAGCATTTAATAAATATCTGATATTTGCAGTTTGTTATTCTGTATCAAAGGAGGGACGTTTAGTTTTTTTGAATTTCTAGCGCGCTCCGCAACATTCTACCGACAATCTAGTTTGAGATTGCCATTCACGATAATACAGTACAGTATAAATGTAATCATTTGTTTAAGGATACGATTAATTAATAATAACGTTTTTTTAATTGAAAAGGTGTTATTTTTGGATGGTCTATTTCAGCCATATTGTTTAATAAAATATCACAAAAAAATAAATTTTCACAATAACTGTGGATCAAAAACATCCACTTTTAAGCTAGAAAACAATTTTTTTACGCCTAAAATCTTGTAGTATCTATTGTTTTGTGCTTGCAACTTGATTTTCTTTACGGCCGAAGCATATGAAAAACTTTGTTGTATGTGTTATTCCCAAGTGGTTTAAGTGCAATCAACACTTAGTAAAACTAAATGTCAACATCACCTGAATAAGGTAATAATAGTAAGCGCAGCGAGGTAATGCCGGTAAACTATCTTATTTAACGATGCTTTAAATATCACGAGGAGCTTTATTTTACCAACTTTTGAGCTTTCCCCGCGTACTTCTTTTTTACCCCCTTCTTTTTTATGGTCTACGCTCTGTAACGAACCTGATTGCAAAATTCTTTTGTTTCTAGAAGACTAGCGTCTCGACTTGGGTTTTGACTTAAGGTCATCACTCACTATATCAGCACCGCTCCACCGCAGCAACGGCCTGGCATCGCCTCAAATCAATCCAACGACTAGCTGCCAGCGCGCCGCCTGCGAGGTGGCCGCTCGCGGGCGGTGCTGCTTTGGCAAGATACCGCTTGCTGGCGTCAAGCAGGAAGGGAGCGGGCCGCTCGCTTGAAGCGCGAGGCGTCAACTATTTTATCTAGTCATTGTAAAATTTACTTTAACACATACAATTTAAAGGCCTCACTTGCATGGCTAGGTATTTGCCGAGGCGTAGCCGTGCTGATATACTGAGTGAGTATACCTATCTGATTATTTTTATAACTTGTCATAATAGATGGTTAAAGGAGAGACGGACATACAGTGCAGTGTGGTCATGAGTGTATCGTGTTGCATTAATATAGTGACATTACATAGTGATGGCACCGGCTATTCTCGCTGCACAATCCGAAACGCTTTCAGTGTTCGTGTCGACTTTAAATAGAACCTGGCTGTTATCGAAATGACATTTAGTTAGACAGATTCAATTTATTTTATATTGCATATAAAATTATCCAATGAAACTATATTACAGAAATAATTTTGCTCAGTAATTGAATCGATCCACATGGGTTTTATACAATTTAAATTTTGCTTTAACTGATCGAAGACGGCAAAGACTAATTTGACAGCTTTAAATATGTTCTATCTTTTTTCAATAATGTTCGTAAGAAAGACTGTGATGTGACTAAAATTAGTTTAGTACGATTTACAACAGAATCGGAATAAATTAAATTATACTTTGTACTAATTGTTGCTTATAGAACAATAAAGTATTTATGATAAAAAAAATAGTTTTTATAGCCAAATCTACCTATATATACATACTTGTTCTGACTAAATTACTGCTTCATCAACGCAGAGTCTTATCGGTTGGGGCTATGAACTTGAAATTTTGATATAGGTTCCTTTACATACATAAATAAGAATCGATCGAATGTAGCGGACTAAATTAAATTATTACGTTTATGTCTCAACGATAAGTGATCATTGCCTTGACCCATCATCAGATATAGTACCCTAGGTACAGTTCAACATGATTGCCTAATATCAAGCTTATCTGGGGACACGGCGATGACCCCGCCAAGTCGAGCAGAAATCACTGCTGTATTGTCCATTTTATTTGACGCTGAATGAAATCAAGTTTATTACTTAAATATTTTCCTTGGCCTTCGACTGCCCCATTAGGAGTTATGACGAGGTTGAGGATGATAAAATATGATCTGATGATATAGCTCGGCTAGTTTGATACTGCTGCCGATTCAGTCAAAGACATTTATTCAATTTAGTTCACAGAAGGGCACTATGAAGGTCACATTTACTGAAGTTACCGCTGGTTCCGAACTCGGCCTTCAGATTCCGTTGTAAATCGCACTTAACTAATTTTAATCACATCATATATCTTTCTTACAAACATTATTGAAAAAGGATAGAATATATTTAGCTGTCAATTTAGTCTTTCCCGTTTTCATTTGCGGGTACTAAATAGAAGTAACTAACTTTGATGGCGACTAAATTTACGTTGAAAACAAGCATTAAACCTATTTGACAGGACCAAACATACATCCTTTACTTATATTCTTCGTTAGAAAGAGATATAGTGAGACTAAATTAGTTTAGTTGTGAACAGCAAAATCAGCACCACTAACTAACCTATAGATTATCGACATAGACTAGTACTTACCACGTACCTAGAGAGCTAAAATTTGGTACAGGGATCAAGAAAGTCACTCAGAAGTTGGGGTATTTTTACAAGCTTTTTACTAACATGTTTGGGTCAAATCTTGCAAGTCCAATTTCATCCACTTCCAGTGGTCGGATTAATTTGATATTCGGTATACATTCGTATATAGGATGACAATGCAAATACAGACCACAATAATTGGACTGTTTTATAAAAAACTTAAACCGACTTCAAAGTACACTAAGAAGTCCTAATATGATGACAATGGGACCAAACGGGAAGTGTACCCTCCGAGACAAAAAAAGAATTTTCCAAATCGGTTAATAAATGAAGTTATGAGGTAAAAACATAAAAAAATAAATTAAAAAAAATGCCACCGAATTGAGAACCTTCTCCTTTTTATGAAGTCGGTTAAAAAGTACAGTCATCAAAAAAAGCTTGTATTAAAAATAACATTTTTAGCCAAAACTTATTTACTCTTAATACAGTTTTGGGAATTAAAATAAAATCATATAAAAACGTAATTAAATAATTTTTATTTCTGCAAGGTATACATTATGACATAAAGTCTATCGTTTTTTTTTCTTATGTATTAATTATTAAAGCTGACATTGACCTGAAGTCAAATCTGTCATAACGCAAGTCATACCGTTACAGCATTGCCCCCTTTTCATAAAATTACACTGGAAAAGAAAACAGATATTTATTTATTTGGGTTTTCGACAATGGTGCTGATTCTGTTGCTTACAAATAATTTTGTCTCACTATGTCTTTTTCTAAAAAAGAACAAAAAAGTATTTAGTTAATTTAGTCCTAACAACTTAGTCCAATGCTTGTTTTATATAAATGTAGTCGCCATCTATCGCGGTTACTTCGAAATACCCGCAAATGAAGACGGGAAAGACTAATTTGACAGCTTTAAATTATGTTCTATCCTTTTTTAATGTTTGTAAGAAAGACATGTGATGTGACTAAAATTTGTTTAGTGCGATTTACAACAGAATCGGCACCATTATACAGGTAAAACTATTCCAAATTTCAAATCAATATTACTAGTTGTTACTGAAATATACGGCTGTGACAGACGAACAGACGAAATGAGTGGCACCATAAGGGTTCCATTTTACCTTCGTTTGGTTCGGAACCATAAAAACGGTCGAATTTTATGAAGTTATCAGACGTTGATTAGCTAAAATTCTGAAGTCTTAATCTGATACTTGACATTTGGTGATCGAAAGAGTGAGACGGAGGACACTATTATACTGATTTAGTTAAAAAGCGATTATGAATAAGGGGAATAATATACAGTTAAATGACGATGGAAAAATCCCCCTTAATTTGTCTCCAAAAAACAGCAATATAATAGCTTATCTGGCCATTGAAAAATCGGCTCTTGATAAAAATAAGTTAGGTAAGTACTCACTTTTTGACCAATTATTTTGCAATCTTCTGCATAAACAACGCACGCCATTAGGACTATGAGGAAAACAGCTAATAAAACACGCCTCAACATTTTGTTATTGTTTACTTCTCACGCTGAAAAATAATAACATTATTATTTTATCTTGTGTTTGTGTACCGGGTTCTTCATGGAGGTTGTGAAGAGATTTTTGCAGGGTCGGTAACGAACGCGTGACTTTTGCAAGCGAACCTTATGCTACGGGAACCGCGTACCATTAGGCGGACCGTATGATGGTTTGCTACTTTAGTCGTCGCGTTTTATCCTAAACACAAAAGACACTAATGATTTCAATTAGGTACTTACAAATTTTGTAAAGCGACAATATCGCTATTATTGATTTTAAGTAACGCTCAATCAAACGGTTAACTCAGAATGCGACACGCAAGCGAATCATAGAAAATATATACCTACTCAAGGAGAATGATAAGGGCATAGACGGAATAGATATAAATATATGAGATAGGAATTTAGATCGCACAAAAACATTTTCATGTAAAATGTTGCCAAGATCTCATGTAGTGCCAAGCTTATAACTCTACAAGCCCTAACTTCGCCCTAGCCCTAGCCCTAGGTTCGCTACCGTCACATGGGTGTGAGGTGAAACATTTATTCACTGTTCATTAATTTTCTGTTATGCAATAGTTCTTGTAGTAGTGAAACGACCAAGCCACATATTTTGATTTTTTTGCTGAGTTTATTGCCGGCTCTTCTCAGCAAATGCAACCTTCCGAACCGGTATTAGAGTCAGACTTTTCATAAGTGCCTGCGAAGGTCTATTTGAATAAATGATTTTAAATTTGAATTTGAATTTGACTAAGATGTAGAGTTTGTGAAGTTAGGGCTTGCAGAGTTAAGGCATGTAGAGTTATAAGCTTGGCTCTACTTGATTTCTGATAACTTTTTGACAGTGCGACCCATATGGTCTTGTCTTGGCAACATATTATATGAAAAAGTTTTTTTTTTTGGTGGGATTTCACTTCTTTTTGTAAGTTGCTTATGTCAATATCTTCTTAATTTGTAATAAATAGTCATTAAGGTAATAAAACCTTATAATCTTGTTGGGATATCTTACTAAACACAGAAATAAAGTCGTGTAATTTGTTCAAAGAAAGCCGAGAAAGCATAAAAATGACAGACAAATATATATCTGGCGTTCTAGCTTTATGAAAATAAATTGCGATGTGTCTTGCAATGAATAGTAAGCCTTAAGCCATCTTAGTTCCGTTTCGAAATAATGAAGGCACCAGACAAACTGTTTCCTTATAAATAGTGAGACAGATATTGTTGATAGAAAATATATATTTTCTGCTCTTTTTGTCACATCCTCATCTTCTTCAAGGTTCTTAAGAAATAGAGATATAGCGACATTTTAATTGCTTATTATTAAATTCTGGAAAATGAATGTTTTTTCTTTGGAATCTATGAAATAATGATGTTATAATTTGATCTACATTTTCAACTCATTCATACAAGGAAGGAGATTTCGAGATGGCATATTTTCGAAACCTACCTATGTTGGGTTAGTCATTCTGAACAACTTTTACTATGGAACCAATAGTGAATTCTCAATTATTATTTTTTTACTTTCTTACAAAATGTCAACCTTGCTCGATCATAATGTAAATAAATAAATAAATAAATATCCTGGGACATTCCTCACACACGGTCATCTGATCCCAAACTAAGCAGAGCTTGTACTATGGAAACCAGATAACTGATATAATACATATACTACTTTTTGTTTGTAAATACATACTTAATATACATAATTACACCCAGACTCAGGACATACAGACATGTTCATGCACACAAATGCATGTCCTGTGTGGGAATCGAACCCACGACCTGCGGCGCGTAAGGTGAATCTTAACCAACTGCGCCAAATGGCCCGTCGTCATGTATGAAAAGAAAAAAATTTTTTTTTTTTAATTCAGTGTCGGTCCCATATTAAAAGTTTTTCAGCATGACTTACCCAACATATGTTTCAAAAATATGCCATCTCGTATTCTCCACCCAGTAGGTAAAGGACAAATCATGAGAATCTAGATTTACAAGTAAAATAAATGCGTCACTTCAAAACAATTTAGAGGTTTATTGTATATTTTTCAGACAATCCTACTATCCTATTATAGGTATCTATACTAATATTAAAAAATAAATTAACTTTATTTAACTCGTCGCGATTAAACCTCTGAACCGATCGAAGACCAGGCATGGGCAAATTGGGCAAGTCAGTTCAATGTACAAAATTTTGCGGCGAGGGGTCAACAGACGCGTAAAATTAGTATTTAGCACGACAAGGATGATTTTGGAGCTGTTTGAAGTCACCTTCCCCCTCCCCCACCACCTGCTTACGGGCCTGCAGCTAGCCTTTGACATGGAGACGTATGACTTTTCCGGCTGGGGAAAACCCGGAACGGACACTAGTATTTTATTATTATAACGATACAAAAATCTCCAATCAACCTATTACCGCCAAACCACTTTAACAGAAGACCTTCTAAAGATAAAATAACATTGGCGTAATCGGATTTTTAGGGAAACCAGAGTTCAAGTTAAAGTGGTGGTATAGAAGCCAGATTTTCTTTTTCGGGGAGCCTGTAGATTGGGTATGAAATACCCGGAACCAGATTTGACACTCCCGATATCGTCACATTACACCCTTCTATCTACTTTTAACGTGCGTCCTTCAATATGGAGACGACTTTTTATTATAATATAGTAGTGATATAGATATCGGCCCAAACAGGCCCAAACATACTGTTTAGGTGATCCTTTTTGCAACTTACTTGAGGACAGGGGGCCTACCACAAGCTCTTAAAACAAGGTTAAAATAACCTTATTTTGCGTTTTCGTACCATGACATCCTTAAAAATAAGCTTATTATAGGCATAAAACAATATTGTTTTGTTAGCAGGTTTGATGACGTCACCTCTAATCGTTCATTCAAATCGTACCATGATGTGTCTTTTGACAACTAGCATTATGGTTTTTATGTCAATTGCATATATCAATCAAAATATAACATTATATACGCGACGAATTATCCAAATTTATGATAAAAATATCTATTATTATAGTGATATAAAGTCAGTAGATCGTATTTATTTAACTTATCGAATTAATTGTGTATCTCTAGCCTTCTAGCTTTTGCCATCTAGCATTTCAAGATGGCAAATGAATATGAACTATTTGTGTTTTTGGAAGCAAATACCAAAGAAGCCAATAATAGATACACGAAAGCGACGTGGTATGCATCTATGCTACGTGAGGAATCAACACTTTCGCATGCAATGGACCAAAATGCCATTTGCTATCGAAACCATACGACCGTATGGGTTTGAAGCTCACCGAGTGGCTCGCATATCGTCACCAAAATAATCGAGGCCTCGGGCGGGGAGCTTTTTCCGCCAACGCATTAGCTTGGCTAGCCTGTTGGGAACCTTGCCGATAATCTACGGCAGCCTAGAGGAAAATTTATATACGAGTGCTAGATTGTATTTCATTTATTTGTTGTAAATATTTAATATCGTATAGATTAAGCTTTACTGTGATTGTACTGTATTCATAAACGTTTATATACCTAAATACACATAATGTTTCATTGTATGACCTGCAACTACAGTAGCGTTCCTGACAAAAGGTAATAAATAAAAATATGTGTTGATTCCTGTGGTAAATTCTTTATTCATATAATTTAAAGACAATAGGTACCTGCCTAGACTATAGGTATTAAGACTGAAGTGCCATACATAAATATAAACCTACCTAGGTATATATTTATGTATGAACTTTGTCTCAGTTTTTGTAATGACCAAGAAGTGCTCCATTGCTTTGCTAGTTGAGGATTAGGTACCTATTTCTCTCCAGCACATTTCTTAGAGTAGTTACTTTGAATTCCGGCGAATTCTTCACTGCAAAATGAATAAAATAATACTTGAATTACTTCTGTTTGTAACCATGCCATATTAAATTTCATTCACTGAATATCACTATAGAACGGCGGCCCCTTGCCTTGTTTTCATATTGACCTAAGTAATATTAATTCAAGTAATATATAAGTCGATATACATAAAATAAATATTTGTATTATTTCAAAATATGTAGTGCAACAGGGCACATTGAGTTTCAAAATTCGTGCGTCACAATTGACAAGTATTATTTTTGTCCCGTTCCATCCTATAGGGCCATCATCTTCTCTCACAAAATAACCTTATTGCCAGACTGTTTTGTTTTCACCTTATAATAATATTACTTTGATTCGTACCATGAGCTCAATCGTTCAACATTGATATAACATTGCTAAGTGCCGAGAAAGACTGAATGATTTGTAAGAATTTGTCTATGGCTTGCTACAACCTGATAAAAGATAAAAAGAAATAACGATATATTAACTGTATAGTGCCATTTCTTTCACACGTTGGACCGAAATGATTTGAGGTCCTTCATCTTTTAGCAAAGTATTACATTAAACTAATTGTAAAGTATAAGTAACTAAAAGAATAAAATATTTTCGAGTAATTTCTATAAAATGCATACAAATATTTTAAAATGTTATTATGAAGAGTAAGGAATTTAATTGAAAAAATATATAGACTGCCGACTCTAGATTATCAAATGAAATGAATCGGAACAAAATATTTACCTGTCATTCTTGTCATACTCAAATGTCTAATAAAGATATCCAAGATATTTAGTTATTAAATACATTTGTTTATGTAATTTAATAACAAACAAAGTGCAATCAATATGGAAACATCTTAATAGTATATTCGACAGTAATATTTAGTGCATGAAATTTAAGATGTCATGGTTATAAACATTTGTAAGTTGCACAAATGTTGCAATTCATTTTGTAGAGTTGTAGCCGAAGAGTTCGCCAGAGATCCAGTCAGCAGGTAGAAATGGTTAAATACAAACAGACCAAAAATACCGCCTTCAATCGATATCTACAAGCGAAGGAGTACTCTCAAAAAAGTGTACGTAGAGATCGAGAGGCTGGTCTAAAGTGAAGTCTAAGAACCTATAAACGCTGAAATAAAGTTTGAATCTGTATCTGCAAGATTGTTTAATGCCATACTTATATTGTGTATATAATAATTATAATTATCTTACTCTCATTAAACTTATGTGAATAAAGAATGTAGGTACATAATACTTTCGTGTTTTTATTCATTGTGTTATTGTCGGGAATCCTACTGTAGTTGCAGGTCTTGGAATTAAACATATTATGTGTATGTAGGTATATAAATATTTGCCGCTGTTGTCGATCATCGACAAGGTTCCAGGTTCAAGCTCGTTATTGGCAGTGTTTCCTCTTTGGATAGCCAAGCTAATGCGTTGTCACAAAAAGCTCCCCACCAACTGGTTTGCCGAGGTTTTGATGATAATGTGTGAGCAAATCAGCGAGCTTCAGACCCCCACGGTTCTATCCACAGCCACAAAGGCTACAGAAAGTGAGGTCCAATGGATGTGTATTTTAGAATTTCCCGCACGGTTACATCTGCTCTGCAACAGTATAGCAGATTGTTGTGAGTTGAGTTTTCAATACAAATATATAATACTTAATTAATATTTTACTACATTAGATGGTTAAAATGATTATCTTTATAGATTATTATAAGTCTGTCGTCTGTTCGTCTGTTGACAATAATATATTCCATCCAGGCTAATGTAGGTTACGACCAATTTTAGAAAATTTGCCAGATAATCTAGGTAGTTTGGATTCCAGGAACACAGGGACTACTGTGTGTACTAACACTGCAGGAAAGTTAACTTTATGGATTAATCTGGGGTTATTCGATGTACGTTGGTTATAATGAAAACAGGATATTAATAGTGGGTAGGTACCTAAATGAAAAGTCACTAAATATATAAACACGCTATTTAAAGCTCCGCTTCATCTAAATAAATCTAAGGCTAAGGGTCGAGGGATCGATATTACTAACGTAGATGCATAGTTGTGTAGTGAACGACAAGTGCAATTAAAAACTTTATAAACAATCGGTTATATTATTTTGGGATGATACCTAATCTCGCAATCCCGATATATTCATTCTATAAGTAAATAAATTCGATATAATTACTTTATATGACACTATAATAGATTTTTATAACATAAATTTGGAAAACAATGTTATTTTCAGCTTGTAAATACAACGTATATAAGATTGCTAAATTTGACATTAAAACAATAATGTTAATTGTCAAAAGCTTATAAAAAATAGCTCATGGTACGAATTGAATGAACCATTATGGTAAATAAACAAGGTTGTTTTCATGCATAAAATAAGCTTGTTTTAGGGACATCATGGTACGAAAAGAAGAATAAGGTTGTTTGAAAGAGCGAGAGAGTATGGATGAGTGACAGAGATGAGAATTGTTAAGAGAGAGAAAGTTGCTTAGGCCCATAGCGTTATTTCTTTTCATCTTTAATGAGCCCATAGACAAATTCTCAAAAATCATTCGTTCTTAGCAGGAATATAACAATCATATAACAATAGTGTATGGTAGAGGTCATGGTACGAATATAAATAAGGTTATTATATGCTGGAAACAAAACAGTATTGCAATAAGGTTGTTTTGTAAAAGATGGGGGTAGGCCCCCAGAAACGGATACCCAAGTCATCCTGAAATTGGAGGGAGTTACTTAGCAATGGGCACCAATCGTAAAAAAGTGGCACAAATCTAAGTATAAGTAAGGCGCTCCGTATTTTTAAGAATAATAAATAATAAAATAATAATAATAAATATCCTGGGGACTTCCTCACACAGAGTCATCTGATCCTAAACTAAGCAGAGCTTGTACCACAAAATACATATACTACTTTTTGTTTGTAAATACATACTTAATATACATAATTAACAATGTTCATGCACACAATGCATGTCCTGTGCTGGAATCGAACCCACGACCTGCGGCGCAATAGGTGGAATCTTTACCAGACTATTAACCAACTGCACCAACTGGCCCGTCAATTATTATTATTATAGTTATTTTGATTTTGTTATAGGTAATCCGAACCAAATAAAACCGAGAGGATTATAAGCTTTTTCAACACACTCGCTCGTAAAGTGACATTTATTGCACCGTTTTTAGTATCTTAATGCAGCTTATTACGCACTAGTGCTTTTAACTTTACATTACCGGCCAGTTTTATGATAGGTATAATCCCGATTATGATAAGTTTGTACCTCACTGCAAGTGCTATTTGTGTAGACCAAGCATTAAAATATTTTGACAGCTTGCTACAAAAATGAACTTGCGCGCCATATTTGTTAAAGTTCTCATTGTGTGGTTGATTATTATCAAAAAATCTACTTAAAAAAATACAAGTCTATTTTTTTCCTCGCAAGTGTGTTGAAAAACGTCGTATGACACGCGTTTGCATTGATACCGCCTCGAGTGTTACTAACCATGTTTGCACACATGTATCATAATGTACTATTATAAAAAGCTATTATATATTTATTCAACTATAATGTTAAGGTACAGACAAAAAAAATATAGTACTAACACAGTTTTACCGTAATAATATAAAAATGCATTCAATTTAATAAACACCAAGCTTAGGTCTCACTGCGCTTACTTACATTCGTATGTTGTTTGTGCAAAACTCTCTGTGTCGCATAACAGAGCGGTTTCCGTTGCCCATTGTCCGTCTGTCTGCTCCCAACGCAATCACGGTTTATCTCTCCGGCAGAGTAACACCAGGACAATACCTACTTGGAATAAGAACAGTCAACTGAATGAGAAGTATTACTGAATTAAAGCTAACAATAGTTTCGATACACACAACTTTTTTAATCTATTTACACTACTCTTGCACTTGCGTTGCAGTGAATTTTAAACTGTCTTATTTAATCAATAGAAGCTAAAGTGAATACATAGTAATCAATTCTAAGTAAATTACTCAACGCTTCTTGACACCAGTTGCAAGGAGCTGCAGCGCGGCAAAAGTCTTTTTAAAGACAGTAGAGGAAGAAGTAAGATGAGCATCTTACTTCTGAACCAAATCTATAAAACTTCTCGAGAAATATACTGCATAGACTGACAAAGAATCCAGCATCCAGCCTCCCTAGCAGGTGGACTTTGACTAACATAGAAGTGAGTAAGAAGCCTCTTTGTAAGATCTTGAATCGTGCCGCGCAAACCATGAAAACTTGAGCAGTACTAGAGAACCTATAGAGATGCCAGTCAGAACATGAACAGCATTTGGGCAATTCGCTTTATTTTCACTGTCATAGCTCTGGTCATAGCCTCATAGCACCGCAATGAATGGGCAGTCAACCTAAGGAAGGTTAAAGAGGCATCAATAAGCAAGGCAGAGGATCGGGAAGAGTAGTACGCTTTGGGAGTGGCCTATCTTAAGCAGTGAGAGACACTGGCTGACAAGTATTCAAATCAAGACTTGATTAACTCAACCTGATGGCAAATATGTCGTAAACTTTATGACGCTATTCAATTTTTTTACGGGACCCCATAAAGCCCTCTCCACACTAACGACTCGGTAAAGGTCGTGAAAAATCGGCAGGTGCATGTGATAGCAGTACCGTCTATTCGCTTTATTTATTGGGACTTTCCGACTATGGGGGTGAAAAAAGACAGGCTGACATGGGGGCTTTTTAAGCCCCAATTATCTTTTTATGTGTCGAATCCGCCGGTTTTGGCTTTTGAATTTAGAATTATGGTGTTTACCTACTGTACTGGATTTAGGGTCAGTGTTAGGTCTGATGTGGATTTACGTGTTTATATTCTTTTGTCAGGATTTTGTGCCACATTGGTGTCGATTCTGTTGTAAATCACACTAAACTGATTTTAATCACATCGCATCTCTTTTTTACAAACATTATTGAAAATTGATAGAACATATTTAATGCTGTCAAATCAGTCTTTGCCGTTATCATTCGCGGGTAAATAGACTTAACCAATTTAGATGGGTTAAATTTATTATGAAAACAAGCACTTGGACAAAGATAGGACTAAATTTCTTACACTCTTTTCATAAGTTTCTTTTTTAGAAAGAGATATAGTGAGACTTAGTTGTAAACAACAGAATCAGCACCATTATTTTAACATTTTGGAAGTCTAAAAAGATTACTTGCATCTTTTTGCGTTAAAAATCTTTATTTCAAATAATATTTTGTGTAAAATTCAGCCAAATAAGTTTAATTATTTTATTTATTTATTTAATTCGGACAAACAGTAGTTGTAACATTAAAAAAAACATGAACTAACTAAAATAGAAAATGAGATAAAAAGTTGTGGAGTCACAACATTCGTTATACATTTTGGTAACATAAAAATAAAAGTATTTGAATAAGCTTTATATAAAGCAAATATAAACTAAAAAACAAGATAAAAGAAAAAGTAAATTAAAAAGTCCACAAATTTGAACGAATTACAGAAAACAGAGAACACAAAAAACAAAAGTTCAAAATGTTTATTCTCAACATCTTAACATCCAAACATTCAATGAGATACCTATTTATGAGATGTGTCACAAATATCAAATAGCTTTACTATAACAGATAAGTTGTCCATCAAGTTTAGAAAAATAAAGTCGTTTTTTTTAATCCCCTCTCGAAATCCTCCCCTCGCATATCAACTGAAATATTCAACAACAGGGAAGTGAGATCCATAATTAAGATTGACAAGCGTAATTTCTGTCACTTTATTTTTTCGTCTGAAGGCTGACAACCAGGCAGGTGGTCGACCTGATGGTAAGTGGTTAATGAATATTAGTAATACCAGGGGGATTTCCAATAGCTATAGTAGCTTTCAAATAGCATATTTAAATTTTAGGGTGGGTAACTCGCGAGTGATACACCTGGTGTTGCAAGCGTCCATAGGCTACGGTAACTGCTTACCATCAGGCGGGCCGTATGCTTGTTTGCCACCTTAGTGGTATAAAAAAAAAGCATGAGGTCGGTGACACATGGTATTTTATTAGATTTCTCAATGGTTAAAGTTCAATTCGATATAATAAAGGAATACTATGATTGAGCGAGGTTTCATGAAATATTGTGAGTACAATTTGAGAGTAATCAAATGGGATTTCATTAGATATTGGTAAAAATCCCTTGACCTTGACGACTCATCCTATGTGAAATAGAGTATAGAAGCCCAGAGTGAAACTGGCTCTCAAGTTCAACAGCCGGAAAACGGGTAAGTTCTAGGCAATAGATTTTCAACTTTAGTGTGGTAGCCAGCCACTGCCAGCCAGGTGACTTTGCAGTACCCTAACCACAGAGAGCACATTTTACAGGAGGGTTTTTGTTCTCAACTATAGATAGAATCTTCCGTTCTTCTTCAGTATGCGCTATCTATTTTTAGAGTCTTAATAGTTATATGCTCCTTTTTTACCAAGACATCAAAAAAATAGCTGGCCCACAATGGCATCACATAGCACAAGACCGAGAGAAATGGCAATCTTTGGAAGAGGCCTTCACCTGAGAGGGGTTACTGCTGCACAGTGTAATATTAAAAAATAATAAAAAGTAATTAGAATATTGTAATTATGTAGCCTGTAACTTATTTGAAACCTACAATTGAGATAGGCGGCGCTTCCGTTTTGATTTTAGGTGCTAAAATGACTCTCCTACCTTGTCAGTTGCATGACTTCCGGTTGGCGCCATTGTGCAGTACACGTCGAAAGGTTTGCTCGACTGTGACTTCAGTTGGCGTTTGTTTTTCGTTGCGAGAGGTTGGGTGCAATAACGACGAAGTCGTTCGTGTTTAAGTTTGTTAAAATTATTTTACTTTAACATTCTACCTTAGAGAGTTAAAATATCTAAGATGAGTAACAACGCACAAAACAATGGTGACTCTCCTGTAGCGGGTACGAGTGGAGTGAGGAGGATTAACTACAAGCGTCCACGTCGGCTGTACAGTAGCAGCGATGATGATGGTGATGACGAGGATACATATCCGCTGGCATCGCCGAAACGGATGTGCACAGTGAACAATGCTTCAGATCAAAGGTTGGATTATCTTCAAAAGCAGGTTAGTGAGCTCAAATATCTTATTACGAGAAATTTTCATGAGGTTCAGGGATCCTCCGGTAAACCTGACGTCTTTGACGAAGCCATTATTCAGCATGAAAAAGACGATGCTTCTATATCGTCAGTGCTTGTAAAACCTGCTGATAATAATTTCGAATGGGATGAGGATACGATTGCTTCAGAAACCATCAAGCGTACTTCTGAGTCTAAGCTTAATTATTTGCGCAAGGTTCAGCACCTTGATAGTAATGATTGGAATAGCGTCCGATATACTGAAGTCCAGAAGAAATATCTATCTTCTCCGGGTTTTACCAATTTAACTTTGAATGACGAACTACTGGCATTTGAAACAAAGTTCAATCATTTGAGGTCCTTAGATCAAACTTTTGGAGCATTAACAAACATGCTTATGACTCAAAAAGAAACCTTACAAAAGTCATTAAAAGATCTTTTAGAGTGGAGTGCTTGTGATACTACACAGCTTACGAATGCCTCACTGTCAAACAAAGTGCGGGAACTATTCTCAAATACGTGCCCGTACATGGGTATTTCTAAAGATATTTTGCAGACTGTGTGCGGCAGGCGTGCTAATGTCATTGAACATCGAAGGGACAGTGCCCTCTCTGCCGTTAAAGATAAATACAATAAGACGATTTTACGAAAGATACCTCCAAGTGGTGAGTATTTATTCCAACCAAAGGAATTCAGCGATGCTATAGCTAAACTAGGAGGTGGATCCAGAGTTTTTCGCAGACCATATTTACCTGCCGAGGGTAATCAGGTCTCGCATGACAGTAATCGGCCCTACTTTCCTGCCGAGGGAAACCAGGCTGCACCTAGGCGGTCCACCGACCCCACGGTGTCGTTTCGTGGATATAATCGAAACAAATTCCAGCAAGTTCCCGCTTCTGGAAAGGGCAAGTCTATCGTCGGCAAGAGAGGCTATTCCACTGCGAAGAATAAATCGTCCCGAAGGCCGAGAGATGACTTCCGAGACCGAGACAATCGTAAACAATGACTATGCCATGACATTCCGAGCCGGTCGATTACGTCGTTTTCTAAAGATCTGGCAATCAATGGCAGCCCCAGTGCATATACTCAAAATAATACAGGGATACCGAATTCCCTTTGTCAAAAAACCTCCTTTATGTCTCAAGTACAAAAACCAGTCTCAAATCTTGACAGCACCGGGTTTAGAAACCGAGATCAGCCAAATGTTAAAAGATTCAGTAATCGAGCAAGCACCTCGAGACCCGGGTTTTGTGTCAAATATGTTCCCGGTAAGAAAAGCAGACGGCTCCCAGAGACCGGTATTGAATCTCAGAGCATTGAACTTGTACCTCAAACCAAAGAAGTTTCGGTTGATAAATATGCAAAGGGTACCTCATTTTCTGCAAACTGGGGATTTTATGATGAAAATAGACCTCCACCAAGCGTATTTTCATATTCCAATATTAAAATCGCACCGGCGATTTCTCAGGTTCATTTTCAACGGTATAACCTACCAGATGACTTGTATGCCATTCGGGCTCGCAAGCGCCCCGAGAACATTCGCCACTTTATCCAATTGGGTCGCCCAAAAGCTGCGAGAACGAGGTATAAGAGTAATTGTGTACCTGGACGACTACCTTCTGGTGAATCAATGTCCTCAAATACTCAGAGAGCATATGGAACAGGCCATCGACCTAATGACCAGTCTCGGATGGGTAATAAACAAAAGGAAGTCGTCCAGAGTACCGTCTCAAGAAATCGAGTTTCTTGGCATTATTTGGAACACCCGTTTGAACATCAAATCTCTACCACAGAAGAAAGTGACCTTTCTGACTGCCCGCTTATCCCACGCTCGTCAGTCAAAGTCTCTAACACTTCTAGAGCTGCAAAAACTAATGGGTACCCTACAGTTTTGCAGTTTCATAGTATATCGGGGAATGCTACACAGCCGAAGTCTGCAGTCATGCCTCAATCAGGCTCTGAGAATCTCGAAAGCCGTTCCATTGACAATATATGCCAAGGAAGATGTAAGTTGGTGGCTACAAAACACCCAGACAACGAGCGAAATTTGGACGGCTCCAGTATCCTATCACATCGTCACGGACGCCTCAGGCGTCGGTTGGGGAGCATATGTCAACGGCGAGCATCACCAGGGCTTATGGCTACCAGAAGAAAATCATTACCACTCCAACATGAAGGAATTGCTCGCTGTCTACAAAGTGTTGTCACAAGAGAATGTGATCCAAGAAAGTCGGAACAAGACCATCCTAGTTCAAAGCGACAACAAAACAGCTTTAGCATATCTACGCAGACAAGGTGGGACCAAGTCATTAGGCCTATTACGGCTGACGAAGTTGATTTACAGTCTGATAGAGAAACACAACATGAACTTGGTTACCAGTTATCTTCCTGGTCCTCTGAACGGTATAGCAGACGGGTTGTCCAGGAACAAAACTCTAACAGAATGGCATCTATTACCCCAAGCTTGCCAATTGATATTCAGCAAGTGGGGAACACCTCATGTAGATCTGATGGCATCCAGGCGAGCTCATGTGGTACCCAGGTATGTGACATTAGACCTGAGGGATCGTCAAGCAATTTACCACGACGCATTCAGTCGAGTCTGGAAGCACAAGTTAGCGTGGGTTTTCCCACCACCATGCCTGATGTACAAGGTTCTGGCATCACTGAATCAAGCCGAAGGGGCGTACATTGTGATATGTCCGAGGTGGAAAAATGTATTTTGGAGGACGGACCTAAAGAAAAAAGCTATCGGTGCACCATTCACTATCCGGAACTTGGATTCAGTACTGATAGACACGAGGACCAACCTACCCCCTCCACAAGTAAACAACATTGTATTGGAGGCATGGAGATGTCGGGGTGGAATGATCTCGTAAAAAATTGGTCACCTTCTGAGATAAATGTCATAGAGTCTAGCTGGCGACCTAGCACACTAAAGACATACAAACAAGCGTGGACGCGTTGGTTGAAATGGTGCAAGATGTCTGGTACAGATAATAAAAATCCTGGAGGCCATGGTTTATCAAAATATCTCATTTATTTACATTCGAATGAAGGGTTGAGTTACAAAACAATATTGGTGCACAAATCCGTTGTGTCATCCTTTTGTCAGCCAGATTTAGAGGTCAAGCTTAGTTCTCACATATTGGTCCGGCAAGCTCTTAGGGGTATAGCTAATAAATCTGCATCTAAGGATAAGGCTAAGGTGCCTGTATGGAACCCGCAAGTGGTAGTTGATTGGCTTTTGCGAAATGAGCCCAAATCAGACAGCTTGTTTGATGTATCCCGGCGTAGTGCAATCTTGCTTTTATTGGCTTCCGGTAGACGAGTACATGATTTGACGCTCCTATCTGTAAAAAAAGATAAATGTATTATTCATGAGGATTCAATAACTTTTTGGCCATTATACGGATCAAAAACTGATACAATTAATCATAAGCAGTCTGGTTGGCAGCTAATATCAGGTGACGATCGTAACACTGACATCGTTTTGTGGATTAAGAAGCTAATTGATATTTCCCAGACACGACGTCTATTAGGGAATAACATCGAGAACTTGTTTGTAACGACAAGAGGAGACCCAAAACCTGCCAGCCGGACTATAATTGCTGGATGGATTAAGACCGTATTGGTGGATGCAGGAATTCAGGACTCACCTGGTTCTATACGATCCGCGGTAGCATCTTTGAATTGGGCAAATGATATGCCTTTGGAAGATATCTTGGCTCGAGGTAATTGGACAGCTTCCAACACGTTGATTCGATTTTATAGACGGCCTGTAAGAACATATCAATTACCAAACATACCGTCTCTTACTGATCATTTTACGCCTGTGTAAAATAATTAATATTTTTGTTAAATATGATCTAAATGTGTTAATTCCATTTGCTATACTTACTTTTTGTTCATAATAAACGATGTGATTTCACAAGTCTTTTCAATTGAATCACAGTTGGCATTTTCTTAACATACCTACCTATGTTGGTGCCACCATGCGACAATAGACAGGTCTCAATTGTAGGTTTCAAATAAGTTACAGGCTACATAATATAAGAATTTTTCCTGAAATAAAAATTACTTATTATGTACCTTACTTATTTGAAACCTAAGTCAGGGCTGCATGGCGATTGAGCCTAACTGAAGTCACAGTCGAGCAAACCTTTCGACGTGTACTGCACAATGGCGCCAACCGGAAGTCATGCAACTGACAAGGTAGGAGAGTCATTTTAGCACCTAAAATCAAAACGGAAGCGCCGCCTATCTCAATTGTAGGTTTCAAATAAGTAAGGTACATAATAAGTAATTTTTATTTCAGGAAAAATTCTTATATTATCAGGAAATAAAAGGCTTTTTATTTATTTTATTTTTACCAACAAAAACTCAACAATGATGTAATTAGATGACGATTAGAAGATTATTCGTATTATTATTCGTAGACTGTAAGCCTTTTTACAAGCTTTTATTTAACTTGCAATGTATGAATGTATGTTTGTTCGTTCGGGTGGAATCTTGCAATTCGAATTTCACCCACTTCCAGTGGTCGGATTGACTTGATATTTGGTATACATTAGTATATTGGAAGCCAATAAAAGTACAGTCAACAAAAAGTACAGTCACCATAAAAAGATAGTATTAAAAATGAAATTTTTAACTAAAAACTTATCTTCAATGAAGGCAATAGTTAACTTTTTTTAAGAACACCAATTTGGCAATTTCCATCCAATTACTCATAGGCTTCTTTACATTTCTTTCTAATCGATTGCTTACTAATATAAATCTTCCATTGCCTGTCAAAAATATAGCTACTATCAACAATTTTAAAGTCCAATCTTAAAAAAATATGGAATAATGTTAAAACCTAGTTTAGTTCAAATTATCATTAAGATAACATTTTAACAATTTGTTAATTACAACTATTCGGTACTGTCAAGGCAAAAATACACTTGAAGTAAATCTAGGACTCTTAGCGGTTAGCATGCCTTAAGGTTGAATCTAGGAGCAGTGGAGTCACAGAGCTCTCCCAAGATAAGCTGTATTTAATGAAGATTTATCCAGTATAATGCACTAAGGATTTAATGCAATGAATATTCCACGATACCGTATCTTTTTCAAATAAATTGATGGTGCATTTTAATAAGCAGCTTTTGAAATATCTGGCGATTTTATCCCTGGCTAATGGACGGTGATTTTATTGATGTAGAGATTATAAATAAATTATTGAATATTAAAAGGCAAGCTTCTATAACTGCGGTGTATTTAGGTACCCATAGATCAGCTATTTTATACTTGACTTACGCAAAATTTAATATTGATTATTGCCACATGAAATAAATACAACGCTTGTACAACGGACGGTGTTCTGAAGAATTGTTTAAGATGATGCCCACGGCTACTTTCTACCATCGCAACTCTCGCCATCGACGGGGAGTCCATCCTCACATATTGAAACCTGAATTCTTTCGTGCTGTGCGGGCTCAAAGGACGCTCAGACTGTGGAATGAGCTCCCCGCCGTGGTTTTCCCAATGGAGTACAGCATGGGGTTCTTCAAAAGGGGTGTGTAGAGATTTCTGCAGGGTCGGCAACGCGCGCGTGATACCCCTGGTGTTGCAAGCGTCCATAGGCTACGGTAACCGCTTACCATCAGGCGGGCCGTATGCTTGTTTGCCACCTAAGTGGTATAAAAAAAAAAAAAAAAATATCCTGGGACATTGAAATTTGTAACTTTTTGGTTTGAAAATACAATAAGCTAGTTTTTTTTTCCCCTCTTTTGTACGAAAGTTTGTGCTTGTGCTAAATTCTATGCTGGTTAGTGTAGTGTATAAATTCTTGGTTAATAATATTATTTTGTAAAAAAAAAGTTTTTTTTTATTTTGGTTTTGTATGTTTATTACTTTTGGTAAAATAATCACTTACTATAACATAGCAGTCAAAAACAAAGCTGTTCACAGTAAAAGATACGGATGAATCTTAATTACGACATACCAACTAACCGCACAGTAAGTACCCATACTAAGTACATTAGAACATTAAGCAAACTTACCCTAGGTACTTACCTTTAATACATTACAGAAGCTAATACGCTTACTTATCTAAACTTAATTCAAACTTGAGCAATCTAAGTAAGTTAAACTTTAGGCTGGGCGTGAACGACGCACATTTTGTGTTTGTGTGGTTTACGTGAACCTTAGCTGTGGCAAAGTCAGCAATTTCTCGTTGAGTTGAATTCGTGCAGAAATGTACCTATGTCTTCACACAAATATTTTGCATGTCAGATTTTTGTCATTGATGATACCATTTGTAACAAAGTTTTTTTTTAAAATTTATGGTATTGAAAACCACACAACGCAAACCTCAATGGGTTTATCTGTGGGTGGCGAGAAAGTTCGTTCGCATAGTTATCATGGACGAATAGATACATAATTTTGAAAAAAAAAAATTGACGCACACAATAAAATTAAACCAATACAGATTATTAATGGCATCTTTATGTTTATTCTATCTAGTAGAAATGAAGCTGTAAATCCTGAGAGTAAATAGATAAAATATTAGTTAAAATGCCATAAATTGTGTCTGCCACCAAACAGGATATTCAGCACAGAATAGTGCTACTGACTATTGGCAGCAGCACTGCTTTTCAGCTGACGCCTGATCAAGCTGACGCGTCCACCTTGCGGGCACGTTGGCGTGCAAAGTGGCGATCAGCTGTTGTGTACGTACGAATTTGTGGCAACGTGTTCACATCGACGCGTCCAGATACTGTGTATGAACTTGTAGGATATAATTATAATGCAAATAAGACGATAATTTGCATTTTTATCCATAGAATAATGGCTGGCTGGACGTTAGAAGATGCTCAATACAAAAAACAAACCTCAGGTATCTATACCAATATTATAAAGCTGAAGAGTTTGTTTGTTTGAACGCGCTAATCTCAGGAACTACTGGTTCGTATTGAAAAAATATTTTTGTGTTGGATAGTCCATTTATCGAGGAAGGCTTTAGGCTATATAACATCACGCTGCAACTAATAGGATAGGAGCGAAGCATCAAACCCTTATCAATCTACTGAGATTTTCTATAGTGGCCACCTTGCCCACCGTTAGGTATAAAAGACGGCACACTATTCCTGGCAACCCCTTACGAGGCGTCAGAGACCCTCTGCGGTAGGTCACGCCGCCAGAGTACTCGCCCCTGGTACTCTTGAGAAAATGTGAGTCGCACCGTGATTGCTCACTACTGCACACAGCTGTTAAAAGTCGCTCACCACGCGCACCCCACTAGCTGCGTATGTGCCAGTACTTACGCAAGCGCAAGCACTAGCACAAACACACCCTAGGGTGCTTGCGGATTCAATCCCCGCTGGGGACGCCAGAGAAGCTGACTTCCATTTCTCCATGAATGGTACCGGAGCTGTCATGCGCGCTCACTTCCCAATACGAATCCACGTATCTACCCAATGCCTACAGCTGGGTTGCCGGAAAACTAATCCAACGGGTAGCCCTCTACTTTCTATCCAGGAAAGTGCCGGAGATGCAGTTCACTCACAGGAGCTCATCTGCTTAAAGGATTACTCACTAACCCCGCGTCTGAAAATTCAAACACTCGTTGCGCGCGAGGAATGACGCTCGGTCACACATACCGAACAGACAACATGCCACCCTCTGCAACTAACCACATAGACCACCGCGAGACCAACACCAACGTCAGGTACCGCCTTAATAAAGGCGGTGGCCTACCTGACCCCGCGTACCCTGATCCAAACAGCCGGACCCGTAGTTCCAGCTGCGAGCCCCATCTACCCGGGTACCTGTAGATAGGGACTGTAGAGGAGCGAAGCATCAGTGAAAAATGTTGCAAAAGCAGGGAAAATTATTCATATAGGGTAGGGTAAGGTAGGGTAGGGTAGAACCACGCGAACGAAGTCGCGCCGGGAAGCTTGTGTTTAATAAAATAATTGACTAGTTATTTAAAAAAAAAAACAACTATAGAGGGTTTATCAAAATCTACATACATGACAATTTTGGTTAAATTACACGAGACGTTCGTACAGTTCCATCAAGGTGCAGTATAATAATGCATACCACATCCTGATGAAGCTGCCGCGGTGGTGCAGCGCGTCGGGCATGTTTGCATCGGCAGGCCTTCCGGATTTCTTCGCAGTAATAAGGCTTCGGACGCCTCCTTCTGGGAGCGACTACGATCGTCGACTAATGAGATTCTCCGGACAATGAGTGAACACCTTGACGCCTCCATTTTCCGACACTGGCTGTTTACTGCGCAGCGAGAATCGAAAATATACCTATGGGAAACTTGTAGGTACATTTTATTTTGAGTTGTATTTGTTATTTTTTTTATTCTACTGACGTTGAGGTGTGTGGTGTATTTTGTTTTTATAAATATATCTTGTATTTTACCTTATTATGTTTGCAGAATGCCTAAATAAACAACTTTATGTTTATTTTTTGTATTGAGTATCTTCTAACCTCCAGCCATTATTCTATGGATTAAACTGCCAATTCTCGTCTTATTTGCATTATAATAATGTCTTCGCGCAAATACTCCAGCAATATTTAAATTGTGTTTAGGGAATATTTATAAATAAATAAATAAATAAATATCCTGGGACATTTCTCTCACACGGTCATCTGATCCCAAACTAAGCAGAGCTTGTACTATGGAAACCAGATAACTGATATAATACATATACATACTTTTTGTTTGTAAATACATACTTAATATACATAATTACACCCAGACTCAGGACATACAGACATGTTCATGCACACAAATGCATGTCCTGTGTGGGAATCGAACCCACGACCTGCGGCGCGTAAGGTGAACCTTAACCAACTGCGCCAACTGGCCCGTCATTTGACTGCTACTTGGTCTGGTTGCTTCCAAAAGGTAAAATTTAAGATAAATACTAGTAAGTACTAGTAATGTGCATAACATACCTTTCATGCCTGGTACCTGAATCTGGTAATTAACTCAATTCTATAAATTTTGTCCGTCAGAAAATAAATAATTTCTGGCGGCCCTGGGCCAGTAGACAAGATGTTTATCGACGATCACGAATCAACCTTTGTATGGGATTGACATAACGGGATTGTTAAAAATCACGTGATATTTCGATTTGAAATGTCAATCCCATACAAAGGTTGATCGTTTACTAAAGATGACGATTTTCGATAAACATCTTGTCTAAGGGGGCTGGGATCTCGGTCTATTGGCAGAGCGCAGCCGAACGTACGAGGCTCTCAAGTCCGTCCGTCTCCGTTTACGCTACGCGGATTCGTACTCCGCGTGTGCTCGCTTCGCTCGGTTCGCGTAGCTTAGACCAACCTTTAGAAAAACCAGGAATTGTGTTATTATCCGCAACAAAAGACTATCAAGGTACTAATATACGTTGTAAAAACATAATATCATGTAGGTATAAAACATAAGGCATGATATGTCTGTGCATGGAGCTATTTGATCAATGCGTGGTTCCGCACACAACCTTTGTTGAAAGTAAAAATATATAGAAAGGATATTGTATTTCGTTGGAAAAATAATAATAGAAGTAACATTACGGAACAACGTTATTTTGTATCTTACTTTTTATGTCGGATATAGCCACTGAAAATATATAAAAACAAAAAAAGGTAGTTAGGAAACGACTATTCATACCACAGAGCATGAAAAAAAAAACAACCCGCCCCGCTCCTCAAGACGCCTTCCAAACAAATTCCATAATATTCAACCGTGTCAGTGGGCAGAACCTTTTCCAACAGATGACATATTTTTATTAACTTTGCTTAAGCTTGTGTTTGATCGCTAACTCACCAGTAAGCGATGATATGGTCGAAGTTGGCAAGTAAACAAAGCCTAGAACACACTGTCGGTACACTCCGATGTGCTTGGCTACAGATTTTCAACTTGAGTACCTACATTACTTTGGTTTTCTCACAAAGTTTTGCTCACCCAAAGTTCAAGAAAATTTGATGGATTTGAAGCCACGACATTTGCTGTTGCTTTCGACGTAACTACCTCTAAGCAAATCATTTATTTCCGAAACTATCATAATTAAAAAAAATACAATCACGATGAAACAAAACATACTAAAAACACAGTACACGCAAATAACACAGATACTATTATACTACCAATAGTATGCGCCAGCCCAAACAGAGTTCAATCAATCTTCGAACGAAAGTAATATTTTGTTTTGGATCCAATTTCGTTTTGAAATATTGTCTCTCTTCTCGTCTGATAACGCGATTATATGCATGTTATGTATTCTCATATTGACGACATAGTGAAGGAACTATCATTCATGCTGTCTCGATTATTCAAAACACAGAACCCAAGAGAAAAAATGAGCTGATAGAAACTCTTGTAAATATGTTTCATTCGATAGCTTCTTATAATTTTCCTTTTACTTTACCAAAACTATTTAAAGTAAAGGTTTTGTTTAATTTATTTAATACTAGCTGTCCACCGCGGTTTCACTCTTGATCCCGAGATAAAAAGTAGCCTATGTCCTTCTCCATACCATAGGCTATCCGCATGCCAAATTCCATAATGATCCGTTAAGTAGTTGAGGCGTGTAGGCGTAACAAACAAACTCACTTTCGCATTTATAATATTAGTTAGGATAGTATGTAACATAATTGGGCTATGTGACGCTTAAAGATTTATATACTGGAACTGGGTACTTCGCAAAGTACCCAGTTCTATCATACCCTTATGAGGAGTATAGTGTAGTGTTATTAGGGTTGTTTTGCTATGTCTCTTTACCTTCATTATGAAATAAGATCCATGTAATTCTAAAGAAATGTTATCACAAAGCTTACACAAAAAAAAGCGAAGCGTGGAATGAGCTCCCCGCCGTGGTTTTCCCAATGGAGTACAGCATGGGGTTCTTCAAAAAGGGCGTGAAGAGATTCCTTCAGGTTAGGCAACGCGCGAATGATACCCCTGGTGTTGCAAGCGTCCATAGGCTACGGTAACTGCTTACCATCAGGCGGGCCGTATGCTTGTTTACCATCTTAGTGGTATAAAAAAAAATTTACTAAACTATTTTAAATATAACCAAAAGTCACCAACCTCGAAACCTCCACCATTTCGCATCATGCAAACGCCATTACTGAAATAGTAGCATTAAACCATTACCCGATACAGCCATTTCATGGCGTGAAATGCTTTAGAGGGCGAACTCTTTTGATTTATTCAACGCATTTGTCAGACTTGATGTAGATATAACGTAATGTATGCATGTGGTATTATTTTTATTTTTTTCATGAAAGAGAAAAATGTTATGGACTGTTTTATGGCCTATGGGTTTGGTATATTCGAGCCGTAATGAAGGGGTCAAGTTGCGAAAAATGATTTCGAATTTTTCTCCTGTACCTTACATTTTTCTGCTACTTGAACTGCTCTGATATTTAATTTTTGAACTTTTGTAAACTAGCTAGCTGTACCCCACGTTTCGCACATTCCCGGGATAAAAAGTAGCCAATGTCCTTCTCCATACCACAGGCTATCTGCATGCCAAATTTCATGATGATCCGTTGAGTAGTTGAGGCGTGAAGACGTAACAAACAAACAAACTCACTTTCGCTTTAAACAATTAAATAATAAAGATGGGATAGTTAGGATTATTTTACTAACTTCTGCTTGCTTCGCGTTCACAAAGCGATTTTTCGTGTCCGTGGATTAAAAAATATCTTATGTTTAATTATCTATTTTTATCCCAATTTTATATAAATTTGTCTAGCTTTTCTCTCAAGTGCACACACACACACACTGGTAAGGTGTTAGACAATAGGCTTTTGAATGAAACTTTTGTCACCAACAGTATCCCGGATTTATCCTTTGTTAGATATTTTTAACTACATACAGAACAAAGAGACATTTTAATTCACCCAAATGTTAGCCCTGGGTATCCAAACCCCAACACAAACCAACAATAATAATAGTTCATTCGCGTTTTGCATCGATAAAATTCAACAAAAACCAGCCAAATCAAAACTGAATTTTTAGCACACCACTCAAAAGTATATAAAACTTTTAACACCCTCATTAATAGAAGGGCTTGCCAGAACCCATTGACTCGTCTAAACTATGAGTCACTCCCAAAACCCATGGTCCCGACATGAGTGTCGTGTCAACAGTACATTAGGACCAGAAACAGGCAGTTTAACGTTTTACACGCTACCAATATTCAATATGAAATAGCGTAGAGATTATTTTATCGATAAATTTGAACTGGAAGAGTCGGGGTACAAATTGTCTTTTGTAGTTGTAAATAATTTAAAAATTGAATCATCAACACCAACCTTTTTTTTCTTTTTTATACGACTAAATCAGTAAACAAGCATACGGCCCGCCTGATGGTAAGCGGTTACCGTAGTCATATGGACGCTTGCAACACACGAAGCATCGCTCACGCGTTACCGACCTTTCCCCCTTCCCAATGAGCTCTGGCGACCTTACTCACGCACAGGAACACAACATAAAGTTATTTGGCTGCGGTATTTTGTAAGGTGGACTTCCCCAGTCGAGCTGCTCTTTGAGCGAATAAACGCTGTGCTCTACCTCTCTGTACATGTACCTATAATGTGCCACTGCTAAACACAGGCCTTCTTTCATAAATAAGAGTGAAAGGGAATGTGCAGATACTCCATCGTTCATACCCACTGCGGATTAGTGGAGGCAGCCTAGTGGTGGTATGGGTGGGGCGTAAGTGACTACTAGCATGGGTGCGTTTGATCTAGCTGACTCGCCGGTACAGAGCAAACCAATATGAATTTTAGCGTCACGTCAATTGACCTCAAAATAGCGTACTTCGCTCAAGGAAGAGAAGTATCTGTTACGACTTTAATCAGTGCTGTAGTAGAGCCTAAATTGAATAGACTTCAAATTGCTTTCAGTAGAGGTAGAGCATAGCGTTTATTCGCTAAACGAGCAGCGTCTGGGGAAGTACCTCCACATTACAGAATCCCGTAGTCAAATAACTTTCAGTTGTGTTTCTGCGCGTGAGTAAGGACTCTAGAGCTCATTGGGGAGGGGGGAGGGTCGGTAACGCGTGAGTAATGCCTCGAGTGTTGCTAGCTCCATATTGGCTACGGTAACCGCTTACCACCAGGTGGCATGCTTGTTTACTTGATATCGTCGTACAAAAAAAGAAACTACACTAATGTTGTGAATAGGTAAAGTTTGTAAGTTTGAATGTAGAAGGTAATCTCCGGAACTACTGAACTGATCCTAAAAATTATTTCACTAATAAGAAACTATATTGTTCCTGAGTGTTATAAGCTACTTTTCATCCCGGGAACGCGGGGGAAACCGCGGGGAATAGCGAATAAAAAAAAAATTTTTAGATAACGCTTCCAGACCTAACTTTATATCTACAATAATATAGTAACATTAATTCTTAAAAAAAACTCGACACGTGACAGGAAATAGCCGTATAAAAAAGATGCCGATTCACTGATGCAGAATGTTGCCGGTAATTGGCTGTCGTTAAAATTTACCGGTTTTAATTTGCTGAAAGGACTATTATTCCGGTATTGGAATCGGAAATTAGACTCTTTCCGGATTGTAGGCACTTTTTAGATTTATTCATAGTGTTGTGATGACTTGTAGAAAGCATTAAGCTGTATTAATTTTCTTTGCTATAAAAAATTACTATGGACTTTTTGGCGGGAACTTGCAGAGTGACGTAGCATTTTCATTTTTATTTTCATAAATTTGTGTATTTTAAGTTTTATTGTGTATTTTTGGTGGTATTTTACCCAATAAAGATCATCCATGTGCCTTTTTAAGTTGTCTCAAAATGTCCGTGAAGAATTTTAGTACAATGACCACCATTGTAGTAAAACATGACTTTTATGGACGGTGACTGACTGAGGACTATAATGTGAAGTGATTTATTGTGTCTGGAAACTATAATATAACTCGATACTGGCAGTAATGAGCCCTAAATTGGGCTTGGTTGCCAAAATTAAAAATAAGAAGAAGAAGAAAAATTGACTATACCTAAGTGTATATTATTATTTTAGCTACAATCAAAATGCATTCATATTTTGAAACTCTACCACAGGAGCTCCCGACAGGGGACGTAGTAAGGTCAAGAGAGACGGAATAAGTTTGTATTTTCGAAAGAATTTAATTGGCGCGTAAATTAAACATCACGTTCCAAAACGTTGCATCCCTCGTCAGTCGGAGCTACAAGTTTCGAAAACGTCAAAGTCGTACAAAAATTTACTGGGCTTAATGAAAGTAAGGTTGGGAAGCCCTGCTTTACTATTAATGCTATTCCACGGCATGGTATAATAGGTGAAACTTGAACAAAAAGAAGATTCAGTAACCGGCCAGAGCGAGTAGGATAATTTAATTTAATATTCCCGGCCACACTGCGTGAGACTGAGACAGCAAGACTACATCTAACTGACGCACTATTACCATGTCTTTCTTTTGTACTCAAAAATGGGATCCTATTACTTAGCCGACGCCATTATCACAGGGAACTTTTAAAATTAGAAATCATAATTTAAAAAAAAACGAGTTCTATTTCAAAATCTCGTTTAAAGTATAAATCGAATATTATTACAAAGAAACTAATAATTGTGAAATATAAAGTAGTAAAGCAGTAGCACTAAACTATGTGGTACTATGTAACATAAATATTTATATGCGCCTACAAGGAACTTCATAGCAAAATTGCACATCAGTGAGTTACTGACCCACATAGTTAAGTTGTTTTTATTATTGGCCGGTTTTTTTCACGCATAAACTCCTGAAAAGATTCGGATGTAACATTATAGTAAAATAATACCATACATGACGTGATTTTTATTTCAGCTTCAATCTGGAACGCGAGTAAAAGCTAGCGCTAACATAATAGTTATTTCACAAATAGAGATACAAAAAAAACGAAGAATAACAAAGGTAGATAAGAAAACAATAAAGTGACAAACAAATAATTGGAATTTTCTGTCTTAACCTTGCTAGGAACTATTGAACCGGCCTACACAATAAAGTAATCCAGACAAAAACTTCAATAAAAATAAGTAGACAGGTAAGATATATTTATTATAGCTTCGTCGTATACAAGTAGAAACTCTGATTAATCAAGAGTCAAAAATAACTAACTGTCTTTTGACATTCTTAAAAACTAAGAGCGTTTTCACACGAGACGATAACGACACAATTTTGTCGTGACGATAAACGACCGACGATAATTGGCAAACTGTCGTGTCGTCGTTCGTTTTCACACGAGGAACGATACCGCACCGTAACGACAGTTACGAATATAAATTTTAGCGACTAAACGTCCATCATGTGTCCAAATTTCAATCGCCGGCAACTTAACTTAGCTTTTTTTTAATTGACTTGATTTTTTTCCATGATAAAACCACTAGAAAACTCTTAACCAGTAAACAAACACCATTCAAAACACCAACCAAAAGAACCAACGACATAGCCGAATTATCGTCCCTGTGTCGTGCAGTGCTGTGTCGTTATCGTTGCGTGTGAAAACGGTACATAGAAATGTATGGTCGGCTAAATCGTCACAGTTTTTTTTACTGTGTGGTTACGGTGTCGTTATCGTCTCGTGTGAAAACGCACTAATAGGTACAAACAGTAATCTATCTATTATTATGTATATAAAACCCAATTGTTGTTCGTTAGTCTTCCTAAAACTGAAAAACTGCTTGATCGATTTGATTTTTTTACACTCAGGACGTGCAGAAATGTCATGTACACCAATGCATGTCCTGGGTGGGAATCGAACCCACGACCTGCGACCTGATAGGGGAATCGCCAACTCGCCCTTCATAATATTTAAAAGCTTTGTAGTGAAACTTGAGAAAGTACTTATAAGATCGTTACTCACAAATAAATCTCTATTGATCCTCGAATTAATGTCAACAAAACATTTACTTAAGTGAAAAGTTTTGTTTCAGAACTCTAGGGCAAGCGGAAAACCGAGGTAAATATTTAATTTTCGATACGAAATGTTGTGAGTTGGTAACAAAGTTTCTTATTTTCTCTCTAGACCTATTGTGATGAATCTTTTTTAAATTTAGATTTTTTTTATATTACGAAAAGATACGAAGTATACCAGTGAAGAGTGGACATAAAATATGTAAGCAACCGACCTATACTGAGTAACATTACGATAGCGAGCGATAATTATCTCCCGCATGCAATAGTGCCGTCAGTTGGTCGACGACAGCTGTCGTTGTGTGATTCGTGGTACAGGAAAGCGGTCGGTACAGCAGCTGTCAACATAATTTTCTCAAAACTTCTTTATCTTCACTCAATGGCTCTGGGTGGCTCTGGTATAGTTTTCAGAAGCTATTATCGTATCAGCTAGTGTTGCCTTCGAGAAGACCTACCTACTTAATAGTTTTTCCGGAAATACTTCTGAATCTACGTTTAGAGATGGGTAGCTATTCATATAACTAGCCAAAAAACGGCTATACACAAAATAGCCACGGCTACGTTATCTGTCAACACGATAATTAGCTACTGGCTACTGGATGGCTACTGGCTACTGGATGGCTACTGGCTATGGCTAGCTAAAATGAGGAGTTTTCTTAAGCCGAGTAGCCGAGTAGCCGCGAAGCCGCGTAGCCGCGTAGCCGCGTAGCCGCGTAGCCGCGTAGCCACGTAGCCGCGTAGCCGCGTAACCGCGTAGCCGCGTAGCCGATAGCTGTGTGTGCGTGCGTTCACTGCGAAACTGAGTTGTGTAAGTTCCGAAAGAGTGAAATTCGAGTGCATGTCGTTATTATTAATTCGAATTTTAAAGGTACTAATTATACGAATTTAAACCTGTTGTTTTTTTTTATTAAATTAAATTATTCTGTAATATTATTATTTATTAAATAAATCGTTAAAATCATCTGAAGTAGCGCGACATCTATGGTTTACTTGCCTACAACTAACGACTGAGTTGATGTACTGTGAAAGCTTTTAGTTCATATCCATAAATAGAGATGACGTTATTGTTGATTTTCGATGTTTTTTTTTAGTAATACGTACGACCTATGAGGGAAAGTCATTTATTTTCAAAAAGTATACAACAAAATAAAAAGTAAATGAAAAACAAAATCATTACATTAATTTATTACATTATCATCTAGACTAGACTTGTTGCAGCGGCGAGGATCGAACTCAGATCGCAGTTGAACGTTATTCATCAAGCTGCGCCGCCGCTCAAGCCTAATAGCCAAATAGCCAAAACAGCTGACTAGCTAGCTGGCTTTTAGACCACATATAGCTGACTAGCTAAGCTATTGAAATTTCGGCTAGTTACCCATCGCTATCTACGTTTACAATGAACAAAGAACAATACAAAGAGATTTGTAAAAAATCTCATACATGTATTTCTCTTTTATTCGTTTTCCTAGCTAGACTAACTACTATGGTATTATTTATTAGGTAGGTAAGTGAGACATGATTATAAAATTTTCTCGTATAATTGTGCGACATATCTATAGGGTGATATATATAGAGTGATTGGTAATTAGTAAACCATACTTAGACACATGATTGTAGGTACACACGGCTACATATCAAGCTATACATTTCCATTATAAGCTGACCTCTCATTGTACGGAAATCCTTTAAAATGCGAGATCAGCTTATACTGGAAATGTATAGCTTGATGTGTTGCCGTGTGTACTCATGGTAACAAACTAACTTTCCCAAAGAAACATATTTTTGTAATTTACTTAGCACATGAGCCTATAATATTAAGTACCTAATAAAGAGTAAGAATACGCCATCAGCTTTTATTTAATTAAGTTATTTATCCCTATTTGTTTCTTTCGGAAAGTTATTTGTTATAATGAGTGGAGTCATGTCTCTAAGTGTCGTTTACTAATTATCAGTCACCCTATATACTAATAACTTGAAGAGTAATAACCGGATCTAAGAGTAATAATCGGATTTTTAAAAGTCTGTCACAGTTATAAAAAGCTACAGTATCCCGGAGTACTATAATAGTTATTCCGGAAACGCGGTTGAAACCGCGGGAGACAGCTATATTTATAGGTAATCATCATGAAATTTGATGTAGTGTAATGATCAATGCACACGCGTGTCATTCGACGTTTTTCAACACACTAGCGAGGAAAACACAGACATATTTTTAAGTAGATTTTGTGGTAAGCATCAATAGAGAAATATGGCGCACAGGTCTTTTTTTGACAGCGATGCGCGATGTCGAACTGTTTGTTCCGGTTAAATTAAGTATGCTTCGTCTACACACATATCACAGTGAGATACAGACTTAACATATTCGGGATAATATCATAAAACACTAGTGCGGTAATGTGGAGTATGATGTAAAGTTAAAAGCACCAGTTCGTAATAAGCTGTCTTATGATACTAAAATCGGTGCAATAAGAGCATCTTTATGAGCGGAAGTGTTGCAAAATAATAAAACTACGGGCTGGCTCATGACGTTACTATATCGAAACGAAATTCGATTTTAAAAATACCTATATTAAAACAATGACACAAAGGTTCCAAGTGTAATCAAGCGGTGTTTGGGACTTTTTGGCAGTACTTGCAGAGTGACGTTGCGTTTTCATTTTTATTCTCAGAAATTCGTGTATTTCGAGTTTTATTGCATATTGACGGTGGTATTTTATCCAATAAAGATCAATACATGTGCACCAGTGAAGTGAAATGAAATGAATTATGTGTATCGTATCTTTTCAAGTTGTCTCAAAAAGTCCATGAAGAGTTTTAGAACATGACCACCATTGTAGTAAAACATTACTTTTATGGACGGTGACTGACTGAGGACTATGTGAAAGTGATTTATTGTGACGAGAACTTATAATATAACTTGAAATTGGCAAAATACACAAGCCGTGTGACGCCATTAACAGAAAAGAAAAAAAAAACCGCTGTATGCCAACCGTTTTGAATACAGAATGTTACATAATAGACCAGCAGGTAAATGTTATTCCATTTTGAACGTACAAGCCAAAGCAACGTAGTCAAATTTTGGGAACGTTCAAAAGGTTTTTTAAAAACTAAATTAAAACTATGACAACGTCTACACCGATGCTAAGGTGAATTTATTGTGTCTTAAAACTAACAAAGGCAGTGGCCACCAGCCGATGCAACGACTGCTGACTTGCAATAACAATTATAGAGAAATTGCCCACGCCAATGGACCACACACGGCTGGCGATGCTGAGCCAGCATTAAGTCTAAAACAGAGGGGGTAGGGGGATCCATAACTCCTCCCTCCCTAAG
Source organism: Achlya flavicornis (assembly GCA_947623365.1). Taxonomy (NCBI): domain Eukaryota; kingdom Metazoa; phylum Arthropoda; class Insecta; order Lepidoptera; family Drepanidae; genus Achlya; species Achlya flavicornis. The sequence goes on along the minus strand of OX392482.1, from coordinate 3,155,065 downwards.
AGCGAAATTACCGGAATTATCGTTTTCAATATGATTCCGATGATTTCGTCTAAAAAAGGAAAACATTTTATAATTTTAAGGTTCATAAAATAAATGATAAAAACAAGGATAGTTAAAATTAACAAACTTAATGTAAAATAGCCTAAAACACCGAATTTAGATTCTTGCTCTCTGTAAACACTTTCTATCACTTCACTGTGCTTTATAGCATATGACATAGATTTAAGTTCGTCCAAATTAACACCTTTAATGTTCAGTGCGCGTGCACTGAACAAATTCTCGTTCGTCGGTAATCGCGGTAGATTGATTACCGGAACTTGCTCGGCTAAGTCTGTTTCAGTATAGGCACGATGGTGCCTTATACGTATACCATGTATATCCAAATCACATGGCTCGTCGATGGTCATGATGAAGGTCCCGAAGACAGGGTGTTTGCTAACTTCAGTATCACACACTTTAGTTATGGTAGTGTGTAATCTGCTATATAAGATCCAATTGTCGGAATTAACTTGTTGCAATTTGACATCATAATAAGATGCTGTTCGCAGAGGGTAAGGTTGTTCTCAAATTTCATAAGTTGCTCGATACACGTCGGCTCGGTGAAGAGAGATTTGGTGTGGTCATCACACAGGAACTGGTCGCCGGCAGCAAGCGGGCGGCACGGTTTCACGATCGGTAAGTATTTCATTCCCTTCGCCAGAAGGTAGGGATATTTAGGGAAAATAGATAAGGTTTTATTTTCAGGTTGGTGGAAAATTGGTATGGAATAAATTTTATAATAATTATAAGTAACATTATCAATAAGTGGAATTTCCATTATGAACGTGATCTGGTTTTTCTTAAGGTACGATTTTATGTTAATTGTTTCTTCTAGTTGTACTAAATTAATTTCATTAGGTGGATAAACTAAATTTTCATTTTTTGAAATGATCTTTAAATGATACAGTAATTCAGTAGAGTTAACAATAGACTGATGTAAGATAGATACTTTACTTAATGCTAGAGCTGTTTCAATTTCGCTTAATTTAATAAAGATAGTGCGGAAACTACTTATAAAAATGTTATATAATCCGGATATGTATGTTGAGAATACCCAGTTATTTTCTTTAGCAGCTAATTATTTAACCATTGTCTCTACTTTTATCAAACGTGATTTCAAAATTATAGAATTATTATTTATAGTTTCAGTTACATTTATAAAACTATCTAACATTTTGGAAACCAGGGTAAGTTTTTTTGAAATTATAATTTGATTGTTTTTTAATTCGGAGGTAATTTTATCATATTTCAAGGCATCGTCATGATCAAGGTTTCCTGTGATGAGTTTTATCAAAGAACCTAATGGATTGATGATAGCTCTCTTAAAGCGTTGCGGTACCAGTTGCTGATATTTCTGTATAGTTATGTCGCGAATGAATTCAGTATGCAACTGAATACTGTCAAATTCACGGGAATATGGTTTATCACTTTTAACTAAATTACTGAAATCTTTAAAGTTTTTAACAATAGAATTAAGGTCATCATGGATTTTATCTAAATTTAAAACTTTAACAATTGTCCAACGGTCAGTTTGAACATAAGCTTGACCTTCTTTTATAGGGATAATTCCGGGATTTCCTTTAAGGGATTGCAGCTGAAGGCCCAGCACCGGCGTCACTATCACGAAGATGTTCCACCTGTGGAGGACGTTTGATGTTTTCAATAGGGACCTTTGTCTGTCTGTCACCTATTTGTATGGGCACTATATTTCTTTTGGCTTTACCTATAACTTTAGCTTTCACGTACCGTACTTTATCTTTACTTTTTCGCTTATTAATGTCTTTAGCGAAAATAGTCCTATCTGGTGTAAATTCTATTTCATTTTCTCCACCTTTTCTTTCCCTAATCCTTTTTTGTAAATACTGTTTTTCTAATTCAATGTCATAAGAGTTTCCTGTATCTGTGTGTCCGAAAACAAACTCAAAAGGAGTAAGATTAGTAACCGAATGAATAGCATGATTGTACGCCATAACTGAATATGTCATAAATGTCGCTGTGTCTGTACACTTTCTTTCGTACTTAGCTAATTTATATATATCTATAATAGTGGAATGAAAACGTTTAATGAGTCCTGTCGGGTTGGGGTTGTTCGGTGTACCAATGTGTAATTCTATTTTATGTAAATTAAAAAAATTCCTTCAATAATTCACTATTGAACTCGGTTCCTGGATCTGAACTAATCTTTTTAGGAATACCGTAAAAAGAGAAATATGTCATCAGGGCTCGGACTACTTCAGGAGTTGATTTGTTTGAAATTTCTATAGCCTGACCTAACTTACTGAACGCATCTATAAGCGTTAAATAGTACTTTCCTTCAATGTTAAATAGATCTATAAAAATCTCTTGAAATGGGGCATCTTGGGTCTGAGTTAATTGTATGACGGGCTTTACGGATTTACGGTCATACTTTATTTTACGGCAGGCTTCACAAGCATTAATGATGGCTGAAACTGTTTCCTGCATTCTATCCCAATAATAGTTCCTACGAATCCTTACTAACGTTGTCTTGATATCATGATGGCATGTTTTTCCTTCATGATGTCTTAAAACAATCGCTTCCTGTTCTTTCTAATCTTTAACAAACACTACACGCTCTGTGCATTCATAAAACTGAACCATGTCTTTCTTAAATAGCTGTATAATAATACTACTGAATAATTTACGGTGTTCATTCTCTTTGAAATAAATGAAATACTTTAATTTAGGCTTTACATGTGTTTTAAGAAATTGTTTTACCAATTCTGGGTTATCTATTGGTAGGAAAACTTCTAGAACCTTTTGTTTCTCTCTAGGAATACTCTTAACATGCAATGAGTTTTTGAGCCATGAGAAAACTAAAACTTGGTTAGGCTTCGTGTCGATAGCCTCGCGTAAAATTGGTATTCCAGTTGATTCTAAACCTACGGATGAGTGAATAATTTGAGATTTACTTGAATCTGATCTAATAGGGTATTCTGATATTTTCTCAGAACTTGACATTGATACTGTATCTGAAATAGTCATTGGGCTAATTGAGACTGTAACACTTGGGTCTGATATGGTAATAATAGAAGAGTCACTATGAGTATTTTTGTCTGTCTGTGTGTCTCTATTGATGTCCGTAAAAGTTGTAATATGAATGTTTGTCGTTTTAGTCTTAAGTTGTTCGTTTTTTAAATCAATGATAGCTTCTAGTTGTAGTAAAAGGTCATTCCCTATAAGTCCATCATACCGAGAATCTATGTCATACAAATAAAATTTGTGCCAGTCATCACTCTTAAATGTTGGCAAAAGGGGAATTTTGATAACCTCATTATGTCTACTAGACGCGTGAGTAGTAACAACTTGAAATGGTTCCTGTCGAATGTATCCGGGAAAATATTCATTGGCTTTTTGGGGACTAATAAACGATCTAGTACTACCTGTGTCAATCATCATTTTCGCGTCTATTTCAGGAATGTAAATATATGGAAGTTTTAAGTTAGGTTCACAGTTTAATTCTATCACTTCTTGTCTTGTTGAGGCATCTATCTGAAAATTCTGGATATTAGGTAAATCGGTCTGTTCTACGTTATTGCTTTCTTCAATTATGTAATCATTATTTGCGTAGTCATACGTATAGTTGACGTCATTATAGTTGTAGTCATTTTCATAGTCAATGCTAAGCTCATTTAATTTAAATCCTGACTGTGGCTGTTGCGCAAGAGGCGCTGTTCTCATAGTTACGTCACTAGATTGCAATTGGGGTTTTTGTACTTGTGGCGGCGTATACCCTAATTGAGGTGGCTTATATCCGAATTGTTGTGACGTTTGGGCACCGAATTGAGCTGGTCGGTAACCTAAATGTTGAGGTTGACCTTGAGAAATTTGGGGAGTCCTAAATTGTGGCGGAATCCCAAAGTTAAATTTTGGAGTAATTTGGGGTTGGCCTTGAGGTACGAAAGGCCTAAAACCAGTTGGTTGAGGTGAACTACCGAATTTACTAATGGGCGTGCTCGGCGCACCTGATGGTAAAGGCGGTCGCGATGATAGCGTGCCGTGAATTCGATTTCGCATTGTATACTGATCGTGGAAATTTACTTCTTCCAAAACAACACTTAAGGCGGCTTCTAAAGATGCGGGGGTGTTCAATCTTACTACGCGTACCATATTTTCAGGAAGGTTATACAAAAATACGTTCAATGAGGTATGATCATAAATTGCCTTTTTGGCCAGTTTTAATTCGGCATCCTCGATCATGTTTACCTTGGACATCAGAAGGGAACGAATGCCCTGAATACGATTGCAGAAATCTAAATAATTTTCACCTGATTTAATTTTTATCGACTCTAATTCAATCGCTATGCACTCCTCACTACGCGGATCTCCAAAATGTTGCTGAAGTAATACCTTTAATTCGGTCCAAGTCTCGACATCTTCTCGTTCTGATAGCAGTGAAGCTGCTTTTTCGGTTAATCTGCTTGTAATAGCATGGTACAAATATAAGTTCTGTTCCTCATTACCTCTGTACTTACTAATAATGTATTCAGCTTTACGGATAAATAAATTTAACTGTTTCTTTTCACCATTGTATAATGGGATCAATTTTAACATTTCGCTAGGTACGGTTATAAGTTGTGGTTGAGCCATTTTTAACAGGGTAATGTAGGATCAGAGTAAACGTAACACAATAAAACACAATCAATAAAATATGACACACAAAAATATAACAGTTATAAAAGCACAGTTAATATTAGGATATAAAGGATTAAAGTTTTTATAAAAATGTAAAAGTTATATAATTTGTAAAAATATGTAAAATAAAACTGAACAGATTTGGATATTCTAGTTTACTTAAAATTACAATGCAATAAAGTGATCAATGCTGAGATCAAATTATAACGATTTAATTAATTAATTAAATAAGGAAAAAGTGTATTCCCTATTCTCAAACTACTCTATGCGTATTCTTATCAATAGTAGGCACTAGCAGAAATTCATACTAAGAAACCAGACACGTTATCATGAGAGAATTCCGATCTCAATAATAACAAAATTAAATAATGTAAATGAATTATAGGAGGATTTTGGAACAAGGATTGGCGAAAAGTTTTACTCACCAACCGACCGCTACTCCCATTTTCACTCACTTTCCTTTTTTACCCGAATTGACTTATTTATTTGGTTCGAGGATTCACTCGTTCAGCTATCGCGCGTTCTACTAATTCGGGCGAATTTGGACACCCGAAATATATAACAAAACTACGCAGCCTGAGCAAATCCTACCGGCTGCGCCAGTCAAATTTTGGGAACGTTCAAAAGGTTTTTTAAAAACTAAATTAAAACTATGACAACGTCTACACCGATGCTAAGGTGAATTTATTGTGTCTTAAAACTAACAAAGGCAGTGGCCACCAGCCGATGCAACGACTGCTGACTTGCAATAACAATTATAGAGAAATTGCCCACGCCAATGGACCACACACGGCTGGCGATGCTGAGCCAGCATTAAGTCTAAAACAGAGGGGGTAGGGGGATCCATAACTACGTAGCTAATATTTGCGTAGACTTTTTGCGGCACCAATCTCAAGGGAAATAGTGTCGAATATGAAACCATGCCCGCTTTGTTTGGTGTTCTTACAGCCAACCTTGTGCATAAACCCTTAAGAAATGACCCTTTCAGTGTTTCTGCGGATTTTTTGGGGACACCTTTCGTATGATGTTTGTTTGCCAAATATTGTGTTGGGTTTTTGTTTGCTGAAATAGGTCAATAATGATGAAAATCCGTTTGTTAATTGTACAATCACATTTTCATCTATCTAAATACATACCTATCTATTTCAATCCATACAAAAGTTGCTCGTCTATTCACGAAAGCCTTTGTCGACAGCCATTTTGTTTAGGGGGCTATTCTTTTACATTGGCTAGGTTAAGGGGCAGACTTGGGCAAAATACACTACATTGCTGCCCAAATTATATGAAACCTGCTAACTCTACGGTGTTGAAATTGAAATATATGATACTTAAGGATATAACAAACACATCGCCCGAGCCGAAAACACGATTTCAATTAAAAGCCTCGATAAAAAAAAAATTCAAACATACCTCTAAAAATCAAGAAATTCCCAAATATATCCAACGCCTGAAGGTATTTTGATACGATTTTTTTCATCGATATAGTACATATCATAAGAAAATAAACGCCCGATTTAGTTTTTTGAATTAGCTATTCAGTTTTTCATAATAATGATTTTAAAAAAAGTCGCTTACGTCAAATTCAATCCGAGCACCATCAACATCATACCGCACTCTATTGTCCTGCAACTCGCGTATTTTACTTCGCGCTCACTCGCATTCCGCGGCGATCCGCGTTGCTAGATGGACCTGTGTCATTTTCTTTCAGAATTTTCACAAAAATAAAACCCTCTCAAATGAGTAAAAAATCATATCAAATTATCTTCAGAAGGCACTGGAAATGCATGCTAGTCAAATTAAGGCAATTGAGCCTTTTATTTGCTTGTTATGAATAAAAATATATAAAATAAAATCTGTTATGATTGATACTTTTGAAAATTGTCATCGAGCCATGTCGTTGTACTGACAGAGACTAATACTTATTTTCGTCTATGAAGGGTATGGCTTGGGTAGTCTAGGGGGCTAAAGTGCGGGTTATTAATGTAGGCGCCGACTGAAGGAGGTGATGATTCAAATCCCGGAAAGTGTTTTTTTTTTATTTCAAATCATACAAAATGAAAAATCAGCAATATATATTATTTTTAATGAGCAATTATCTATTTAGTTACTTACCTGATTAAATAACACCTCATTCAATGTTGTTTATTTTGAGATCAAAGAAAAGGTATTGAAGGTAAGTTGACTGATACTGGTAACAGTAGGTGCCCCGAAGTCGGGGCGGGCGTGCCAGTCACTACTGCGGTCATCGAGTCATCTGTAGTCATCGAGTCGAGCCGATATACCTTTATATTCATTGTATTATTGTGGTCCAGTCGCGTAGTCGTGAAGTGTCAATGGCACAGTAAAATTAGTACCAGTAAAGAAAATATTACACATCTTACGTTGACTAAGTTTCTACTACATCGAGGAACAACCCTTAGAGAATTTATACCGAGCAATCTGATTCCGAAACTAGTCACTGATTTTGAACTGTAAGGACCAATCACTTTATCGTGTGTTCTTGACTTGGCCAATCAGAGCGCATTGTCAATGATGGCAAATTGGCGGAATTGATTGCAAGCAAAATCAACGTCATTACGCTTCTTTGGGTTAATTGTTCGATGTTCTACTACTTACTGAATCGGTTAGTTGGAATGTGAACCCATCGTAAATTTACAATTACTATTAGTGAGCTCGGCTATCATTGTGCCGATTAGGGATTGCAAAATCCGGTTTTTTTTCAAATCCGGATAGAAAGTTTATCATCACATATAAATCCGGATTATCCGGATTTTTCGTTTTTTTTATTTTTTTTTGCAATCTTTTGTAATTTTAAATTGTACGCGTATTTTATGCTTAATTATTAGTAGTTTGAAGAGAGGTGTTCTATTTTATTGTATTTCCATTGCTTGCATTTGAATAAAAATTCAATTAAACTGCAAGTAATATTTAAAAAAAAAATGGCTTGTATTTGGCCACTGAGCCGTCCATAAAGGATAATGACGAAGCCTAAGGTGGAGCACGCTAACCCAAATGGAACCTAATCATTCAGGCCGTGAAAGTCCCTAGATTCTAAGAGTCAGGAAATACAGTCGCCGGAAGCAAGTTCCACTCCCTTGCTGCCCGCATTATAATTGAAGATACAAAAGAAAAAAAATCCCCGTGCCTTGTGGTTCGGAGTAAAAAGCAAGCAACCTTTCTTCGATGGTCGAGGCTCGTGAGTTTCGTCATAATTAGTCTCATATTCGATGAGTCTTCTGGCTTGGCGGTTTATTGAGTCGAGGGCAAGAGCCTGGTGGAAAGGACTCCGTTTGGTGAAAAGACACACCTGCGTCTTGGTGGCATTAAAAGTGAACAGAATGGCATTGCCCCAATCGGAGACTGCCTGTAAAATTACGTTCAAACGCTCTACCATGGCCTCTCGCAACAATTGGATCTATGAAAACGGTGCTATCGTCTACGTACCCAAAGATACCGGGCTTCACCAGATCGTTAATATGCAGCAGAAATAAGGTTGCAGAGAGAACCGAACTCTGTGGAATTGATTGAGGAAAGGTCCGACGAACACCCGTCACATGAATGATCTATTCACTTTATCTACCTATTCACTCACTACCTATCACTCTATCTATTCACTTCGCTCAGGAAATTGTAAACTGTTAAGCTGCAAACTAATAAATAAATAAATAAATTCAAGCGCACAGACCACCAGAGATTTCATATCAAGGAAGCTTGCTTAGAAGCCTGGTGTGTCAGACCCTTTCAAAAGTAACAATTTTCTGAGATCAGTGTCCTCCCCGTCACGTTCCGCCGCCTCCTTATCGGGCATAACTCGCTCGCAAAAGGAGTGGAGTGCATCCCATGATCTCTCGTTTTCAACCACAGCGCGAACGACGCTCGGCAGCGGGAGATCAGTCCCCACTTCGGCGCAGAGCTCGCTGCTAGGCCCCCTCTTCGAGGCACATATGCTTTTTTACCGACTAAGTTGTATAAAAAAAAAACAGCGTTCGGCAAGCTTCGCCATATCTTCAAGTCCAGAATACCTCAGAGTCAGAGTCTTAAGAAAAAGGTTTACAATCAGTGCGTGTTACCAGTGATGAAATACGGAACACGGACGTGGTCTTTCACTGCTGGTCTAATAAATACGCTCAGAGTCACTCAGCAAGCTATGGAATGAGCTATGCTCGGAATTTCACTACGAAACAGGATCCGAAACGAGGACATATGTAGGAGAACAAAAATTCTCAATAAAGCTTAGCGATGGGCGATTGTTACTAAAAACAATCGAATTATTCGATTGTCCAATTTATTCGAATCATTCGAATAACAATTGACTTCTTTCGATTGTTCATAATACGCTTCGTGCGGCACCTTGCGTGGCCTGTGCCGTGCGCTGGCTGTCCGCCCGCCAAATGAATGAATCTATTCGCCCACGCGCTCACCCGTCGATTGTGCATACTATTGCAACCTACGTGGCGTGCGTCACTTTTCATTCGAAAGGTCGATTGTTATTCGATTGTTTATTCGTTAGAACGAATGAATCGACAATCGAATGTACAGTTTTACAATTGTCGATTCTTTCGATTCCTTTTTTTTGAACAATCGCCCATCGCTAATATAGCTTGTAGAGTTCGTATGTTGATGTGGCAATGGGCAGGCCACATCGCTCGAAGAACCGATAACCGATGGGGATAGAAGGTTCTCGAGTGGCGGCCACGTACTGGAAGGGGACACCGTACGTCCACCAGGTGGACCGTCGACCTGGTCAGAGTTACTGGGCGCTGCTGGATTCAAGCGGCCCGAAACTGCTTGAAGTGGAAGTTAATGGGGGAGGCCTATGTTCAGCAGTGGATATCCTCTTTTTATACGCGATACCGTGACCGGGTGGCGTGGGCTGCCGCGCAAATCGCTTCACTGTCACCACATTATGACATTGTACCCGTGCGAAGCCGGGGCGGGTCGCTAGTACTTAATATACATAATTACACCCTGACTCGGGAGATGCAAACATGTTCATGCACACAGATGCATATCCTTGGTGGGAATCGAACATACAATCGGCGGCGTCGTGGAATCTTAACAAACTACACCAACTGGCCCGTCAAAAGTTTTTTTTGAGGTATATCAAAATTTATATTTTTAAATGTTTGTCTACAGTTTGTCTACTGTTAACATTTTTACTGTGTCCAATTCAAACAGCTTCGTTCTCGCGGAAATGTATAGATGGCGGTTTGTCACGTTGAATTGTTTGCTTGCAATGACGCACTTCTAAATAGAGGGAGCTAGTATTTTTTGTATGTTTAGTTCCGGTAATTTCCGCAAATATTAAGTGAAAATGTGGCGCAAGGTTGAAAACTGAAATCTGCTCGAGAGGAGTCTGCGCCTTAAGTGATCGCAATCTCACTATGATAAGAAGGTGTAGCGGAATACACCGCCCCAGGCGCGAGGAAGGCAGAATTTGAAATTGAAGGTGGTAAAGCTAACCAGCGGGGCTATTATTCAACTTTGTTGCAAACAGTTTCAATTTGAAACTGGCGCAATATCAGTAGCGGGTTTTTGATTACTTAAAGGGTGCCAACGAGACAATATTACTAAGCATCGGTTGTCTATACGTCTGTTTGTTTGTACTGACTGTATCTCATGTACCACAATAGGCAGAAAGATGAAATTGTCACAGAATATGTATTTCTATTGCCGCTATAATAACAAATAATGAAAATAAAATTAAAGAGAAACAAGAAATATCTTTTATTTACATATATGAAAATCTTATTCATGTGAGGAAAAACATAAATAACTTACCTAAGAATAGCGACACTCATAGTTTGAACACTAGAAATAAGCACCAACTTGCTGTACCTTTAACTCGGCTCAGCAAAGTCCTTAATTCTTTCAAGGGGCAATGTATACGTTTCTATAATAAAGTACCCAAAGAAATCCAAGAGCTACCTATACATAGATTCAAAAAGATAGTAAAACAGAAGTTATGCAAGAAAGGGTACTATAAAGTTTCTGATGTTGTAGATGACAAGAATGCATTTGAATGAATTGTTCGCTTCGCAGGCTATTGTTATATATATTTTGTAAATTGTAATATTTATAAGTACACATTTAACAAAAAAAGTATACTTGCTGAGTTTCTTGCCGGAGTCTTCTCAGTTCAAGTTGTATTTGGAACCGTTGTAGAATCATTTGTTAACGTTCACAAGAGCCTTATCAGGGCCAAAATTGAATAAATGAATTTTGTATATTTTTTTTATCACTTGGCTGGCTTTTAGCTTTACATTATGCAAATAGTCATCATCATCTACATCAACCTACAATGTCCCACTGCTGAGCACAGGCCTCCTTTCACAAATCAGGGTGAAAGGGACTGGGCAGATAGTCCACCACGCGTGCCCACTACGGATCGGTGGAGGTAGGCTAGTGGTCAACCTACTGTTGTAGTTTTGTTGTAGTTTTCAAGCCGCCTAGGAGGCCTCCCACTAGCTTAACGAATAAACGGTGACCAACGGCTTTAAGTCCCTTCCAAAGCACGGTTACCCATCCAGGTACCGACCACGACGGCTATGCAAATACTGCTTCATTGCAAATGGAACTAATCTCGAGAAGTAATATTCCTACCGATATAAGAAGTTGTTTGAAACAGAAACCGATTGCAACCATGTTACGTAATCCACTTACATGGTTGGTATACTTAACTACCCTGTCATTGTGTTATGGTGCCACTTTCTATTATAAATATCCCCTATTTTACCCCCTACCTACTGCCAACGTTATAAAAGGCGATTTGAGCTGTGCGTTGATATAGGAAAGTACCTATATATATATACCTACTTGCTAGCCGCCCCGCGGTTTCTCCCGCGCCCCCTTTTTAACCCCTTATGAATGGAATTTCAAAAAATCCTTGCAGTAAAATCCTCCCCTTAAAACTTAACCTCTTTTTGCCCCGTTAGTGGTCGATTTTTGAGAAACCCAAAAACACGTGTTATTTTATTTTCTATCCAAAGTATTTATAGTTTCAAGTTAATCGAACTGCGCGTTAGGTTTCTTCTTCTTATTGAAAAACTAATAATAACAACGGTTTAGGCTCTATGTTGATGCTCAGTCAGTCAGTCAGGCCAAGTAATTATATATGTATAGATAGATAGATACGAAATACACTAATCATCCATTTTAGCCATTGCTTCAAAAAACCAGCAAAAGCAATGACAAATAGCTGTAAATCACTTAATTGCGCATAAAAAGGGCTAGGCCTTAAAATTTTAACATAATAAGATAAGGCCCAGCAAATCTCGACACAATGAATAGATAAACATTGGGACCACGCATAAATTAAAAGATTATCGCTCGCAATTAGCCGGAGCACCGGATTACTTTAATGGCATACAAATTGGTATAAAAAGGTTTATGCTTTTAAGCTGGAGTTGTGGCACTTCATTAGTATAATATTCGAATCAGACGATAATAACTTGTTTTTTTTTTTGAGTGAATATTTTATTTTTATTTAAGTGAGCTTGCCTTTGGCCACTGACCCGCCCGTAAGGGACGATGATGAAGCCTAATGGTGCGTCCATGCTTGGCGAACCGAGCACGAGCCGAGCCTCGAACGAGCACTCTGCGAGCACGATTCGCGTAGCGTGGACGGCTCGCGAGCCTCGAACGAGCGCAATTGTCAGTTTTTTCACGTACAAAAGGATTCGCATCGTGCTCGTTGTAGGCTCGTTAGTGGCTCGGCTCGTGCTCGATTCGCGTAGCATGGACGCACCATAAGATGAAACACCCAGAAGAAACATATTCATATTCACTATGACCTTGAAAGTTCCTAGATTGTAAGCGTCCGGAAACATAGACGCCGGAAGCAAGTTCCACTCCTTTGCATTATAAATGAGGATGCAAAACGCTGTGTCCGTATTTTCGGTATGTCAACAACGTACGGGTGAAAATTTTACCGGCGTCTTGTAGTTCGGTGTAAAAATGGGGATGGTGGAATAAGATCCTGCGCACACTCTCCAAAATATATCCTGTTGAAAACCGATAAGCAAGCAACTTTTTAAGCGCCTATAAGATGATATTTTGTGCATGACGCGTCACGTTACAGAACTATACGTTGAAGAACGGTAGAGTATAGAATAAAGGTAGAGCGTAGCGTTTATTCGCTCAAAACCAGCTCGACTATGGAAGTAGGTACTTTCACCTTACAGAATACGGCAGCCAAATAACTTTATGTTGTGTTCCTGCGCGTGAGTAAGGTTGCCAGAGCTCACTGGGGAGAGAAGAAAGGTGGGTAATGTGTGAGTGATGCGTCGTGTTTTGCAAGCGTCCATAAATATGGCTACGGGAGACGCTTACCATTAAAAGGGGCCGTATAAAAAAGAAAACATTGGTTACATAATTTGAATTTTTTAGTATTCATTAATAAAGGACCATAGTATGTATAAATAAACATCCACACTACATCTCTTGCGCGGATCTCAAAATGATGTACGAACAAACGCAAGAAACATCCGGAATACCTTAACGTAGGTATATTCCACACAACACCTATGTATATTAGCTAAATTTCATCATATTCAGTTCAAGTGTCCACTGCTGAACATGGCCTATGTTCAGTAGTGGTTTCCACATCGGACGGTTTTGGGCCGCTTCCAGCGACTCCCATCGCTTCTTGTTGTAGTAAATCATCCTGTTAGATACTTACTATTGTTTTAACTTGTAAGTCATTTTTAGAGTTCCGTACCCAAACGGTAAAACGGGACCCTATTACTAAGATACCGCTGTCCGTCCGTCTGTCACCAGGCTGTATTTCATGAGCGGTAATAGGTAGACAGCTGAAATCTTCTGAGAATATGTATTTATATTACCTATTGTAATTAAATTAATTCAATTCAATGTTCTTCATTTATTTAGTTTGATATAAATGCATCGATTTATTATGTCTGTCTAATTGTTATATTTTTTTATTTTGTGATATTTAGTCTAAGCTTGTCAATAGTCACAGTGATAACAAATTGTGTGTTTAGTGTTTCCCTTTAGTTATTTTTTATTTCTAAGGCAGACTTAAGTAAGTCATGCTCACTTTAAGGCCTTTGCTTGCGGCGGCGTCGTGTGACGGGTCGCTCACTTCCCTCCAATATGGCGAGGAGGGCGATGGCTGCCACACGCGTCATACTTGTGAACAGGTGCTGCTTGTGGGGCTGGTCTGCTTAAGTTTGCTATTTATTTACTTATTAAATATTTTTTCAGTCTACTTTGTAATTTTGCCGCCGCGCCGGGGCACGCAATTGTTTTCAGTGCGATTAGAATGTAAATATTATGTAATTAATCTAAGCCTGTTTTGAAAAGAGTAATTGCTGAGTTTATTGCCGGCTCTTCTCAGCAAATGCAACCTTCCGAACCGGTATTAGAGTATTAGAGTCAGACTTTTCATAAGTGCCTGCGAAGGTCTATTTGAATAAATGATTTTGAATTTTGAATTTTGAATTTTGATTGCCATTTTTTTATAATAAAAATGAAATAATATTAAAAATTAAAGGGGGCGCCCATACAAAAAACATCTTTTGTTGGTATTTTGTTTTCATAGCACAATGAGTTCGTTAATATTGTACAGAATCCTCCGCACTTGGCCGGTTTTATTGGTACTTTATTTGGCCTGTAAAGTAAGACTACTGCGCGTAGCTGTTTTATAGTGCATGAACAAAACACTATCGTGGACAATTAAAAAGTCGGTGTACAAACACAAATTGTGTTATGTTATTCAAATAAGGGTTCTTTATGCAGCCGCGTCGTGGTAAAATAGATGTGTCACAGCCGTTTAACTCACTATGTTACCGTATTTTTTTACCGAGGCGTGTTACGGCTATGAATATGTATTGTGTGCGCTGTTTACCGCGAGCGAGAGGATGGTTCGGTCACAGTATATAGATAAATATAAAATGCAGTGGGACAAGTCGACTGTGTTTTCAAAATATTTATCGACATGTCACAGATTCAATAGACAATAGACAATAGACAAAGCTTTATTTGACATCACAAAAATAGAATTATAAAAAAAAGTACAAAGTATGCAAAAAACAAAAACAAAAGCTTAAAATAAAAATTAATAACAAAAAAATTATAATAATAATAATAACACACAAAGCTTTTATAATTATAATATACAATAAAATGAGAAAAAGAAGAAGCATAGATAAATTGTGGTGTGATGCCAAAAAGGACTCCAACTCAGCATATCGCTGTGGCACATAGGTACCATCAGCACTGATTTTCAGTGGAGCCCGAAAAGTTGAGATGCGCTCGCGCGGTGCTCAAGATTCGATAAATAGATTTATTTTGCTAATTGTAAAACTGACATAATTCACCTAATACAGTGATCCACCATTTTACAAAACGACCTGGCCTATTGTGTATCCCGGTACGCTATACACACACGCTAAATATTGATACACTGTTGTACAAGCTAACGGGTATGTAAAAAAGATTAAAAAAATCACAAGACTGGTAAATCCAAATACCATTAAAAAATACATACAAATAACATTGAGCCAGAACTAATAAGTACTGAAGCCTTATCAATTTTATCGTAACTACATACTATAGGCCTAAAGCTACATTACATTAGAAACAAGAGCAAATCCATGTAAGAGATAGCAAGTCCCGGCATGTGGTAGTTTTGACAGTTATAAATTTAATGTGGTTCACACTGGAAATGTTGTGTTTAGTCGAATATATCTCCTATGTCTATTGGACAAAGTGCAAAAAAGAACGTCACGTGAAATTTTTGTCCACTGTTATATGTTTACTGGGGTTTGGATATCTTTTTGATCCAACTGTACTTGGTAATGAGGGTAATGTTTTGACTTTTATATCGTGCACGTTATATGGTGGTTCGTACGCCTTGTTAAAATATGAAAACTGATTCTAATTACTATCGTTATCAGATTGGAGGCGAATAGGCGATTAAAAGTCTGCAAAAAATCTACGTATGATATTTGTATTTCATAATTTACGGGTATTAGATATCGATATTATTATTGGATGTCGACTGCTGAACATAAGCTAGAGCCGCTTGCATCCAGTAGCGCTCATTGCAGCGACTCAGACGTCGTCGGTCCATCTGATGGGAGGTCGCCCGCGCGCCCGCTCGGCGCTTTCCAGTACGTGGTCGCCACTCGAGAACCTTTCTTCTGCGAGCCTTCGACGCCTGCCCATTGTCACTTTATCCGTCATTTTCGTTCCCCTGTGAAACGTTCTCCTATTTTAGAAACCATGACCTGATGAAGCTAGAGTCGTAAGATTCAAATAAAACAAAATTGAAATTCACATAAACGATAACAATAGAATTAATATTATTTATTTTTCTTTATTTAGAGAGGTCTTAAGATCTACGTGACAAGCTTTTGAGTCTAAATAAAAAACCGGCCAAGTGCGAGTCAGACTCGCACACGGAGCGTTCCGTACAATATTAACTAACTCAACTTTGCTATGAAACAAAAAAGGCCAAAAATAGTCGTTTCTTGTATGACCCTTTAATTTTTAATTTTATGTCATATTTATTATTTGTTGTAATAGCGGCAATGGGAATACATATTCTCTGAAAATTTCAGCGGTTATAGTAAGGGGCACGAGCGGTAAGCACAGATTGACACCTGCGCAGTAATTAATATTTCGGTCTGTTTGGCGGAATGAAGAACGGAGGATCGCAGAGCTGCACACGATTGGTTCGTCAGTCAATGCTCGTCGTCTATTGGATTCTTGCGTGTCATTTGGCTACTGTGATTTGGCCAAAAGTATACATGCGCGAGCTTGCCCCCACTACTGCCTATCTGTGCTCACCATTCGTGCCTCATACTATACCGTTCATGAGATACAGCTAACTGACAGACAGACGGACGGACGGACTGCGAAGTTTTGGTACCCTCGGGTACGGAACCCTGAAAACATGTACTTATCTGTTTAAAATTTTATTTCAAATATTTAGTTCTTCTCTGCATTGAACCATTATTCTGCGGGTTCGGGTATATATATCTTTAAGTAGGTAGATAATGTATGTAGGTAGGGAATGTTGTACCAATTAAATAAATAATTAAACTCATCGTGATCTTGGATGGCTCTCGTAGGGCTAATTGATAGAATAGCAGAGTGCCTATCTGCTGGGAGCCCTAGTAATGGAATTTATGGATATTGCTGTGTTTTTTGTGAAAAGATTTTAAAGAAAAATCAAAATGAAACAAGCATCTAAATTACTTGAGACAAATTCTTAAATCGTATTTCTTAACGGTTAGATTTTTAAATTTAGGTGGCGATAGATTGTTTTATCTTGAATGTGACTGGTTGAAATAAAGGAGACTTGATTTGAATTTAGAATTGTGAAAATAATAACTACTGGTATCCCCTAAGTTCTTACAAAAAAGCTAACGTCAAACTATTGCCTGATCTTTAAGCGCCTATCACTGAAGGTATTTCACGTAGTTCAGGCAACCCCATGTCATTACAATAACAGCTAATTGCACCAAGAAGGTGCATAAAAGGAGCTGTCAGTAAATATTTCAGCCGGCCATCATTTCTTTGGGCGAGTGTAGCAGTTGTAAACGAATTTATTGCCCTTACGCCCCTCGTCTACCGTAACGTTTTCATTTAATGTTTTTGCCCGTTGAAATAAGGCCTATAGTGTAGCCTTTAATGTTTCATTGACACGAATTGTTTGGAGGTTGTGTTCGTTTGTTTTGTATTACAGTGCAAGGTAGTTTCTTGGTTTTAGTTGATGATGTTCTTGTACAATAAAGTGTTTTTCTACAAATAGGTATATTTTTATATTTTCTTTATGGAAAATGTTTATTTATTTGTTACATTTAGTACATACTAAAACAAAACTATACTAAATAACTTAAACTAAAAAATAAAATACTAATAACTAAAACTAAAACTTAAGAAAAATAAAAAGAATAATATTATAACAAACTTATAAATAGGCTAGCCTATCAAGGTCGCTGCCAAGTGGTAGCGTGCCCAGAATGCTGGCGGCATTACCTCTCTGTATAGCTATGCTTATACGTTGAGCGAGGTATTCGCCAGCCCTCTGGTCACGTGACGCCTCGATCAGGCGCTTACAAATACCGAGGTAAAGGTACGCGATGAGCAGCAGGCCCCCATGGACCCAATGTCTCTACCCCAAACGGCTCAAATATGTAACTACTATCGAGGTTACTATATTTGCGCCGTTTGAGGCCTTCGGCACAGGCAGCAGCACCGCCGGCCTTATTCATGGTTTCTGGAAGATGAGACGGAGCCAAAGTATCAACGCACTTGGCGTCCCAAACTAAGGGCCGCCCCATCTTCCAGGGAATTAAATCTACAAATTAAATTTGATTTCATGTATTCTTCTGAAATTGGAAGCTAATGCGTTATCGGAAAAAGCTCACCGCTCTATTCGTTTGAAATATAAATAAATACCTGCTAAAAAAATCCCGAGTAACTCCCACACGTATCTAATACATCACTCAGAAACTTGTTCACAACTTGGCAGAACAAAGGAAGGTAATGAGATCTTGGCTGGTTAAGTTTAACATCCACGTGAGCCAAGGTTAACAATGAAAACTTAGTCTGTAATGCTTCTCGGATTAACACTGTTTTAAACTTGAACTTACGTTTTGTTATCTCATTTTGCAAGTGCAAAAGTTAGCATACACAATAGCTATGTGTATTACATGCTGGGTGCCTTTTTTATTTATTTTAAGGTTCATATAAATTTTAATAATATTCTGGGCATTGACTTATTATTATTACTGGCGCAAGGACCAGGCAAACCGCGTGACGTAATGGCACCAACGCGCTGGCCCTAAAAAATCAGTTAATGGCCAACGCGATTTAGTCGTTTGCGGTCCACGGAAGAGTTCGTTCGTTTATTGTTTATCTCTCTCCCACATGTGTGCATTGTACGCACATACAAGGTTACATCGTACGCCTATGCAACGCGGCACCTCGTAGTTCGATCGATTTTAAACAAATAGCAGTACTGTTTGCTTGTATGAAGAGGGTTTAGCAAAATTTTCTGATGGGCCTATCCTTAGTTTTGAAATCATCATTGATTCTATGTCATTCTTCTCACAAAGCTCCGATCCAAACTTAGCAGATTTTGTACTATAAACAACCAGATAATTACATCAGAACAAAAAGATATGTTCATACACACAAACGTCTGTGCAGGGTTTATCGAACCTAAGACCTGTGGCGTGGCCTAACTAAGGTATGTTACTAATCACGCCAACCAAAAAAATTGTTTTTTTTTTTCTAATGATAGATGTTTCAACTTAAACTATGCCCATGATAAGAAGTCATATTTGACAAGAGGGTGTCTCTCCTGGCCGCACTATGTTTGTCTCTTTTTGACACATGGATGTCAAAAGTGAACTATAAGGAAGGCCCTATTATAATCTTAAAATGATGTGGATAGCACATAAAGACTAGAAGGCGACTAGAAAGTCGTTATTAAGAAAGTCGAGCTTTTAAACTAGAGCCATCTTAATAAGTCACTTTTGACAGCCCATATACATTTATGTGACAAAGAGAGACAAACAAGGTGTGTAAATGATATAGTATGGATATAGTACGTACCTTGACCTTAGTTTAGTTAACACCTACGGTAGACTATATATTATTGAATTCTGTTATAATTTTTATTATAATAAATATATAATAAAACCGCAGTGCAAATATTGTTTAATAACCATAATTGCTAATAACTATAAGAGTATAGCGAAGCGCTCGTGGTGTAGCATGATTAGCCGTTCTTAATCGATCGGCAAAGTTAAGCTACGTCTGTCGTGGTCGGTACCTGGATGGGTGACCGCCTAGTGGTATTTCAAATCGAGCGTTTCCGTGCTTCGGAAGGCACGTAAAGCCGTTGGTTCCGGTTATCACTTAATTGTGGTAGTCGTTAAGCTAGTTGGATGCCTCCTAGGCGGCTTGAAAAATTCCAACAGTAGGTTGACCACTAGCCTACCTCCACCAATCCACAGTGGGCACGCGTGGTGGAGTATCGCCCAGTCCCTTTCACCCTCATTTGTGAAAGGAGGCCTGTTCTCAGCAGTGGGACATTATAGGCTGATGATGATGATGATGATAAGAGTTTAACTTCAGTGGCTCTCATAAGTGCCTTTCCGGGCCCTAAATTGAATAAATGGCTTTGACTTTGACATTGAAGAAGAAAGAAAGAAAGAAAATAACTTTATTTATGGCATAACACAAAGAAATAGGTACACACATTAGAGACAAAGGAGAAAAAAAAATTATAATCATGAAAATAAAGAAAATTAATTTGCCACAAAACGGTCCCAGCTCAGCATAATGCTGGTCCTTGACAAACCAGCGCTGGTCTTCCGTTGGAACCGGTGTGTAACGTCACGAAACAGATAAACGGCAGCTATACATACAAAACAAAGACATTATAAAATAAAAAATAGATCAGACCCAAAAAACAAACAAAATAGTTTTAGACATAATAATAATAATTAACGCCATTTTTATAACCATTTAAATATTTCAAAACGAAAATAAAAAATAAAATAGAATAAAACCATTAATAATGGTTAAAATAATTAATTTAAATACTAGCAACACTATTACAATAGATGAAAAATATGCGTTTGCATAATAGCATTACTAATGTGAAATTAATTTACTGTGACTGGAAACTATAATATAACTCGACACTGGCAAAAATTAGCCCTAATTTGAGCTTGGTTACCAAATATAAAAATAAGAAGAAGAAATAGCATCTCTACTAAGTTGATGAAAGTAAATATTAATACAAAAACCTGTATTCATGTTTCCACTCATAATCATAATTTGTATCAACCGAACCAAAGTAGGTAAATGGAATAGGTTTTTCCCACAGAAATAACCTTACATAAAGGAGCTGATTTCCCCGCGAAATTATTCGGAATCCTTCGAGGATAAATCACAGATTTGTCGGTCAAAGAGGTCTAAGAGACGAAAAGTGTGAAAAGCAAAATAAGAGGCTGTATTTTTTCTCTCACTCCTTTTCAAAAGGTTCGTCTCCAACCGGAAAATTAAGCCGCATTTACTTTTGTTCGTTTTATCGGAGTTTAGCCTTTTCTTTCATTTATTTCTCGGTACTATTTCTATACAAAGATTAAAGTATAAATGAGCTGTGTCGAGGGGATAATAGTGTCTGTCGTGAATAATCATAAAAATAACACAATTATTCAAAGATATAACATAATTATTTATAATATACCTAGTTTAGTTAACAAGGTCGAGTTGAAGGCAAACGTTCACGTGGTCGGTCTCCAACCAGGTGGCTTGACCTCATAAAATCTGCCACGCAATGTACCATAACCGAATGTTCCCGAAACGCCACAACTAGGCAAAAATGGAGGAACATTGCTAACGCAGCGGTCATGCGCGAAAGGGACAATCCATGACGACGACCACTCTGCCAAGAGAGCACGACTAAGAAGAAGTTAACAAGCATAGTCTACACATGTTTTCTATGATATAGGAACGAAGCCTACATAAATCCTAGATGGGACGATCGTTGTCCTAAAAAAATAAACACATAATGGAAAATATAGAATTCCAGAAACTGCGAGTCAACTGGGGCCCAACTCTTCTGTTACAATGAGTTGTGTTCTTATCAATAGTGTTAAACTTGAAGACAACACACATTGGCTTAACGCCAATAGTATTGTAATAGGATCGTGTCAGAATAACATTAGACTTGACCCCCTGATTACCCGACAGATCATGGCAATCCACACAAAATAACCAAATAATCTTCCAAAGATCTTCCACGACTAAAAAAAAAACCCTTGCTGAGTTTCTTGCCGGAGTCTTCTCAGTTGAAGTGTATTTCAAACCGCCAACCGATGGTAAAGTCAACTGTATGTACCAATTTAACGTTCATAAGTGCCTTACCAGGGCCTAAATTGAATAAAAGATTTTGAATAAAATACATACTCCACTAATTGCAATGAATCTCAACATACGTACTTAAGCAATACGTAAATAACTTTATTACGTATTCCAATCGACAGCTGTCGACTTGCTGTCGGAGGTATACCGATTAACATTCGCCCGAATTAATTCACTTCCGAAAATCCCCAAGTATTTTCGGATAAAAATTTAAATTTACCAGTGGCAACTTAAAAGAGCTCGGAAAACCTCGTGGTACTCCGTTCGTATTCGATTGTCAAAGACTTACCGGTAAGCTTCTTACATGAATAAGAAGATTTCGAACTGGAGCCCCTTTTGCGAGCCCGAACTTTTATAGTCTTAAAAAAATATCTAATTTTTGGATCCATCTTCTATTTTCATGTTTGGTTGGATACGATTGCGGATTTTATACGATGAATTGACTATGTAAAGATTATGTTTTAAAAGGGAGTGTAAAAGTTTATTTTTGGTGAAAGTAAAAATGGTTGTACAAGCACATTTAGAAATGCGTCAGCTGCTAGGTGCAGAGTGGATTTTTTTAAATAAACTTTGAATCGAAACTTTTTAAAAAATTTTGGAGACTACTGGTTAAAGAATAGTGAGTTCTCGTCAGATATATTACTATACTCTTTGATTCTCGTTTAGCACGAAGTTCACGCGAGGGACGCGCGTCCTATAATAACAATAGTTTTCATTGTTTTTTTTTACCCCAATCCAAAGGATCAACAGATACAGTATCCAAATCATCGTGTGTTAAATTTGATAGATCTTAAAATCACTGGGAGTGAAAAGATGACCAACATAAGGATAGCAATTCCCCGTCATTAACGCGAAGACGACATAACTATAACATTTTCATAGCACATAATTCGACGTAGAATCAACAAGTACTCCCTTTGTGGCCGCTACAATGGTGTACATGTGCAGAATTCTAAACAGAAGAAACAATAATCGGAAAATATGTTTCCTGTTAAATTGTGAAACATTTGTAAACCTTTTCTAATAGCTATTTGTAGAAAATTCGCGACATGAATTGACGATTGGCTTTTCTGACGATCGATATTTCCTAATGTGTTTTTGTTTTAAAAGCAATGCTATCTAGTGACGTGAGATGCCGAAACGAAGGTCCCGGGTTCTAATCCTACATTGATCTTGAGCATTCGGTGAAGAAGAAAAACATTTTGAGGAAACTATAGCACGGTGGTAGGGTACTTTGTAGTACCCACCTGGCTGGCTACCACCCTCAAGTTGAAAATCTATCGCCAAGTACTTATCGGTGTTAAGAGCCAGGTACTTCTCGACTTCGTGTACTTAACACCTTCGGCCACATCATCACTTACCATCTTAAGATTGCAGTCAAACATAGAACTAAACAAAATTTAAAAAAAACGATTAGTACTGCATAAACATATATCTTGGACAATGGGAAAACTTTCGTTGATATGATCCTGAAAAGGCTACAAATTCAGGTTTTTGGCCATCATCTCAAAAATGATTTTCAGTTGTAAATGTTTACTCTAAAGTTGTTTTTTATTTGCTTAGCTACTGTAAGCATGGGAAAACAATTGCGGGATAATATTATCTCGCAATATGGAACATATTCCTTATTACAAAAGATGATTTAAAGCAAGTTTAGTAAAACCAGTCACTTTCTAACTTCATATAACAAAAAGAGACGCGGCTATTTTAAAACCTGGGTTTGCAATAAACCATGTTCTGTAATAAGAGCGATTATGTTCCTCACTGTTCCTTATTCATATCGTCACAAGTCACTTACAAGTTTCCGGTCAGCTCTATCTTGAATCTACAGTTTTATTTGCAATTTCTTAACCGTACTGAATTCGCCTTAGTGTAACAATTGTAGAAGGAATATTTTTTTGTAAAAATGAACCCGATTTAATACAGAAATACGAAATTAAACACAGTAAAATAATCCAGACTATGCAAATAGAAAAGTTAAAACAGTGATTTGTGTTGTGGACTGAAAAAGTTTATTTTTGTTACTGTTACGCCTACACAATATAATTAGAATTACGAAAATTAGGAAGGATTCTAATTTAAAATCACATGTAAAAACGGAATTGTTTGCAAATCATTGTTAGAGGTCGAATTTTATATTACGGTAATAAAACAAAACTTTGTATAAAAAGTACATACTATAACAACTAATACTGTTTTTTTCATATCATATGGCAAGTCCTGACTGACTACGTTAGTACTATTATTTATTCTGTGCTGACGCGGCCGCAGTTGTAAATCTATATATATAAAAATCAATGCCACTTTTCGTTGTAATTTTATAACTCAGAACGGGCTCACCTATCCAATCCAAATGTTTAGGCTTTGTTCGGACTATTTAGTAGATGGTTTATGTAAAGTTTGCACAAAATCGGTCGAGCGGTTCTTCATTTATCACTTTTTTTTTTCTCTTTATACGTAGCGAAGCACGTACCGGGCCGCTAGTATATTATAATATCTTCTATAGCTCTCTGTATTTAAGAGGATTATACGGCGTTGTTGTCCATACAAAAAGATAAACCTCTTTTCTACCTCTTATTATTGTCTGATTTCGTTGTTTTTTTTTTATGTTTTAACACAGTATTTACCTACTATTATAGGCTTATACATCTTATTTTTCCCAGTTTTAAATCACTTTAAAGTAAGAGCATCTTACAAGCCATATTTTTACGCTGAAACTTGGCTGAGACTTATTTTTCAGAAACCAAAAACCTTCTTGAACATAATCAAACACATAAAAGCCATAAATCTGATACATCCTATTCAAGTGATTGACGCTGATAGTAAAATGTTTTGTTTCAATTTAGGGGGTGAAAAGAGGTTTGCCTCGGAACGTAGTATAAATTTCAGGAGCAGCAACTCTCTCTTTCGTTTCTGTGACGCGGCTGCGGAGAACGCTGAGATAGCAATACGTTTGCAATACCTACAACGTGAAAACAATGTTCGGTATAATAATCCTCTTAAAAGAGGAAACTGACTGATTGACATGCAAGCACAGCTCTCACACAAGTGCATTGTCTAAACTCTTGAGATATTGCACACTGGTTCCCGAAATCTGCCCCTAAGGGGGTGGAATAAGGGACAGGGAGTGAAACCCCGGGGCAGAATCTATAAGATATTATCCTACATACAAGAAAGCTTATTACTCAGTAATAAGACTCGCAGAGTAAAAGAATAGAGAAACAAAAAGTTATTAGGACATCAAAGCCCGCAGAGACCTTTGGCCCTCAAGTTAATCTCCGGAATATCAAAACTATATAATAACTAGAAGAATCACATATTTTTCGCTCATTCTAACACGTGATGTTTCGTGAACGGAAGAATGAGATATATGTCGCTTAAACATTTGTTTTTATTTCAGATGAATGTCAATCAAGCATGTGGTCCTTCTAAGTGGCAACCGTTTCCAAAATAATAGAGATTGCCAATTTTAATTGTGTTCCTGCGCGTAAGTAAGGTCACCAATGCTCATTGGGGAGGGGAAAGGTTCAGTAACACGTGAGCGATGCACCGTGTGTTGCAAGCGTCCATATGGCTACGGTAACCACTCACCATCAGACGGGCCGTATGTTTATTTACCGACTTCTTATTATAAAAAAGCCAAGCTAATACGCTAAAGGAAAACTCCCCGCTACACATTTCCACATGAAATGATTGTCACATCCAGTCCCTAAGTACATCCACACCACCTTTCCTGTAAGTTCAACAAAGATTTTCTATTGAAGACGGATTTCCTCGGACTTGTGCATAAGGAATCTATTTTACCTCGCGACTTGCATATGGTTCAGATGGTTGCATGAGATGTGATGAAGATTCTAAAGCCAACTTCAAATCGTAAAAGAAAATTTGCTCTTTATTATATAAATCCTTCTGTCTTGCAAGACCATATTGTGATAGCTGATTACGTGTAATTTCTGCCGTTTTGAAACTAAGTTAAAAGTTCTGAGGCTCCAGATAAAGGTTTGTTAGTAAAGATAATGATGAAGATAAAGCTAGTTTGAATGTCGATTCTTTTTAGTTAAGGACTCATTTCAGATTTTCTTTCTATAAATACAATCTTCTATCCTAAACACATAAGATTTTTGGCTGCCGCTGATCCGATCATCAGGAAGGGCATGTTTCCTCGTTGAATGGCCAAGCTACTACGTGGGCGGAAAAATCTCCACACTCACTGGTCAACCCAAGGCTTCGATCATGTTTTACTTAACTAAGTTATTAGGATGATGATACCATACTACACCATTACTTCTTCAAGAACTCTTTATTACACTTTAGGCTTTATTTATTTAAGCTTAAAGGACAAAGTAGCATGCGCATTTTATTATTATTAAAAGTGCAAAATCCCATACAGTGGTATTCCAATTAAAAATGGATAGAGTAGCAGAAAAATGCAGCGTTTTTTTTAAATGTAGATACAATATAAGAAGCTTAAGGTCAGGTACGAATGGAGCGGAGCTTAAAAACGTTTATGTAAATCCGTGTTCATTAAACGTAACGAACTCAGTTCCGGAGTTCTGGATGGTTCAGCCAGGATTACGGGACTTGTTTTGACTCCTACAACCTTTTTATTTTACACATGCAACGTTGTTTACTCGTGAATTAGATGCTTGGTTCGTTTGGATGTCAATGGAAATATTTGGGAAATTAACTACTGTATCCGGGGTAACTTTCTTTTAAAATCTTGCTAATATTATGTAGATGTTTGTTTGATGAACGTGTAGAGCACGCCCTAGGCGCTCTAGGGTTGAAGATAGGTTTCGTGGTTTATAGAAGGAAACACAATGTTGTCCAGTTGTTAGTTACGCTATAATGGCTTAACGGATTTGGATGAAATTTGGCACAAAGAGAGATAAAAATAAGGGTACTTTTAGTCCGACAAAAAAATTGCGGCTAAACTGCGGAGCGGAGAATTGTGTCAAATAAAATGTTGACCAACGAATTATAAGCGAAAGGACAGAAGCAGTTAATAGACAAAACTGCTTACATTTAATATGAGAGGTAGAGAAACCTTTTGTTCGCTCAAAAGAGCTTAGCAGCTCGACTGGTGAAGTACCTCCACCTTACAGAATACAGCAGCCAAATAACTTTATGTTGTGTTCCTGCGCGTGAGTGACGCCTCGTATGTTGCAAGCGTCCATATGGCTATGGTAACCGCTTACCATCAGGGGGCCGTATGCTACGGATACCGAATTCATCGTATAAAAAAATAATATCTCGACAATACTTTCTTGTATGTTTGGTTTAGCTTCGTTTAATATAAGCAATTTCACTCGTATGGAAGTATTTCTTTGAGTAGAATTCTGAAAAGCCCCAACATTAAACATTAGCCGAATTACCTCTAAAACATTATTTTAGAAATACATTATTATAAACAAGCTATCGCCCGTGGTTTCACCCGCGTTTCCGGGATAAAAAGTAGCCTATGTCCTTCTCCATACCATAAGCTATCGGCATACGAAATTTCATGATGATCCGTTGAGTAGTTGACGCGTAACAAACAAACAAACAAATAAACAAACAAACTCACTTTATAATATTAAGTTAGGATATACTAGGTACAGCTAGTTGTCGGTGTATTTTGGCAGGTACATCCTAACTAATATTATAAATGCGAATGTGAGTTTGTTTGTTTGTTAAGCCTTCGCGCCTCAACTAAGTACTCAGCGGAACACATAAAATTTGGCATGCAGGTAGCCTATGGTATAGAGAACGACATAGGCTACTTTTTATCCCGGGAACGCGGGTGAAACCGTGGGGGAAAGCTAGTATTCGACCACATATTATGCGGTCATCTATATATATAAAAATCAATGCCACTTTTCGTTGTAATTTTATAACTCAAGAACGGGCTCACCTATCCAAACCAAATGTTTAGTCTTTGTTCGGACTATTTAGTAGATGGTTTATGTGAAGTTTGCACAAAATCGGTAGAGCGGTTCTTCATTTATCACATTTTTTTATTTCACTTTATACGTAGCGAAGCACGTACCGGGCCGCTAGTTATTACATAAAATATAATTTGTAAAAAAACAACTTACATCAAACAAACTAATCTCACAGTATTAAGTTGGATGCCTCCGTGAAAATCCACTAAAATTCTCGCCAAAGAATATAAAATTAAAATGTCTGCTAAAGCGATTCCAACACTAATGGACTATAAGGTGATTAATGCCGGCGACGACATTATTTTAATGAGGATAAATTGCATCTTTGAGTGTCCCCTCTAATAGCATTCTTAATTATTCTTTTGCTTGGTTTTAAGCTCGGGATTAACTATTAGACATCCATTTAAAGAAAGTAATCGATAGAGATTTTTTACTTTTTAATTCAGCTATGATTTCTATTGAGCTAATTATTGGGGAATGTATTTGATCTTTTAATTAAGCCGGCCGGATTAATTATTGAACACGGCATTCAATACTGTCATAAAATTTTAAATATAGATGGGAAGATTTTTCTTATTTGTGATTTCTCTGAACATTGTTTGTCTATTAGTCGGCTTAAAGGAAAGAAAAATTGGTATATTGTATTTACTTTTTAACCGACTTCATAAAAAGGAGAAGGTTCTTAATTCAGTTGTATTCTTTTTTAATGTTTGTTACCTCATAACTCCGTCATTTATGAACCGATTTGGAAAATTCTTTTTTTGTCTGGAAGGGTCCACTTCCCGTTTGGTCCCATTGCCATCAGATCATTACTTCTTAGTGTACTTTGAAGTCGGTTTAAGTTTTTTGTAAAACAGTCCAATTATTTGTAAAATAGTCCAATTATTTTGCTTTTATTTTATGCCTGCAAAGTCATTTGTTGATAACGATTGAAAGGTTATTCAATGTACACACTCGTAAAATCAGTGTCAAAATAAATATAAGTTTCAGTATTGAACATCAGTTCACTCAACCACGTTTAATTTGTATCGGTAGAGAGTATGACAAAGGTATTGCGGATACAGTAGGCCTTGTGAAAAACAAACTGGCGATTTTTCAGCTAATCGCAACGATTAATAGTCGCAGTGAGCTAAAATGAATACACTATACTGGAAGTTTCACTCCTACATCTATAGGGAAGGTTTTAGGCATTGGGCATATTCGAGCGGGACAAAAACGCGGGTTAAATCGAAGGGCAAGAATAAAATGCAGCTAACCGAGGGTTGTGAAACTATTAAAATGAAAAATGCAACCCTCTATGTAATTACCTCACCTTTATGTAATGTATGACAAACGACAGCACTCAAATTAATACCACATATTATAATCCGTTTCAAAGAATATAAAAGCCCAAAATGATTAATCCTATTGCGTTGGGACTTTCACAGGAAGGTTCAGTATTTTCTTAGGCATAGCTGCATTATAATCAAACTAGCCATTTCCTTGATTTGTCCAATATTAACAGGTGTCAGAAACGAATTCTCTCGGTGGCCGCACTGAAGTATAAAAATACAAAAGCAATTAACAATCATCATCATCAGCCTATAATGTCCCACTGCTGAGCACAGGCCTCCTTTCCCAAATGAGGGTGAAAGGCACTGGGCGATACTCCACCACGCGTGCCTACTGCGGATTGGTGGAGGTAGGCTAATGGTCAACCTACTGTTGGAATTTTTCAAGCCGCCTAGGAGGCATCCAACTAGCTTAACGACTATCACAATTAAGTGATAACCGGGACCAACGGCTTTACGTGCCTTCCGAAGCACGGAAACGCTCGATTTGAAATACCACTACCACACGTAGCTTAACTTTGCAAATCGATTAAGAACGGCTAATTCTGCAACAACACGAGCGCTTCAATTAAAATTAATAGTCGACAACTCAGTCGCAAGTGTGCGCAGTGACTTAGAATCGCAATTTTCCACATGACCTGCTGAGGCTTTTTAGTTTTGTAGCATCCTTTGATTTTGATGGTATCGTTATACCCCGGTAAAAGGATTTTTATGCGTCAGTACGTGGAATGCTTCCTATATGCTACATACGACGACGTGGTACGTGTATTTATTTGTAATCAGTGTTCAGAAATTCTGAATTCTAATTTCAAAACTAAAGGTTCTGTGTTTTTTTGGTCATGACACAAGTTGTTTTACTCGTATCTACCATGTCGGTCGGTTTACTAAAGCTGGCACGTTCAACACATTTACACGATGCGCTTGTGTAGTGTCTGTGAATAAGCGCGCGGCGTGATGCATGCACATCATGAAAAGTCTTTCCGTCTCTCTCGCGCGCGGTCAAGCTTATGAGTATGAAGGAGACAGTTATAGTTTTGCTTTTGTTACTGCTCATAAATATAGTGATCTTTTTTTCATTCGTCCATTAGAATTGACTGGCTAATTAGAAGCAATAGTGTAATAAAACATACTGTATCATGAAATTCCATGTGTAAGTACTGTGAACGTGCCAGCTTTCGGTAAACGGCATGTACAGTAGTATATCAGGGAGTTTATAATCTCGCTAGGTATAATAAATAAATAAATTATAATATTTATTTAGTGTAAAAAGAGTTTACATAAAGTGTGTGAACCTCTGACACCCAAACAAAGATTAAACTTGTATTTTGGGAGTCAGTGGTATATTATAAACTAACGATTTTCACAAAAATACGGTGACAGACATATTTTGCAGCGCTTTGGTTTACACACTATTGATAGCCTGAGTGAGATAATGCACTATGTGTTCACTCTGAGCCAACTTGGTCCTACTTTCATATTAAGACATTGTGTTATAAGGTTGTCAATGTCCTTTTCTTAAAGACTCCTCCACGAGTCTAACGGATGGGAGGAACTAGTACGTTATAACAAACACACCAAAATACCACCATAGGCACCTGTTGCTATTGAATGTTGTAATATATTTTTTCCTTCCTTATTTTCTTACTATATTCATTTCTATAAATAAATCAGACATCGTATTGTTCACCTTCGTTTATCCCACACGTCTATTATTTTTAACTTCGAACAAATAAACACTATAAAATCTCTACACTTAGTATTAGTTAAGCTTCTATTAACAAGAACATACAGTGTAAGGTTCTTACACCTACATAGGTTTACTGCATAGAATCTACGTCATTTTTAAGTCACATTTCTTAGATTGAAAAGGAAATAGTGTGGAAATGTTCCGAGCGTGTCACGTGGACTCAATAAGGGATTGCAATCTTCAACCCACTTTACCTACCCACTGTACTTTGTTGCGTAATGTAGATATACTGGACAAAATAATCATTAGCCATTGTTATTTTGGAAAAAGCCCTTTAAAACAAACATCATAAATTAGGTGGGAAAAAAACATATAATAACGAGCTATAATAGCTAGCATATATAATAGCTGTCCCGCGCGGTTTCACCCGTATTCCCGTGATAAAAAACAGCCTATGTCTTTCTCCATACCAAAGGCTATCTGCATGCCAAATTTCATCACGATCGGCTCAGCGGATAGGTGTGAAAGAGTAACAAACAAACAAACTAACATTCGTATTATATTTCTAATGTTAGTATAATATTACTAGCTGTCCCCCGCGTTCCCGGGATAAAATGTAGCTAAAGTCCTTTTCCATACTATAGGCTTTCTGCATGCCAAATTTCATGATGATTCGTTGAGTAGTTGAGGCCTGAAGGCGTTACAAACAAAATCACTTTCGCATTTATAATAGTTAGGATAGGATTACGAAGTTAGGATTATAATTAGGAATTAGGATAATAAAATAGATCTACGTAATCATTTATTATAAAAACAACATTCCTGAAAATGTTGTAGGTATATCAAACTCAGTAGGGATTTTTAATTCCTCACTAAGGTAACGGTCGGTAACGTAGAGAAGAAAATTTGTAAGTCATTTTAAAGGCTTATAACTTTAAATCGATGGAATGTTTAA
The DNA here is from genome assembly GCA_947623365.1 of Achlya flavicornis. Taxonomy (NCBI): domain Eukaryota; kingdom Metazoa; phylum Arthropoda; class Insecta; order Lepidoptera; family Drepanidae; genus Achlya; species Achlya flavicornis. The sequence goes on along the minus strand of OX392482.1, from coordinate 3,123,562 downwards.
GTTTAAGCTTTCGTTTCTCAGAGATAGCTAAATAACGGGTAATTTGTCACTTTCTCCCCTCGGATTAGCCTAATTACAAATTAGTCTGAGTTTAACGTTCGCTCATTGTTTCTCCTATAATCGTACCAATCATAGGTACTACCCACCCACAGAGTAAGAATATTAGTCCCACCAAAAACATTTTACATACGTGCGAGTCATAACTCGCACGGTCAAAAAGTTACAATATTATTTGACATGTTATTATTTTTATTATGTGTGACTGGCTTAACCTTATAATCTGACTTCATATAATTCTTATGCTATTTTTTTTAAATGAAATTATTTAAATGTATCTAATAATAGGATAATTAATTGATTGACTTTTTTGTATTAATACTTCATTAGAAAATGTTTTCAATAATTGCACGCCTAATATAGGTATATTACAGTGGAACTCCTACATGTTAACATCGATTATATATTGTACCTGTAGTAACGCAATAAATATTTTGATTTGATTTGATTTGATTTATGAGATCTCATGTAGAGCCAAGCTTATAACTCTACATGCCCTTACTCTACAAGCCCTAACTTCACAAACTCTACGTCTGGCTTGGCCGTTTCCCTACCGTCACATGGGAGTAAGGGGAAAAATGTATTCACTGTTCATTACTTTTTTGTTATACAATAGTTATTGTAGTAGTGAAACGGCCAAGCCACATATTTTGACCACGGCGTGTAGTGTTTGTGAATTAAGAATTGTATTAAATTAAATTAGACCGTTTTCGGGAAGTTTTCATATTGCAACGAAAGGTTGTACAAAGCCCTATGATCTTGCCCGGGGCTATTTTTGCCCAATCGTCAATATTTACTGAAACCCCGTCCGCAATAAGCACCCCGGGCCGTTCCGGGATTATGATTATAAACGGGTGGGTATTAAATTTGGAACTCCGGTATTAAACTGTTCGCGGGTAAACTCCGGATTTATAAAAAACTTGTTTTATATTATACAGGTGAATTTTTAATGGCATTTTTATTTTCTTCATTATTCAGCTAGGTGTTCCTTTCAGCGTTTTTCTCTAAGACCTGTAGTTCAGAAGTTGCCCTCACTGGCTGGAAGAAAAAAACACCTGTATACTCATTACTGGTTTTACTTGCAATGAGAAAAAGTAATTAATCTGGCGTGCTTTCGGAAAATTTTCATGATAAGCTAGTGGCTTTTTTATTTTGCTCATCAGTGTATAAGGCGCCGATCCCACATAGACAGTTCTGGTTCTGCATTCAGACTTCTGCGTTTCGAGTTCACTGTGCGGCGCCTAAGTAAAAAAGTCTATGACGTGTGATCGGTAGCGAATATTGCAGAACTCTAGACTGCTTGCTGTGTGTAAAATAGTGCATGCGGACCGCAGAACTCTAGAACTCTCTCTAGGGACAACACTCATAGGGATCGGCGCCTAAGTGTAGTGTCAAAAACAAATTGTTTCTAAAACGATTTGTTGTACCGTGAACAAAATCAATTGTAGGTAACTAAAAGCAATGTCCGAATGCTGGTTGATTACTGTACGTTCATTCAATTAATGTGCGTCGACTATTACAACTATTATTTTAAAAGCACTATGACTCGTAACAAATTTAAATTGAACCCTAAATTAAACAGAAAATCATTGAAACACTGAAACCACTCGGGTCATTATGACTGGTCAACAACGTATTTCAATATTCCAACCCATTCGTGATTTGATTGTCATAATTAAATTATTTGAAATTGTATTTTACGGGACAATTAATGATATATGAACAATTGCCTACTGTTTTGATTTTTATGGCATCGTATTATTGGAACTTGACAATTGTCTTAAATTATTTTTTAGAATTCTATAATACGATCCTAAGTGTACACCCAGCAGTTAAAGAATGACGTGATGCCAACGTATTCCAAAATCTTGTAAATAAGTATAGTTTACTACTCTTCTTGAAATAAATCACTTACCTAAAGGGCTGAGAAATTTCCCAGTCAGATTTAATTAACAAAAAATGAATTACTTTTTGACTGACTTCAAAATAGCTATTTCGACTACATGCATGAAATCATTTATCAAATTGCTTTGTGGATTGTTTTGTTTTTCTCAAAGATTCTATTGAACTATTATCAAATGATTTCTTCATTCAAAATGCGAGTCAATTGCTTTATTGCATCCTCGATTAAACGCACTTATATTAGTCGTATAAGCTCCTATCATTCAGTCACTTAAGCCTGTCTCTTGCGCACAGCTATGCGGACAGTAGCGTCAAAACTATAGAGTCACGCGCACCTAAACTCATTGTACTGTGTTTTACGGGTGATTTTTATCGCTTTTATATGACAATAGTGTTTTGATGGCCTCGGAAATGGGATGTAAAACTATTGTGTCGTCATTTTGGATTTTGTTTGGTATGTGAATTGTTCTTGTTTATCTGAAGATTTCATACATTTATCTATTTTACTATAACCTATTTTAATTATCCTCAACGTATTATGGAATATAGATATACGATAGTATTTGCATTTGATTGGAATTTTTAATTTTTATAACATTTTGGAATAAATACTAAACATCGACGTCTTTGATAGCCTCATTATCTGCGTTAAACGTGGAGGATGGCACAACTTGTACCCATCCACCCCGGTGTCCTTGTCCCTTCAACGGGGCAGATAGGAAAAATAGTTCCATGTGTTACTGAACTACCCCCCTAGACAAGACGGTTGTCGACAATCGTCATCGTTAGTAAGCGACCTTTGTATGGGATTGACATAAGAGATTGTTAAAAATCACGTGATATTTCGATTTGAAATGTCAATCCCATATAAAGGTTGATCGTTTACTGTCGATGACGATTGTTGATAACCATCTTGTCTACTGGCCCTGTTCTGTTCTTCTTCTTAACTGTTCTCAGTTACTGTATAATAGTACATTATGATGATGTGTGCAATGTTGGTTATTAACACTCGAGGCGGAATAAAGCTAAGTGAGCCAAGAGTGCAATAATCAATGCACACTAATGTCATACGACGTTTTTCAACACACTTGCGAGGAAAAAAACAGACTTGTATTTTTTTAAGCAGATTTTTTAATAATTATCAACCACACAATGAGATCGTTAATAAATAGCGAAATCGTATGAAGTGTTCTGTAGAAAATATTTCGCTGACTTCAAAACAGTGTCAGATAAGAGTTATTTCTTACTTTTTAGTCTACTTTGAAGTCGGTTTATTTTTTTGTTATAAAGTTAATTAATGAGTTTAAAAAAGCAAAAACTGTGGACCACTTATGGATGTTACCAATTGGTTCTCTCAATTGCTCTTCGCTTGCCGCTACAAGCCACACGCTTCCAGCGAGCGGCCCGCTCCCTTGCTGCATGATGCCAGCAAGCGGTATCTTGCCAAAGCCGCGCTACCGCGAGCTGCCACCTCGCGGGCGGGCGGGCGGCCTTGCGGTGCCGCCAGACCGTTGCTGCGATGGAGCGGTGCTGATATAGTGAGCGATGACCCTAAAACTGAGAATACTCAACACGAAACTCCGTTAGGCATTTTTGTGTGGAACTAAATGTATTAATCACAAGTAATTTCAACCTATAAGTGTAGGTACACTCTAGTCTTATACTGTCTTATTTCTTGAGATGATTTAAGCAAAGTCTCATAAAACTCAGATTTTAAGAGTCCCAGCTCTTTTTGTTATATGACTGGGTTTTGCTAGACTTGCTTTAAACCTTCTCTAGTATAAGATACTTAGGAATATTAGGCCAAAGTGAAGTTTGGCTAACAAGTGCAGCCATTATCATCACGCTACATTTTTCCCAAAGAAAAAAGTGCTCATTGTTTAATCATTGCCAATTAGAATCAATTTATTTAATATCTCATGTGATGCCATAAAGGGACAATGTGTCTGTATTATAGCGGGCATTAAATACACATTCATTTCACTAAACACCATAGATTCGTTCATTTACTGTTAGCAACGGTTGCTTAATGGAAGCGCATAATGTTATGCGTTTTGCCTTAATGGGTATCTAATTACGTTACCTACCTATGAGGACGGGTAATTTCTAGGTATAAATCAAGATCTATATTGTATGTGTTATATAATAAGGAACGCTCTTAATCGATCGTCAAAGTTAAGCTACCACCAGTGAGGCCGGTACTTGGATGGGTGACCGCCCAGAGGCATTTTCAACTCGAGCTTTTGCCGTTGGTCTCGGTTATCACTAAGTTGTGATAGTCGTTAAGCTAGTTTGAGGCCTCCTAGGTAGCTTGAAATCACAACAGTAGGTTGAACTAGCTAGCCTACCTCCACCGGCCCGCAGTGGGCGTGGGCGCATACGTGGTGGAGTGGTTTTCCCATTTCCTTTCACCCTCATTTGTGAAAGGAGGCCAGTGCTTAGCAGTGTAACATGATAGGCTAATGATGAAATTTCTTAAAGAGATATAACTAATAAGTCTAAATTAGTTACGTCATAAGCAACATAATCAGAAAATATTCTAGCTAAAAAAAAAGAATTTTGAAAATCCGTCTACATATGACGGAGTTACGCCCGAACATACATAAAAAAAAAAAAAAAAATATAAACATCCGAATTGAGAACCTCCTCCTTTTTTGAAGTCGGTTAATAATAGACAGCAACAGCCCCTCTACCATGAGTTTTCTACACAAACGTTATCTACAGTCGCAAGCGACTAAGGTGAAACATTTTGTGTCCACTAGAGGTGGTGCTCGTTATATAAAATATTTACCGTAGTCGCTAGCGTGTGTAGATTACGTTAGTGTAGAAAACTCATGGTAGAGGTACAGATATACATTGTAAAGTAGCATTAGCAGTCGAAAGGTCAATTAAATAGTCAACACATGCTCCCACAAAAGCATTAAACGTTCGTCTAACGGTCACGAATATCGTCTTCCTGATGTCCTAAATATGGTATTATTAAAGTATCAAGGAGCGCGCGACTGGCCAATTGAGCAAATTAAGACTCTTTAAGACTTAAGCAAGAATGAAGGGCGTGTTTAGTATTAAATGAGTGAATTATTTACATCGCTGCTTAGTAATATTTTAGCAGATTTTATGTAACACTAAGACGGTAAATAAGCATACGGCCCGCCCGATGGTAAGCGGTTACCGTAGCCATATGGACGCTTACATCGCTCGCGCGTTACCTTTCCCCCTCCCCAATGAGCTATTGCGACCTTACTCACGCCCAGGAACCAACATAAAGTTATTTGGCTGCGGTATTCTGTAAGGTGGAGGTAATTCCACAGTCGAGCTGCTCTTTGAGCGAATAAACGCTATGCTCTACCTCACATAAACATGTAAAAAAAAACTGCCAAATGCATATAAACCGCCTACCTGCCTGTAAGGGGTTAGCCAGGAATATCCGCGGGTTGCTGATATACCAAAAATCTAAAGTTGTAGACCATGGTTACTATGGCCACATGATTAGGTGCCGAATATTGCTTGGAAACCGGAGTATATTCGTCAAATATAGCTCATAAACTAGAAGCATCTCAAGTTGTTGTGAGATAATATTTATTATTTGCCTGAGAATACTTGTTAAAATAATATTTTTGCTTTGAATGTTTACATGTTTCAGTTTAAAAAGGCAATATAAAAGTAGGTAGGTACCTAACAAAAATGCATCATCAATATCAATTTAAATCCCTCCTTATAGTTAAGAATAGCCCTCATGATAATGAGTGATGTGTTTCAACGAGTCGACTTACAATAGCGTGTAATAAGATGCGACAGGCGCCTTCCCTAGTACCGTTCGGTAATTTGTCTAATTTAAAAAAATAAAAATTATAACGAGGGGAATTGTTGTGTAAACTGTTGGGACTTTCAAATTATAATAAGTACCTACAATGTTTCATAATTTTTTACATTTACAGGAAAATTACCTAGGTATATGGTAATAATACTTATAATAGATGTTTTTTACATCCAGACCCAGAAGAAATAGGTTATATGATAGGAAGAGCACTCCACCTTACAGAATACCGCAGCCATGTTGTTTAACTGTCTGTAAGCTTGCCTGCCTTAAGGGATATGGGAAGGGTAGCGCGTGAGTGATGACCCTTGGTATTGCAAGCGTCCCTTGTGATGCAACACCCATAGCATCATGCATCCATAGGGCTACGGTAACCGCTTACCGCCAGGAGCGCACCACTTCTTTGCCAACATTCAATTGCTCATGCACACAAATCATATAAGATGGATTTGATTTCCACCGAAATCAATCGGGCATCATTCGTTCCACAATGACACCACATAAGATATATAGAACCTATATTGCACCCGTGCGAAGCCGGGGCGGGTAGCTAGTATCCTATATATTAGTAGTACCTAAATGGGTTTCATTGTCACATACAAAACGTCAGCTGATGATATTTGCGTCGAATAAGCTAATATTATATTTTAACCCCCTCACTCTTAAAACGTTATTTAACTAATATACTGTTTAAAGGGTCACGTAAATAACGTCACTCTATTGCCATTGTCAAATAATGTGACATTATTTATGTGACCATTTAATCAGTATATTATTAGGTATGTTAGTTAAATAGCACTTTATGAGTAAGGGGGTAATTCTATAGCTGAGCTTTCTACGGTTTTTTGCTATGGTTTTCTCACGACGATGATTTATATGATTATTAGGTACCTTTAATTATGTATATTAAGTATGTATTTACAAACAAAAAGAAGTATGTTATATATTATATCAGTTATCTGATTTCCATAGTACAAGCTCTGCTTAGTTTGGGATCAGATGACCGTGTGTGAGGAATGTCCAAGGATATTTATTTATTTATTATTTATTTACACCAAAAGCTCAAGCTCGTTATTGGATTCAAATCCTCAAGGCAAGATTTTTCAATTAATTTTTTATTAATTTTACAATATGCATGCAATTGTTGTCAGTGCGTTTAGAATGTAAATATTATGTAATGAATCTAAGCTTGTTTTTTAATTGCTGAGTTTATTGCCGGCTCTTCTCAGCAAATGCAACCTTCCGAACTTGTATTAGAGTCAGGCTTTTCATAAGTGCCTGCGTAGGTCTATTTGAATAAATGATTTTGAATTTGAATACTTATTGGCTTTTGTGTGTGTGTATACATACTACATACGAAAACTACACCAGAGAGAGCGTCCAATGAAGAGATCTTACCTTGTATTTATTGTTCTTCATTTAATTTCAGACTTCTACGTCTGTTAATTAGGGAATAATGGGGGTGGCAACCCTTAACGTAAAATTTATTATTTTTCGAAAATACTCGAGATAATAATATCTTTATAAGATTTTCGTCATTAGCAATAGATGGCGTTACAAGACAGTTGAATCGCGCTATGGTTTCGTTCTTTGTATATATTTAATACCTGTAGTCATAAGTAAAATACGCAATATCACAACTGAATTAAAATAACTTCTCCAATAGTAATTTTTGTCAGCGCCTCAAAAAACAAATACCAGTAATTTGATGCGTTCAAAAATAATTGAAAAAAAAAACTTTATCTAAGTAAACGTGAAGCTACGCTTGGTTGCTTTGGACATACATGGGTCATACTAGGAAAATCGTGATACACTAGGTGTCACAGTGACTGTGATATGATTATTAGGTACCTTTAATAAAATTATAAATTTAATGTCACAAATGTACACACACAAATGTCACAAAAATTTAGTATTTCGAAAAAAATGGGTTACTGCGGTTCGTTATTCGTAAAAAAAGTTGCCTGATCGGGCTTAATTCTTTGCACGCGGCAAAAAAAAATAACAATGACAATTGTTATTATAGGACGCGCGTTCTTCGCGAGAACTAACGGGTTACCGGGAATCGAGAGGTGAAGAAATATTTTAATCCAAAAAGCACTCGAATCATAAACTTTTAAATACATTTAATGGTTTAGTTAAATTATGGCCAATTAACCTAACTTATACACATCGTGCAAAAATAATATCATTTTTATTATGACTTATCCTCAAATAACACCTGACTCATTCAGGTACTGCTTCAGCAAAGGTTGTATCTTCTGAATCAAAGAAGGTAAAACTTTGCAAAACAAAGAGGATTGCCTGACCATCCTGCTGCTCCCTTAGCTGATTGAGATTCCAGCTCTGCTTGCTGAAGCCCGGCAGATGGCGCTGCAGTCGGTATCTAGGTTATATTATCGACTGCAGCGCCATCTGCCGGGTTGATTTGTGAATCTAAACCACCCAGAACGCCACCCAAACGCATAAAAAAAACATTAAAATCTGTCCAGCCGTTTAAAAGGAGTTCAGTGACATACACACGTACCTACATTAGAATTTTATATATAAGGTCCTAATAAATTAGCTAACTTCCTCTTGAGGGATGAATGTATAGGTCATTAGTAATCAAAAAATAATATTAGAAAAACAATCCGAGGAAAAAAAAAAAAAAAACCTTCGCGCGGCTTCTTTGATTTGCATCGAGACAGTATAGGATTTTTTATTTTTTTTCCCTCGGATTGTTTTTCTAATATTATTTTTTGATTACTAATGATTACTTATTATATAGATTTACTTATGATTTACTACTAACCTATACATTCATCCCTCAAGAGGAAGTTCACTAATTTATTAGGACCTTATATAAAGATATAATTAATTCATCCATGTAACTTGCACAGCTGTAGGTACTTACATTTTTGGTATTAATAAATGATTATTAATGATTTAATTGTTATAACAATTTGAGAACTTTGTACGAATATACAACTAAGTTCAATCACAGATAACGTTTGCACACGTTTTCCTGTCGATATCGCGAGTAGAGTCACCAATTTCTTTGTTAACATATCAATTGTTTTAGAATCATTTGGGAAAAGATTTGATAAGTTATATTTTTTGTTTAATATCAAGCTGTGTTAATATCATGTTAAATAAATAAGAGTTCCAAAACAATGTTTTGGAAAATTGGTTTCCTTTTAAAACACCTTTAAAAAATTGTATTATACAATCACTATTACAATAGCCTATAATCCTACGCAAGTATTTTACTCACAGAACATTTTATGTGATAAAATATTGTTTCATATTAGTTGGGTGCACATTAACATAATTAATTATTTAATGTGCAAAGCTTACAGCGTCCAGTCACGCATGTGCTTACCATTAAAATGCAATGAACTGTATATTTTTAAGTTTGGTGTGATTTTAATTCGACAAAATAAATAAAGAAAGAAACTCATTTATTTGACGAACACATTAACATAAACCAGTAGGTCTGTGCCGTCAAATAGGACACAGTTCAGCATAGTGCTACTGACTACTGTCAGCAGCGCTGATTTTCAGCTGACGCCCTTAGTGATGTCACGGTCGTAAGTACACGAATGAGAAAAAACTAAAAATGATACACAATAAAATAAAATAAATTTATATTAGTGTGTGCCTGTTCAAATTAATACTTAAAAGTAAATATAATTCAGAAGAGAAAAAGGTTAAAAATAATTATAAAACTGGTACGTAATGGTAAATAATGTAACTACATGTGTAGGTATTTCTAGGACAAATAGGTATCCCTAATACTAGCATTAAGTAGGTAACATTTTCAAATTCAAATTCATTTATCCAAATAGAACTTCGCAGGCACTTATGAAAAGTCTGACTCTATTACTCTAATACCAATTCGGAAGGTTGTATTTGCTGAATAGAGCCAGCAATAAACTCAGCAATTAATCTTTTCAAAACAAGCTTAGATGCATTACATAATATTTACATTCTAATCGCACTGACAACAAAGGATCATGGCGAGATTTGTACAAAAAAATAAAGATTTTTAGAGACGTTATTATTGATCCTTGGTGCCTTCTGAGGCATTTAAAATGTTTTAGATCCCCGGGATAAAAATGCGACATTCTATGCCATGTCGGCGAATCGCGACCGAAACCATTATGTTGTTGTTATGTTTTGCGGGGCTTATAAAATATGTCAAGTATATTAATATGTTGCTGGTTATGTAATCTCAACATTAGAAGTGATTCAAAACTCTCAATTTGTTTTTTTTTGTACAAATCAGTTTATGGATCTCGCCATGATTCTTTATGTAAAACCTACCATCTTCCGCCTTACTGTTTCACATGAGTAATGCATTCCAGCGAGATCCAAAGCATTTATAGACGCAACCTGTCTACATGCCACAGATCGTGGGTTCGATTCTCACCCAGGACAAAAAATTTAGTCTGTCTGCTTCGTAAGTCTGGGTGCAATTATCTATTAAGTATGCAAATAACCTAATATCAGTTATCTGGTTTCCATAGTACAGGTTCTATTTATTTTGGGATCAGATGGCCGAGTGTGAAGAATGCCCTAATATATAGCAGTACTAACCTCTACCATGTGTTTGCTACGATAACGTAATCCATACTCACTAGCGACTACGGTGAACATTTTGTATGACGATCACCGCCTCTAGCGAAAACTTTTGGAAATATTTCATACAAAATGTTTTACCGTAGTCGCTAGCGAGAACAGGTAGTAGGTACAGTAGGGGGTTGGCTGTTGGTAGCCAGCCAGACGGGCACTATAAACTACACTACCAATATGCTGTTTTCCTCACGACTGCTTACATTCACGACAGAGATTTTTTTAAGAGATGTAGGTAGAGCATATATTTTATTCGCTCAAAGAGCAGATCGACTGGGAAAGGGACAAACAAATAACTTTGTTGTGTTCTTACGCGTGAGTAAGGTAGCCTGAGCTCATTGGGGAAGGTGGAGGGATGGTAACGTGTGAGCGATGCCTCGTGTGTTGCAAGCGTCCATAGTCTACGGTAACCGCTTACCATCAGGGGCGGGCCGTATGCTTATTTGATACGTTAAGAAAATCTCAGGGTTTTTCGAAATTCAACCCCTCAGGTAAAAGAACCCCAACCGTCAACCGCTGGAGAAAGCCACTCAATTATATTTCTAAAAGTCCTTATTTTGTTACAGCACTAACAGAAGCAACAACAGTAGACCTAAACAGCACCTGGAAGCCAGACATTGGGTGGCAGGTGACCTGCTCTTGGCAGCTGTTCTCCAATGATTCCCTGCAGTCAGTAAGGCTCTATAATGCTGAAAGACAGTTTATGATATATAGACCTCAGGTAAGTGAGTGTTGTTGTTTATTATATTGGAATCTGCTTGATAAGAGACTTGTCTCGTAAGAGCTTAACTCTACCCGAGTTTAGCTCCTGGAAGTTTTTTTTTATACTACCTTAGCTGCAAATAAGCATACGGTTCGCCTAATGGTAAGCGGTTACCGTAGCGGATGGACGCTTGCAACACCAGGGGAGTCACTCGCGCGTTGCCCACCCTGCAGGAATCTCTTCACACTGCTGTGCTCCATTGGGAAAACCACGGCGGGGAGCTCATCTGAGCGTCCGCGGAAGGAAGCTCCTTTGAGACCGCACAGTTCGAAACAATTCTGGTTTCAATGTGTGAGGATTCCCCGTCGATGGCGAGAGTTGCGATGGAGGAAGGTAGCCGTGGACATCATCTTAAACAATTTTACAGAACACTGTCCGTTGTACAAGCGGAAGAACACACTCAAGGAGGCAAAATCTCTCCTCAGACTGAGGGGCTCTAAACTGTTTGTTAGCTCGGGATCGTCGACAATTGTAGCGGCACATCGCCTCCATTTTCCAGAATTCAACCGCATTTGGCTGTGGTAATTGAATGTTGTGTTACTGCGCGAGAGTAAGGTTGCTTGTGCCCATCAGGGAGAGGGGAAGGTTCGGTAACTCGTGAGTGATACCGTGGTAGTGTTACAAGCGTCCATTGGGCTACAGTTACAGCCTTACCACCAAGCCGGTCGTATGCCAGTTTGCTGACTCAGGCTCCATTCACACGTATGTACCGCAACCACACTACAACCGTAACCACATCATAACCACACCACGTGGGCGGGCGCTAATTTGTATGAAAATTTCACACATTTTGCCGTCACAATCGACCGCGTGTATAATACCGACCACACCGCAGCCACATTGCAATCACAACGCAACCAAGAACAAGGCGGCACAAATATGTTAACATTTTTGTTGTTCGACACTATTCACACTTTTTATCGCGACGTTGTGGTGTGGTTGCTGTACGTGTGAATAGACGCTTAGACGCACGAATAAATAAACAGTCGTACAAAATATATACCCCCTTATTCATAATAAAGTTATCAAACGAGCTAAAATTCCGAAGTCTTTATCTGACACCTGACATTTGCTGATCGAAAGAGTGAGACGTATTATGACGACATATTATGATTATGAATAAGGGGGATAGACTTCAAAAAGTTCGTCTCCACATAAATTTTAAGAGCAAATTCTACGACGAATATGCAAATGAAGACAAAACTTGGATATATTTAGTGCTTGCTTTTCTAAGATACAATGTAACTAATAAATCTAAATAACAAATGAAGTTATTTGAAAATATTCAACATAGTTGATTGGTAAACTTTTTATGTACTTACCTATATATGACAAAAAATTGCGTTGTGCTACAAATATATAACACGTACTTATATAAATCTTAATTTACAAAATAATTATTTCAGAAAGACGGTACAAAATGCACTAAGCTTTTCAAGCTGCCAGAAAGCACTATGCAAGTCGATTGCGAACAGACAGCAAAGGGAGGTTTGACGGGCATTTGTGTTCTTACACTGGAGCTGTTTCAACCTCCTAATGATGACTACAAGTACAATTGCGAGGTGTCTGGCGAAGGACCGATGTTCAGGATAGAGGACAAAGATATTGTCATCAAGGCTTTGGGTAAGATTTATTTGGTAAAATATTGAAGTAAAGTTTTTCGTCCATGCATTGCACTCTACCAGGATTCTAATGGATGACATTTCTTTGATAACGAATGCATTATTATCAGTAAGTATAAGTTTGTTTTGAAGCGCTCGTGGTGTAGCATGATTAGCCGTTCTTAATCGATCGGCAAAGTTAAGCTACGTCTGTCGTGGTCGGTACCTGGATGGGTGACCGTCTAGTGGTATTTCATATCGAGCGTTTCCGTGCTTCGGAAGGCACGTAAAGCCGTTGGTCCCGGTTATCACTTAATTGTGATAGTCGTTAAGCTAGTAGGATGCCCCCTAGGCGGCTTGAAAAACTTCAACAGTAGGATTACCACTAGCCTAACTCCACCAATCCGCAGTGGGCACGCGTGGTGGAGTATCGCCCATTCCCTTTCACCCTCATTTGTGAAAGGAGGCCTGTGCTCAGCAGTGGGACATTATAGGCTGATGATGATGATAAGTTTGGTTTGACAATAAGTATTTCCGAAAGGTACTTTAATGTTATGTTAATATGAAAATATTTAATAAGAGTTTTCACCTGCCGGCTGTAGATGTTTTTTTTTAAATCGAAATAAAGTATTTATTTTGTGGTTGTACACAATACTGTACATGCACCTACATATTTATCTTATAGGGTACCTAACCGAAATGGGCTTTTTAACCAATGATACAGATAACTAAGTTATTTATAAAATTTCTTTAGTGCCACCTAGCGACGCAAAAATTGAAGAAACGCACTCAAGCGCAGACGATTCGAATATAGTGACACTTAACTGCTCATCTAGTGGACTACCAGCACCGATATTAACCTGGACTTCTGGTGACCAAAAGGTAACATACATTGCTTTTTTAAATACTTAGCTTGCTCTCTTGCTTATGACCATCGATAATTAAATCCGTGATATAAACATCATGAGGAAACCATGGTTGTAGGATACCTACTTTGTTGTATTCACCTGGCCGTTGATAAATAATCTGTCCCCAAGCACCTACCAGCGGAGCTACCGTGTATCGTTCTTGGGTGGTAATGGAAGTAGTGTCATTTTGAGGTTTGAAGTGACATTGGATTAAATTCATTAACCTTTTACCAGCTTGAGTCAGATTTTCCGACAAAGGTTTTGCAAGCCCATTCCACCTAGAAAAGTGGTGTTCATTATGACCACCAAAGATAATTGGAAGCCCCACTGTGTATCCTGCTTCGCTAGGCTTGAGTGCCACCATCGGTCACATCACTTATCTACCATGATAAGATTATGGTCCAAGCTATCTATAGATCCCTTTTAACTTTAGATACCTTATTCCAGATAGCTATCGATAACTCCAACAAAGCTTGGAACATGACATCAAAACTTTGGCACGTGTGGTCAAGTCTGAACCATACACCAGACCAATTACCTGTGACATGCACACCAGAATTTCCTAGAGATCAATCAATAAGAGGAAAAGGCGCAGTATACAACTCTGCCAGTGGAGTGTTTAGTAAGATTTCTATTTATTATTCACATACTTAGGAACATCACAATGCGATGTTCATTTCACGCTATGGAATGACAACTTAGTGTCAATCGTAAATTAACCTTATGCCATGGTTCGAAGATTTAAATTGTTATAATTTTAACTTTAGAAGATAGAAGAGAAGCAGATATACCTTATAAGGAATTATGAATACAAGACAATCTGACTTTAGTTATTATGGCTAATAATGGTCAATATACTAATACGACCTACGAATAGCTTAAACTCAATACCATGACCGATGAATTATTCAACTTGAAACCAATTAAATTGATTTGTAAGTTTTATTGAAGCAAAATACTTGTAACGTTTCTGTTATTTGATCATACTTCTCTGATCTTCTCTTTATTTTAATATTCTGTATAGAAATAAAGAAAGAAAGAAACTCATTTATTTGACGAACACATTAACATAACAAAGTTTAAATTAAAAATAAACCAGTAGGTCTGTGCCGTCAAATAGGACACAGCTCAGCATAGTGCTACTGACTACAGTAAGCAGCACTGATTTTCAGCTGACGCCCTTAGTGATGTCATCATATTTTTATTTCTTTTTTCAGGTGCACACTATCTCATCATGGCAGGTCTAGTAACTTTCATATTTTTAAGATGATCGCAATAAGGAATATAAATGACTGAACACTACTTAAATGAAACAAATTTATTCGTATGTTTGTTTTTATTTCGGCTGATTATCGTTGTTAACGACTATCTGACATAAGGTTTAATTTTATTACAACGACTTCTGCGAGTAATTTATTGAAAATAATATTAATTTCAACTGAATATTAATAGTCATTACACGGTTATTCGACAGTCAATAAGGCTCTTATAATTGTGAATTACCACGGTGCGTGGTTTTAGATATGCACACGCCTATTTCACAAGTGAATTTACACCGTATTGCTAACATCATAAAGTCCGAAATAGCAGATTGTGGGTATGAAAACAAGACACCCACTGAACTTCGATTTACATTTTTATACAGTTAAGAATACGGTGTTAAATTCGCTAGTGAAATGGGAATGAGCATTTTGGAACCATCTAGCAAAGTCTCATAAACTGAAATTATGTTTACTGTGCGCATTCCATTATAAGTAAAATAATGAAAATTATTGGTATTTTTAAAATTATGGAACAGAATATAATGATCAATGTTTATAATAACGCAAATTGCAAAAAAAATAAGTCGTCGTAATGAAACTGCACCTTAAAATATGAATTTACATTTTAGTAATTAGTTTTTGGCTCGTTTTAAGAGATTCTTAAGTTTGTTTTACATAGTTATGATGTAGATTACGATTTATTTTATTTACCTATTATAACTATAAATTGAAGTTAATTATCGTATTGCACTTTTAAAAAACATTCAAGTTTTATAATTACATGTGGGAACATTTAACCAACATTTCGAAAACTTTTCAATGATTACAAGTTAGAGACCCTTTTAAATCTCTATTTAGACCTACGCGCCGCTGGCACAAGCACTATTGCACCCACAGCGAATAACGCGTATATCTGAATAGAACTTAATGATAATAAATGTGCAATTTATTACATAAACCAATGTTTTAAATGGTAATATTAAATATTAATATAATTTGTGACGATATAATTGTAAATAAATTTTGGACGTAATTCGCTTAAATGTTAAAATATTATACTGAACATAATTATGCACCTTTAGGTACTACTACATTGACTTAAATATAAAAATGCGATGTGACTAGGTCGATACGATGTTATAGAAAGTACAATCACTTGCAAAAAGTATTGTCTTGGGACGGTTTTGTCTTTAATTAAGGTACATTGAAAAAAGGAATAACTTACTTTGAAACATTGATTATTAAATGTAAAATTAGTTGGCCTAACTTTACCAGGACAATTGATAGTGATAATATTATCTGTATTCATAAATGGAATCGCAAAATTTATGTTTTAAAAAAATACTCAAACACGTGAATGTTAATTAATAGTACATTATGATACATGTGTGCAAAGTTGGTTATTAACACTCGAGGCTGTATTAAGCTAAGTTTAAGATTATTAAGATAAGTGAGCCGAGAGTGTAATAATCAATGCACACTCGTGTCATACGACGTTTTAAAAAACACACTTGCGAGGAAAAAAACAGACTTGTATTTTTGTAAGTAGATTTTTTGATAATAATCAACCACTTTAGCGAGCGAGTGTGTTGAAAAAATTAAAATATTGAGATACTTATTTGAGATACTTTAATATGATAACAAAGTTTCACCAAATAATTTGAAAAAAATATTTTTTTATTCGAATTTGTATTTTATTATATTAGTCGTATGTACACTTTTTGCAAGCAATTGTAATAAATGAAAATATATTTATATTGCAATACGATGAGTATAGTAAAAATATCTGTTTGGCATTTAGGAACATAATTTTGTAGTGTTTTTATTCGAAAAGGAATTTCTTCGCGAACGCTACGAAAGGAAAGATGGCTTATCAATCAGATCTTTTTCATACAAAGTTGCAACTACTGACCACATTATATATTCATAAAACTACTTTGAGAGCTTTATTACTAATTTACGAAAGAATTAATTGAAAACTATACACATTTGCTCATTCGATTTTAAATCTTTTAGGGCTTTTAATAGTGACGACGGATTCGACTAAGTAACTAAATAAAAATAAATGCATTATAAGTAAAAATAGGTCAATGAAAACTAAATACATACAACAATGGAATTATGAGTTTGATAGTTCACGTACATCATGATACTTCTTACTTTATTATTATCACAGTGCCTTCATACGTATTTCTGACAAATCGACTGCGACCACTACAACACTAGACCTGTCCACTAAGAAAAACCTATGGGCAAACACATTTTTATTTTTTTATTTTATATATTTTAAAAGGAGTTTTGTCACACAGTGACTATGTCACCCCCGTAAGTCTTAACACGAAAATATGAAAAAAAAAATGGTAAACAAAACAATACTCAACATAATTAGGAAGTTGGTAGTAGGAACATGTAGATAACTAACTCTCACAATAGGTACTTACCGTCTTACTAATAAAAATATGGAACAAGGTTGTTTAACAGCTGTATAGTTATGCAGTGTGTAAGCCTTACACAGTTGCTATACACTCCCTTTACTAATAATCAGTGTGTAAGCGTTGTATAGTTATCTATTTGTTAAAACAAAAACGACTGGCAACTTTTTAGGAACGTTTTGAAACTAAAACTATCTAACTTCAAAATACGAGAGAAAATATGGGGAAAAATGTGAAAACACCAAAAGATACTGAAAAATAATTATATAAAATATTAATCATATCATAAAAATCAGGTTTCTTTTTCTTAAGACTATTTTTATTTTAATAATTAAACAATAAAATTACTTTTAAAAAGGTTCAAATAGCTAATGGTGGTTTTGAACGAAACTGTCTTGTGCTTATGGCTACAGTAGCCATTTAACCAAAGAAGAAGAAGAAAGAAGAACGTCATTGTCAAATTACAAATGTTACGTCAACAAACGAAGCAAATGGCTGTGCCAATGACTTCAAAACTAAGGATACACCTACCGGAACATTTTGCATAAAGTTATCAAAATCAAATAAATTGTCCATTTTTAGGGTTCCGTAGCCAAATGGCAAAAAACGGAACCCTTATAGATTCGTCATGTCTGTCTGTCTGTCTGTCTGTCTGTCTGTCTGTCCGTGTATGTCACAGCCATTTATTTCCGAAACTATAAGAACTATAATGTTGAAACTTGGTAAGTAGATGTATTCTGTGAACCGCATTAAGATTTTTACACAAAAATAGAAAAAAAACAATAAATTTTGGGGGTTCCCCATACTTAGAACTGAAACTCAATTTTTTTTTTTCATCAAACCCATAAGTGTGGGGTGTCTATGGATAGGTCTTCAAAAATGATATTGAGGTTTCTAATATCATTTTTTTCTAAACTGAATAGTTTGCGCGAGAGACACTTCCAAAGTGGTAAAATGTGTGTCCCCCCCCCTGTAACTTCTAAAATAAGAGAATGATAAATCTATAAAAAATATATGATGTACATTACGGTGCAAACTTCCACTGAAAATTGGTTTGAACGAGATCTAGTAAGTAGTTTTTTTTTAATAGGTCATAAATTGAAATTAATATCAAATACTCAGGTCTATACTACCATTTACTTATATACCTACAGGTTTGTACGGAACCCTCGTCGCGTGAGTCTGACTCGCACTTGGCCGGTTTTTGTTTTATTTTATCCATAACTCCAGTATAAAACACAAGCCTTTCACTACGCAACTAGGCATTTTTATGGCAATTATAAGCAAACAATGAACGAATGAACTGTTCCGTGCACCGCGGTATGACCGCAGTCGACTGGGTCGCGTTGGCCCTAAAATGAATTTTAGGGCCAGCGCGTTGATGTCATTTTGTTGCGCGGTTGGCCTGGTCCTTAGTAAATGGACACAACACTTGATTGTCAGACACAGCTGATCTATTGAAATCCGCCATAATGTTCTTATACAAACACTAAACAAGGGTCCTGGCCCGTGTAAGCCCTGTGTAAATTTCCTAGGTAACTAAAACACGTGTATACAGGCTTTGTGTCAAAAATGTTTTTATTAGTAGCAATTATCCTATAACAGATGTGTACACCGCGTGTAACTTTTTATTAGTAAGGCTGTTAATGTACAACGGGCAAACACACGTGGGGCAAACTTATTTCTTCGCCAACGCCTTTCGCCAACGTTTTTCAAATATCTGGTAACCAATTCTTGCGCATTCCCATTAGATATTTTGCGAAAAATGGCAGATACCTATAAAAATGGTATTGAATTTTATGGCTAATGCGACATCGCGAGTCGGTTTTTAAATACTGAGAAGGTATTGTTTCTATCTCGTCTCTTATACCTAAATTGTAAAGTGACTAATCTATTAGAAATTCAGATTTAATTTTACAACCTGTTTTATGATCAGCGTGTAATTATTAAATTGATCGCACATATATCCGTACACCATAGAATAACATAGTATTACCGTACAGAATGGTCACTACCTAATAAAAACTCCTCTCTTTCTAGCGCATAGCTCTATCTCCGTAGGTAGACGCCTGTATATATACTTTCATAGTAAATAACGCCTACGTACGGTGTGAGCGTTCACCTTAAGTCGCCAAATAAACATGGCAGCTTGACAGTTATACAAGTGGAATACATTCAGATATAATCATTTTGAAATCGAAAAACCTTTTCGGTTAGTCAACCTGAAAGAATTTGATATCGCAGAAAAAAATTACAAGCCATTTTAGAGTTGGTCACTGACAAACCCAACATAAGTTTCAGAATGACAACTGAAAGTATCCATCCTGAATATGGTCTAGAATCTTTCAAACCGCCATATCTATTTGGTCAGGAGTTATTATACGTGCCACTAAAGATGAGACTTGACGCACCACGTGTTTGACGCCTGACGTCGTTGATGATGTCTTATCTGTAGCGGTGTGTGTTTTATTATAATGACGCCCGGTCCTTTCCCGCGTCAGACCTCATACCGCTAAAGAAAAGTTATCGTCAACGACGTCAGACGTCAAACATGTTGTGGGTCAAGTCTCATCTTTAGTAGCACGCACTATACCCAGCGATTGCGCAAGTAACCATAGAGTATAATTTAAGTATCACGGTGGATTTGTCAGAAATTACAAACACATCGGTATCGTTCAGTCTACCCGCCTAGCGAGAAAATTATTATATAATAATAATAATAGTTAGGTACTTAACTATACGTATATTGAGATACAATGGAGGCCAAGATAAGATACTCACTACATGTTATATTAAAATAATTATTGATATGAAGACTAAATAGGTAAATATTTCATACATACTTGGTAAAACAACATAAATACATTATTGGGCAAAATACTGCAGTTTTTTTTCGTAAGACGAGACTTATTATTTAAACACTATAGACACACATTAAAAATATTGTAATTATACTATTTTTCTCACTTGACCTGGAATGTTTTGTGCGATAAGGACAAAGACACAATTATACCATCTTCAAATATCTGTTTTTTTATGGAATTTAAATCGACTGGTTTAAAACGCAGTCGATTTATTAATTCTGATACTCGTGATTTTTAATTAATTTAATAAATAAAGGGCACCAACCTGTTATGGACACAAAAGTCAACTTGATTTCAACTCAGATTTGTTGTTAGCTAGACTAAAAGTCAGGACTTTTAGGCGGGTATTTACAAAGTGACGTCTCGTTTTCATTTTATTTTAATAAATTAGTGAATTTTTACTCTTATTGTATATTATCGGTGGTGTTTTATCAATAAAGATCAATCTATGTGCACCAGAGAAGTGAAATTATATGAATTACGTGTAATCGTGGCTTTTCAATTTGATACAAAAAGTCCGTGAAAAGTTTTAGTACAATGGTCACCATATTACTAAAACATGACTTTTATGTACGGTTACTGACAGTGCGAACTATGTGAAAGTGATTTATTGTGACTAGAATGTATAATATAACTCGACACTGGCAGAATAATAAGTCCTAATTTGGATGTGGTTGCCAAACATAAAACTAAAAAGAAGAAGAACTGACGTCAGTCCTTTGTTTATAAAACCAAGTAAAAATCATGGTACATATCAAATCAGGTATCTAAAGCTGGCCACATACGACCGATCATAGCTACATTCGAACCTCACCGTGGTAAACTGACGATATGGCCATAAGTGGTAAGTATACGAGGTGAATACGACAATAAATGAAGACACGTAAAGTACACATAAATACGAACAACTTATACTAAGAAACAACATGGAAATCGCAAAAAATAGTACATTATGATACATGTGTGCAAAGTTGGTTATTAACACTCGAGGCGGTATTAAGCTAAGTTAGCCGAGAGTGTAATAATCAATGCACACGCGTGTCATACGACGTTTTTCGACACACTTGCGAGGAAAAAAACTGATTTGTATTTTTTTTTGTAGATTTTTTGCAGCAGCTGAGACCTGTAAAAATATTTTACCCGTTTAAATTAAGAATGCTGGGTCTACACACATATCACTTTTAGTGAGTTACAAACTTATCATAATCGGGATTATACCTTTCATAAAACTGTGCGGTAATGTAAAGTAAAAAGCACTAGTGCGTAATAAGCTGCATTAAGATACTAAAAACGGTGCCATAAATGTCACTTTACGAGCGAGTGTGTTGAAAAATACATTATCTTTTTGCGATGTCGAAGTTGCTCCCATAGTAAAAGTTGCTCGTATTTATGATTACTTTACGTGATTTCATTTATTGTTGTATCAACCGTAGCATAGAATGTTATTAGCTATGATCGATTGTAAATCACTTTACATTTCCATTCTTAATATTCAAAATCGTACGCCGAATATTGGCATATCCCACCTCAAACATTTCACTATAGTAATAATTATTTGACTAGAAGTAACTATTCTATCTTCTCTTTTGGCTAAGACAACTTTTAATTCAAAACTACATCTATTAAGATCACACACAAATTCATTTTTATATACATTATTACGATGTGTCAATTCAAATTGAACAGAAAAATCTACGGCGCTTTTGGTTTCTTATTTCCTTTAACAACTCTATCTGCATAAGAATAAAGCCGATTTCTAATCGTAGTAATCTCGAGTATGTACGAGCAATTTTCCGTACTAATTGAACTGACTCTAAATTGAATTATTTCATTTGTGTGCGTTGAATTTTAGATTCAATTAATTTCGACTTTTTGCCGTTAAGAAATAGAGTTTTAAATTGATCGACTATTTTTTACACACAAATGAAGGAATTTATTTATACAGTAAATATATATAGTAAAATTTAAAATGTATTATTGAATACTTTTTCACGGCCGAATCTGTTACAATTTCACTACTCATTAATAACTACACTCCGTTTCTGTCCTTCAGATTAAAATACAGATAATTTGAAAATAAATGAGGATGTCTTTTGTTTCATGCCATGCCATGCCAATTTCAAATAATATGATATTTTTATAATAAGTAAAATTTATAAATTGCCCTATATCGAACATCGATTAGTATCGGAAACAGCCGACAGACTTGATACATTTTTAAATAACAACCACTGACTAGATATCCCTCTTTAGGCACCATTCTCTGTCCAAATAATATTAGTTTGGGGTTTAAAACCCACAAATAATCATCTGCCTATTTTTAAGCACAAAATGTTACATAAAACAATTATGAACATTTCAAAGTAAATAGCACACACGAATGTAGATTTTAGCACGTTAGATAATGGTCCTATTTTCCAATGAGCAAATACTATATCAGATTAAATGTCATACAGTCCACCATAAACAGTAGTAGCATATGATAAATAGCTTCCAAATTATATACAGCATTTTGATCCATATGGAATGCAACGTCAAAGCCACAATGTAATCAAAAGATGACGAATTTGACAGACATAATCGATTTTAGAAATCGAAATAAGACACAAAGGTTAAAGATTCCTACAACTAAGAAACACATCAATAGAAATTATCTTTAAATCATCGAAACGTCATTATTACTTCTACTAATAAGTAGCATATCTTTAAGACTCACGTTACGTTTAGACATATAGGTCTGATAAATTAAGGAGCGGTTTGAAGCCAAGCACGTAAGCCTCTTGCTCTCTCCGCGACGCCACCATCCGAATTATCCTGCATTATCACCTCAGGCTGGAAATTAAAAGAAAAAGTAAGTATATGTTTCTATACTAATAATCAGGGTTGTTATGGATATTCAATTTCGGATTTGGATATAGATACGGATGTATGAATATTATTACACTGGTTTCAGATAAGGTTACGGATATGAAATTATTTCGGATATCCGATAGTTTTAGATAGTTTATGTTATATAAATATTTGTAACCTTTTAAGCATATTGCGCGGATGGAGGAGTGCAAGATTGTCATGGTAAAAGTTTATATAGAGAAGGAGTACAAAATGCATTTTTTGTGGTGGTAAAAAATAAAATTTCACATTTATAATAAGGGGATACTTACAGCAGATAATGTCATTCGAGTTTGAGGCGCATTAAACGAACTGGTTTCTGGCGATGCTGAAATACAATCAGTATCATACTATTACAATAATCCGGGATATTTCCCGGTTAAAAAAAAAATAATTAAAATTAGTCAATCAGTTAGATTATAAAAAAATATTAGATACGTATTTTTTAGCCGACGAAAAAACAGATGAGTTTTACATGTCGACGCGTTTTGTTTGCTTTAATAATCATAAAAAAATCTACGAAGATAAAGCGCGAAAAAGTTAGGGAGGGTCTCGTGACGTCACTTATTACTGAACGTTTTATAGGTACATAAGTTTTTGTTAAAAAAAATATTTTTAATACAATCTTTTTTGGTGGCTGTTCTTTTTGTAAACTGTACTTGCATTGTCTTCCAATATACTAATGTATACCAAATATCAAGTCAATCCGACCACTGGAAGTGGGTGAAATTCGACTTGCAAGATTCCACCCGAACAAACATACATACATACATTGCAAATTAAATAAAAGCTTGTAAAAAATTACATAATTACCGCACCTAAGGTATAAAATATATCAATCAAGATTTCTAGCGAATCCTTGGATTCTGGAAATCCTTCCTTAGATATAAGTTACATTATAAGTTTCTGAGCGGTTTGAGTTTTGCGTGAATCAATCAGTATTTTTTCTTTCATATAAGACTAGTTGTGCCGCGCGGTTTTACCCGCTTTTCCGGAATAAAAATTTGCCTATTTCCTTCTCCATACCATAGGCTATCTGCATGCCAATATTCATGGTGATCAGTTGAGTAGTTAAGGCGTGAACGTGTAACAAACTAAAAAAAGCAAACACATTCGCATTTATAATATCGATACGGGCCAGTTGGCACAGTTGGATAAGATTCCACCTATCGCTAGGTTCGACTCCCACACAGGACATACATTTGTGTGCATGAACATGTCTTTATATCCTGTGTCTGGGTGTATATTAAGTATGTAGTGTATTTACAAACAAAAAGTACTATTATGTATTATATCGGTTATCTGGTTCCCAAAGTACAAGCTCTGCTTAGTGTGATAGATAACCGTGTGTGACATGATGTCTTCAACCTATGCTCGGAATCTCTACGTGATAGGGTCCGAAACGAGGACATTCGTAGTAGAACGAAAACTACCGATATAGCTCGTAGAGTTAGTAAGCTGAAGTGGCAATGGGCAGGCCACATGCACCATCGCAACTCACGCCATCGACGGGGAATCCATCCTCACACATTGAAACTAGAATTGTTTTGAACTGTGCGGGCTCAAAGGAGCTTTCTTCCGCGAACGCTCAGGTTGTGGAATGAGCTCCCCGCCGTGGTGCACCTAATGGAGTACAGCATGGGGTTCTTCAAAAAGAGCGTGAAGAGATTTCTTCAGGGTCGGCAACGCGCGAGTGATACCCCTGGTGTTGCAAGCGTCCATAGGCTACGGTAACTGCTTACCATCAGGCGGGCCGTATGCTTGCCGTTCCAAGTGGAAATTAATGGGGGGAGGCCTATATGTTCAGCAGTGGACATCTCTAGGCTGAAATGATGATGAACCGTGTTTGAAGAATGTCCTAGAATATTTATTAATTTAAGTTAGGATAAGGATTAATTAATGGTAATTCGAACCAGTATGAGGTTTCCTGGCGTCCAACGCCCGCCATATATCGCGTACGTCGGCGTGTAGCGCCCTCAAGGAGCGCAGCACGGCGCCGCCCGCGCGCGCCGCCGCCTCGCCGCCCGCCTCGCTGCCCGACGACGCCTCACTCGTCGTCGCCTCCTGTGTGTTACACCTTCATTTGCTATATGTATGTATAGCTGCCGTTTATCTGTATCGTGACTTTACACACCGGTTCCAACGGAAGACCAGCGCTGGTTTGTCAAGAACCAGCATTATGCTGAGCTGGGACCGTTTTGTGGCAAATTCATTTTTCTTTATCTTTATTTTCATGTTAATTATTATTATTTTTCCTCCTTTGTCTATAATGTTTGTACCTATTACTTAGTGTTATGCCATGAATAAAGTTATTTTATTTCTTTCTTCTATATTAGCCCACATTTATCTTCTCCTTCAAAAAAAGGAAGAAGACTTCAAAACTTTAAACAGATTAGAGTTATATCATGCACTAGCTGCCTCAGGCGGTTTCAACCGCGTTCCCGTGATAAAAAGTCTATAATACTTGGAGATAATGTAGCTTCCTATTAAAGAATTTTTTGAATCCGACTGGTAGATCCAGAGATTAGCCCGTTTAAACAAACAAACAAAAAAAATCTTCCGCTTTATTATATTAGTATACATTGAAAGCGATTAAATATTTATGTGAAAAGTTTTTTTTTAGTTTCGTACGGTTAACTAAATCTGGCACGTTCACCATTCTCACACTAATATAATTTCACTATACAGCATGCCCAATTTTTTTTTTGTTTTAGTATACTTTGAAAGCGATTAAACATTTATGTGAAAAGTTTTTTTTAGTTTCGTACAGTTAACTAAATCTGGCACGTTCACCATTCTCACACTAATGTAATTTCACTATACAGCATGCCTATATTTTTTTTTATTTTAGTATACTTTGAAAGCGATTAAACAGTTATGTGAAAAGTTTTTTTTTAGTTTCGTACGGTTAACTAAATCTGGCACGTTCACCGTTCTCACGAATAATGTATAATGTAATTTCACTATACAGCAATAAGAGACTATGTAAGTAGTAGTTAGTCTACTGTAGTTCTTGTAACAGAAACACTATTTCACAAGATTTTCCGGAACAAATTCTTCAAGAAGACATTTTATTCTAACCTCCAATCACATATAATAACGCGCGACGATTGACACGTAACTGACACTCTAACGGACGAATGCAAAAAAAGAACACTATATTTATGACCAGGAGCAAAAACAAAACAATAATTATCTCCTTCATACTCATAAGTTTGACCGCGCGCGAGAGAGACGGACAGACTTTTCATGATGCGCATGCAGTGCGACGTGTAAATGTGTTGAACGTGCCAGTTTTGGTTAACTGACCTGTATATACCGGGAGATAATTTTAAAGCAGTATCTATCTATATACCATATATTCACAGAATTAGCTTAATATAATATAATATTTAGAAAAAAGGCAGCCTCGGCGAAATGTTCATCTAAATACACAAAGAAAATAGTATTGTAGTGGCTTAAATAAGGCGTCGACTTGGGTAAGTGATGATACGGCCAAAGGTGGTAAGCACATATTAGCAAGGAGACTGACTGCCGAAGCACACCCATATTACCTAGTCAGACAAAGTACCCTATAAATTTACATAAAACAGACTAAAGAGAAGCACAGCATTAACATACTAGATCAAAAATTGAACAAAAACTAGAACAAAAAAATAGCAAGCAGTTCGACAGGACAAAATGAGATTCGAAGTGCATGATGTTAGGTGCTAACTTGTCTTTGATACAATGACATTACCAACGGAATGGAATATCAGGCTTTATACCCAGACACAGTAAAAAAAAATATAAAGAAAGGGGATCGAAATGAATCAAACAAATTCAAGCGAAATTAAACTCTATAACATCGAAATCTACGGGCGGTATTCGAAACCTGAATAAGTGGCGTTGGATGGGAGTCTGCCAGTTTTCGCAGAGCCCTTTCAATGTGCCGGAGACGAATCTCCTTTTCGCCGAGGAGGGCGCGCGCTCGGTGCAGAGCCACCTCCAACTCTGTAGCCTCGCGTTCCTCCTATATAAGTTATTCGTAAATAATTATATTGGACGTGAACATAATAGCATGCAGTTACCATAGTGCATATCAACAACTGCTAATTATGCGTGTCGCTTTCACTTTGAAGATTGTTTTGAAACCTTTTTTTTAACATGTTGTACTACTTGAATCTAGAACTACGGATATGCGACATCTTCCCAATAGTTAAGTTCAGTTAATACAGGGTTCTCTTTCGCGAGCGAGTTATACTTTCACTAAGATGTCTTTGCCATGAGCTATCATCATCTTGAGTAGATGCGCGTTAGTTCCCGCATGTCGGTAAAAATTCTGGAACCCACCGATGTGCTGGTTACGCGAACTAATACTTCGGCGCTCCCGTATACCTGGCCAGCAGCGACATGTAAGACCACTGTGTAGTTTATGGTGTAGGTGAACTTGAAGGTGTAGGCTTAGGAGCACTGTGTAGGCGTAGGAGCACTGTGTAGGTGTAGAAGCACTGTTTAAGTGTAGGAGCACTGTACAGTTGTAAGTGTAGGAGCACAGTGTACTTGTAGGTGTAAGAGCACTGAATAGTTGTAGGTGTAGGAGCACTGTGTAGATGTAAGAGCACTGTGTAGGTACACTGTGTAGGAGTACGAGCAATGTGTAAGTGTAGAACTGTGTAGTTGTAGGTGTAGAAGCACTGTGTATATGTAGGTGCACTGTGTAAGTGTAGGTACACTCTGTAGGTGTAGGTACACTCTGTAAGTGTAGGTAAACTCTGTAGGTGTAGGTACACTCTGTAGGTGTAGGAGCATTATGTAGGTGTAGGAACACTGTGAAGGTGCGCTGTATAGTTGTAGGTGTAGGAGAACTGTAGTTGTAGCAACACTTTGTATGTGTAGGTACGTACCGTGCTTCTACACCTACAACGCATGCCCTCGCGCTCCACTAGCGCGCGGTGCCGCACGAACTGTGTAGTTGTAGGTGTAGGAGCACTGTGTATGTGTATGTGTATGTGTAGGTACGTACCGAGGGCGCTCTGTGCGGCTCGGTGTCGGCTCTGGTCTCCCTGAGCGCGGCCCGGCGTCGCTTGAGCACGGCGCGCGCGCGGCGCATGCCCTCGCGCTCCACCAGCGCGCGGTGCCGCACGAACTGTGTAGTTGTAGGTGTAGGAGCACTGTGTATGTGTATGTGTATGTGTAGGTACGTACCGAGGGCGCTCTGTGCGGCTCGGTGTCGGCTCTGGTCTCCCTGAGCGCGGCCCGGCGTCGCTTGAGCACGGCGCGCGCGCGGCGCATGCCCTCGCGCTCCACCAGCGCGCGGTGCCGCACGAACTGTGTAGTTGTAGGTGTAGGAGCACTGTGTATGTGTATGTGTATGTGTAGGTACGTACCGAGGGCGCTCTGTGCGGCTCGGTGTCGGCTCTGGTCTCCCTGAGCGCGGCCCGGCGTCGCTTGAGCACGGCGCGCGCGCGGCGCATGCCCTCGCGCTCCACCAGCGCGCGGTGCCGCACGAACTGTGTAGTTGTAGGTGTAGGAGCACTGTGTATGTGTATGTGTATGTGTAGGTACGTACCGAGGGCGCTCTGTGCGGCTCGGTGTCGGCTCTGGTCTCCCTGAGCGCGGCCCGGCGTCGCTTGAGCACGGCGCGCGCGCGGCGCATGCCCTCGCGCTCCACCAGCGCGCGGTGCCGCACGAACTGTGTAGTTGTAGGTGTAGGAGCACTGTGTATGTGTATGTGTATGTGTAGGTACGTACCGAGGGCGCTCTGTGCGGCTCGGTGTCGGCTCTGGTCTCCCTGAGCGCGGCCCGGCGTCGCTTGAGCACGGCGCGCGCGCGGCGCATGCCCTCGCGCTCCACCAGCGCGCGGTGCCGCACGAACTCCAGCTCAGGGGTGTCTGCTGTACTAACTGCACCTGTTTATTACGATTATATACGATTTACCTCCCACCAGGTGGACCGACAACCAGCGCTGCAAGCATGGATGTATCTTTGTCAATAAATCTGACATAACTATGGAAATGATATTGGTAAAAAACAGTTAATCGACGTTTTAAACATATGGATGCTCCATGCTTGGCAGCCTGGTCAAATCACGAGTTGTTGAGCGACCGCCAATATGGCTTCCGCCACAGTCGCTCAGCTGGTGACCTCCTTCTGTATCTCACGCACCGTTGGTCACTCCCCATCGATAGTCAAGGTGAGGCATTGGCAGTGAACCTAGATGTGGCGAAGGCGTTCGATCGGGTCTGGCACCGGGGTCTTCTCACGAAGTTACCAGCATACGGGCTTCCCGAGGGGTTATACAAATGGGTCGCCAGCTTTCTGTCCAGCAGATGCATAAGAGCCGTCGTCGACGGTAGCTGCTCCGATAGCATGGACATAAATGCCGGCGTCCCGCAAGGCTCTGTGCTGCCTCCAACGCTGTTCCTTCTGCATATCAATGATATGCTGTCTATTGACGGCATTCATTGCTATGCGGACGATAGTACATGGGACACTCATTACACGGGCCGTGCAAATATCCCTCGCTCCGAGGTGGAAGAAAGCCGCGAATGGCTGGTGTCTGAAATCGAGAGTACACTAACTAGTGTCTCCGATTGGGGTCGACTAAACCTAGTCCATTTCAACCCCACCAAGACTCAAGCCTGCGCGTTCACCGCTAAGAAAACCCCATGGTCTGTGGCTCCACAATTCCAGAACACCTCCTTGAACATCAGCCAAAGCATCGGGATCCTTGGCGTCGACATTTCTAGCGACGTTTTGTTCCGAAGTCACTTAGAAGACAAGGTTAAGCTGGCATCCAAAAAGCTTGGAGTGCTCAACAAAGCGAGGCAGTACTTCACATCGGGGCAAAGGCTGCAACTTTACAAGTCGCAGGTCCAGCCTCATATGGAGTACTGCTGTCATCTATGGGCGGGAGCACCTGGATACCAGCTTGGGCCTTTAGACTCGGTTCAGCGACGTGCCGTCAGAATTGTCGACGATCTCGAGCGAACAAGCGGTTTAGAGCCCCTCAGTTTGACGAGAGACTTTGCCTCCTTATGTGTGTTCTACCGCTTGTACAACGGAGTGTTCTAAGGAATTGTTCGACTTGATGCCCACGGCTACCTTCTACCATCGCAACTCTCAGCATTGACGGGGAGTCCATCCTCACACATTGAAACCCGATTTGTTACGAACTGTACGGGCTAAAAGGAGTTTTCTTCCGCGGACGCTCGGACTGTGGAATGAGCTCCCCGCCGTGGTTTTCCCAATGGAGTACAGCATGGGGTTCTTCAAAAAGGACATGAAGAGATTTCTTCAGGGTCGGCCACGCGCGAGTGATACCCCTGGTGTTGCAAGCGTCCATAGGCTACGGTAACTGCTTACCATCAGGCGGGCCGTATGCTTGTTTGACACGTTAATGGTATAAAAAAAAACACTGGGCGCCGCTGGATGCAATCGGCCCAAAACTGGTCGATGTGGAAGTTAATGGTGGGAGGCCTATGTTCAGTGGACATGTTTAGGCTGATATGATAATACCCGACAGACGTCGCTTTCAATGGAAAAAAGCATAATTCTGTTATTCCAATTTTATTTAAACATTTAAAAAAAATGTCAAACCGATCCAGGCGTTCTCAATAGATGCACTTTCCAAAAAAGAACATGAAAGATTTATTAGATAGATATACAGAAGTAGTCATAAATTGTGTTATGAACGTAAATATCTTACCTAATTCTCCGAATGGATATCGGAGGCTGTAGGCCGGTTGGCAGGCCAAATCTGGGAATTGGTCCTCCAAGTCATCCAACTTGCGAAGCTGCTGTCTTAATGATTCTAGTGGGCTGGACCAGCCTTCCCCGCGTCTGTACATGCAATTTTGAGCTTTATTGCCGAATTATTAAGGGGTAAAACAACCTAGTTAATCTTCGAACCATTAGTCAAGAAAGGTGTGCAGAGAGAGACTAATTTCGTGCGATAAATCCAAATTAAACAATACATAATTTAAAGCAATCCTAATACCTCAGAGTATATAAATACTACGTAAAACTAATACATATATGAAAAACCGGCCAAGTGTGATTCGTTTCTTATATTTTTTTAATATAGCAGCAATAAAAATACATATTCTATGAAAATTTCAACTGTCAACAACCCAATCACAGACAGACGGACGACAGCGGAGGCTTAGTAACTTAGCTTAGTAGTAAATAGGGTTCCGGCGGAACCCTTTGGGTACGGAATCCTATAAATGCTAATTAAATCAATTAACATTCGCCTACTTAATCTCACAGGTTAAAAATGAATTAACAGATCTAATAAACATTCTTATAAAAACAAAACCTCTTAGCAAGAGGAATTCGCCTTTTATAAATTTTGCTCTGGTTAGAGCAAATTTTTTTATAACATTTCTACAAAGTTTACAATTTACAACACAAAGTTTCTATGACCGTTAAATTCTGAGTGAACATGCTTATAAAAAATATTTACACAATATACTATCCGTTCTTAATCGATCGGCAAAGTACTATATCGTACTATAAGTATAAGTACTACATCTGTCGTGGTCGGTACCTGGATGGGTGACCGCCTAGTGGTATTTCAAATCGAGCGTTTTCGTGCTTCGGAAGGCACGTAAAGCCGTTGGTCCCGGTTATCACTTAATTGTGATAGTCGTTAAGCTAGTTGGATGCCTCCTAGGCAGCTTGAAAAATTCCAACAGTAAGTTGACCACTAGCCTACCTCCACCAATCCGCGTGGTGGAGTATCGCCCAGTCCCTTTCACCCTGATTTGTGAAAGGAGGCCTGTCCTCAGCAGTGGGTCATTATAGGCTGATGATGATGATACTAACTATACTAATAAAATAAAATAAATCACTTACTTGGGTGAATAGTTAAGCCTAGACGTAGAAGCTGATTTTAATCTTGTAAAGCACCGACGTCGTCCGTGCCCTGAATAATCATTCCTATTTGTAAAACTTATACAAAACCACGTGTACAGCTAGTAAATGCATAAAGACATTATTTCGCCATTTAACTCACCATTAACAGATTCTTTTGGCTTCTCGTCTGCAGTTGTTGCATCTGACGAGTCCTGACAGTCAGTTGTTGCACCTACAAATACATATTACAACATTTATATTAAAATCAAGTTAATTCTGATTCAAAAATAATAACGATAAATGAAGCAGATACAGCACAATATATTTATAAAGAAGATTCTCTTGTGGCCTTTGTTTTCTTAACAAAAAGCAACCTAACCTTATCCTGAAAGCCAACTATCCATAGTAGAAAAATAAAATTTTAATTATCATGAAGCACTTTTTATGAAAATGAGAATGAGGGCTATCGTTTGATTACGCCGCGAGAGGCGCTAGTGTAAAGCGAGGTCTCTAGAAATGTCAAATGTCACCGAACGTTTACTGTTTGCGATCTTTTCATTGCGGATATTCATGACTAGCTTCTTGCCGCGGCTTCGCCCGCGTGGCCTACATGAAACAAATTACATATTTTTCTACAAAAATAAAACAACTTCATCCCGCTTCGAGGGTGGAATTATTAAAAATGCTGAGACACGTATATATTAATTTTCAATGTTCAGCCTAAACAAAAAATTTTAAGATCCTTGGAAACTGACGGACTTTCATATAAACTTTCATCCCCTATTTTACCCCCTTAGGGGTGGAATTTGAAAAACCATTTCTTAGTGGATACCTACTCTTCACAAATAGCCTATTATATAAGCCCAGCCTAAAAAATACACAAACACACAACAGTGAAACAGAAACGAAAGCCCTCTTTGAACAAACTATGTACCTATTGCACTACTGTTTTTTTTTACTGTTTATAGGCCTGTGTACAATGATAGGCGATGATGTCGCCGAAGGTAGGGCATACACAAAGCTGAGAAGGAACTGGCTCTCAAGTGCAGCTGTCGGAAACACACCGATAGGTGCTTGGCGACAGATTTTCAACTTGAGGGTGGTAAGCCAACCAGGTGGGTACTACAAAGTACCCTACCACCGTGCTATGGTTTTTCTCACGGTGTTTTTTTCGTACAAACTACTTATAGTAATGTCACAATGTGTTGTAATGTCCTACGCCTTTGATCTCGTGGAAAATGCCGATAACGTCTAGACAGTATCGCGACGGCCATATAAAGTATGCTGTGTCCCGAGCTACTAACATCGTTTTGTTCGCAGGTCGGGCCACGTCTCGCCCCTCACACCCCGTACGATTGCCCTGTCTAGACGGCTTCGTCGAACGACTGTACAGTTTTATAGACTGTGGTAATGTATTCAAATTGATGTGAGGGTACCTGTATCTCTATCCCTGTCCCTCCTTCTTCGAGGCGGTTCTCTGAAGGCGACAGCAGTTCTTCGATGTGGACGCGGATGTTTCACACCCGATGTTTGCGACGTGTCGCCCGATGGTAATGGCTGACAATACATTTATATTTTAACTCGGCGTTCTTCTCCATATAATAGGCTATATGCATGCCAAATTTCATCGCGATCGGTTCAGCGG
Source organism: Achlya flavicornis (assembly GCA_947623365.1). Lineage (NCBI taxonomy): Eukaryota > Metazoa > Arthropoda > Insecta > Lepidoptera > Drepanidae > Achlya > Achlya flavicornis. The sequence goes on along the minus strand of OX392482.1, from coordinate 3,089,964 downwards.
TTTAGGCGTGAAACCGTAAGATAATTAACATATAAACTCACATTCGCATTTATAATATTAGCTAGGATTGGGATTTAACAAGACAGTCGGCAATGACACCCCTGTTGCAACAAACGTCAATATAAAAGGATACGGTAACCGCTTACCTTCAGGCGGGCCGTATGCTTGTTTGTTACCTTTGTGGTATATAAGAGCAGGTGGATGAAGATTCTCTACTTTCCCAGTTGACTCTCTTCAAAGTTGTCTCTCATGTTATTCTAAGTCCAAGCTATACAACGTGACTTTTTATTCGTCTTTTTAATGCAACCTTCCGAACCGGTATAAAGTCTGAGTCTAGTCAGACTTTTCAAAAGTGCCTGCGAAGGTCTATTTGAACAAATGATTTTGAATTTCTTAGAAACGCAGCCCACTTAATGTACACAATGAAAAACTAATCATTCATAAAAAAAATGATAATTTATATAACTAAAAAAAAAGATTAGAATTATGAAAAATCGTATTAATAATTAAAGTTTTAACTATAAAATGGTAGAAAATACCACCCCAGAGCACGAGTCGAGTAGACTGCGCTCGTAACAGGGGGTTTAAAACTACGTCATGCGTCAAAATGTTTTTTTTTTTTTTATGTTAAAATTGCATGATTTGTACCTATTCATTGGGTACTTTATATGTGGGTGTCGCTAGAATAAAAAGTCACTGAGTATAGTTAGTAATCAAAGAATTTAAAACGTCCAGAAGGATAGTCGCCTCTATGGGAACATGAAATAAACAAGCCAGAATTGACAGTATTTGACAGCCGTGCGCAGTACGAACTGAGAGCGATTTGCTCAGGGAGCCCCTCAAGCGGAGTGAAATTAAATGTCATGCTTTAGTAAGGCGGATTATCCATCTGGGTAGAGGCACGATGCCCTATGAAAATCTTTGTTAGTAATACACTTACATTATCCCTCCGAAGCTTCCAGTCTTCATTATTATTGTCGTAAGATTTTTGCGCGTTGCTCTCCGAGTAGGATGTTTCGTTGTCGTTATACTTGACCGTAGGGTTATTGTTGACTCGAGTGCGGGGTTCCGGTTCGATTACCGCGCTCACTGACGTTTCGTTCAATTCTTTACACCTGTTAACAGATAATGTATAACGATATCTTTACTATAGATAACCAATACAAACCAGCAAGATTTTTTGGCAAAAACTTCGCACAGGTAGCAGAGTAGTTTTAACAACGCGGCATGACTTTTTCCGACATCTTCAACAATCTTCGTCAAATTTCAGCCAATTTTCAAAAAACCATAATTATTTATACATTTTTTTTAGTAACTAAATGGGCTTGCGTATGGCCACTGACGACTATAAGGGACGAAGACGAAGCCTAAGATGAGACACGCTTACCCAGAAGGAACCTATTCACTCTGGCCTTGAAAGTCCCTAGGTTGTACGAGGCAGGAAACACAGACGCCGGAAGCAAGTTCCACTCCGTTGCAGTCCGCATTATAAACGAGGATGCAAATCACTCCGTCCTTTGGTGAAAACCGTATGAAAATACGTTCTGTAGTTTTTGAGTTTATCACGTTCAGACAGATAGACAGACGCAGCGGGGAGACTTGTTTTATAATATATAAGGATGATGTATCGCTATAATCAATAGAAGACAACCCTAGCGTCACAATAGAAAGAGATGCGCATTGAAGGTGAATATAATTTTACGCGCGCTCTGTACGAGGTGAATTCAACTTTATTGTGTAGTAGCAAGAATCGCTATTTACTTAAATATATTGTGCGGAGTGGGCTTTCTACACAGCCAGTCTAAATAAGAAGGGTACGGAGGGATTTTCGCTGTGTGCTTACCAAAAAACATCCAAACAATTTTAAGTGTTATTTAAATTGCATTTATCTTCGTAAAGTCTGGGATACTTCCATATTTGCATTTATAAATTACTGGATGAAGTGATTACCTTTCTAAGGACTGTGTAGCTTTATGCGAATTAGATTTTTCAGTCTCAGAACCAGTTGTCATACTCATTTCACGTCTCTTGTTGCGGCGTTCGATCGACATCTGAAAGTACGAAATATTTTATATATTCTATACTAGCTGTTCCCCGCGGTTTCACCAGCGTTCCCTGGATTAAAAGTAGCCTATAGAACTCAGGGATAATGTTGCTTCCTATTAGTGACCGAATTTTTCAAATACCAATGACAGCTCCAGATATTAGACAGTATAAACAAACAAACAAAAAACTCTGCCACTTTATTATATTATACTAGCTGTCCCCCACGGTTTCACCCGCGTTCCCGGGATAAAAAGTCCTTCTCCATACCATAGGCTATCTGCATGCCAAATTTCATGATGATCCGTTGAGTAGTTGAGGCGTGAAGGCGTAACAAACAAACAAACAAACTCACTTTCGCATTTATAATATTAGTAAAGAAGTAAGGATTAATAGCTGTTCCCCGCGGTTTCAACCAAGTTCCCGAGATATAAAGTAGCCTATAATACTCGGGTACAATGTAGCTTCCTATTGGTGAAAGAATTTTACTTTGACAACCTTGCGTACTTCTCCTTCAAACACTTTTACTTGTCGGCGAGCGCCCACTCGTCTTGGTGCCTCGTTGAGTTGGCTCGCTCGTTCACTAACGTCGCCCTCAACTCTTCTGTTTTTACGCACACAAATGTTTAATACTGGATTTGGACACTACAGTACCCGGCGATAAATATTGCACATCGACCTTTGGAAAGAGACAATCTGCTAATTTCGGCTTCGTAGAGCATTATCTCTGTCGCAAACTACCTATGTGACTTTTTGTCAGTCGTTGTTCAAGTGCGATAGAGTGCGGTCGCGTCCAGTTCAAAATATATATTTAGAGTTGTAACACCCCCCAATTTAAATAATTTATAGTTGTACTATGGCATCTTTAGGAAAAAGAGGGAAACCTTTACGTAAACATAATGTGAACATGTACACTTATAGAAAAATTGGTGTATTTTATACAAAGAATAAAAAGAATTATCAAAAGAAGCAAATAATAATTGTTTTTACAGCTCCTAATAGATACCGGACTGTTTGTATTTCATGCGACAGAGATAACGCTCTACGAAGCCGAAATTAGCCGATTGTCTCTTTCCAAAGGTCGATGTGCAATATTTATCTCCGGGTACTGTACGACCTTTAGAGTAACATCCATGCCCTACCCCCAACGTACCTTGACATCATGCTTCAACCTTGCGTACTTCTCCTTCAAGCACTTGTACTTGTCGGCGAGCACTTGCTTCTCTTGGTGCCTCGTTGAGTTGGCTCGCTCGTTCACTAACCTCGCCTCAACTCTTCTGCCTTTCCGCACACAAATGTTGATCCTGGATGGGAATGTAACCTACGACCGTCAGGGTAATCCATGTCCTACCCCCAACGTACCTTAACATCATGCTTCAACCTTGCGTACTTCTCCTTCAAGCACTTGTACTTGTCGGCGAGCGCTCGCTCGTCGTGGTGCCTCGTTGAGTTGGCTCGCTCGTTCACTGACCTCGCCTTCAACTCTTGTTTTTACGCACACAAATCCTGGATGGGAATGTAACCTACGACCTTCAGGGTAATCCATGTCCTACCCCCAACGTACCTTGACATCGTGCTTCAACCTTGCGTACTTCTCCTTCAAGCACTTGTACTTGTCGGCGAGCGCCCGCTCGTCGTGGTGCCTCGTTGAGTTGGCTCGCTCGTTCACTAACCTCGCCCTCAACTCCTCCAAGTGACACGCGTGTTGTGTTCGGAGACGTTCCACCTACAGAATTATTAAAAATGGCCTAATCAGAATCACCAGAGATCAGAATGTTTATGGGCAAATTCTGAACTAAAGGTCTTAGAGAAAAACGCTGAATATAAATAAATCGAAGCTTGTTTTCCAAATAGTTATTGCTGTATTTATTGCCGGCTCTTCTGAGCAAATGCAACCTGCCGAACTGGTATTAGTGGATATCCACCATAGATGTGTATCGAGTGTGAATGTGTCTTGGTGACAATAAGAAAAGTCTAAATAATACTCTAAGGGTGGATTAAGGGTGGAGAGTATTAGTTAGACTTTTCATAAGTGCCAGTTAAATATTTTTTTTTTTTTTTATTGAATTTTGTTTTTTTTTTTTCAAACTAAACTGCTTCATATTCTATATATCGTATCATTATCGTGTTATTTCAGTACAAAAGGACCGGTCCTAAGTCCTTGAAATCCTAAAAGCAATGTTACAATTCATTCATATCTAAACTCACCTCAGCTCTATAATCGTGTCGCAAATCCGTGACTCTAGTTGTATGTTCTTCCCTCAACGACTCTACCGTAGCTCTGTTCTCTTCTATCATCCTCCCTCTCTCTCTACACAAGTTAGCTTTCAGTTGCTCCCGAAGGTCCGAGAGGGCGCGTTCATTTTCTGTTTCAAAATTAGTATTCGTTTTTAAGAGGGACGGGTTTTGCCGTTATTTGGCTGCGGTATTCTGTAAGGTGGAGGTACTTCCCCAGTCGAGCTAGTAATATGTTATATATGTAGTATGCTTTACCTCCCGAATCTTAATTTTAACTTTTTTTAGTAGCCTATGGACGCTTGCAACACCAGGGGTATCAATCGCGCGTTGCCGACCCTGAAGAAATATCTTCACACCCTTTTTGAAGAACCCCATGCTGTACTCCATTGGGAAAACCTCGGCGGGGAGCTCATTCCACAGTCCGAGCGTCCGCGGAATAAAACTCCTTTTAGACCGCACAGTTCGAAACAATTCTGGTTTCAATGTGTGAGGATGGATTCCCCGTCGATGGCGAAAGTTGCGATGGTGGAAGTAGCCGTGGGCGTCAAGTCGGACAATTCTTTAGAACACTCTCCGTTGTATAATTCATTAAAATAAGTTATAATCAATCTAATATTACAATCAAGTGCTAGGAGACTAGTCGGCGATGTTTCGCTAAATGAGGCGTAATTAACGAGCCTTGAACATCCGCGTAAGGTTTGGTGTTTGTCGGTCTTCTATAGGATATATTTTGGAGAGTGTGCTACAGTATTGTTCAATCTAATTCCTCGATCCCCATTTCTTCAACAAACACAAGACGCCGAGAGAATTTCCACCCATACGTTGTCGACATCCCGCGTACCCGGACACAACGCTTCGCTTCATCGTTTCTTATACGAACAGCAAAGGAGTGGAACTCTCTTCTGGGATCTGTGTTTCCCGACACCTACAACCTAAATGTATTCAAGGCCAGAGTGAATAGGCTTTTTCTGGGTAAGCGTACATCCTCGGCCTCGTCATAACTCCTCATGTCAGTTGAAGGTCAAACGCAAGCCCATTTAACATTAAAAAAAAAAGTTATAAAAAAAAGTCAAACCTACCAATTTCCAAGTGTTGCCGTTGTTCAACCAATCTCGCTCGGTATTCATCTCTCAAGTTGCTCATGGTATCCGCGTGTTGTCTCTCCGCCGTGTCGGCGTCGCGTCGGTGCCGCTCCGCGAACTGTGCCGCACATGTCATGGCCGCTTGCTGATGATTTCGTTCCGCTGTCGTTAGAGCCTGTTGAAAAGATAATCATCCATTCATGATTGATCAGAATTAGAGGGACTTTTTGGCGGTGTCCGCGTAAGGACGATGCTCTTATAAATACAACATGTAACGGAAACGGGTATATCTATCTGAAAGAGGAGAAGTCTTCTCCTCTTTCAACCTGATGTAGTCTTCTCCGAGAAGACTACATCAGGTTTAGGCTCTCTATAAAAAGTTTTAGCTCAAAATTATTCGGAATTTCATCAAAATTTTTTGCTTCCAAGTTTATCGAATTAAAATCATATACAACTTGTCACCGCTCAATGAGGGTTTGCATCTTTTGACGTCACGTGCTAATATTATCATAAAATGTACTCTTTCGCGATCTGTGCGCCTAGTAACAAAAGAAGTCGTGTACTAAAACTTAAATGGATGTACTGGCAAAGCAGCATATCCATTTATTTATTTATTAGGTCTGCCAACATATATTACACTTCTTAAAGTACATAACATTATGAAAATCAACACTATCATAGTGTAAATACAATTAAAGGCAAACACAGCATATTATTAAACTAAACTAATTAGTTGGTATGGAAAACATTCCATAAAAGCATAAATGCAGTCCGTCTGTCTAGACCCTTAAACGCTAGATAAATCCTTATAAAATTTGGTTGCCATAAAATAAAGTAACAAGCTCTCCTTAAAAAAAAGGAGGAAAAAAATAGGTTGCATATCGGTCATTCGCGGATAGAAATGAGACAGACATATTTTACATGTGGGATTTACTGGATCCAGTTGGACTGGTCACCTGTATAGAATAACTGAGAGAGGTATCTAGAAAGAAAGAGAAGAAAGAAAGAAAAAGATTTATTCTGGACAACACACAACATTACATTAGACTGTAGAAATTACAAAAAACAAGAATTAAAAAAAACAAACAGAACCAATTAAAAACTATACAAAAAATGCAATGTTGCGTGATGCCAGGAATAGGTCTCGACTCAGCAATATGCTCAGGTTAGTCGTAAGTATAAGTATACTGCCTTACCTCCTCCATTTCTCGACGGTGCCGCTCTGCTTGCTCACTCAATCTCATTCTCTTTTCCATCAAAAACTTCTCCTCAGCTTCCTTCAGCTCTTCTTGTAACTCCGCTCTCATTCTGCGCTCTCTTGTCGACCATTCCACTCTTAAGCTCTCCAACTCTTTCTGTAACGACAACTCCAGTCTTCTCCTCTCATCTCCTTTATTTCTCTCTATAAAATCTCTCGTTCCCATATCAGGTATTAATGGACTCTTAACGGGCTTTGGAGTGGTATCTTCTTGGGTTTCAAACTGGTATACCACAACAACATTGTCAGAGCTAGATTTCCCTTGGGATAATATCACGCCATCTAATCTAGGACTTGCTAAACCTTTGCCTAGGCTTGAAGCCGAATCTGAAGACTTAATCGGAGGTGCTAAACCGGTTTTATTTAAAGGTTTAAAAGAAGATAATGGACTCCAAGGTTTTGAATAGTCTAGTCTTGGTGATCTGAATTCCGAACCTAAACTAGGTGTTGGTGATACTTTTAATTGTGGACTTTTTACACTAATTGAGTTTATCGAATCCGTATCTCTGACGGAAGTCTTTTTGGAGTCTTCCGAATCAGATTTTTGTAGGAAATCTAAATTAGGAACTTTGATTTGTGGTATATTGTCTTGTATACGTGGGGATTTGTTTTCTATTGCATTTGGTGATTCTTCTAAATCTTTTAGGCTTTCCATGTCATCTTTAGTAACAATTTCATCTGATTTTTTTTCTTTATGCGCATCAAAAGAGTCGTCTAAGTCGTTAAGGTCTAAATTAGCAAATTCTCTTTCGGGTGAATCTATTGATGTCTCTGATTCGATGCTTTCCATTAGGTTTATTGATATCTTACTCTTTAGCGGGATCATTGGTGATCTGTTAAAAAAAATAGATTCAGCAAGTACATACATATCGTCAGTCAAAAAATTACAAAACTTAACCTTGAACTCATCCGTATCAGTTAAAATAAAATAAAATATTGTAGAAGAACACGACTTGCCTATTATTGTTTATATGTATTGTTGAAAATGCAATTTTTCTCAAATAGGTGTTTTATAAGGTCTCATCATCATCGTCAGCCTATAATGTCCCACTGCTGAGCACAGGCCTCCTTTCACAAATCAGGGTGAAAGGGAATGGGCAGATACTCCACCACGCGTGCCCACTGCGGATTGGTGGAGGTAGGCTAGTAGTCAACCTACTGTTGGAATTTTTCAAGCCGTCTAGGAGGCATCCAAATAGCTTAACGACGATCACAATTAAGTGATAACCGGGACCAACGGCTTTACGTGCCTTCCGAATACGGAAACGCTGGTTATGAAATACCACTAGACAGTCACCCATCCAGGTACCGACAACGACAGACGTAGCTTAACTTTGCCGATCGATTAAGAACGGCTAATCATGCTACACCACGAGCGATTATAAGGTCTACTTCAAGATATATTGGGTGGAACAGTATGGCTGACATTTACGAACATAATGGATTCTGTACTACATGTTACCTTAAGAAACTGCTGATATTTCTCTCAATAGAGTAGCTCGAGTATACTTACAGGGGCAGTGAACAAGTTTTTCATAGACAATCAAAAGTTTTACCCAAATGTATGGTACAGACGTTTTTCAAAAAAAAAAAATCATAACCAGATTACTGGTTAGATTATATGTTTTAAAAACCAAAAATAAAAAATAAATATATTACATAATATTAAACAACATTTCCTACCTCGGTCTATCCTTGTCAATAAATACAGGCTCTTCAAGATGTGTAGACGAAGTCTCAATATCACCCGGACGGACTAGATCAGAGATCTTTTGGAAATTCTTCTGGAATAGATCCGGTTTGATATAATCTGCCGCCGGTGGACGTAGTATACGACGTCTGGGAGACGTGCCACGGTCGCTTTCTGTAATTATATGGGTAATCTATGGTATTTTACAACTTGAAAAATGGTCCATAAATATCTAATAAACATCCTGGGACATTCCTCACACACGGTCATCTGATCCCAAACTAAGCAGAGCTTGTACTATGGAAACCAGATAACTGATATAATACATATACTACTTTTTGTTTGTAAATACATACTTAATATACATAATTACACCCAGACTCAGGACATACAGACATGTTCATGCACACAAATGTATGTCCTGTGTGGGAATCGAATCCACAACCTGCGGCGCTATAGGTTAAGACTCCACGTCTTAACCAACTGCGCCAACAGGCCCGTCAAAAACCCGTCGTGGTAGATAGTTAGCCGTTACTTTTGAACAGATCTTTAATATTTTAAATATTTCAGTAAAATGGTCTAAAGGTCTAATGGTCTACTTACATAGTTAAAAACTTACCTAAAGATTCCCTCTCGGACCCCGACATACTTTTCCCTTCCCTCGGACTATCGACCGGGCGCGGCGGTAAAGGCGGCCGGGCGATTAGCGGCGACAACACTATGGGATTCAAAGGCACATTCGGTGATGAAACCGGTGATGAGATCAACGGTGATGGCAGTGATCTAGTTGGTGCTGCACTGATGATGGAGCTCTGACCATCGTTCAGTTCTGAGGAGCTGTTCGAACCGGGGCTTATTGTCGTTTCCTGCACGTTTTCCAGTTTGAATCTGAAAGTTTTTCTTAATTACTGACAGGTCTATAATCTCACGAAGTCATGTGGAAGTACAGCACACGAAACCAGGAAGGGAAATGATACAAATTGGGTCTAAAGTGTATGAATAGGTACAAGATGAACCGTTATTTATTTAATTTTATATGGTAACGTTCTAACTTACGATTTTGGTGCCTTAAAAATTATTAACCAATTGACTAAAAGTTTGTCGTGTGGATTGTGTGCACACAATTTTAGTCAACTTACCTTAACCAGTAATTTAACTTGAATTTCTTTACTACTTAAGTACCTAGTTACCTCATTGGCTCGCGGTAAAAATATAACAATGACATCAATTGTTATAATAGGATGCGCGTCTCTCGCAAGAACCGACGGGTTAAGTAGTAAAGAAATTCATTTTTCAAAACGGTTGCGGAATTTCGGAGATAAAGACTTCATAACTATTTTAACCAATCGGGGATACATAAAACTTTTTACGTTTATACAAGTCAAATTAAGTGATACCTGACACTCTTCCTGTCCTCATCAAAGCTGGAGGTCTGCCTTGGTCTGCCCAGTACAATACTCTCCGTTCTTCTATACAATGAGTCTGCAATTTTTTCCCTCAGTATGCCTTTAGGTGGATCGCTCTTTGTCATTGAGTCTAAAGGCAAAGATTTCTCAGTTTCTGGACTTGGCAGGTCAGATTTTGCAAACTTTAGGAACATACTGCCTTTTCCTGAAATTAAGGAAGACGTCATCACATGTTTTCCCTGGAAAATGTTCATGGATTTTTTTTAATAGTGGGCCATGGTCGCCATGGAACTTACCAGATAGAGGCAACCCTTTATCAGATTTCGCCGAAGAAATTAATGGACTGAAATTCTCTTCCTCAGGACTATTTAACACATGCATCTTCAGATCTATAATCTCAGATTGTTGCTTAAACAGCATCTTCGGTCGTTCGAAAGTAGTCGGCCGACTCAGCAAATCTCTATCGGAAGTATTTCTCATTAGACTAGGTTTGCCCGAAAGTGAACCGTCCACGCTACGTCTTAGAGGCGATATTCGAAGGTCTCCTAGTTTTTTGTCCAGTCTTGCTAAAGGTGAGACAGGGGGGCGACCGATAGGTGTTAATCTTCTCGGGCCTGTTAACGTTAATGGGTTGTCCTTGACGTCTGATGCATGGTTTTCTCCGCTGTCTGTACTTAGGTCATCGTCGTCACTTTCGACTTTCGTTTCGACGCGTTCGAGGTGCTTCGTATTTTCTTCAGATGTGGGGAGTTCCTTTAAACGAAAGATGGGAATGGGCATTTGCAGTCAATATTGAGAATCGCATATTTTAAAACCCTATACCCAAATCATTTAAGTTCTGAACATGTTGTTACCTGAACAGAAGCACAAGTGTCATCCTGCATGGAAGCATCTCGAGCACGTTTCACGAGCTCTCTGTATACGTTATCGAGGGGATGATCCCACTGCGTCTTTTTCGTCTCTTCATTGTAGTAGTAGTGAGTTTGCAGCTTCTCATCTAAGCTGGTATTTTAAGTTAATTTAAATTAAGATTTCGGCCTAAAATATTATCCCCGTTACTTATAAAACTTTATTTAACTAATATGCAGTTTAAACGATCACTTAAATAACGTCACTCTATTGTTATTGGCAAATAATATGACATTATTTACGTGACCATTTAATCAGTATATTAGTTAAATAGCGCTTTATGAGTAAGGGGGTATGACATTAAGGGTAAACATCAGTTACGAGGCGGGAAATTTCATTTTTTTCGACCACATTCATACCACAATGTGCCAGCCAAATGAATTTCTACTGTCGCTAATCACTGAAATCTATCCATATTGTTCTACGAGGGTAAAAAAAAAAACTCGAAAAGCCTCGTAAGTTATGTTTAACCTTAAAAAGAAACTGGAAATAAATTGGAGAATATCCGTAGGAGTAATTATATGATGGCTTCGTAAAATAATTGGACTGTTTTACAAAAAACTTAAACCGACTTCAAAGTACACTAAGAAGTAATGAAATCCTGATCTGATGATAATGGGACCAAACGGGAAGTATACCCTTCCAGACAAAAAAAGAATTTTCCAAATCGGTTAAAACTTGTTTTATGTTTCGTAGAAGGGACAAATTCAAACTAAGGGTCAGCTCACACAAAGACGGACGCGACGGACGATGCGTTTTAACCGACGAAAAAACGGAGCAGGTTTACAAGTCGACGCGTATTTTTTTTTTTTAAGATAGCGTTACATCATAGGACTTTTTTTAATACAGAAAAAGGTACAAATTTCAGTGAGAGAATCCGAATCGAATTCAGTCGAATACACATCACGGCGTATACGTCGACGCAGCGTTTCTTCGCCGGTAGAAGAGTCGTAATAGAGCCTGCTTAGCCCGTGCTGGAAGCTAATTTGACGCAACTTCACGACGAGACTCGCGGCGTCAGACTGCGCGGGGCGAAACGATTAGCCTCTTCACGCACCGTCACATCGCGTCGTGTATCAGTGTGAACTAATCCTTAAATTTTACCTCTTATTACCGAAAAAACGATCTGCTCTTAGCTTACAGAATACCACAGCCAAATAACTTAATGTTGTGTTCCTACACTTGAGTAAGGTCACCAGAAGTGTCCAGAGGGATGTAGCAACTGTTGCAAATATCCATATGGATACAGTAACCGCTTACCACCACGAGGGCCGAATGCTTTCTTACCAAGTAGAATTAGAAAAGAAAGTTTTTTTTATGAATTTTAAGACCACAATGTAAGGTCAGTTCACACCGAGAAGAAGCAAATTTTTCGATGCGCTGCCAGGCAGCGTGACGCCGCGGCACGTACTCTAATTCAGGGGTTCCTAAACTTTCAAGAGAACGGAACACCAACCAAATACCTTTTATTTTATAGAACCCCATATCAAATGATTACAAAATAAAATCAACAATTGAATTTATACAAGAAAATTTTAGCGCTATTTCAAAATAATATTTGTAACCGTGCAATACCACAGTCTCACTCTTGTGTCGGGTCTCGTCTCGGTGTGAGCTGACCCTTACTATGGTTTATGTGGCCAAAATTATAAGCATGGAACAGTCAATCCAGTGCAGCTAGACACCTTATGGCTTGTATTACAATAATGGATTAAAAGATCTAGACCAGCAATAGCCATAAACATTGACATAAAACTTTTATGTATGTGCAAAAACATAAATAAAATTACTTACTAAGCTTTCCATGGTGGTGGCAGTGCTTGCATGAGCCCATCTCGAGCCAGGGGCAAGAGGTGGCTCTCGCTATCAGGATCAATGCCCAGCTGCTGAGCATATTCAGAGATTTCTGGAAGAAGTACAACTATTGGTGTAACAATCATCAATATGAACATAGTATCTATTGAATATGCTAGCTATTGCCAGGCTGTGTCATCCATATTCTAAAGGGATAAAGCAATGTATATCTGGTTAAATAAATAACAAAACTGATGTTTAAAATATTTTTTCTTCTTTTATACCAAAAAATAGGGTATAATCAGTACAAGTAATAGAAGCCTTTGGCATAGTTACTGTTTGTTTTTTTGTTAAAGCTGCTTTAAATCAGTCTACCAATAAAAACTACTTATTTATGATCGATTACCCATACTAAAACATTAAAATGTAGAATTCAAGATAAAGAAGCAAAAATCAGGAAATTCTAACTCATAAAACACCCTACACTACGCTCGAACAATACATATTTTTGTCATTTACTACTGAACTCGCTTAAACATTACTGTATTAACAAAATTATCTCGGGGTATAGCTTCTACTCCATGTACAGAATACATCATAATTTTTCCTGAACGGTAAAAACAGTCATTCGGTATATTTTGTCTAATAATTTTTTGCTGAATAATTTACTTTTGGGTAAGTACTTAATTGAAACGTATATAAAAAATTATACACCTACATACTTAGATAACATTTTAAGAAAAAAATTATAAGCTTTTTTGTTCTGTAATTGACTCTATTTTGAGGCTCTAGTAGCCTACAATTAAATAATAAATAAATAAATAATAAATTTATTTTCTTTCTCCTTACAAACTAGTTTAACAATTCACACAATAAACATGGTTTAAAGTTTAAAAAATAACAAAGCGTGTAGGAGAAACTGGTATCCAAGCTAAGCCGGAGCCTGTCAGTAAATTATCAGCAGTTGTTGTACAATGTATTAATTTTTCAAAGTTTTCACTAAATAAATTCCAATCTCTCTGCTCTTTCTCACAGCCCTTCCCATAAAGAATAGATAGATCAAAGTTATCTGAATAAAATAAATTATAATTTAATTTTATATTTGATCCCAATAATAATAGTTCATAAATTAAGCTAAAGGGGAAAAGATTAACTCACGCAAACAAAACAGAAATGATGAGAAAAGCCTTCACACATGAAAATAAAATTGGTATCAATTACGCGCATAAACAAGAATAAATTACGCACCATTACGTCGTATCAGAAAAACAAAACCATTTCACTAATTGAAATGATATATAAATTATTATTTCCAGAAAAATAAATTAATTACAAACCCTCTGCAGATGGTTGACTATTTTCGTCGAAAATTTCACGGCAAGCTACAGCCGATGGCGAATTCATTTTGCAGACACATTGTTCTATTTCGTACTGTGAAAATATTGTTTATCGTAACTTAAAAATAAGTGATTTATTTTCATTAAATTCATTTTACATTCAGAGCTTGCGACAAATCCCTTTTCTTCACAAAAAATTCAATTGCCTCTCCCTATGGCCTCTCCGTCTGAAAACTGTCTGTCTGTCAGTCAGAGTCAGATCCAGTGCTGCCAACTCAAATTTTAAAAGAGAGAAAGATCACCTCTGAAAAAAAGCTAAAAAACCGGCCAAGTGCGAGTCAGACTCGCGCACCGAGGGTTCCGTACAAACCTGTAGCTATATAAGTAAATGGTAGTATAGACCTGAGTATTTGATATGAATTTCAATTAATGACGTATTTTAAAAAAAATCTACTCACTAGATCTCGTTCAAATCTTCGGTAAATTTTCGGTGGAAGTTTGCATCGTAATGTACATCATATATTTTTTTTAGATTTATCATTCTATTATTTTAGAAGTTACAGGGGGGGGACACACATTTTACCACTTTGGAAGTGTCCCTCGCGCAAACTATTCAGTTTAGAAAAAAAATATATTAAAAACCTCAATATCATTTTTGAAGACCATCCTATCCATAGACACGCCACACTTATGGGTTTTATTTAAAAAAATAAATGAGTTTCAGTTCTATGTATGGGGAACCCCCAATATTCATTGTTTTTTTCTATTTTTGGGTGAAAATCTTAAAGCGCTTCAAAGAATACATTTACTTAATAAGTTTCAACATTATAGTTCTTATAGTTTCGGAAAAAAGTGGCTGTGACATACGGACGGACAGACAAACAGACAGACAGACAAACAGACAGACAGACATGACGAATCTATAAGGGTTCCGTTTTTTGCCATTTGGCTACGGAACCCTAAAATGAGCTATATTGCAAAATTCACTCGTTTCGATTTGGTGAAGATTTGGAATTTGTACATCCACCTCAACGGGCATTTTATAATACTAAACTGCAGATATTGGAATTGGAACAACAAAAAATCAAAGCTAAATATGAAAGGCCCTTTCATTCGCCTAAAGGGGTCACCCGCCTGTATGGGCATCAATTTCGGGTAGAGGAATAATTGAGCCCTATTTCTTATTTTTTATTCGTCTGTGCCCATTTCATTGAAGATTTTCAAGGCCGTACCTGACTGAACATAACTGTTAACTCTACTAAGTATGTAAAAATGTTACGGGCACCACGGCTACAGGAATTTACTGGATACAATTGAAATACGTGTTTGCATGTAGCAAGACGGAGCCATTTGCCACACCTCTAAATGTACCGTGCCTTTAACGAGTTCCTGCTGGTAGTTAAAGGGATGTTCCTATAAAAGCTGATTTCTAAGAAGGGAGACATCCCGTGGCCACGCAGTGGTCCTGATATGACGCCAGCAGATTTTTTGCTTTTTTTTTATGAATGTTTTTTTTTTTATTTATTTATTAGATTCATGGCCGTATAAAAATTCTGCTTCATTTAATATCCTATTTCGACTAAATAGCAATGGTGCCGAGACAAAATACTAAACACGTGAGTGCGTAGCAAACTAAAAAAGTTTGGGAGCCCCTGGTGTAGTGAAATTACGAATATTCTATTCTTCATCCCCCTTATTACAAAACATGGTTTAAAGTAAAGCCAGGTTTTACTGTCATTTGGTCACTTTCTAACGTCATATAATAAAAAGGGACGAGGCTATTTTAAAACCTGGTTTTCCTTTAAACCATGTTTTGTAATAAGGTGCCATATGTTTGTGCGAATATTTTAAAAAAATTGCACGCACATATCATGTAACAGTTAGTATGTACATGAAAAAACCATTGGACGTAAGCCTGTGGGGTAGGTATTATTGAATAGATGGAGGGACTGATCGACGGATAGCAAAAAAACATATCCTTTTCTTCAATTTATTATATTTGAAGTCTGTCAAAATTTTGAGAAATTCATTGAATGGCCGGTTTTATATCAGCATCTACTGATTTCTGGAATCTGATCTATGGTCCCTCTCTATACCTATTAGTGCGTTCGAATTGGAGTGATGTCGTTTTTAACAGTTTCAAAATGGGCATTATATGTGAATCCAAAACACACAGCATTTTATGAAGAAGCATCTACAGATATTTACCATATTAAGCATGAAATTGTATACTTTACCTCTTCTCTCTTATATTACCTGTCTCTTTCACGCACAGCAGAGCGCGACATGTACCTGAACTGGAGCGCACCTGTGAACTCATAGCATCTAAATATTTGCCGCTGAAAGCATACAAATTTTTTTCGTACTATTTTTTATTAAATAATAGTGATTATTTCTTCGATTTCAAGTAAAAAATCTCTAGTTTGTGTCAAGATAGAGTTATTGTAAAAGAATGAGAGATCATTCTATGTTAAAATACCGAAGATTCTGCGGGTAAGAACGGTGTTTATGTAGGGTCGGAGGTTGCTATTTCAGTAAAAAGCAACCGACTCGAAGCCGCACTGGTGTCTCCAGGTATTGAAGGCATCTTCTTCATCTTCGGAAGATGAGGAGGGCAAACCCTTACCACCTCTAAATGGACGCCGTAAGTAAAATCAACTTGACACACAACAATTGACTCTATAATGAATAAAGTTAAATATTTCCGGAATTTTGGCTCAATTACCGTAGAAGATTACTTCCACCACATAAAATTCGTATTTGAGTCTGCAGAACCCAGTAACCAAGTTGAACAATTAACTTTTCCAGCCTCCTTACTTAGTTAATCATTGTATGAGAACACTATTTTCAATCAGGTAATTAAAATTCTCACTTTGAAGAAAAGAGGGAATTCCCTCTGCGAAGAAGTAGAGGCTTGAAAAGGTTAAATCAACTTCAGCATGTTGATATACAAATGTGGAGAGGCAAACGGTACAAGTCTTTATCTAGGATTATTCAGCTACACCAAGTTTTGTTGCATTAAAAATTAAGCAAGAATTAAGCCATTTTTACAAAATAAAAAGATGTTTTAGCTTCTGCTGAATATATGTCAACAGCTTTGACTAATAATTAAGTACGGGAAGAAAAACAGGAACTTTTAAAGCAGGGTTTGTAGGATCTCATTAAACTAGGGTGCAAGAACCCAAATGACTGTTTGAAAAGATGTCTGGGCTACTGGGACCAGACTCCAATTGATAAGTGCATAGACAAAATAATACAATTTATTTGTGGCAGAAGGTAAGTAAATTATAGTCAAATGTTAAAAGTCCTTTTGTGGGACTTTCCTACAGGTGCCAATTACCTTTCTTTCAGTCACATGAAGATTCCCAGAGATGGTTGAATAAACCAGAATTTAATAAGGTACAAGATGTCCCTTGTTCTTTATTATATTGAACTGTGTCCAGTTACATTAGATCCTCTACATATTACAAACATAATAGATAGAGATAAATTACTAAGGCCTCATAAGGCCTCCCACTAACATAACATAATAAAACAATGCCTAGCAAAATCAGAAACAATATGAAAATATATTAAGCAACCTAGCATTCGGAGGAGGATGCTTGAAGCACCATGCACAGGCATGGGAGGAGCTTGGTGCAAACCAATTTATTTTAAACATCATTACTTGTAGTCGCAGTCCTTTCATAACAAAACTCCTATATTTAAAACCCCTTTTTACTAAGGAAGTTCAACAAAAGGATTCCTATAGAAATAACATTAGTAAAAGATAATAATAATAATTATAATAATCTAATTGAGGACTTACAAGAAAAAGTATTTTTGTAAGTGCAAAAAAACTGGGGGGGGGGAGAGTGTATACCATATTCGACCAATGAGTTTTCACTCAACAGACTAGTAACCAGGCATTTCTAGACAGTGTCTTATACAGATGTGGCCGAATTCTTAGAGGAAAACAATTTGATGGCAAGAATAGACCTGCAACAGGCCTATTTTTATTCAACAATAGCAGAGTCACACCATCAATTCCTAAGGGTTTACTATAAGAACCAAGTACTAGCCAGTACTTTTGCAAAGGATCACAGAGATCTTGCATACAACGGGAGTATTAGTAAATAAGAATCTTACTTAGACTACATCCTAGTCAATCAGGACAGAGGCTGGCTACAGAATCAGGTCTCGGAGACTTTCAATATTCTAAAAGTTCTAGGTTGCCATCTCAATTACCAGAAGTCTGTCACAACACATTTGCAAGAGCAGGAACATTTGTGAAACACATGCCTTTTGTGAAACACCAATAGGTGCACTCCAAAGAAAAGGGAACTGTGCTATAAGACAATAGACATACCAAGTACAAGAGAGTGACCCAGACTTTACTAGGACTCCTCAATTTTACAATCATTACTACCCCAGGAGGGTACTAACGGCTAACACAATGGTTCTTGAGAAGCTTCACTCCTCAAAAAATAAGAGAGAATTGTCTCCTCCAGCATCAGGAACTATGATGGTGGCAGATTGTCATAACTCACAGTTTAGTAGCACTGCACAGGAAAGAGGAGACACAATTCTTAACCACAGACGCAGCGGATGCGAGCTGGGGTACTCACCACAATGAGAGGTAACTAAAAGGCAAATGGTGTGCTCACTACAGGTTGTGGCACTTAAATGTAAACAACTGTTTGTGGTGTACAAATTTTTATGATGCGTTAGGTTCTCACCAATAGTTTCTCATATTCTAGTACAATACGACAAGACGCCCGAAGCGCATATAGGAAACAAGGGCGGCCTTGCAGTCCCTAGTCTTATTGAAATTAACGACAAAGCTCGCAGAGCTCACTGAAGTGCTAAATATATCGCTCTTGGCGGCGTACCTCTCGGGGAGATACAACGGCATAGCCGACCGCCTGTCCAGAAGCCGACAAGTGCCGGAACGGCACTTGTTGCCCCCGGCCTCGGGGGCCGTATTCAGAATTTGGGGCGTACCAAGTATGAACCTATTCGCGCCAAAGGAAGCCGATCACCTCTCCCAGAACCGACCAGTGCCGTAATGGCACTTGTTGCCCCCGGCCTCGGGGGCCGTATTCAGAACTTGGGGCGTACAAAGTAGGGACCTATTCGCGCTAAAGGAAGCCGATCACCTCTCCCAGAACCAACCTGTGTCGTAATGGCACTTGTTGCCCCCGGCCTCGGGGGCCGTACTCAGAATTTGGGGCGTCACAAGTATCGAGCTATTCGTGCCAAAAGAAGCCGATCTCCTGTACAGAAATCGACCAGTGCCGGAATGGCATATGTTGCCCCGGCCTCGGAGGCCGTACTCAGAATATGGGGCATACCAAACATCGACCTATTCGCGTCAAAAGAATCTGCAGTTGTAGACATTACAGGGGACTCCAGGAGATGGGTCAGCCCATAGAAATATCATAAGTATGGTCAGCCATTTTATTTTTATTAATTTTTATATTACGACGCGTTCAGTCAACCTTCTTGGAAGTTTGCGTTGGCATGAGTATTTCCACCATCCAATATAATGCCACTGGTGCTGCCCCACGTAAACTCCGCGACAGGGATGATAACTACTTTATTGCCTTTAGAGAGCTTTAGTGTCAAGCAAGTTTTTCTTGCATCCAAGATCATAGTAGATCTTTGTATGATGATATTGTAAAGCTTCTTTTCAGGAGATTTAATTTTCCATTACTGTGTCGTGAGATGTTAGGTATGTTTTATCTTGATACTGGTTCTGCTAGAACCTTCTGATTAGTTAGCCTAGATCAGTCAGATGCCAGGTTTCTAGATAAGTTACAGCTTATGGACAAACTGGCATATAGATTATACTCCTACATAGAGGAGCAATATTCACTTATTCAGCTAGTAATAGGGTCCTGTTTGGCACCCTTTGGGTACGGAACCCTAAAAATTTCATAGTACTAAGAATTACACAAAGACAAATTCTTTGTATATTGTTTTGAAAGCTATATAAACCGCAGACAAAAAAGATTTATGTCTGTGATATAAGCCCACCAGAGAAGGAAGCACCCATGTGGAAACAGAACTGCTTTTTGACTGACTTAATAATACTCTGATCAACCAAATATTGTTTGATACTGTTAGATGAAGAACAACAATGCCTTCATTTCAAGGAATTCATGACATAATTCATGACTTTCAGAGTTGTCTAATGATAGTTGATGATGATGACATTAATAAGTAGAATAATATATAGGCCAAAATTTGGCTCAAAAACAGACAGTGCTGATAAAGACCAATCGGGTTGGTTATTGTAACAGCACCTGCACATGCCCGGTACAAAATAAAAAGCAGAGATGATAAAGAGACATAAACATTTTTATATCATTGATGGGCACACTTAAATCAGCTACTCAAACTATGATAGCAAGTGAGATTAAAAGCTGGTATAAATGCTTCACCAGGCAGTGTGCGACTAACAATCTTTAGAATCTCGCTCTAGAAGCTTTTTAGAAACTAGATCATTAGAAGAGAATCCTACTGTCGTGCCATAGATAGAAAAATAGAGTTTAGTCCAATTAAAAATAATAAGGATAAACTTTTAGATAATTGTTAGATTTTTTGTATTACAATTTTCTTTTAAATTATTAATACTGCATACTTGATGTATGTTATTTTGATCTTGGAATGATTTCTAAGTAATTAATATATATTTTTTTTTTTAATCTTAAGATATCTTAGTAGAATACTTATCAAGTATTTTCTTAGGGTACCTACTAATAATTTTAATTCATGAGGCTTTGCTTCAAGAAGTTTCCTTAAGTTTTTGATAAGGTATTTACATAATAAAATAAGATGTTTATACAAACATTACTTGTAATTTGAGATATTGAATTTATAACTTTGTCCTTTATTATCATTAATTAAAGGACATTTAAAGATATATTATTAGATATAATAATAATGAATACATGAATGAATATGCATAATTTATTATAACATTGAGAGCATATTTAAATTTATTTATTTTCACATAGCGTTTGTATGTACTCTTTCACCAGCAGATAACAAACAAGTCTTCATAAAATGCTGTGTGTTTTGGATTCACATATAATAAGACTGTTTTGCACTCCAACAAAACAGTTATTATGTGTGTGAAAAAACACACAGCATTGGAGCAAGGCTCTTGCCGGTGATGAATGGAAGACTATGAGTTCACAGGTGCGCTCCAGTTCAGGTACATGTCGCGCTCTGCTGTGCGTGAAAGAGACAGGTAATATAAGAGAGAAGAGGTAAAGTATACAATTTCATGCTTAATATGGTAAATATCTGTAGATGCTTCTTCATAAAATGCTGTGTGTTTTTTCACACACATAATAACTGTTTTGTTGGAGTGCAAAACAGTCTTATTTTTGTTCGGGCGTTCGAATTGGTAAATTTCAACAATTTTGCAACTTTTGCCACAAACGATATTTCCCAAATCGAACGATTAGATACAAAAATGACATTTCCATGCTGATCGCCTGCTTGTCACTTGTCTCAACCTACCTTTTTCCTTCAGTTAATCATTAAACAAAGTTAATCTAACAAATTATTCTCTTACCTGTTAGTATTTCTATAAAATTTTATAATAAAAATTAGAATTTTCGCTTCCCGTATGCATTTTCCGAAACTTATCTGTCAGATTCAAAGATGTCAAAATATGATCACAAACGACCCTGCCTCGGAGGTGGGTCAAAATTTGCAGTTCACGATGTCGTTTTTAACTGTTTCCAAGCAAAACGAACGGTGAACGAAAACTGTTCAAAACGCCAATTTCGCCCACAACTTTCCAAATCGAACGCCAGTTGTGATCGTTTTTGGCATTTTGGACTGTTATTTTTGCTACCATACCCCAATTCGAACGCACCTTATAGCTACGCTCTATCTCGAATTTGACATGTCATGGAAGCGCGTTCAGTAACTATGAAAATATTATTTTTATAATATTTAATGTTATAAACTGCAAATATATTTTTACCTAGAGCAATAAATATTTTTCCTTTGTCTAAATAAAATCAAATACTTATCTAAAAGTTCCTAAAAGTATATGTAATATAGATAAACTATTTAAAATAAGAGATTTATTTATAGTTTATCAAGTGAAATATCAGAAATTGAGTTGAACTGACCTAATTTTACTTTCTGAACGTAGCTATCAAGCAGCAAGCAAAACAACCTCAATCAGTGAAATTAGTTAATTTTCTGTGAAATTGTAAATTAAAAGTTAAAATAATGGCCTCAGTGAAAGATGTAGCTACGCTCTACCAAAACTTGAAAACTGAGTGGGCAAAGAAGCCAAGGAAATTAGATAAATGTGGTGAATTACTGAATAAAATAAAGGTATGTAAACCCTTGAGATGACTTGACAAAAACCTTAACTTTGCATTTTGCATGAAGATTATGAGATAATAAATTATTTTCAGGTCGCGCTCACTCAATTAACGTTCTTACCGAGTAATAATGCTGCGGCAAATCAGAAAGAATTGATATTGGCTCGGGACGTGTTAGAAATCGGCGCTCAATGGGCGGTCGCAGCAAAGGATGTCAAAGCTTTCGAACGATACATGTCACAATTGAAATGTTACTATTTTGATTACAAGTAAGTGTTTTATCATATTCATTACATACAAATGGCTCAACTTAGGTAAGCTTGTAAGGTAAGCCAATAGGACATACTAGTTTTGATTGAAGACATAGTTAGATACTACCATCACAATGCAAGAGAAAAAAAAAACAAAGAAATTTGTTCCAAAGTCTTGAATGTTTCCAAAAACTTATTTGGCAAACAGCCCACAGAATCAGTATATAACAGTCCCATTTAGAACTAAAAGATTTTATATAACAGGTCTGTATTGCCTTTATATTTCTATTCTATATGAACCATTTTTAGTTATATCCATATTATATAGTTTTTATTATCATTCCAGAGACCATCTCCCAGAATCAGCGTTCATGTACCAACTCCTTGGTCTGAACTTACTGTTTCTGCTCTCACAGAACCGCGTCGCAGAGTTCCACACTGAGCTTGAACGTCTCTCTGTAGATGTGATCAGAGCTGATCCATATGTGAGGCACCCACTTGCATTGGAGCAGTATTTGATGGAGGGCAGTTATAATAAGATTTTCTTGGCTAAGGTTTGTTACTTAATTTCATATCTTTAGAAGTACACAACCATATCATTCAGTAAATAGTTTATGTGGCTAATTCACCAGCTATGTTGTAAAGCAGCTGATATCTACTTACCAGTGGTGGATCTAGGATTTAGGTTGAGGCTGAGAGGCTTAACCCAACTAAGGATAGCCTTTATCAGGGTAAACTCTAACCCCCTTATTAATAAATAAGGTTTAAGTATAGTAATTCCTAGGATTAAAATATATTTGTCACTTTCTAATGTCAGAAATGAAAAGGGATGAGGCTATCTTAATACCAGGGTATTACAAGACTGACTTACACCTTATTTATTAATAAGGGGGTATAACAGTAAAAAACAGATTGAAAATATAGGTCTACTTCATGTTGGGTGTGGGTAAATTTTGTATGAGCCATGACTTATTTTTATCATGGCCCCAGATGCTTTTGGGGGAGGCTTGAGCCCCTTAGCCCCCCACTTACCTATGAATAGCCTTGCAAACTTTGTATATTTATTTCTTTATCGTGTTAATATTTTTAAATTTGTAGAAGATTTGTATATAATTACTAAAAAAAATAAAAACTCAACAGGGGAATGTACCTGCAGAAAGCTACACATTCTTTATGGATACACTACTTGACACGGTGCGAGGAGAGATAGCAGCATGCATTGAGAAGGCATACCTTTGTATCACCTGTGCTGAAGCCGCTCGGCGATTGAACTTAACATCACAACAGGCTGTGCTTGATTATGGAAAGAAGGTAATTAATAAAGTTAATTGTTTCTTATTGCCTTAATAGTCCTATTAATAGACATTGTGGATCTACTTCCTACTACTATTTTTTTATATTGGAAAAGCATTTTAATTTTATAGATTTAATTATGTTTCATTGGATATGTGATTTTTGTATAAATTCCTATCAAACTAGTTAGAATACCTACTAAAATGCCTTTATAATGAAAATTTTTTTTAAGTATTTTAAATGCAAATAGGTACTTATTTCTTAGTATGATTTTCATGCAGTTTTGTACATGAGTCAATGTAGTTTTACTTTGTAAGATACCATTAGTATACAACTTAATTTATATCCTTCAGCGTAATTGGATCCTTGGTGCGGACAATTGCTACCACTTCAATGCGGCCGAAGAGACTTGTGCCGCCGCCGCAGGAATCTTACCCTCCGCCGAACTCGCAGAACAAACCATAGAGTATGCAAGACACCTTGAGATGATTGTATAAAATTTATCTTATGCTTATGTAAAATTTCTGATAATAAATAAAGATTTTTAATAGCTATCGACATTTCATTATTTTAATATGAATAGGTATGGTATATAGTGGGTAAAATGTAGGCAAGTAAATATGTACAATTCTTTGAAACTAAGCAAAGAGAATAGTAACTATCCATAAAGGAAGTACTAAGCCCTGTGTAAGAATTTAACATACTATGGTATTCTTATTTCTTTCTGGCCCTTAGCCACCTAACCACCTTATATAAAATATGTAAAAGACTTGCTTTGATATAGTAATTTTTATTTCCTTACTTCTATTTCATTAGTTTATAATGCTAATACAAATTATAAAAATAAAACTAGAGCATACAAGATTTTATATCGATTCTATACTGTCCAGCTTCAGAAGCTTAGTGAAATATTCCAACGCATTTTTGAGGTTCCATTCTTTCATTTCTAAACACCTGTAATAAATAATAAGATTGCATTAAAATAGATTTAAAAAATATATTTTTTATAAGCTAATATATAAAATCAGTGTTGTTAGAACCTACCTTACACTAGGTGCTTTTTCCATATCAGTCAGTTGCATGAAAATTCCAGTTAACTTTTCTTTAAGATCATCATCAGGTGTTGATTCCAACTTAAGACTCAAAGGCTTTGTTTTGATCTGTAAAATAAAGACGATACATTTTAAAAACTGATTGGGAAAAATATTGATGGATTCATGAATGGGATTCTTTATTAGCCAAAGACAATTTTATTTTTTCTGTTCTTGCAACATTCAATCGATTCGGTCGGCGAGACAGCGACGCCGCCACTGTCAAATCAAACATTGCGTTTCGTCAAGGAAACGAGTGTTTAGAATAAATTTTGCTTTTACTATTTCCTTACAAAATATCGATTAGTGCAAAATGAAGAAACACCAAACACGACAAAAGACTATGAACGATCCTGTTATCGTGTCGCGAGTGAAAAATTATCTCGCAGAAAATGTGGACAAGACATTCGTCGATGTCAGCCAAATGGCGCGTTCTCTGAAAGAGCGTTACCGAGAGTACAATAACAGAAGCGATAGCGCTTTCTGCCAGATGGTGGAAGGTGCATACAAAGTAGTGTTACAGAGCTACGGATTAGATGGAGCATCTACATCGGAAGGTTCCGAGGAAGAATCCGACTTGGAGTGTTTAGACGAAAACAACAGCGCATTGAACGAGCGCCTACTTGCTATGTACAAAATGCAAGATAAAAAGCGTCCGGCTAACAACAGGCGCGCTACAGATAAGTCTGGTGAACCAATAGACATATTGAGCAGCGACGACGACGGAAATACTGCACCGAAATTGCCAAAAATTAACGATCAAATAACCATAACCCCCCACATACCACATACGCAATTACCAAGAATCTCGAACAGTACGACTATTGACACCCCAAAATCTCAACAAAACAATGATAAAAAACGAAAACCTGAGGTAAATAAAAGTGTTTTACCAAAGAAAAAGTTTGATATCATTGGAACAACAAAAAGTGTTAAGGTTAACTTTGATGACATTGGTGGCATATCTGAAATTATTACACAAATATGTGACCTTATATTGCATATGAAGCATCCTGAAGTGTACAGTCAGCTAGGTATAAAGGCACCAAGAGGTGCATTGTTGCATGGGCCTCCTGGAACAGGAAAGACTTTGATAGCACATGCAATAGCCGGCAAACTTCAATTGCCTCTCATTGCTGTTACTGGCACCGAGTTAGTTGGTGGCGTATCAGGAGAGTCTGAAGAGAGGATCCGAGAGCTATTTGAACGAGCTGTAGCTGTATCTCCGAGTGTTTTGTTTATTGATGAGATAGATGCTGTTTGCGGCAATAGAGTTCACGCTCAGAAAGACATGGAGAAGCGAATGGTTGCTCAATTACTTGCTAGCTTAGATGCATTGAGTGAAAGCAGTGCTTCTGTCCTTATACTCGCTGCAACGAACAACCCCGATGCCTTAGATCCTGCTTTGAGACGTGCTGGCCGCCTCGAACAAGAAATAACTTTAGGCATTCCATCGCTAAAAGCAAGAAAAGAAATAATTACAATTCTTTGTAAAAATATTGCATTAGGAGAAGATATTGATATGAATATACTAGCTCAAATAACTCCAGGGTTTGTTGGTGCCGATTTGCAAGCTCTTGTAAACAAAGCAAGTACCTATGCAGTTAAGAGAATCTTTACTGAGATCCGTGCTTCAAAGTTGAAAGTTGAGAAAGAAATAACTGAACCCATAAAACCTGTTGAAGAACCAGTAACTATTATTCCCAATGGAGAGAAAGAGATCGATGACACAGCTTCAAATGAAACTAGTGATGTGCCAGAAAAGGATCCAGAGGCAGAAATAGCTGCAACAGATTCAGAAATACCTGCTGAAGAAAACAGTGTTACAGCAAATGTAGAAGAAAATCATATTGAGGCTGAGCCTATTCAAAAACCTGTTGATCCTGTAGATGAAGTAGTAGGACTCTTAGAAGACATGCCTTACACAGCTGATGAATTATCCGGTCTTGCCATCAGGCAAGAAGACTTTGTTAAAGCTCTGAAAACAACTAAACCATGTGCAGTGAGAGAGGGAATAGTAACTGTGCCTGATGTTACATGGAATGATGTTGGTTCATTAAATCAAGTACGTAAAGACCTGCAGTTAGCTGTACTTGCACCAGTGAAGTACCCTGAACAACTGAGTAAATTGGGATTATCAGCACCCAGTGGAGTCTTGCTTTGTGGACCGCCTGGTTGTGGTAAAACATTGCTAGCAAAAGCAGTGGCAAATGAAGCTGGTGTTAACTTCATTTCGGTAAAAGGTCCTGAATTACTAAACATGTATGTTGGTGAGAGCGAAAGGGCAGTACGCACGTGTTTCAGACGAGCTCGAAACTCGGCACCGTGTGTTATATTCTTCGACGAATTTGACGCTCTGTGTCCAAGACGTACATCACAAGATCACAATGGAGCTGCAAGAGTGGTTAACCAACTTCTGACAGAGATGGACGGCATAGAGAGCAGGGAAGGGGTGTTCGTACTGGCCGCATCAAATCGACCGGATATCATTGACCCAGCTGTGTTGAGGCCGGGTCGTTTAGATCGCGTCATGTATGTTGGAATGCCGGCCAGAGAAGACAGATTCGATATCCTCCAAAAGCTAACCAAAGCTGGTACTAAGCCCCATTTAGGGTCAGATGTGGACTTGCAAGTTGTTGCAGGACTGACTGAAGGTTACACAGGAGCTGATCTGGCAGGGTTGGTGAGAGCCGCAGCTACAAATGCGCTAACTAATCACATCGCGAATGGTACATTGGAAGGGGAGATATTTGTTACTTTTGAAGACTTCAGGGCGGCAATTGCGAAGTGTAAACCCTCTGTGTCAGCGAAAGAGCAATTGCACTATGAAAAGTTGAGGTTAAAATATGCGTCAGGTGCTGACGACAAGGATATGGAAATGGAGACTGAGCCATTAAATGAGGAATCCATGGATACTGTGTGAGAATCATTCAAATGTTGGTTTTTACAAAGTTAACAATTTAATTTCATTTTATCACATCCCTAATTTTAAGTATGTAATTCATACCAATAGTGCCAAGTTGTTCCTTTTAAGCTATTTGATGTCGGAATAAAATAATGTATTTGGTACAATCGGCTTGTATTCAATAAAACTATGGAATACTTATACAAATTATTAAGATTTTTTTGTATCAATAATGTAAGAAACAGTTTTGTGAATAGCTAATCAGTGAAACATAAGTAGAATGCCCATGAATTCATTTATAATTGCACATTTAAAACTCAAATAAAAATATTTTTCCTATTTGTGTACTTTATTCATTGACTGTCCTACTGCAAGTGTATATGAAGTTCAACTTAATCTATCTGGTGTGGTGACTAGGATAGTAATACAAATCTATATAAGCTAGTTAATTAGATTGAAAAGGCATAACAGTGCTTAAAATGCACTGTTATTTTTCCATACTATTAAACTTTATCAATATAACTGAATATTGCCAATAAATGACTACTATGAAAAAATATACTAGATATAGGAATGGCTTTCTCATAGTCGTTTTCGTTCTCAAGCACACAAAGCCTAGAAGGAACTGGCTCTCAAGTACAGCTGTCGGAACACCGCTAGCTGCTTGGCAACATATTTTCAACATGAGGGTTGTAGCCAGCCAGGCGGGTACTAAAAAGTACTCTTAGTAGGGTAAACTATAGCACGGTCACAGTTTCACCATAAGAGATTGTAATACTGTGGTACGGTAGTCCGTGCTGTAGTTTCCTCACGATGTTTTCCTTCATCGGAAGCTCATTGTTTCTGCTCATTCGAACCTTCGTCTCGGCATCGGACATCACTACCACTGAGCTCTCCATTGTTTTTAAACTTATTAAATTTCAACAATTAAATCAATATCAGTAATTCAATTTCACAATCATCGACTCAGCCTGATGAGTATGGATCGTCGATAAATTTAAAACATCGATATACGAGCTTTTTGCTGAGGGTCGCTCACTTCCCTCCAATGTGGCGAGGGCGATGGCTGCCACACGCGTCATACTTGTGAACAGGTGCTGCTTGTGGGGGCTGGTGTGCTTGAGTTTGCCATTTATTTACTTATTAAATATACTTAGATTCAGTCTACTCTGTAGTTTTGCTGCCGTGCCGGGGCACGCAATTGTTGTTAGTGCGATTAGAATGTAAATATTATGTAATGAATCTAAGCTTGTATTGAAAAGAGTAATTGCTGAGTTCATTGCCGGCTCTTCTCAGCGAATGCAACCTTCTGAACCGGTATTAGAGTACTACAGTCAGACTTTTCATAAGTGCCTGGAAGGTCTATTTGAATAAATGATTTTGTTTTTTTTAGCAATATCAAAATTTATTCTTCGATACATCCATGCTCTTAGCGCAGGACAGACATGCTCATTCATAGAAATATTTGTAGGTACTGAATGTGAATAGAACCTGCGACCTGAGGCGTAGCAGTCAGGGCCCCATCTCAACCAGCACGTACAAAGCGACATTGGAATTTGATAATGAATTTGCAGTAGGTACATGTAGTGATTTCGCGGATATCATCTCTGAATTACTTAGTTACGTAGTTAACGAATAGGTATTTAAAATACGTCCAATCTTATCATGGTCGTAATTATTTTAGTCGAATTATCAAGATATTACTTCAAGCTTTCGTTGAAGGAAAATAAATATTCTGGTATATTCTTCACACACGGTCATCTGGGGTTGTACCGCGTAACTTTGGTGGTAATCGTAACGAACGCCATTAATTATTTCAACCAATGACGCGCACGCGGTATAACTCGACGATGACCATTCGTGGTCCCTGATTGGATGAAATTCATTCAAAGTTACGCGGTAGAGCCCATCCCAAACTAAGCAGAGCTTGTACTATGGAAACCAGATAACTGACATACTACAAATATTACTTTTTTGTTTGTAAATACTGAAATAATGAATTTATACATAATAGCACCCAGACTCCAGATAGGATATTTATTTATTATTTACTAGCTGTCCCCCGCGGTTTCACCCGCGTTCCCGGGATGTAATAGCCTGTAATATACTCGCGGATAACATACCTTCCTATTAAAGAAAGAATTTTTCAAATCCGACTGGTAGTTCCCGAGCTTAGCCCGTTTATACAAACAGAAAAAGCTGACAGCAGAGAAAATAAAAGAGCGCATCTACACTACATTCACTTAACTCAAATATTTAACCTTAACGTGTAACTATTTACTAGTTATTGTAGCATGATTAGCCGTTCTTAATCGATCGGCAAAGTTAAGCTACCGCCGATGAGGCCGGTACCTGGATGGGTGACCGCCTAGGTGGTATTTCAACTCGAGCGTTTTCCGTGCTTCGGAAGGCACGTGAAGCCGTTGGTCCTTAATCACTTAATTGTGATAATCGTTAAGTTAGTTGGAGGTGGCTTGAAAACTCCAGCAGTAGGTTGACCACTAGCCTACCTCCACAGATCCGCAGTGAGTATGCGTTGTGGAGTATTTTCCCATTACCTTACCATTTGTGGAAGGAGGCCTGTGCTCAGCAGTGGGATATTATAGGCTAATGATGGTGATGGTAGCGGTGGTGTTTTCTAGGGCACATTACAGATTATAAACAAAAAATAGTTAATTCAACTGTAAACCAACTGTCCAAGAATCTTCGACACGACCGGACCTATTCATGTCGGCTACAAAACTTATGGTGCGTCCATGCGTGGCGAACCGAACACGAGCCGAGCCACGAACGAGCACACTGCGAGCACGATTCGCGTAGCGTGGACGGACTTGCGAGACTCGAACAAGCGCGATTGTCAGTTCTTTCAAGAATAAAGGGATTCGCATCGTGCTTGTTGTAGGCTCGTTGCAGGTTCGTTCGTGGCTCGGCGTAGCATGGACGCACCATCACATAATCACGGGAAGAAACTATTACTAGCTGTCCCCCGCGGTTACACCCGCGTTCCCGGGGCAATAATGTAGCTTCATATTAGTGAAAGATCATTAGATCAGTAGTTTCGGAGATTACCAAACTTACAAACTTTACCTCTTTATAATATTAGTGTACACTAGCTGAACCCTGCGGTTTCACCTGAGTATCGGCTATTTTTGCGCGGAACCCTAATTATTTTTCTAAAGTAAAAGTAGCCAAGTTACTCCTTATAACCTGATCTATCTGCTAGTGTTCTACGAGTGTTATATCTGCGAGTGTGCTAGTTCGTTTTGATGATTGTGTATTTTATTTTGTTTTGGAAAAAATAGCCAATATGTAGTCAGATTGTCAAAAAAAAAAAACAAAGAAAATATTTATAAAATGTAACCTTGCTGAGTTTCTTGCCTGTTCTTCTCAGTTGAAGGCCGACTTACGAACTGGCGGTAGCTTCAGTAGCTTTGCCCTTCATAGGTGACCTTCTAGGGCCTAAATTGAATAAATGTTTAAAAAAAAAACAGGTAGTCTCGTTCAAATCCATTCGTTTCAGAAATTATTCGGAACAAACAGAGAAACACAGAAAAAAGGTTCCTATTCCCTATAGACTATCATAAGCATTTTGTAAAAATCTGTTATTTTGACTACAAACAGACACTTCAATTATATTTATTTGTATAGATATCACTTACCGCAGTAACTTGGAATGCTGTGGCAGCATATTCCTCGGTGGGCTCATCCCAGTAAACCATTTCATTCTTGATCTTGTATTCTTCTCCATCATGCGAGTGAAGAACAAGGGTCCTGGTGAATGCCAGTAGATGTTCATCTTCGGCCAACGTCTCCGCTGTCAGTTTGACTATGCCACTGATTCGGAGGATTGCTGTTTTGTCCTATATTCAGATACAATATAATACAATAACTACGTTCAGAGTCGTTTTAGGCCATGCCGGGGCCCTTGAGAACACAAAAATTTGTGGGCCCCAATTTTAGGTCATTCCAGGGCCCTTGAGCACACAAGAATTTGGGGCCGCGTTGGAAAATAAAAAAGTGAATAACAAAAATTTTTTTTGGCTATGATTTTATATTTATAATTTTAAATCTAATTGAATTTAATTTTGATTGAAAGCTAGTTCAATCAAACAAAATTTCTTGGCTTTATTGATTGATAAAAATATGTAATAACTGTTTACAAGTTACAGGACATTTTCGCATTGGTGAGAGAATCCGGTGTCAGATAAATATTTTAAATTTTTATGGTAATACTTACCAAAATAGTAAAAAACAGTGCCCTTAGGGTAAAGACGGAGCTGAGTACATTATGATACAAGTGCTATGTTGGCAAACACATGAGGTGCTATTTATGCGCTAAGGGAGCCGAGTATTATGATCAATGCACACGAGTTTCATACGACTTTTCTCAACATACTTGCGAGGAAAGAAACAGTTTTTGGAGTTCATTTTTTATTATAGGATCCGCATGCCAAACATGATAATCCGTTGAGTAGTTGAGGTGTGATGGAGTAACAAACAAACAAACAAACTCACTTTCGCATTTATAATATTAGTTAGGATTAGGATAACTTAATACCGCCTCGTGTGTAATAGCCAATTTTGCACACTAGTATCATAATGTACTACCGCAACCTGTAATATGTCAGTCGCAAGAGCTGGCCCTAGTCTGCTTTACCTACCGTGGCTGTCCCGAGGCCCGACTATATGGCCAGTCCGACCCTGGTCAGCAAACAAGCATACGGCCCGGCTGGTGGTACTGGTAAGCGGTTACCGTAGATACTTACGTCATGATACATAACGTCGACAGTGAAGGTGTAGGGGTCGTGTTTCAGGCCGGGCCACTTGGTGATCAGTTTGGTGATGGCACTAGACCCTTCCACGGACTCCATCTCGCCTTCGTCTATCACCCGACAGCGGAGGAACAGGTTGCGGTAGTACCGGTATACTTGACCATAACCTGAAACAGTTCACGATTGTACTGGATACCAGGTTTGCGCCCACGGCTCTGTTCGCGAAGACTTCTTCTTCTTAGTTTGTATTTATTTCTGCCAGTGTCGAGTTGTATTATAATTTCCAGTCACAATAAATCACTTTCACTTGGGTGGCGCCCTGGATGGTTCAGATTCACAAATCAGCACGGCAGATGGCGCTGCAGTTGATAATATAACCTAGATACACCTGCAGTCGGCAGCGCCATCTGCCGCCACCTGCAGTCGTATGTCTTGTTGGTTATCCTAATATAATAAATATAATAATCCAAACCCAAGTTATGGGGGTTCAAAAAAACGACGAAGCGGTTCGAGAAAAGGTAGGTAGTGCCCTTGCGATCAAATCTATCCGAAAGGTCCTCCTTAGACTGCATCACGTATACCCTGAGTTTGCGCAACAAAAGGGTTCTGTTCGGACATTGTGTATACGGAACACTAAACAAATAAAACACTTACGCAATTTAAACTTATAAGTAATAGTCATAGTGGCGTCTTCTTCGTACAACTCATGTATCGTGTTTCTATGTTCGAACCCAGACTCCAGCAGTGGGAAGAACACCTCAAGGAACTTATTCACTATACCCGAGGCATCTTCCGGACAGTAGTTCTTTATTACCGTAGGCAGTTTATCTGCTAATTGCAATGGTGTACCGTCCTAAAATAATTGGACTGTTTTACAAAAAAAACTTAAACCGACTTCAAAGTACACTAAGAAGTAATCAAATCCTGATCTGATGACAATGGGACCAAACGGGAAGTGTACCCTTCTAGACAAAAAAAGAATTTTCCAAATCGGTTGATAAATGACGGATTTATGAGGTAACAAACATAAAAAAAAAAAAAAACGAATTGAGAACCTCCTCGTTTTTTTGAAGTCGGTTAATAATAACATACAATATGAAAATAATTAGTTTTTGTTTCTACTTTTTAGCATGCAAAATTATATATATGTGGTCTGTGTTCGACCACAATCTCACCATGGCAAGTGGTGATGTGGCCGAAGGTGGTGCGGTGCACACACAAAGCCTAGAAGGAACTGGCTCTCAAGTGCAGCTGTCGGAACACACCGATAGGTGCTTGGCGACAGATTTTCAACATGAAGGGGGTAACTAGCCAGGTGGGTACTACATACTACCCTACCACCGTGCTATGGTTTTCTTCACCAGAACCTCGAAGCACAGTAAAGACAGAACAGTAGGTTATCTAAGGCCGCCCGCCGAGTTATTAGCCTACTCTTGCGTTGATCCCCAAGGTTGTCACTTTTACTTTTAGTTAATATTTTCGAACAAGCAGCACTTGATCTAAATTTATGTAATAAAAAGCATATTATGATTGAATATTTTACCAACTTATAAATTAAGTAATTATTAGAAATCGTTATTGAGGCACCCGAAAACACTACAATATTTTTTCCCCTTTTTGAAGTCATGATACTCGTAATAATTAATATTATGGTAAGTGGCCGGCGAGAGTTGACGAACGCGAGCGGTCATGTAACGTACGCGCGTGCTCACAGTCGCGCTGCACAGCCCGTACTGCCGCCACCTTATTCCCCCATATATTATGCTAGCGTAGCGTGTGCGTGAAATCTAGGCATGGAAATTATTGCTACTTTAAAGGAATTCTCATTTGATGATATTATTATTTTTTATAGCATGATTTCACTTGCGATATATGATTTGCAATGATTTGTAACCTACGTCATCGATGCTGATCGACGGTATTTTTCACAAAATCATGTGCGAGTATCGCACGCAAGTGTCAAATTATCACTGATGCAAATTATATATACTTTCGTAGCAAAAAATTATTTTTCTATTCTGCTACATAACATGTTAAAGAAGTTAACACTTTATGTCACTTGATTTAAGGTTTATTTTTGAATACTCTTAAAAGCTAATCAATGATAAAGTTTTTTTTTTTTTAAATTTGTTCATGACCATGGATACAAAGTCCTTCAGTCGCATACATTTTATTTATATTCTTAAATATTCTTTATAACATGTAACAGGCTATGTCATGGACGGTAACAGATGTGACATATGAAAACAGAATCATATTCTTTATCACCTGCTACTTGTGATTTATGCCATGCCTAGTGAAATCGCGTGCCGACACGGCGCGCGGCGCGCACGCACACATTCAAACCGAGAGCGGCACGTTTGCATGAAGATATTTTACTGTTCTGTCTTTACTGTGCTCAAAGTCATCGTAGGATTCGAACACATATCCTTCGTGACGTCACTACCACTGAGCTATCATCGCCTAAATTAAGGCTTTTAACGTTCAAGACCATAGAGTACGACTATTAATAGAGTGATAGCGTTAAAACGTGCGAAACATGATCAATTTGCATATAGATGCATTCATAGATATATCGTACGCTATAGATTTACTGTCAGAACAAAAATTACGAAATGAGTTCCTTGTCATTTATCTCGATAATAGTATCGATAAAACACCAGCCAATTGCGAGTCGGGCTCGCACACGGAGGCTTCCGTACAATATTAAATCAACTTTGCTATGAAAAAAAAACGCCAAAAAAAACGTGTCTTGTATGGGCGCCCCCTTTATTTTCTAATTTTATTTTATTTTTATTGTTTGTTGTTACAACGGCAATCGAAATACCCATTTTCTGTAAATTTCAGCTGTCTACCTATTACGGTTCATGAGATACAGCCCACTGACCGACAGACGGACGGACGGACGGACAACGGAGTCCTAGTAATAGGGTCCTTTTTGGCACCCTTCGGGTACGGAATACGAGAAATTTACATACATTACATGTATTTAGTCTTTCAAAATATGAACTCGCAGTTCGTTTTAGAGCACCGTTGCTCAAAATCTAATACAGTCGCTCTAATAAGAGCTCGTTCCCACTATGTCGTGTGTCGGATTCCGATTTTAATCGGGTATCGGCGCCTCTGTTCACACTAGTCGGCTGTCGGCCACGACCGCAGCTGGTGCCATTAGTTTGGTTGGATTCTTGTACACGATGGACGTCGACGAAGCTTTTGTTGTGATGTATTATTTGCGAAGGAAACGAAAGACAGCTAAAAATAGAAGATATTGGGTGCACCCAATTCTGAGGGAAAGATTTACTTTGGGAATATTTCAGAACTTAATAACTGAACTAAGAAGTGACGACGTTAAGTTTTTCAATTATTTTAGAATGTCAATAACTACGTTCAACGATCTATTGTCTCGTATATCAGGGAGCATAAACTATCAAAATACAAGTTACCGGCCCGACATCCGGCAAATGTGAACAGTGCCATATACGATCATATGCGAGCGTTGATCCGACACGTTTTTTTTTCGGACGGGAGCGCTGAAAAAACACACGATATTTTTTATCGGATACGACACAAAATCGTTGTCGGACGAGTGTGAATAGCTTCATATAAAATATTCTGCCGCTACGACACACGATAAAAAATCGTCCCGACAGACGACATAGAGGGAACGAGCTCTAAGATTATATCTCTATGCCTACTAGTTTTTTTAAAGTGTTAGTAGATTTTGAATACTTACAATCTCCTGAATACTCGGGAACATCATTTTCAGTACCCTTACATAGTGATTTGGGTCGGTATAATCATTGCAGAGTGGATTCCCTTCCAACGATATAGAGTTGAGAGGTATACCTCTACATGAGAGCAGTATTGTAGCTTTTTCCAAATAGTTGTGTGATACGTCCAGATGTTTGAGCTTTGGCATACGAGTTGGGAAACCGAAACCTTGTAGGGTTCTAAAAAAAATCAAAATAATTAAAAAACACGCATAAAAACTATGAAAAAGTAACAAAAAATATAGTACCACTCGGGACGATGCAAGGATTCTAACGATACGCCATACCTATATATAAAGTTAAGGTGGAATAAAGAAACTCAGATACATTATGAGGCAAGAGTGGCGAGCACAGATAGGCAGTAGTGGGGGTAAGCTCGCGCATGTGCACATTTGGCCAAATCTCAGTAGCCAAATGACACGCAAGAATCCAATAGACGACGAGCATCGACTGACGAACCAATCGTATGCAGCTCGGCGCTCCCCCCTGCTTCATTCCGCCAAACAGACCGAAAAATTAACTACTCACCACTCTTGCCCCTTACTATACAAATATGAACACTGAAAACATTGCACTCCTTTTTTGAACAGTCGTGTAAAAAATCAGTAATTGCACGAAATGCTAAATTTATTCGAAGTCATAATCATATTCAGGCCAAGTATTTCCACTGCTAAACATAGGCACGTAGCTCAGATTCAATAAATTCAATACATTTTTAAAGATGCTGATCAACAAAACTCAAGAATATGGCTCCAGATCAGTAATTGGAAAAATAAGAGATTTTTTTTACTGTATTTTTAAGTGACGATGTGGCCGAAGGTGGTAAGCTCACAAAGCCTAGAAGGACCTGGCTCTCAAGTGCAGCTATCGGAACACACCGATAGGTGCTTGGCGACAGATTTTCAACTAGCCAGCCAGATGGATACTACAAAGTGCCTACCACCGTGCTATGGTTTCCTCACGATGTTTTCCTTCAACGAAAACTCAAGCTCTTCGAAGAATTCGAACCCGGGACCTTCGTCTCGGTATCCGACGTCACTACCACTGAGCTATCATCGCCTTCCTCATCATCATATCATCATCATCCTGCCCTGTTACCAATCACTTGTGGTCGACGCAATATGTACGCTTCTTCCATTCATCTCTTCAATCCGTCATATCACAATCCATCCATCTCTTTTTCGGTCTTCCTATTCCTCTTCCACTTTCATATTCATAACTCTTTTAGTAACCTGGCTTTAATTCCTCCTCATAACAATAATATCATCATTATCATCATCATTAGCCTATAATGTTCCACTGCTGAGCGCAGGCCTCCTTTCACAAATGAGGGTGAAAGGTACTGGGCGATACTCCACCACGCGTGCCCACTGCGGATTGGTGGAGGTAGGCTAGTGGTCAACCTACTGTTGGAATTTTTCAAGCAGCCTACGAGGCTTCCAACTAGCTTAACGACTATCACAATTAAGTGATAACCGGGACCAACGACTTTATGTGCCTTCCGAAGCAAGGAAACGCTCGATTTGAAATACCACTAGGCGGTCACCCATCCAGGTACCGACCAAGACGGACGTAGCTTAACTTTGCCGATCGATTAAGAACGGCTAATCATGCTACGCCACGAGCGCTTCAATATAACAATAATATACTCACGTTAATTTATTGTGCGATAGATCTAGATCGGTAAGATAGTCCCATGCAACTGTGCTCTGCAGTTGGACCAGTTCCATCTGATTTGATAGACGATGCAACGGGTAGTACAAAAAGTGGCTTATATCTGGAATTACAGATCAAAAACAAAGCCATTTATTCAATTTAGGTCAAAGCTACTGTAGTTACCACCAGTTCGTAAGTCGGCCTTCAACTGAGAAGAACAGGCAAGAAATTCAGCAAGGTTACATTTTTTATATAGTTTCTGGACAATCTGACTGTATTGGCTATTTTTACCATCATTTTACACATGGCATGCATTATATATCAGTCTATAATGTCCCAATGCTGAGCACAGGGCTTCCACAAACGAGGGTGAAAGGGAATGGGCAGATACCCACCATACATGCCCACTCCGGATTTGTGGAGGTGGGCTTGTCAACCCACTGTTGGAGTTTTAGCCGCCTAGGAGGCCTCCAACTGGCTTAACGACTATCACAACTAAGTGATATCTGGAACCAAGGGCTTTACAGTCGTACCCAACTGATATGGCTTACCGATGTACATGTGTGCGGAGGGGCGTCACTTGCGAGTTAGACGGAACTAACAGTTGCACTGTATTATGAACCTTATAGTAGTGATCTAAGGTTGATTTGAAGTTTTAAGCATTCTTTCGTTAATCTTCGGGGCCATACTTTCTTTTCTGTGCGAACGAAGATTCACGACGCGCCTTATCAGTTGGGTACTACTGTATGTCAATAACCATTGAAAATGTGCTACCCTTTTGAAAAATAACGCTGTAAAACGTAAGCATTAAGGGGGTAAAGTATTTATTTAAATAATTATAAGTACCAAAGATAACTACAACAAAGATATCAACTTACCATTTCCTAAAGTGAACGCTTTCAAGT
Organism: Achlya flavicornis; assembly: GCA_947623365.1. Lineage (NCBI taxonomy): Eukaryota > Metazoa > Arthropoda > Insecta > Lepidoptera > Drepanidae > Achlya > Achlya flavicornis. The sequence continues at coordinate 3,051,228 of OX392482.1, read as the reverse complement.
TGAGCTTTCTCTCTCCATCGTAGCCCATAGACAATCTCTTCCTCAACACCAGTCTCGGTATGAAGTCAATATGTTTGACCGTCAAGTCAATTTGCGATATTGTGACTTTCAACTCAACGTCATCTTGACGTATGAAGAAACCGTATTTGTGTATAGCCATCAATGCCTGGCGACATCTTATTACGAAGAATTTACATTCTTTTTCACTGAACTGTAATAAATATGTAACAATTATTGTCTTTACGTAATATAAGTGTTTCTACCAGTGCAGTGCTAAAAAGGCCATTCAAGCAATGTTGCTAAAAGGAATTCATTTATCGATTTCACAGCAGGTCCTATGCAATTCATCAAATCCGAATCTGTTAATCCTGACTAATATTATAAATGCGAAAGTGAGTTTGTTTGTTACGTTTTTATACCGATAAAGCAGGTGAAACCGCGAGGGACAGCTAGTAGGGTATATGTGCAATTGCCATAATATATCTGTATTTCGGTCTTTTAATATTAAAGGAGTCATAAACACCACGAATCAGATGATAATTCGAGGAAACAACTGTTATAGATTTGTATGGAGTGATCAACTCGTGACGTCAAGTTACATGCCGCTATAGTAATTTGTATGAGGTGAGTTTGACCGTTTGAACAGATAATGACGTCACACGACCTATAATCGATGTATCTCTTACATACAGTTGAAATAAATTATTACATGGGGTTTTTTTACACTTTTTTTTGCAAAATAATAAACTAATGCATATTTCCCACTATATAAAATATTACCAAAAATTTAGGAATTATATAGGATCTGCTGAGAATTAGGAAAAATGCTAGTTTGGCCTTTTTAACTCCCCTGGTTTGTATGTGCCTTGTAATTCCTTAGAACATTGTGTAAAATAAACACAAATGTGTAATACTATTAATATTAACGATGAGTGAGTCTGGCTTTTGCTGTTCGTCGCGGTTAAACTACACAAATTAAATTTTAATAAAATTTTGCAAAAGGGAATTTTAGCTGTGGTGGTGGACATAGCATATTATACCAGTAATATGGATGAAACTGCAGGGTACAGTAAATATTTCATATTTTAAGTACCTCAATGAAAATAGGTATGAAACTCCTTCCTTTAACACTTTCCAGCAGTATGTCTAGAACTTTGTCTTTCTTCCACGTCGGTGGATATCCTTCGATCTGCAAAATAAAACACTTAAAATCTTCTATATCTATTTTTCTACATAGTATAAACTGTTTGAAGCCTACATTTTTAATCAAGTTTTCACTAATAAACTAAATCTTTTTTTTTTTTTTTTACTCTCTATACTTAGGCATGTGTTTGACCATAATCTCACTATGGTTGTGGTTGAAGGTGGTAAGCACACAAAGCCTAGAAGGAACTGGCTCTCAAGTGCAGCTGTCGGAACACGCCGATAGGTGCTTGGCGACAGATTTTCAACTTGAGGGTGGTAGCCAGCCAGACGGGTACTACAAGGTACCCTACCACCGTGCTAGGGTTTCCTCACGATGTTTTCCTTCACCGAAAGCTCAAGTACATTGTAGGATTCGAACCCGGGACCTTCGTCTCGGTAACCGACGTCACTACGACTGAGCTATCATCGCCTACCAGCCGTCATACCATCCCGATATGTGGTCTATCCACATATCGGGAAAGCTTTTGGTTTGATATAATAGAGCGGGAGATACTGACACGAATTTCCTGGTCATTTGTACCAGTATGGCAAACCTTCAGGGTTACGTAATGAAAAAAGGAAAATGATGGTCATAGCGCTGGTACCGGCGGCCCAATCGCGTGGGCGTTAATCGCATCGGTCTATAAGACCATCTGATCCCAAACTAAGCAGAGCTGGTACTATTAAAACCAGATAACTGACATACTACTGTTTGTTTGTAAATACTTGATTACACCCAGACTCAGGACATATAGACATGTTCATGCACACAAATGCATGTCCTGGATGTTTGGTACTCTACCACGCAAAAACTAATGAGCGGATTTTAATTAAATTTGACACATAGATAGAATATATTCTGGATAAACACATAGGGTACTTTTTATCCCAGGAAAACAACAGGTTTCTGAGGAACGCGGGTGAAACCGCGGGGCTAATAATACCTTTTAAATGATATTATAAGTAAAGAGGCAGATAGGTTACCTACACAAAATTAGAATTTAATAAATGGCACGCTGTTATACATGTCTTGTCGTTGACGCTCTGACTTGACTCATAGCTAAAGTGAGCTAACTAGCACAGTTTTAACTTGCCACTCGCGGAGTGCTTATAACCTATCTACCTCTTTTACTCATAAAATCAATGTATTTCTTACCATTATTTGCACGTACATATTATCTTTCTCATAAACTTCTTCTTCCATTTGTTCGAGCTCTAATATCATTACAGACTGAAAATATTAAAAATAAATGTTTTTAGGTGTTTTAAGAACATCGCATAGATAATATTAAATCGGGGGAGTCCATTAATTACGTGAGGCTTTTAGGAGGGGGTCGAGCCGAATCTCACGTATGGGAGAGGGGAGGCTACGGCAAACATCACGTTTTTTTTTTCGCACGAAACAGTTTATAATTGCGAGAATTTGGGTTGAAATCCTAGTAGGTCGAAAAATCGCCAAAAATCGCCTCACTTAATGAATGTAAGCCCCCCAAGCTAAGCTGAGCGTGTACTATGAAATCCTGATAACTGTTATTTTACTTACAAATCTTTGGTACGTATAATATTTACACTCAGACTCAAGAACAAAAGGACATGTTTACACAAATATTTGTCCTGTACGGCGGCGTGGCAATCAGAATATTTAAGCGTCACGCCAACAGGCCCACCACTAATCCCATTGTATTATTTTCACAGTATATTAAAATTATAACTGTGAAAATGTTTGACTGGATCACGCATAAACAAAGAGGTAGAGCATAGCGTTTATTCGCACAAAGAGCAGCTCGACTGGAAGTACCTCCACCATACAGAATACCGCAGCCAAATAACCTTATGTTGCGTTCCTGCGCCAGAGCTCATTGGGGAGGGGGGAAGGGTCGGTAACGCGTGAGTGATGCCTACTCTTGTTTACCGACTTCGTCGAACCGGCCGAACGAATTTGGATGAAGTTCGGCACATAGATAGAATATAATAATAGATTAACTAATAGGATATTTTTATCAGAAAAGTTCGAAGTTAGTTGTAACAAAACAACCGATACAAAGAAGTCAAAGTCTAAGCCATTTCTTCAATTTAGGCCCTAGTAGGGCACTTCAACTGAAAGAATACTTTTTTTACTATTTTTTGGACAGTCTAACTGTACTGTACTACTGTACTGTTAAATACAAAAACATACAAACATACCAACAACTTACGAAATAAATAAAACAAGTAAAATCGATACCTTACCTTAGACCGTCTATTTGTAACATGTTTCTTAACAGAAACGTTTTTCCTCCACGGCCAAAGTGGTAGATATTTCACGACTGTATCGTCTTTACTGGATATGATGTCCTCCCTTAGATGCACCGGCTTGTAAACGTCTGGTTTCTCATCGGTTTCGTCAACCACTTCCCTGCGGACAACACTTGGAAATGTCACTTCTTCTAGGCAATCCAGGCTTTACTATCTTCGGACACATATCTTACTGTAGCAATAAATACGAAAATCGGATTTTTTTAGGGTCAAAAATTCAATTATAGTGGAATACGCCTTGGCTTGTCAGATCACCCTCCGAAATTTCCGAATAATTTTTAGTATATATGACTGTTGTTTGTACCAAAACATATCATATTGTGTTGTATATACCCATTTTCACCAAAGCAAAATTGAATTTATCTGCAACTCTCGCCATTGTCGGGGAGTCCATCCTCAAACATTGGAACCAAAATGGTTTCTTATGGTGCGGTTTCAAAGGAGCTTCCTTCCGTAGACGCTCAGGCTGTGAAATAATATTCAATCCATCTCCTAGGTGGATTGAAAACTCCAACAGTAGATTGACCACAAGTGTAATCCACCTTGCCGCAGTGGGCACGCGTGTGGAGTATTTGCCCATTCCCGCACTCCCTCATTTGTGTGCAGAAGGCCTGTGCTCAGCAGTGGGACATTATGGGCTGACGATGGATGGATGATGATAAATAAAATAAATAGATAAATATGTTTTTTCAACACACTCGCTCGTAAAGTAACATCTATTGCACCGTTCTTAGTATCTTAATACAGCTTTTTACGTACTAGTGCTTTTTACTTTACATTACCGCACATTTTTATGATAGGTATAATTCCGATTATGATAAGTTTGTACCTCACTGCAAGTGATATGTATGTAGACCAAGCGTTCTTAGTTTAAACCGGTAAAATAGTTTGACAGCTCACCGCTGTCAAATAAAAAAACACTTGCGCGCCATATTTGTTAACGTTCTCATTGTGTGGTTGATTATTATCAAAAAATCGACTTAAAAAAAACTAGTCTGGTTTTTTCCTCGCAAGTGTGTTGAAAAACGTCGTATGACACGCGTGTGCATAGATTATTACACTCTCGGCTCACTTATCGCTTAATACCGCCTCGAGTGTTAATATCCAACTTTGCACACATGTATCATAATGTACTATTACCTTACAGCTTGCTCCTTATTGAACATCAAATTGATGGTCAACTTGGGTTTCTTAGGCTGAGCCTGTGGGCCGAGTCGTTTGAACGCACTCAGGCGCTTCTGTCCTTGCAGTAGATCAGGGGATTCTGAACCTTCGCGTGCCTCTGAAAAAGGTTTAAAACTGAATGTAATGTTACTAATATTTTCACAATACTACGACAAGCGATTTTTTTAAATAATTACATCAACTTATGGTGCAATAGGGTTGAAAATTTTATGCAAATTTTACCTTGATCCTCATTCTCAAGATCAGCATAAGTCTCGGATGGCGAGTACTGTTGGGGTTTATCCGCCAAGTTTTCTGTTTGCACCGTTATTGGTGCATTTGGATTGATAGGATTGAAGCTTGGCGCATTACTCGGCAAATAATTGTAGACCAATGTTTGTGTATTGGTTAGGTATTGCTGGGGATACTGTGGTGTTTGTGATGTTGGCCAATTTGGCATGGTGTTGGTTATCTGCGGAGCTACTTGCGGATCTAAAAATATAGAACATGAAGTTTTATAAGTGTTTTAAAAGTTGTAAGTATATATATACCCTATAGATATAGTACGGACGAACTGTATGCAGAGTGCAAACTCCTACGCGTACGGCAACTCTTCATACTGCGAACTGCCTTAAAAATGCACAAAGCCGTTATAACCTCCCCAAACTACGGCTATCTTAAAGAACGCAGAGTCTATAGAGTACCTGTTCCTATGTTCCATTCTGTTTTTGCCAAGCGTTTTCCCAAATGTCTGCATCCATTCACATATAACATCACATGCTCTAAGGTTCTTAACTTTTTCAAACTCTCAACACTAAAGGCTAAACAGGAAATTGAAAGCTGGTTACAGAGACTTAATTATCTTCAAACTGAAAATATCTTGTCGACAGGGATTTAAAATCTTCAGTTAAATATACACACTTCACTTTAACATACACACACTCCCCTCTTACATACATATACACACAGACCTACATTTACACAAAAATACGGCCATATATATAAATATTTGTTAGTAGGATAATTAATTTAATCTTTTGCATATTTTGTTGTTTCACTGTAATTGTTTATCGAACTGTATGAATGATTAATCAAACTTGGTAACTGTGTGCTGGTCTCCTGCGATACAAGCTGCGCTTAGTGCAGGGACCGTTGTAATTTTAGTGCTATATGTAAATTTATATTGGTAAATAAATGATTATTATTATTATTATATAAAAACTCTTACTTGGTTGACTGTTGTTAACGGTTTCTAATCTTGGCTGCAGGAAACTTCTGGGTATTCCTTAAATAATCAAAAACACGTCAATATATTTGTTTTACCATACTGAGATTGTACTATTAAAAAAAGCTAACGGCTGGTTAGAGAGTTGCCTTGCACTTTTTTTTTTTTTTTTTTTTTTCCACTTTTATCTGCAATCAGTCCCCTGACTTTGAGCAGATGTGTTGGGCGTCAATATTCTGTGGGAAGACCGGTCCATTGATCGTTCTTCCCTTCACTTCAAGTCCAGTTCGACTATGTGGTTACGTTTGAGTCTCTTTGGATGGTTTATTAACAGTAACTCCGCCGCTAGGGGGTTTGGATGGGTAGCAAGTCTCTGCTTATAGCTAGTAGCGCATTTTTTTATCTCATCGCTAACTGTGTTAATTTTAAGTTCTTGGTGCAATTCGCAGTTTCTTAGGAACCAAGGGGCGTTGGATAGGTTTCGTAAGATGCCATTTTGTGCTCTTTGTATAATTGCAATATTGGAGTTGCAAGCCGATCCCCAGAGCTGGATGCCGTAAGTCCATATCGGCTTTAGAACAACCTTGTATATTAGAAGTTTGTTGTCTGTGCTCAGCACAGAATTTCTTCCAAGCAACCAGTATAACCCGCGATATCTTTGGTTTGCACTTAAATTTCTTGGCCTAACCATGTCTGGTCAATCACATACATTTTATAATTAGTGTAGAATTCACACGTAAAGATGTCGCTACAGACATCGTATGGACGGATTGAAAATTAATTCTTAGTCAAAACGCTATTAAATCACTTTTTATTGAGATTTATTGCAAAGGAATACAATTTGATAATAATAATTTATTTTAATTATATTTTAAACTCGTATTTTCAATATTTGCAATTTATTTAATTTTATTTAAATCTTTCGACCTTACATAGATGGCCTTACCGTCGATTATTTTTATTTCTTTTTATCGTCTAGGACCGAAACAATCAAATAATAATAAAATAAATCTAATATTAACCTGTTTCTAATAAGCAGAGACTTCAACGGTAAATAAATGTAGTCTAAATATTTTGAAATCTACAACGATTATTTTTAAAAGTACAATGGGCAGTTTCGTACCAATTGTATTTCATTTGTTTTTATGGGCTTAAGTCTGTATCTAGCTAGTGCAGGAAAACGTATAGTGGTTTCATTTATTCAACAAAATATCAAATAAGAACAATTATTAAGTCTTTTATGGTCAAAAGGATTAAAGCCATTCGTAAATCACAGACCCTGCTCACAAAATTTATGGAGAATCGGATGAGTAATTTGACCTGTAGTGGAGAACAGCCGGTTATTTGGACATACATACGAAAGCATTTTTGTCCAAGCTGAAACGGAGACTCTTCGCTTGCTCGGTATTAAAGTGATTTTTAAAACATATAGAAGATTAAGAAATTGCTTTCTTGACCTATTTTTAATCGTTCCCTAATCAGGGCCGGCAATAGCCTATATAGCGCCGGGTCAGGTCTCTGTCACTTGCCTATATCTACCGCGATAAGCATCTACAGCTCGCTTCGAGCTGGGCTCGACTAAACTGTCGGGGCCGCCACGCGCTTGCGAGCACACTGTACGCAATTGTGTCGGAGCCAAAATCAGAATGCGTGATTATTTGTTTTCTTTTGCGATGTTAACCTAGGAAATATATTTATTTATCAATTATCACTGCACTTTGTTATAATGGAGAACCGTAACACTAATAATTTGAGTTTAACGGCTGTCGCAATAAACAGATTTTATTTAAGTTGTTGGTTTTTAAATTACTGCAAGATTCTGAAGTGTAAGACAGTAAGTACATATATTTTGTTAATTTTACACGGTGTTTTTATCAGTATCCTAATTAATTAGGTGTAGTTGATATAGGTAGGTAACCCTGACGGTCGTAAGGTCATTTCGGTAAATTATAAATACAAAGGCATTGCGTTTTAATGTGCGTGGCGTTAAGGTGTAATTAAAAATTAACCTAAGTTAATTCTTAGAGCACTAATGCTCTGCAAATATTGTAGGTTATTAAAACGGCGGCAATCCCTCAAGATCAAAAGTGTGCAATTTCTGTACGTTAGTTCTATTATTTATTGTGCCCGGGTGCAAGCAATACCCTGGCGCCCTCAAGTAGGCGCACGAACAAAATGGAATACTAACAGTTATATAATCACCAGAGTGATCGGAAATTCTGCAGTTTCATGCAAGGTCTTTTGGAAATTTCGCAGGGTTCCCAATAAAAAAAAAACAACTTTCGCTCAAACAAATGCATATGAATGGGGCTACAGGCGGGGCGCATGCGCGATTTCGTCATTTCGCATTCACTACGAACCGTCACAACCAACTTCATAGGCATGCAAGGCTTCATTATCTCAAATATCTCATACTGTTGTGCTATATAAACCAACAATAGTTATATCTCATTATGGATAGTTTTTCATAGGTTACAAAGAGATACACTCGCTGGCAACGAAGCCCGGTTGCAAGCCCACGCGTGCGAGCGAGACGCCATGACTGACCGTGCGAGGTGGTGCGAGGCGGGTCGCACACAGATATAGATATACCGTACCTACCTAGTTTTAAACCGAATGGTGTGTATATAAGGCGCTTCGGGGGTTGATGACATCGAAAAGCAATAATAGCGAAGAGCGCGAACTTTTAAATAGTTCGGAAGTTTATATTCTTGTTCGAGAATCATTTTAGTAGGGCAAGCCCGGCTTTTGGGCTTGTATGGACGTACCGCCACTGCCCGAGGCGCCTTATATACACACCATTCGGTTTAAAACTACGACTGATACACTACTGACGGAAAGCCGCGAACGGCTGGTGTCTGAAATCGAGAGTACACTAGCTTGTGTCTCCGATTGGGTTCGACTAAACCTAGTCCATTTCAACCCCACCAAGACTCAAGCCTGCGCGTTCACCGCTAAGAAAATCCCATGGTCTGTGGCTCCACAGTTCCAGAACACTTCCTTGAACATCAGTGAAAGCATTGGGATTCTTGGCGTCGACATTTCTAGCGACGTTTTGTTCCGAAGTCACTTGGAAGACAAGATTAAGCTGGCATCCAAAAGCTTGGAGTGCTCAACAGAGCGAGGCAGTACTTCACATCGGGGCAAAGGCTGCATCTTTATAAGTCGCAAGTCCGGCCTCATATGGAGTATTGTTGCCATATGTGGGCGGGGGCACCTGGATACCAGCTTGGGCCTTTAGACTCGGTTCAGCGACGTGCCGCTAGAATTGTCGACGATCCCGAGCTCACGAACGTTTACGAGCCTCTCAGTTTGAGGAGAGACTTTGCCTTATGTGTGTTCTACCGCTTGTACAACGGGGAGTGTTCCAAGGAATTGTTCGACTTGATGACCACGGCAAACTTCCACCATCGCAACTTTCGCCATCGACGGGGAGTCCATCCTCACACATTGAAACCTATCCTTATATATATCCTTGAGCCGTTCTATGTATTAAAAACAATGGGCGTCAAATCAAATCAAATCACATAATTTATTTTAAAAAGTAAATAATTACACAGATAATTAAACAATGGTCAAACAAAAACCCCGCACTAGGATAATCCTGTATCGCGGGCAACCTGTATAGTTTATGGAGGTGCAAGGTGGATGACACCTCCATTTAAAAGGGAAGATCTTCCGCCAGGCTGGGACATCGTGCCTGGGGACCGCGGTCCAACTGTACATGTCGGACAGTTGTATATATGCAGTTTCTCGAGAAAACTTCGCCAGCGCGATGCAGGATTTAGGCGCGATGCAGGATAATGTGGCGCCACGCCATCTATCTTTCCGTGTGTGAACTATCTCGGTGTTACTGATAGATGGCTGATAGATGTCGCTACAAGTTTACAAAATATGTTTTCCAAAACATATTTTGTAAACTATACAGCGTCAATTCAAACATTTGATTAAAGTTTAATAAATATAACAAAAATAAAATAGTGGTTTCTTAGGTGGCTGTTTCAAGTCTTTCCAGAGCTGCGACCAGACTAGATGTATGTAGTGGTTTCTTAATAAATAGATGTTTCCATTAATTTTCCACAGAAATTATTTGTTTCCCAGAAATAGATCTTTATAAGCGACACTATGAGATGGAGTAATAATACAGTTTTGTTTTTCAAATCAACGAGTACCAAGTATACAGTTTTATTTTTTATTAAAATCGGCCTTGGGGCTCCTTTCAGCATTTGTCGCTATGCCCTATACTTTAGGATTCAGCCAACCAGGCAAAAAATGGTAAAATGTTAAAGGATATAATTAGGTAAGCATTATTTAAACTTTTTAACTTTCACGCCTTTTAAATTAAAAACTTCAAACAATAAAAAAATGTTTATACCATAGAATTGGAAATGTTAGGAAAAAATAAAAAGTGCCCATCGTCCTTTAAAATACTGTTCTATAAATAGTGACATCTGTTGTCATTTACTGACAAAACTAACATTGCTGTAGTGACATACGTGGCAAGACTAGCAAATAGTACCTTTGACTCACCACCGGCGCTGTACTTGCGCGAGTTACGGTGGTAACTTTTGAAGTATGGGCGCTGACCCTCTGTTGTACGTAGTATTTATCTACTCTGAGGCCTAACTTTTTAAAATGAAATAATAAACCAGACCGCCTAACTAAGCTTATTTCTCAAGGAATTTTGATTATTGCGAAATAGCTGTAACAAAAATATCTTTTGGAATGTACGAATTTAGCCCTTTCATTATGATAAGTACGCTATTTAAACTTTACTTTGAAATGTCGGTCCCCCATTTTAGAAAACAAATTAATATATTTTTACAAGCTTTTATTTAGTATCACGTGTCCGGTGTCTGTAATCGAATCTTGCAAGTTAAATTTGACCCACTTCCCAGTGTCTGATTAAGCTGAAATTTGGTATATTCGATGACAATGCAAGTACACACAGCAAAAAGTACAGTCACGATAAGAAGCTTGTAATTTCTTACCAAAAAGTTGTTTAATTGAAACAAGGTTGGGTAGGCAATATTTAAAAGTTACATATCAATAGCATTTAGTTGCTGAAATATTCCGCTGTGAAAACGGACAGACAGTTGGGCAGAGTGGCACCATAAAGCGCATAAGGGTTCTTTTTTATCATTTTGGTACGGAAGCTTAAAAACGTAGTGAAAACGTACCTTTTGGCAATGCGTATGGCAACATAGCTGAAACATAAAATTATATTGGTTAAAATAAATCTATACAAATATTATACTGGGTGGATATTTCGAGATGGCATATTTTCGAAAAGTTGGATAGTCATGCTGAACAACTTTTACTATGGGACCAACACTGAATTCTCAAATATTAGCTTAGTTAATTATGTATACAAATTGTTTAGTTAAAATGAATCTTAAACTTACGGTTATAAAACATATTTCCTTGCTGCTGGTTTTTAGATGCATTTGGCGGTACCATATTAGATGAATCGTTTTTAGGCTCCATTATTGGCGTTGTTGGCACATACGCTTGGAATGTTCTGTTCAACACTTGGATACTACGTTTTTTTCCCGTCACTGTAAATTTTTTATTTATATGAAATTTACTGGATAAGGATTAGGATAGGAATTTACAAATTTCGACCAAAACGCACGGAGATAAAGTCGTAATTTGAACACGCGCCGGCGCGCCATACGGGCTTCCATTCGTAAAATTCGGTGTGTCCAAATTGCAATTTTATTTCCGTCATTTGTAGGGCCTTTTTTTTCCTATTCGATATATATTAGAAGCCAACAGTCCAGGGCCAGTAGACGAGATGGTTATCGACAATCGTCATCGTTAGTAAACGATCAACATTTGTATGGAATTGACATAAGAGATTGTTAGAAGTCACGTGATATTTCGATTTGAAATGTCAATCCCATACAAAGGTTGATCGTTTACTAACGATGACGATTGTCGATAACCATCTTGTCTAGGGGGGCAGGGGCCAGCAGACAAGATGGTCATCGGCAATCGTCATTTCAAATCGAAATATCACGTGTTTTTTAACAATCTGTGCGAATCCCATGCAAAGGTTGATCGTTTACTAACGACGACGATTGTCGACAACCATCTCGTATAGAGAGGCAGGTATGTTGCGGATACAGAATTTTTGACATCAGCGGATGCGGATATACGATGAGAAGACCAGATCCACATCCACAACTTTCGTGCTAGTACTTGCAACATTAGCCTCCGCAAAAAGCTTCACTTGGATTATTACAGATGCAAATGCTAAAATTAATGCAGAAATTATGCGGATGCATTCGCAATAACCCCGCTCAAGACCCAAAGTATAAAAATGTTAACGAAAAATGCTTACCTGGTCTTAAAGTTGTCGAAGTAATATCAACTTTGTTTGCAACAATAAAATTTACCGCAGCTTCTTCACCAGGTGTCTTATTTATAGGAGGGTTATTAGGTAAAGTATTCTGTGTATTTGTGGAAGTGCCCGGTTGATTTAATGAATTAACCGGGTTATTTGCTGAAGCAGTTGGTTTATTTGCAGCAATTTTTTTTTTATTAACTGAAGGAAACGGTCTTTTTATATTCTTTGCTGAATTAATGGGTTGATTCACAGGTTTTGTTGATGAAACAATAGGTTTATTTACAGGAGTTACCGGTTTGTTTGACGAAGCAATGGGTTGAATTACAAATTTAGCAGGGTTTTCTTGTGTAACAATGGGTTTATTTACAGGATGTACCGGTTTGTTTAATGAAGCAACGGGTTTATTTACAACCGTAACTGGTACTGGAGTAACCAGTTGATTTGATAGAATAATCGGTTTACTTGCTGCTTTATTGTCTGTTGACTTATTTATATTTATTGTAGTATCTGGAATTAAAATAAAATATATTTAGACATGGCATTACCTAGAAGTTTCCACAAGTGTTTTCAGTAGAAAGCGACGCGACGCGCGTTTTTTTATTTTTTTTATACCACTTAGGTGGCAAACAAGCATACGGCCCGCCTGATGGTAAGCGGTTACCGTAGCCTATGGACGCTTGCAACACCAGGGGTATCACGCGCGCGTTGGCGACCCTGCAGAAATCTCTTCACACCCCTTTTGAAGAACCCCATGCTGTACTGATGATGTGGCCAAAGGTGTTAATGACAAAGCCTCAAGGATCAAGCTTTAACGTGCAGCTGTCGGAACACACCGATAGGTGCTCGGCGACAAAATTCAAAAAAATTCAAAATTCAAAATCATTTATTCAAATAGACCTTCGCAGGCACTTATGAAAAGTCTGACTCTAATACTCTAATACCGGTTCGGAAGGTTGCATTTGCTGACAAGAGCCGGCAATAAACTCAGCAATTACTCTTTTCAAAACAGGCTTAGATTCATTACATAATATTTACATTCTAATCGCACTGAAAACAATTGCATGCCCCGGCAGACAGACAGATTTTCGACATGAGGGTGGTAGCCAGCCAGGTGTGTACCACTGGTATGGTGTCCTGACGATGTTTTCCTTCTCTGAAAGCTCAAGCTTATTGTAGGATTCTAAGCTGGGACCTTCGTCTCGGCATCTGGCATCACTACCACTAAGCTATCACAACTTAAAAAAAAAAACTTATTACCTTGCTTTTTAACTACAATATGACTATTATTTGAAATTCCAGATTTATTTTGTCCACTAATATTATCAGTGAAGTCTATCTCATCAATATCCTGAGTAAAATCTTCTTCCTGATAATATTTCTTTTTTAGCCCAGGATTTTGGAGTTTCTGTTTTACAATTTGCCTGTTTCCGACTGCTTTGAAGTTTGTGCACTTAGCCGGTTGCTGTTTGGGGTCTGGCTTTGGTCTGAAAATTTAATAATGTATAGAAGTTAAATTAGGTCATTCATTATACATCCTCCAACAACCCAAAGAAGCACAATGACGTCAATTTCCCACTACTAACAATGCGCTCTGATCAAGGACACATGCACTCTGGTTAGCTTTGATCTTATTCACTATAGTTATAGCCAGGCCCTTCTTCCAACTAGGCACTCTGGGCAAGTGCCCAGGGCTCTGTTTTTTTTTTATATTTCATTGTAAACTTTTTAAGCCTAACACTGGCAATTCTGTCTGGCTGAATACCTCTAACAGGTGATTCCCCAGAAATATTTTTAAGTTTTATGTAGCTAGTACCAACGTAAACTGAATGCAACCCACCCATGTAAACTGGCTTGTTGACCAGGATGTTGATTTTTAACAATCATAGCCCTATTATACTTAAGACCTTAGGCCTAGAATCAGGTGGAAAGACGAGCTTGATTCTTAAAATTCAAATTTCAACATCTGACTCTAATACCGGTTCAGAAAGTTGCATTTGCTGAGAAGAGCCAGCATAAAACTCAGCAATTACTCTTTTAAATACAAGCTTAGATTCATTACATAATATTTACATTCTAATCATACTGACAACAATTGCGTGTCCCGGTGCCGCAGCAAAACTACAAAGTAAACTGAATCTATATTTAATATGTAAATAAATGGCAAACTTAAGCAGACCAGCCCCCACAAGCAGCACCTGTTCACAAGTATGACACGTGTGGCAGCCATCGCCCTATGGCTGTGGCATAGCATACCTGAATGGCTTGTTACTTCTGCCCTTGCAGTAAGGTTTGGAATGCAAATTTTTATACTTATTTCCTCTAGAAGAATACTAACTTTTGATCCTCCTGTTTAGCTTCTGGCTTCTTCACACTGTCGGCACTATCTATCATAGGATTATTTGGTGCTGTATCATCAGTGAGGTCAATCAAAGTTTCCACCTGTTGATCTGGAGTTTGATATGTACCTGTCTGTTCTTGCTTATTCAATATTGGTGGGTTTTTAGCTTCGACAACTTTTGGCAGTGGTTTTAGCTGCCGAGGGTTGAAACAGGTTGTCCAAAATGCGTGTGTCTTTTTACCCTTTCTTCTATTCCTCCTTTTACTGAAAGACACTTATAATTATTAAATTAGTTGAACTTTATTAGCATACAAATACAATTAAAAAAAAAACATTTAAAAAAATGAGTTGTTTTCTTTCTATAGAGTTTTACTCTGAATAGAACTCCTGTCAAATCCTGTACTTAAGGTTCAAATTAGCTCAAATTATCAACAGTTTGACAGCCATTAAAACCCAAACAATAAAAACTATAAAAACCTATGGAAAGAATAGTCTAATTGGGCTCTGTACTGTGATTGACGGTTTTATCAAATGTGATGGTTAAAAAGTTAGATAAGGTTTCTAATATTTTATTTTGCATAGGCATCATTATAGGCATTTAATTGGCATGTGTAAGGCCAAGGGCAATTCAAATAATGTTCTATGCAGAGGTAATTATAAATTTGAATGTCAATGATTTTGTAAGTAGATTTATATATAAGGTTACACTACATTTACAAGGGTTACCTTGAGCTTTGCAATTTAATTGTATTTATTTATTTGTACATCAAAATTTTATAAAATCGATACAAAACCTCGCAAAATATAAAATTTGTGAAAATGCTATTTTTAACGAAAATAATTACAGAAATGTTTGCTCACGGTTTTACAAGAGAATTGTCATTGTTTTGCATATTTAAAACAACACAATTAATTTGATATTAAATTGAAACATAACCAATAAATTCGCAGTTTTGTTTGTTGTCTTTCCTGTAATTTTTTTTTTATTTGACATTTACCTACCCAGTGCTGCCAGTTATATAAAACCCATTGTTTGTTACCGATTTTCACAAGCGTCCGCGTTTGGTCTGCGTCAGTAACTAACTTTTGACTTATAAATGTCAAAGGATAAATTAATCTTATTGCGACACAGTGTATCCATTAAATCTATGGTTGTAGCGTGTGACCGTCCCGCCCGCACCACGAGGGGTAAGCTCCCTCTTAGATATACATCGTAAGCGGTCGAGAACGTTCGGTAACATACCTACCGCGCTGCCATTGAGAGGCCGCGCAAGGAAAGCATTAGTCAGTCAGTCGTCCGGTATCGCGCCATGCGCATATACACGTTTCTCAGCCGCTCTCTGCTTCTCGCGCCTTTCATATAGTTTGATTTAAGTTCATGTTTTCACTCCTAATTTGTAACGTTTTATCGGGCAAACAAGTTAATAAACCATTTCGATCAGTATTTGGACTTTACGTTACACCCACCCCCTACAATGACGCCCAACGTCTTCAGGGCTTAGGGGTGAATGAACTCAAAGCTTCACTTTGTTCGCGTGTGTTTTTGCATTTTTGTTCGCGTTCGTTCATTCGTACTATCATACCACAACGGTTTTGTGTTTGTTGTGTGTTTATAGTCTAGTGATACGTGAAAATGCCACGCAAGAATCGTAAATCAACGTCAGAAGTCGAGGACGCCGATGCAAGTATGAGCGACAGTACCAACGTCACGCTTAATAAAGAAGCACTGACGTCACTACTCGCGTCTCTTCAGCAGTCACAAGCAGAGTTCTGCCAAGTTTTGCTTCGAGAAGTCCGATCGTCGACGCCGGCCGCGTCATACACAGCTGACCCTGCCGCCGGCGCTACCATGGGATGCTCCGCCGCCGCCCCTCATGCCGCCACCAGTGGAAACTTCTCCAAGTGCTCGGCACGTTACAGTGGCTCGTCCGCGGAGTCCCTCGAAAATTTCATAGACGCCGTAGAGGTATATAAAGATTGTCTCAACGTGAATAATGACAACGCACTCCGGGGCATGTCCATGCTCCTAAATAGCGATGCTGCAGTGTGGTGGCAAGGAGTTAAAGCCAGCACCAGTACTTGGACAGAGGCGCTGACAAAGTTAAGGAGTGCATTCGGTGAGCGCCGTCTACCTTTTCAAATTTATAAGGAGTTATTCGCGCTAAGTCAAGGTAATAAGAATACCGATTTGTTCATAGCCGAGATAAGAGCCCTCTTCGCAAAGTTACCCGCAGAGGATTTATGTGAACGTGTCCAAATAGATATGTGTTTCAGTTTATTAGACCGGCGAATAAGGAAAAGACTGGAAAGAAGCTCAGTAAAAACATTTGACGAACTTCTTATTAAATGCCGTGCTATAGAAGACTCAAGGAAAGAGAACAAGCCCAATAAGGTAAATGCACCCTCATTCGGCCGTTCTACGAGTCCAGTACCGGTACCTGCCGCTGTAGGAGGTACCAGCAGCAGCAGTACCGCTCCAATCGGACTGAGTCCCGCGCCGGCAACGGCGCCGGCTCCCGCCGTGTCCAGCAATGTGCCGTCGACGTCGCAGAAAGTTCAACGTACGTATTGTGTGTACTGCAAACGTGGCGGACACACACGTGAAAATTGTTCTAAGTTAAAAAGTTCAAAAGGTGAAAATAATAATAATAAAATATCGTGTTACGGTTGTGGTGCCGCTAATGTCGTCCGAAGTAAGTGTGAACAGTGTAACCCAAAACAATCCGGACATTCATTCTATTCAATGGCCATTGGGTCCACGCGTGGTTTTCGCGCCGGTCACCGCCAGCGTCGAGCATCGACACTGGGGCAGGGGCCGCGCGGCACTCGGGTATTTGAGTCGCGGGCGCCCGCGCCCTCGAGCGGCTCACATTCGGCTCAGCAGCACAGCACATGCGCGCTACCGCTGTTATCAGCATTCGTCGAGCGACCTAACACTTCACCTGCGACTATTATTCAAGGTAACCCTACGCGTGCCGTAGGGGTTCACAATAACTTTTGTTCTCGTAATTCGAACTTTAATTCTCGTGTTGATTGTGATGATAATAGTTCTTGTTGTAATTACGATAATGTTATTGATAGTAATAATTTATGTAAAAATTCGTGTTCTTCGTGCAATTTAAATTGTAAGGTTCAAAATTCGGAATGTTTTAATTGCACTAATGTTTCATATGATTGCAATAATATTATGATGCGCAAACGAAAGTGTTCGTCGTGCAATTCTTTGTTTTTTTATAATTCGGATTTGTGTAATTCTTCGTGCAAATGTACCTATTGTAACACGACTAATGATAATGATTTGTTACAATGTCATGTTGATAATCGTATTAAGGGGGAGCTTTCACCTAAAAGTTTTTCATCAGCGGTAAATTATAATCACAGTGATTCTCAACCTTTTTCGGGTAAATCACGCGGTTCTCAATCTTTTTCGGTAAAGAACAAAGGTTCTCAACCTGTTTTGAATAGTGAGCTTTATCGTCGCCCTATTTTGAATATAAGTGTATTAGGCGAGCGCGGCTCTGCGTTACTTGACTCTGGGGCAAAATCGTGTATTGCCGGTCACACGCTTCACGCTATTCTGAGAGAAAAGGGACACCCGTTAATCCCGTCAACAATGTATGTTAGGTTGGCGGATGGTGTTAGTCGATTAATGGATGTACTTACCGCAGAGGTTGAGGTGACTCTCCGCCATAAAGTAAATAAAGTAAACTTTTTGATATTTCCGGATTATAATTCAAATGAAACATTACTTGGTGTAGATTTTTTGACAAGTTTTAATATTTCTGTCGATTTTGGAAATGCCACGTGGCATTTTGGTGAAAATCATTCTAGAAAGTTTAAGTTGATGTTCGAGGAAATGTCACCTGCAACCTCATTGGCATCAATTAATGTACTCAGGGATGATGAGGCGACGTCACTTAGTGTCGAACAACGCGAAGTTCTTGCCGGTCTCCTCAAAGATAATCAGGACATCTTCGAGTTAGGGGGAGAGCCGACTCCGTTCGCTGAGCTTAAGATTGACACCAGTGACCATCCTCCCATTGCAGTTTCACCTTACCGCCTCACGCCAGCTAGAAGTCCATCAGATTTGCGACGTTCTCAGCTCGATGACCCGGAATTGGAAAAGATTGTGAATGATTTCGAAGATACCTCTGATGCTGGACCATTAGCAGCGAAGCGTTGGTCAGAAAGAGGGTACTTCATGCAACAAGGAGTTTTGTTTAGGTACAATCCTGATGTCGACAGCGAGGAGCCGCAGCTGGTTGTTCCTGTTAGTCTTCGCCTTGATATCGTTAAAGAATGTCACGATTCTCAAATTGCGGGGCACCATGGGATTGAAAGGACCTTTCACAAGATCTCTCAGCAGTTTTATTTTCCAGGTATGCGCCGTTTCATAGGAGAGTATATCAAAACTTGCGTTACCTGTCAACGCTATAAGGCGTCTAATCAAAAACCATCTGGTCTTCTACAGACCCCTGTTTTGAATCAGCGAGGGGAAGTTTTGGCCATTGATCTTTTCGGTCCACTTCCAGCTGGAGAAAAGGGGGAGAAATGGATTCTTCTGGTGGAAGACACAGCGACTCGGTGGGTTGAACTATTTGCTTTGAGGGAGGCAACCTCTGAAGTATGTGCTCGAGTCCTCATAGAAGAGTATTTTCTCCGATATGGACTTCCACGTCGCATCATTTCAGATAACGGAGTTCAATTCGTTTCCGCTGTTATGCAGCAGTGTATGTTTGTTTTAGGCATTTCACAGGACTTGTTGCCGTTGTACCATCCACAGGCAAATCCAGCAGAACGGAAAAACCGTGACCTTAAGGTTCATTTAGCCCAGGTGTTGGATACCAAGCACACTTCGTGGCCATCCCTGTTGCCTTCGGTCAGGTTTGCAATGAATTCAGCAGTATGTCAAACTACAGGTGTCTCACCGGCGTTCTTGACATTTGCTAGGGAGCTGCGATCGCCTATAGATGTTCAACATGATATCAGAGCTGTTTTAAGTAAAGATAATTTCGTTTCTCAAATCACGCCCTTTTTGAATAGATTTGTAAACTCGTTAGTTTCGGTTAGGGATAGGGTCGAGAAACAGCAAGACAGGCGTAAGGATCATGCTGATAAGTCACGTAGATCAGAATCTTTTGCAGTAGGTGAGAAAGTACTCATCAAATCACACGTTCTTAGCAACGCGGCTAAGAACATCACTGCCAAATTCGTGCCCAAGAGGGATGGGCCCTATCAGGTTGTGAAAAAGACTAGTCCCACGTCGTATCTTGTTTCAAATTCTAATGAGGAGATTCTAGGCAAGTTCCACGTGTCGGAGCTTACTCGGTTTTTTAGTAGGGATGATTCGCCTCCTGATCCTGTTATGCCAAAGCGATCAAGGGGACGTCCCTGGATACAGGATGTTGATGTCCGAGTCCATGAACGAGGGCGTTCTCATGAACTCGAGGGGGAGTCTGTAGCGTGTGACCGTCCCGCCCGCACCACGAGGGGTAAGCTCCCTCTTAGATATACATCGTAAGCGGTCGAGAACGTTCGGTAACATACCTACCGCGCTGCCATTGAGAGGCCGCGCAAGGAAAGCATTAGTCAGTCAGTCGTCCGGTATCGCGCCATGCGCATATACACGTTTCTCAGCCGCTCTCTGCTTCTCGCGCCTTTCATATAGTTTGATTTAAGTTCATGTTTTCACTCCTAATTTGTAACGTTTTATCGGGCAAACAAGTTAATAAACCATTTCGATCAGTATTTGGACTTTACGTTACACCCACCCCCTACATGGTTAATTAAATATATTATAGATGAACCTTATTACAAAGGTGTAAGGGCTGCTTATCTTTATATTTATAAAAGTTACAATATTTTTCATAGATTTAATGGACTGTAAAGTTAGTAGTTAAAATCATATTTCGGTCACATGGTACTACAATGGTGGTCATTGTACTAAAACTCTTCACGGACATTTTGAGACAACTTGAAAAGTCACGATACACATAATTCATTTCATTTCCCTTCACTGGTGCACATCGATGATCTTTATTGGGTAAAATACCACCAAAAATACACAATAAAACTCAAATTACACAAATTTATGAAAATAAAAATGAAAATGCTAGTACGTCACTCTGCAAGTTCCCGCCAAAAAGTCCTATTATCTTCTCAGTCTTATTTTGGCAACCAAATCCTTTTTATTACAACTTATTTATGCCAGTATCGAGTTATATTAAAAGTTCTAGTCACAATAAATCACTATCATTAACATCAGTCCTCATTGTCAGTCACCATCCAAAGTCATTGTATTTTAGTAGAATGGTGGACATTGTACCTACCAAAACTTTACAAGTCGCAAGTCCAGCCTCATATGGAGTACTGCTGTCATCCATGGGCAGGGGCACCTGGATACCTTGATCCTTTAGACTCGATTCAACGACGAGCCATCATCCCGAGCCGAGCTCACAAGCGGTTTAGAGCCCTCAGTCTTTGGAGAGACTTAGCCTCTCTGTGTGTTCTACCGCTTTTATAACGGACAGTATTCTGAGAATTATTTGACCTGATGCCTACGGCTACCTTCCTTCCACCATCGTAACTCTCGCCATCGTCGGGGAGTCCATCCTCACACATTGAAACCAATAGGTACTGTGCGGTCCCAGAGAAGCTTCCTTCCAAAGACACTGAGACTGTGGAATGAGTTCTCCGCCGTGGTTTTCTCAATAGTGTAGGTACTGCATGGGGTTCTAAAAAGGGTGTGAAAAAATCCCCTGGTGTTGCAAGCGTCCACAGGCTACGGTAACCGCGGGCCGTAAGATTGTTTGCTAACTTAGTTGTATAAAAAAAAAATACTTTTCTCGGAATTTTTGAGACAACTTCAAAAGTCACGAAACACTAAATAATTTCATTTCACTTCACTGGTGCACATGGATTGATCTTTATTGGGTCCCTAACATACCATCGATAATACAAGGATTACTATGCAATAAAACACACGAATTGATGAAAATTAATTGGATTAAATTAAAAATTTACTGGTCATGCTTATCAGGATGAGGGCATTATAGAACATCGTCCTTTAGGCATCTTAGGAATAGCTTTATTCTCTCGCTATATTTTTTACAAGCTGCTATATATATAAATATACTTATATATTATTACTAATTAGTACCTATTAGTATAGATATTATTATAAGTATAGATGGAATGATGAATAAATGTATGGAGATTGGAATGTCAAGTGTTGTTACTTGTATGATAATATGAAATCTTGCCATCTTTGAAACAACTTGCCTGGGGTATGTACCTAGTGTATTTATTTTTCTAAACCATGACTCAATCAACTAGTTTTCATTTTTTTTTACTGATTGCAATTGATGGTTATTTAGGACTAGCTAGATGTCCCCCGCGTTCCCGGGATAAAAAGTAGCCTATAACATTCGGGTTCACTCGGGGATAATTTAGCTTCCTGTTAGTGTTTCGAATTTTTCAAATCCGACTACTAGTTCCAGAGACGTTTAAACAAACAACTGTAGCGCCACATACCGTATAGAAACATTGACCTTACCTTTACCTCAAAACGTACCACAATTACCGGGATATACCAAATACCAATGAAACAAAATACAAGGAACAACATTTAATATTCAAGACAGGAAAATAAAACACAAGATAGTCACCCCAGTATATTTCACCATAACCTTAGCACCGTGTTTGACGTCATGCACAAACAGAAACAATGAGCATGCATGTTTCGAAAGAAACAGTCATGCAATATTAATGTGTCAGAAACAATGACGTGTTTGACGACTCCACCGGATCACTGCACTGCCTTGCACTTCATCTTCATGACTTGGACACCAGCACTTCAAATCAAATCACCATCTTCATATCTGCAAGCTCCGAGCAACACTTCCGTTCTCTTCGGCGACTGCGACAAAATGGACGCGGCCCCGCTAGCGCCGCTAGTTTTATGCACAGAGCGCGCGGGCCGCGCATGCGCGCACGACCGTGCCATGACCGTGCAACCAACGTGCGAGCGAGACATTCAGCCCGCTCATTGGTCGGTCATCTCGCTACGTATTATTATTTTAGACTGTAAGATTTGTATATAAATTAGGGCCATACTGTAAATAAAATTAGAAAGGATTCCGATTCTGACCGTCGCACTGCACGGTCGCTTTCTTGCGCTCCTGCGCTGCCCGGTCCGTTTCCGCGAATTTTCGCTTTGTTCGCCCACTCACTGGCTCTGCCTTTGTTTGCGCCTACCTGGCATTTTTCGTCGCGAACGTACTCGCTCACCTTTGTGGCATTGTTTAAGTTCTTGTTAGCGCTAATAGTTTGTTCCTGACGTATCGTCAAGCAAACTATTTGGTTGCGAGCGAGTATCTTTCTCGGTACTGCGTTGGTGTGTGTGTCACTCGTACCGACCCCTATATCAAGCATTTATTCACCGCGTGTATTTTTCAATACGCGTTGGTGTTTATTTGTCTTGTTGTTTCTATTGTCTGACCGACACGGTGACACTTCGTGTATTTTTCAATACGCGTCGTGTTCATTGTTGTTTCTGAGACATACTAATCGTCTACCACCTAAAATCCACGACTTGCTGTGGTAACCAACGGAAACCTAACGGTGACAACGTAAGTTGGTTAGCGGGCCCCGGGCGCTTTGGTGTTTTCCCTTAAGGAACACACAACCCGGACGGGACTGGACCAGTCGGCCTTGGGGGCTTCCCTAGTCGACCCCAGTTAGCGTTAGGCAGGGACGTAGGAACTCAGCCACAACACAAGATCTGTGGCGGAGGTTACAAGCTTAGGGCACACCCTAGGGCCTACTCACCTCCCAACCTACACCCGGTTGGGAGTTGTACTACACACACCCGGGAAAACCCACCCGGGGAGGATAGGAGTAGGAACCGTAGCTAGGGCGATTGCCTGGAGTTTCTTGTAACTTCTTCTCCCAGGAACGCACCGCGTTTGAAGTTACAGTAGTGTACGTCTTAGCCTAGGCCCCGGCCGCAAGGCCAGGCTGGTCACTATGACCAGCCAACCCCAGAACACCCTGTCTCTTGAGGACATCCTCGCCGATGAGGATGCCGTAATTTACCTCACCTGCCACTTTCCGGACAGGTCCCTCCCCCCCTCCACTCGTCCACCCTCTCGCGCGGACTCCGTGATGTCGACCCAGTCGACTCCGGAAGTCCGCGACAACACCGAGGCTGTCCCATCAGGACAAGCCCCTCCCTCCCCAACTCCAACTCCCTCTGACGATCTCACAAGATCGTCAGTCTACAACAAGACTAGGACGTCAGTTTCTACTGACTCCTACACGTCCAATGAGGCCGCCAAGTCCTCCTCCGCCTCCTCCTCCTCCTCCCCTGCCTCCACCGACACTAAGTCGGCAAAGGCCGTCCCTCTAATTTCCACCACCACCACCACCACCCAACTAGAGGCTCCCGCCACTGTTGCGAACCCCTCCTCGTCTTCCGAGGAGGACTTCGTACCAGTGGAGAGCAAGAATGGCAAGCGCAAGCGAGCCAAGCAAGCCTCCGCCAACGAGGCTGCCGCCAAGGCCCTCAAGCAGGCCCCCTCTCCCGTCCCTGGCCCTTCAGCGAACGTGTCCATTCCCATGGACACAAGTAGCGTTCGCGAACCTCTTCGCATCCCCCCTCGTCCTAACAGGCATCAGCATCCTCCTAAGAATGCTAAAAATGATGCTGCCCCTCCCCCAATTTTCATTCAAGACAAGTCCAAATGGACTCTTGTCTCTGGCTGGTTCTCCAGCCACCATATTAATTATACCTCCGCCCGTCCCACCGAACATGGCATTCGGGTCGCAGTTACTGCGCCTAATGACCATAGAGCTTTCACTAACCTCCTCAAGGAGAGAAAGGTGTCTTTCCACACCTACTCTCTCCCTGAGGAGCGTGCCACCCGCATAGTTATTAAGGGCATGCCTTCCGAGGTGACAACCGAGGAAGTGAAGCAGTCCCTCAGCGACCAGGGTATCCCTGTCCTCGCTGTCCATCGCCTTATGCGAGGTCGCTCAAAGACCGTCCCCCTCAACATGGTTGTAGTAACCATGGAACCCGGGCCGGCGAGCGACCGAATCCACAATCTAAAGGCCATATGCCAACTGACGGACTGTGTGCTGGAAAAGCCACACAGGACCGGATTCCCGTCACAATGCCACAATTGCCAACTCTATGGCCACTCCGCCAGGCACTGCTACGCACCTCCAAGGTGCGTAAAGTGCCTAGGCAACCACCCCACCAGGGAATGCGAACGCAACCCTGAGCCCACCCTTAATTCTGAGCCCCCGAGCTGCGTCCTTTGCCAGACGCAAGGGCACCCCGCTAACTATCGCGGGTGCTCTAAAGCTCCCCGGCCAAAGGCTACAACATCAGCCCGGCCCAATAACTCCACGCGCACCACCGCGCCTCCCCCTGATCCCGCTCACACGAGCTTGAGACCCGCTTGGGACTTAAACTCCCCTAGGGAGTTCCCGCCCACTCGGACTAAGTCCACGCCCACCACGGCAGTTTCACCTGCCCCCATTCCCGCACCCACTCCCTCAGTCACTCAAGCGCCCGCCCCTATGGCCGCGCAAACCACGCCCCTTCCGCCAAAACCCGCCGCCGCCGCCGCCGTCCCTAAACAGCAACGCCGCGCAATCCCCCCGCCTAGCTGCGGGGCCCAAATTCCTCCACTAAACGAGGATGCGGACTTCGCTCTGGTGGAGCGTTTCGCCCGTCTTTTTGATTTTAACGAGATCCGGAATCTCGCTGAACAAATCCGCGAAAAAGAGGGCGACGGACTCGCCCTCTTCTCCATCGGGTTGCGCTATAGTGCCATCCTGACGTCCCTTTCCACCTTCAAATGTAGCCCTCTTAATGGATAATACGGCAACGTGTAGGACCAAACCGCGCTCCCTTAGAATAGGGTATTTCAATGCCGATGGCTTGAGACATCAACGCGATGATGTTTCAGAATTCCTGAAGCATCATCGCCTTGATGTATTCCTAGTTCAGGAGACATTCCTCAAACCCTCTATGAGGGATCCCAAAATTGCCAACTATCTGTTAGTTCGCAACGATAGGTCTGACGCTACCCTTGGTGGTACTCTCATTTATTACAAAAAGTCCCTATATTGCTCCCCAATGGATCCGCCCCCCTCTCTCACGTGCATTGAGGCCTCGGTCTGTAGGCTCGGCATGACTGGACATGAGCCAATCATTCTGGTCTCAGCCTACATTTCCCCGTCCCGTGTCAACACTTCCTTCAGAAGTGATCTAGAGTGCATTTTTGGCCTCGGTAACGCAGTCATTTTGGCGGGCGACCTGAACGCTAAAAGTGTACTCTGGAACTGTAACGCGAACAACCCCAGAGGTCGAATCTTAGAATCCCTCCTGTCGCCTCTCGACATCGACATCATTACTCCCCTCGAACCGACCCACTTTCCTCATCAACAAGACCTCAGACCCGACATACTCGATGTGGCACTGTTGCGCAATGTAAACTTACGTTTGCATGACGTATCAGTGCACCACGAACTGACGTCTGACCACCGACCTGTGATCTTAGAGTTTACTCCGCGCACAGGTCCCCCAGATCCAGGTCAACCCCCTCCTACTAAAATCTCCACCAATTGGGACAGACTAGGCGAACGCCTCAAGTCCACCGATTCCGTCCATCTGAATCGTATCCCGGATAACATCGTCACCGCGGACGAGGTTATCGGCGCGATCGACTCACTCACCACTCACGTGCAATCGGTCATTACCGATTGCTCTCGGACAGTGCCAGCGGAGACTCACCTCCGTTGGCAACTGCCCGATGACGTACGTGAGATGAGGAGGGAGAGGAACGCCGCCATACGGGCTTTTGACTCTTTTCCCTCTGAACGTAACCGCGCCCGCATGCGCGCTCTCCATCGCGCCTTCAAGGTCCGCATCGAGCAAATGCGTGATGCTCGATGGGACAAGACCCTTGAAGAGTTAGAACCCTCCCATCTTGCCTTTTGGAAGCTTTCCCGTGCCCTTACCAAGGACACGATAGCCCCCATGCCACCTCTCATTAGACCCAATCACCCCTTGCCCGCCTTTGAAGACGAGGACAAATCCGAATGCCTCGCCGAAAGTCTCGAGCTTCAATGCACGCCCAGTACTCTTCCAGTAGACCCCAGTCACTTGGAGAAAGTCAACTCCGAGGTCACGCGTAGACTCGCTCTGCCCATACCTCCCGTGTCTCCCCCCCCCCCGCCACCACCAGAGGCTCCCCCCTCCTCCGCAAGGAGGAGGCGGCGTGTCGCCGCTGATGGTGAGGAGGAGGAGGATGAAGACCCCCTTCCTCCCGTGACCCCTGATGAAGTTAAATCGATCATCAGAAAACTCCACCCTCGAAAAGCCCCGGGCTCGGACAAAATCACTAATAAAGTGATCAAACTGTTCCCCGCTCAGCTCATTTTCTTATTAACGTCCATTTATAATGCGGCCCTAATGTGTAACTTCTTCCCACCTCAGTGGAAGGAAGCTCACGTTATTGGGATCCACAAACCAGGCAAACCCATGTCCGAGCCCTCCAGTTACCGTCCCATAAGTCTGCTCAATGTATTGGGTAAGATTTATGAGAGACTCATCTACAACCGTCTCAAAGCATATGCCGATGCTAACCATTTACTTCCGAACGAGCAGTTTGGTTTTCGAACTAAACACTCGTGTGTTCAACAAGTCCATCGTATTGTTGAACATATCTCTCACCATTTCCAACAATCCAATAGTATGACTGGGGTCCTGTTCTTCGATGTTGCAAAAGCATTCGACAAAGTGTGGCACAATGGTTTAATTTTTAAACTATTCACCCTAGGTGTCCCACATAGGCTCGTACTCATCTTACGAGACTTTTTGTCGAACCGCCACTTTCGATATCGAATAACAGGCGCCCTGTCGTCCCCTCATCCCATCTGTGCCGGAGTCCCCCAGGGCTCGGTACTCTCCCCATTATTGTTTCTATTATATACGAGCGATATCCCCAAATTTAATGACTCAGTACAGCTAGCTCTGTTCGCGGATGATACCGCAATCTACTGTACTAGTCGCACCACCAAGGCCATAGTGTCCCACCTCCAATCCGCAGCAGACGCCCTAGGCGCATGGTGTAGGAAATGGAGGATTGAGATAAATCCCGCCAAAAGTCAAGCGGTCCTATTCCATAGGCCGTTTAGACGAAAAATCCCCCCCTCAGTAAAGTCTGTCACCATGTTCGGCGAACCGATCCCTTGGGAGAGGCAAGCCAAATACTTAGGTGTCATCCTCGATGATCGATTGACCTTCGGGCCCCACATTAAAAAGGTGCGCGCGCGCGCCTATTTCGTGATGGGACGCCTTCATTTCCTTTTAAATCGCAGGTCTAAACTTGCCTTAAAAAGCAAGGTTAGACTGTATACTGCGTGTATTCGCCCCATATTCTCTTACGCATGCGCTGTATTTGCACACGCATCGCAAAAGCGGATCCATAGTCTCCAAGTTTTGCAAAACCGTTTCATGCGCAAGGCCACGGGTGCCCCGTGGTTCTTGCGCAATGAAAACCTCCACCTCGACCTGGGCCTCCCCACGGTCCGTCAATTTTTCAAACGCGCTTCACGCAGATTCTTTGACACTGCTGTCAATCATAGTAATCCGTTAATCGTTAAGGCGGCTACCTACACGCCATCCCGTATGTCCAATGTCCGCCGGCCGAGGCACGTCCTCACCGAGCCCGATGATCCCACCACCTTAGCTCAGCTCGAAGCTTCGGAAGCTCGTCGTAATTCAACACACAATACAGATGCGAACCGCGGTGACCGTTCACCTCGTTACCGACCTCGTCGTCGAGGTCACGCGCCGCGACTCCCAACTCAGTCTCGTCGTCCCCCACTTGTTATTGCTACGGCAACTCGACAAGCGGCCCGAGCCGCCAATAATAATACGCTTCCCTAGATATAAATAAATAAATCATCAAAGATTTCAGTCAATTCCCTCCCCTCGGTAACAGCCCTGAGCCGAGGTTCGGCCCCAACTGGGGCACCCTCAGGCCTTGTTACCTAATCATAACTACGGTTGAGAGCTAGCTCGCCGAATTGTCCGGGTAAGGGTACTAAGGCCAAATTTTGGGCCCGTACCTTCATGTCCATTCAAAAAAAAAAAAAAAAAAAAAAAAAAAAAAAAAAAAAAAAAAAAAAAAAAAAAAAAATTATTCCATTCTGAATACTCGAAGTGTTTCTTACCTCCCAACTCTAGTCCCTAAAGTGGTGACCCCTACAAGAAAAAAAGAACACAAGAAGAAATCAAGATGACAGATCCAGGAAACCAGATTATGGAAGACAAATCCACCTCGGTTCCTGCTCCTGCTGCCCCACATCAAGAACTTGCTGGCATCGCCCTCTCCATGCGGATCCCAAAGTTCTGGCGTGACAGGCCTAGCCTGTGGTTCTTTAGTTTCGAAGCCGCTACCGACGAGTTAAAACGGAGTCAAA
Organism: Achlya flavicornis; assembly: GCA_947623365.1. Classification (NCBI taxonomy): domain Eukaryota; kingdom Metazoa; phylum Arthropoda; class Insecta; order Lepidoptera; family Drepanidae; genus Achlya; species Achlya flavicornis. The sequence goes on along the minus strand of OX392482.1, from coordinate 3,022,167 downwards.
AACAACTAGCTCAGATGGTAATCGCACAACTGGACAAGATGGACATCGAACAAATCAGCGATCTACTTTACCATCCGACCGAAAACATGTACAACACCCTAAAAGAACGTCTCATCTCCGTCTATGAAGAGTCCGACAGCCAGCAGTTCAAGAAACTACTCCACGACGTAGAGCTCGGTGACCAGAAACCATCACAACTGCTGCGACGGATGCGAAGCCTTGCTCGTGATAAGATCCCGGACTCTACGCTGCGCCTCATGTGGACCAGCCACCTCCCAGCACACGTCCGATCTGTCCTCGCCGTCAGCGAAACCTTCAAATCACAGGCTGCACTCAACGAACTAGCACTGCTCGCCGACAAAATCATGGAAAGTTCCAGCACGCAAGTTTCAGCAGTATCATCCTCGTCAGCACCACCTACGCCTACAGACACGCAGTTATTGATGGAAGAGATTAAAAAACTGTCGCTGGAAGTCGCTGCTCTCAAATCCGCAAATCCGCAATCACAAAGATATGATGCACAGCCATATCACAGACGTCCACCATACCAGCAAAACCGATCACCAAGCCGAGAAAACACCCGCACGCGCAGTGTAACACCACCACCTTTCTGCTACTACCACCGTCGTTTTGGCGCCAACGCAAGTCGCTGCACGACGCCGTGTTCATTCAGAAGAAACCAACATTCGGAAAACTAGATGCTATGCTGGACGAGGCGGATTCCGGCATGGGCGAATATTCATACCGCCTGTTTGTTACCGATCAGAAGACTGGCCTTACTTTCCTCATCGATACTGGTGCAAATATCTCAGTCATTCCCCGAAGAAAAGGCCAAGCACTCAAGCCCCTAGACTTCCAACTTTACGCTGCAAATAACACTGTAATTCCGACATATGGCGAACGAACTCTAGAACTGGACTTGAAGCTTAGGCGGCCATTCAAATGGAAGTTTATTGTAGCAGATATCACCAAACCGATCATCGGTGCAGATTTCCTGAAATACCACCAGCTCATCGTCGACATCAAAAATCGAAGACTAATCGACGGAAAAACAAACCTAACATCAAGTTCATTTGTAAAGGCCACGAACATCCCAACAATACGAAGTATCGACGTGCAACAGTCCTACCACGACATCCTAGCGGATTTTCCGGGAACTACACGATTGACTTCAATGAACTTAAGTTCGAAACTCGCTGTAGAACACTTCATCGAAACAACTGGGCCGCCTATTCATTGCCGTGCCCGACCGATCGCACCGCATCGCTATGAGCAGGTGAAAAAGGAATTCGAAAATATGATCGAGCAAGGCCTATGCCGACCAAGCAAAAGCCCGTGGTCATCACCATTGCACATTGTACCAAAGAAAAATGGCGATCTCCGAGTCTGCGGTGACTACAGAAGACTGAATGCCGTCACAACACCCGACCGCTACCCAATCCCAAGAGTCAAAGACTTCACATCACAGCTCACAGATAAAAAAATCTTCAGCACCATAGACCTCAACAGAGCCTATCAACAAGTGAACGTCCGGAACGCAGACATAGAGAAGACCGCAATCATAACACCGATGGGACTATTCGAATTTCCACGCATGTGCCCAGGTTTGAAGAACGCCGGGCAGACTTTTCAACGATTTATACACGAAGTACTCCACGGACTCGACTACGCATTTTCCTTCGTTGATGACATCCTGGTAGCTAGTTGTGACGAATTTAGCCATAAAGAGCATCTCCGCACAGTTCTGTCAAGATTAGAAACAAATGGAATCACAATAAACCCCTCAAAATGCAGATTTGGTCAAAAAGAAGTCAAGTTTTTGGGTTTCACAGTTAACAAAGAAGGTATCAAACCGCCTGCCGAAAAAGTCACAGCAATCAGCCAGTACCCGAAACCGAAAAATATTGAAGAACTCCGACGTTTCCTCGGCATGATTAATTTCTACCGTGACCACATACCCAACGCTGCCATTATTCAAGCACCTCTCCACGCATACCTACACAATGGAAAGAAGAGGGACAAAACGATAATAAATTGGGACGAAGAATCAACTAAGGCGTTCGAGGCGTGTAAAGTTGCAATTCAAAACGCAACTTTGCTCGCTCATCCGTCACATAGTGCAACACTAGCCATTTTCTGCGACGCGTCTGACAAATGCGCGGGAGCCGTCCTACAACAATACGTCAACGAAAAATGGCAACCACTGGGCTATTTTTCAAAGAAGTTCTCCGATGCACAACGTAATTACAGTACATTCGACAGAGAATTACTCGCTATCTACATGGCAATCAAACACTTCAGAAAAACATTCGAAGGCCGAGAAATCATCGTGTTCACCGACCACAAACCGCTTACCTTCGTTCTACAAAAACCACCATCTGCGACAGAAACTCCACGCCGTGCACGACAACTCATCTTTATCAGCGAATTCACCACCGACATCCGTCATATCAGTGGTTCACAGAACATAGTAGCCGACGCACTCAGCCGCATTCCAATCGAGTCCATTGCCTGCCCGTCATCGTTGGACTATGAAGAAATCGCAAAAGCACAAGAAAGAGAGCGCTTTACTTCAAAAACTCAACAACCAAAGTAACTTATCACTGAAACGAGTTACACTACCGCAATCTCAAACAGCCATCTACTGCGAAACTTCTACGTCTCACGTCCGACCTTACCTACCTGAAGAATATAGAAAAATCGCTTTCGACGCCGTACATGACATAAGCCACCCAGGGATACGAACTACACGCAAACTTATGTCACAGCGATTTTTCTGGCCTTCTATGAATACAGACGTTGGAAACTGGGCAAAACACTGCATTCGATGTCAACAATGCAAAGTTCAACGACACACGACGAGCAGCATTTCTTCATTTCCAACAACTACAGAGAGATTTCATCACGTACACATAGATATCGTCGGGCCGCTACCTACTTCACCACAAGGTCATCGATATCTCATTACAATGATCGACAGAGTATCGAGATGGCCGGAAGCAATACCTACCGACAACATCACCGCCGAGGCCGTCGCGAAGATTGTCTATGAAAATTGGATAACTCGTTTTGGCGTGCCTACAGTACTTACGAGTGACCAAGGAAGACAGTTCCAGAGCCAGCTATTCGCCAAGCTTATGACTATCATGGGAATCAAGACTACACGCACTACTCCGTACCACCCACAGTCAAACGGAATGATAGAACGCTGGCACAGATCACTGAAGGCTGCATTGAAGTCTCGCCTATCCGAACAGTCAACGTGGATCGACGAGCTACCAACAGTACTCATGGGACTTCGCGCCGCGACGCGCACCGACACCGGCACCAGCGCTGCCGAACTCACATACGGTCATTGTCTGCGCCTGCCTAGCGATTTTTTCATCAACGCGCCTAGCAACAACGACATGGACTACGACTATGTGAATCAGCTGCGTGCCACTATAAATGCACTGAAACCTAGTCTACCTACTACATGGCACGGAAATAAACGCCCAATATTTGTACATGAAGACCTACAAACCTGCGAGTACGTGTTCGTAAGAAACGACGCCGTAAAGAAGCCTCTACAGCCACCTTACGACGGTCCTTACAAAGTACTAGAGCGAGATAGCAAGAAGTTCACTCTGCAATTGCCTGAGAGGCGCTCCGCTACTATTTCAATTGACAGATTGAAACCAGCCTACATAATTAATGAAGATAATGATGATGAAGAAAATTCAGATACCTTACCATCAACACCAAATAACCTTACCGTACCAGCATCACCACCGCATCATGTTACCTCACAGAAGCCGATTTTGAAAACTACACGTCATGGGCGCAACGTGAATCTGCCGGTACGCTTCCGCTAGGGGGGGAGTCATGTAGCGCCACATACCGTATAGAAACATTGACCTTACCTTTACCTCAAAACGTACCACAATTACCGGGATATACCAAATACCAATGAAACAAAATACAAGGAACAACATTTAATATTCAAGACAGGAAAATAAAACACAAGATAGTCACCCCAGTATATTTCACCATAACCTTAGCACCGTGTTTGACGTCATGCACAAACAGAAACAATGAGCATGCATGTTTCGAAAGAAACAGTCATGCAATATTAATGTGTCAGAAACAATGACGTGTTTGACGACTCCACCGGATCACTGCACTGCCTTGCACTTCATCTTCATGACTTGGACACCAGCACTTCAAATCAAATCACCATCTTCATATCTGCAAGCTCCGAGCAACACTTCCGTTCTCTTCGGCGACTGCGACAAAATGGACGCGGCCCCGCTAGCGCCGCTAGTTTTATGCACAGAGCGCGCGGGCCGCGCATGCGCGCACGACCGTGCCATGACCGTGCAACCAACGTGCGAGCGAGACATTCAGCCCGCTGATTGGTCGGTCATCTCGCTACGTATTATTATTTTAGACTGTAAGATTTGTATATAAATTAGGGCCATACTGTAAATAAAATTATTCCATTCTGAATACTCGAAGTGTTTCTTACCTCCCAACTCTAGTCCCTAAACAACTCTACCTCTTTGTTATGGTTATTGATGGGTTATTGCTATTATTATTTAGGATAGGATAACGTACTTAAATAAAAAAAAACACTGCAAAATTGGGAAATTTGTGATCACAGTGCCCAAAGATACGTATGCAAAAAAGGCTAGGCAAGGTTGCGGATTTTAATTATTTTCAAAAATATGTCTTTTATCGCGTTAAACAACGTGACATGCAGATGGATTTTTTCTTATAGGTACTTACCAGTACCCCTAGACAAAGTACATTTCGTTGCGTTTGTGCGAATAGAAAAGTTACAAAATGTATGAGATTGGCATTTGGTTACGCTAGGATCTAGCGTATCCTTCACACTTCTGCAGGCGCACTGAGGGATGCCAAACGTGTCTACTAAAACGGCGGGTGGTGTAATTTGGGGGGAAGTAATTGATATTACCCGTTGTTCTCAAATACCCAGTCTCCCCTATGGCTAGGTACAGTAGTACCCAACTGATAAGGCGCGTCGTGAATCTTCGTTCGCAAAGAACGAAGATATTATGTAAGTAGGTACCTACCTACATAATAATTATAGGCTACTTGCACCATGTACTCGCCTTATACAAAATGCAATATTGCTCGTTTAAGCCACTTGACCCGCAGGTCTGCCGTGAATACAGAGTGTTTCATTATTGCGACACTACAACTAGCAATATGAACGAGGCAGTATCACTTGAAGCTGTAAAAATAATTATTTTATAACCTTTCGATATTAAATCTGCTTGCCGAAGATGTTGAATGACTTGCGGGTTTAATTTTTACAAAGAGATTAAGCTTTCATGACATAGGTACTTAAATCCAGACGAATAGCACGGCTTCAAGCATCTACCGGTATTACAGTTGATACCTTCAGCAACATTGTCTTTTTCTGGGCAAGCGTGCCTTGTCTTTAGGATCTCTTTCTTCAAACTAAAATCCATTTTACATAAAAAAGCAAATTTTATTGTTCCTATGATAAAGGCTATGGTAAAGGTTTACTCGACCAATAAGAACCTATAATAAACCTGAATGTAACTAGATGAAATAGGTAATCATACATTATAATTTTTTCTATAAACTAGGTTGGCAAACAATACGTCTCGTTACTTCCCTGATGGTGACCGGCTTATGGTTATCAGAAGGGGTATGGATATGGGTTGAGTTGAGAAGAAAACTTTACCGGCTGCGAAGGGGACCTAGAGCAGTTTTATTTGATGCTACACCGCGCAATGGTCCATGCACCCAGCACTCTTCTTCATGGAGCTCTGGTGACCTAACTCATCGCAGGAACACAACACCACATGATGTTATTTGGCTGCCATATTCTGTAAGGTAGATGTTCTGCCCCAGTCGGGCTTCTAAGTCGAATCAGTAGTAGCACAGCTTAAGTAAAATTACAGTTTACATAGAAATAACATAACTAGTTTACTAATGATTAAATAACTATCCTGGAACATACTTCACACACAGGTATCTGGGATCCAATTCTCAAGTCCTTCGAATCGAATTACGGTTTGAGTCCTATTCTGAGAGAGACTGTAAAATTTCGAGGAGCGGAGTCAATTCGAACGGTCCCGACCAATCAAAGCTCTAGTTGACTGGTTTTTTTATAAAAATGCCGGCTTCGAAATTGCCATAATACACTCGCGCTACGCGTTAGCGATGCTTCGTGTGTTGCAAGAGTCCATATGGCTACGGTGACCGCTTATCATCAGGCGGGCCGTATGCTAGTTTACCGACTTGGTCGTATAAAAAAAAACACTCGATAAAAGTTCGAAATCGTGCTTTTTTCGATCGAGCGATCAAATTCGATTGGCTGAGAATTGGCTCATATCGATGATGAATATCGATTGTTACCTTCATAGGTAACAAGTCCTACTTTCCTAGATTTTTTTTATAACAATCTAGGAAAGAAGGAATACAGTAAAACAACAGCAGCATGTATAAGAGCACGCCATAAATAAGGTCGTGAACCAATATTAGTGGCCATCGAAATCTTCGCACGGTAAATTAAATAATTTCGTTAGGTACTAATTCCAATTATTAACAGTGTCAGTCGGTATGTCGTACATTGTCAAAAGCGTACGCGCAAGTTTCAGTGCAGCATTTGTTCATATTTCGATAAATTAATACAATTTTCCTGTTTGCTAGACTTATAATATCAAAAATTTATCGTGTACATACCTACTTAGTAAAAGTTATAAGTCTGTGACTAAGTGCCTATTAGGAACGACTACGTATATTTTGTAACTATGTGATGGTCTAATACGTACATATGACATATTCATAAACCTGTGTTTATTAAAAAAAATGTGATGAATTTTTACGAAGAATTTCTTGTTAGTTGCCAAAGCTTCTTCTCTTCTTTTCTTGTTGTCTTTACGTTGTAAACGGCTAATCAATGAACTGGAATTACTGAAAGACCATCTTTCGGCAAAGTCGGTTTAGTGCTCGCAGACTTCATCCCATTTGCACGATATCCATATGCTATGCTCCATTTTCAAATTAAATTCAGCTCTATTTCTATAAAAATACGAACCATTATCGTTAGCTTGTGCCTTACTTGATAAGTGCACCACAATTTGAACCATACTCAGTCTTATATTGAGTATCGATATTGCAGCATATAGAGTTTAGTTTTCAATCAGTTGGCACAAAGACAGTTCACAAGACTATTTCCATGTTTTGCTTATATAAAGGGCCATGAGAATTCCGACATCAATACAATGTGCATTCCTATCGGTATTAAATATACTTACTTGAGAGTATTCAGTCGGTTATTTTTGAGGAAGCGTTTCGTTGCGCGAGCGCAGAAAAAGTATCGGAAGTTTGGCAGTAAGAAACTGAAAGTGTCATGGCGGCGGCATCGGTGATATGGTAATTAATGTTTTATTTGCTTTAGGATAGAGTTCAATTTTAAAGATAAGATATTTAACGGTGGCATTATTCTTTATAATACTTCTGATGGTGGTATCTCTTAGTTAGACCTATAAGAGGAGTTATTACGGTAAAACTAAAGTAAATTGGAAGTGCGTCATAATTTTCTATTAAAAGTTTAACCAATTTATACTTGGATACTAAAAACGGTGGATTCACTTGAAAATAATGAACCGTTTTCTTGTAAATACGATCTTATAACTTTGCAAAAATGCCCCTTTTCGGGTTTCTATCTGTTTCATAAGAAGCGATTCATTTGGTAGTTTGGCCAGGGCTCCTTCACTCACGCAAGGACGCTGGATAAGTGCAGCTTAGTGCACAATGCACATCCCGCAGTGCATGTAACAGAGGGCTGCCGCCGTAAGCCAACGCGAACACTTTTACCACAGATTAAAGACGTACTTTTACGCAATTACGCATGGCACAATTTACTTTTAAATAATTTTAACCTACTTTTACATTTCGTTGATTTGATTTTATTAATAAAAATAGCATATTATTGAAATTATTCACGCGATTTATTTGGTTCCAATACTTAATAAATTAATGTAACAGAGATTTTAGAGTAGGGAAAAGAAATATCCAATCCAAGTATTTACTTTTTATTCCTAATATGAATAAACAAATCTTTGTTTTATATTTTATTATCTTCGTTCGAGCATGTCGGCGTTTTCTTCCGTGACAGCGCGTCTTGAAAGACTCGCGGTAGGCTAAGATATTGGTAGATTGTTACACATTAGGCATTAGTATCCAGCGAAGAACATCGGAATCCATACAACTCTATCGCTCACGTGCTGCGTTCAAGTTATAACTTTAATCTGTGGTTCAAGGGCGAGCGGCGTTGATCTAGCTGACTCGCTGGTACAGAGCGAAGCAATAAGTTTTTTTTTTTTTATACCACTAATGTGGCAAACAAGCATACGGCCCGCCTGATGGTAAGCAGTTACCGTAGCCTATGGACGCTTGCAACACCAGGGGTATTACTCGCGCGTTGCCGACCCTGAAGAAATCTCTTCACGCCCTTTTTGAAGAACCCCATGCTGTAAGTACTCCATTGGGAAAACCACGGGGAGCTCATTCCACAGTCCGAGCGTTCGCGGAAGATAACTCCTTTTAGCCAGTACAGTTCGAAACAAATCTGGTTTCAATGTGTGAGGATGGTAGAAGGTAGCCGTGGGCATCAAGTCGAACAATTCCTTAGAACACTCTCCGTTGTACAAGCGGTAGAACACACATAAGGAGGCAAAGTCTCTCCTCAGACTGAGGGGCTCTAAATCGCTTGTGAGCTCGAGATCGTCAACAATTCTGACGGCACGTCGCTGAACCGAGTCTAAAGGCCCAAGCTGGTATCCAGGTGCTCCCGCCCATAGATGACAGCAGTACTCCATATGAGACCGGACCTGCGACTTGTAAAGTTGCAGTCTTTGCCCCGCTGTGAAGTACTGCCTCGCTCTGCTGAAATATATAATATGAATTTTAGCGTCACGGCAATTAGCCTCAAAATAGTGTACTTCGCTCAAGGAAGAGAAGTATCTGTTACGTCTTTAATCTGTGGTTTAGCGGTTACCAAAACACCGGCGACAGAATTTTCTTATTAGATAAAGTACGAAGGTTGTTTAGATTTTGACAATATTTTTAATAATCTTATTAAATAAAATAACATCAGACCACAAATTAACATGCATTACCCACCGTTGTATTTAACTTATTTAGAGCCCCATAATACATTAGAACGTATAAACCGTAAGATGGTGCACTCATTTTTGAACCCTAACACACTGAGTTAGGAATTACAATCTAGAATGCGTGTTCTAATTAAATTAATTATAGTTACTAGGTATGTATCAAATCAGTAGGCACATGATAGCTACAGCCATGTTTTCCTTGTAAGACTGCATTTAATTAATTTTATTATAGAGTGCCTAGCAACGTTTGTTCGTAACTTTAATTTTAGGTAGGTAAGTACTACCCAAAATTATTATTTTTAGTGTTACGATAATTCTGTTTTAGATTACTATTAAATTTAATATTTCTAGTAAGGTTTCGGAAGAATACTTATGTAGGAACAGCTGTTTTCACTTTCAGAGTTGGTCCTATGGTAAGGCTGCTTTTCCACCAAAGATGTGCTATGTAGCTAATGTAGCTATGCTGCGAGGATGTAATAGCTAAGCTGTGAAATGTGACCGTTACCGTATACCGTCCACTGATACTTAGCTATGAAGCGGGACGAGTAAGATCTGCTATGAGATGCGCCGCCGCACCAATGAATATGATTGGTGGATATCAAACGCATCTATAGCAACGTAGCATAGCACATCTCTGGTGGAAAAGCAGCCCTAAAGTTGTATTGTAAAGAGTTCTTTCGGCCATGAAAACCCTTTTCAACACTAATTAATTATAAAACATTCATCACAGCTTTAAAATTTTCAAATTAAACAAGTAAAACATACTGTCAATCAAAGAGTTATTTTTACCCTTTTCTTTTTAGTTGAAGGAAGTGATCAGCATGGGCTTTATGAACATAAATTATGTTCATAATAAGAAAAAAAGAATATTTTTAAATTAGTATAAGTTTATGCAAATAAAATTTTAATAAATAAATAGTGGGTTTATGTTTGATTAGATTTTGGGTAAAATCTAGGATGCAAATTGGGGATGAAAGTTTTTCTAAAAAAAAAAAATTTTCAGTATCCTCTGCGCGTTGTTTCTCTGCTCATCATGTCAGTATTTGGGAACGAAGCCATACACAGGTCATGGCATATGCAGAAGCATGGTCTGCAAGTCCATCCCTGCATTGCAAGAGTTGGAAAATTGCGTCGTAATCGTCGGTAGTCTGCAAGTCTCCATCATAGAGACAGCTAAGAAAATCGAATTTACTAACATCACCTTTCCGAATCTTAGAGAGGTTTGTTATATGTTTTTATTATCTTCCTGAGGGATCTGGTTTAATGGGACAAAAATAAACCTTGATCCTTAAAATCGCATTTTTTTTTCTAAATAATGACTTTAGTACTTTTTTATTCCAATGAGTACACTGGAATAAAAAAAAAGCATGTGCGTCAAAATAAATCATAAAATTCGATAAAGGGTACCCTCAGTTGGGTCAAGTCCCCTTGGTTTGGAGGGGGACCAAGATTCTAGATCCGCCACTATATCCAATCAAATAGCTAGGTAGTAGAGTAGGTTTTTAAGAGAGGTAGAGCTCGTTAATTCGCTCAAACAGCAACTCGACTGGGGATGTACTTCCACCTTACAGAATACCGCAGCCAAATGACTTTATGTTGTGTAAAGTTGTGTTCCTGTGCGTGAGTAAGGTCGCCAGAGCTCATTGGGGAGGGGGGCAAGGTCAGCAACGCGTGAGCGATGCTTCGTGTGTTGCAAGCGTCCATGCGGCTACGGTAACCGCTTACCATCAGGTGGGCCGTATGCTTGTTTGCGGACTTAGTCGTATAAAAAAAAAACCTTGGTGCTGGTGGATGCAAGCAGGCGGTCAGGTCAACTCGTTGAGAAAGAGATCCATGTAGGAGCGAGAACTATACTCATATGCTTACCAAATTCATTCCTGAACTGTCAATATTTTTAGGTGACTGGTTTCGTGGTGATATACCGAGTGCAAGCTCTGGAGTCACTGGGTCAGCTGTTTCCGAACTTGGCCAGGATTCGTGGAGCGCAACTGTTGAATAACTACGGCTTGATCGTGTACGATATGACCAATCTTAGAGAGGTAAGAAATGTTATAAGGTCCTTACAAGTCTACTGAAGAAAAAAAAAGTTTTATTTTTTAACTATGTATAGGCCTGTGTTTGACCGCAATCTCACCATTGTAAGTGATGATGTGGCCGAAGGTGGTAAGCTCACAGAGCCTAGAACATCGTTGCACATACCCGTGGTCCGAGCACATACAATAGTACAGTCGGTAATAAGTTTATGATCGTGGCACACAATATTTCTATAACAATAAATATGTTTCCAACTGTGCGGGCTCAAAGGAGCTTTCTTCCGCGGACGCTCAGGTTTTGGAATGAGCTCCCCGCCGTGGTTTTCCCAATGGAGTATAGCATGGGGCTTTTCAAAAAGGGCGTGAAGAGATTTCTTCAGGGTCGGCAAGCGCGAGTGATACCCCTGGTGTTGCAAGCGTCCATAGGCTACGGTAACTGCTTACCATCAGGCGGGCCGTATGCTTGTTTGCCACCTTAGTGGTATGAAAAAAAAAAAACAATACAGTTGATTTTTGCGTACAAATAATTGGACGAATCGAAGCCCCCTTTAGGACGGCCGCCCTTAGCGTAGAACTCGAATTTCAATTTTTAGTTTGACCGGCAGTTATTTTATTGTGTGGGTTTTTGGTCACCGAAATAGCCATCGAGTGTGATTGCATAGTTGTTAAAACCTGGAACTGAAAAATAAATGAAATATTTATAATGTTTGAAATTCAAGTCTCATTCTCATGCTAGATAGAAGCTAGTAGTTCCTGGCAGAAAGAAAGAAAGAAACAATATACATATTCTTTTTCACTATACTTAAGTACTGGGTGGAGATTTCGAGATGGCATATTTTCGAAACCTATGTTGGGTAAGTCATGCTGAACAACTTTTACTATAGGACCAACACTGAATTCTCAATTTTTTTTTTTACTTTTTGATCGAGCAAGGTTGAAATTACTATGAATGTAAAAATTTTTTTTGAGAATTCACTATTGGTCCCATAGTAAAAGTTGTTCAGCATGACTAACCCAACGCAGGTTTCGAAAATATGCCATCTCGAAATCTCCACCTGTTATAGTAAGTGTGTTTACATAATATTTTACTTCTCAATATTTACCCGAACATAGATTTCCAAACTCCTGATTCAAAGAGCACGTTTAATCTTTGGTAGGTATACGTAAATATCGTTCTGTTTGTTCAACGTTTTGAAAGTTTACGTTGAATAAGTCTCTAAATCTGGGATGGCTCAATGGATTTCACCGTCTTATTTATAACTAGCTGTCCACACGCGGGTTCCCTTGCGCAGACTATAAGATTTGTATATAGTTTTTTTATACCTTTCTATCGCATTGGCCAGCAGCCGTAGCTCACGCCACTGAGTTTCAAATAAAGTTAACTAGAAAAAGTTGCAGGAGCAGCTGCGGCCAGAGCCGAAAATTCAAAAAATACGCATCGATTGGACCAAATTATATTTTTACGCCTTTTGCGGTCGAGACTATGGGATCGTGGGGCTCGCCATTTTGCTCGCGCTTTGTCATCAAATTGATCGAGCCCTCCGGAAACCAGCGGGCGGGGAGCTTTTTCCGCCAACGCATCAGCTTAGCTATCCAAAGAGGAAACGCTGCCAGCTTTCTGGGAACCTTGCCGTTAATCGGAAGCAGCGGCAGACTTGAGGAAATTTTCTATGTATAGATTGTAATTTGTGTATATTTATTGTAAATAAAAGTTATATTCTGTTTAGAAAAATATGATGCCCATAAAAACTAGGCCACCATCTTGCTTTCCTCTTTAGTTCTTACCGATGACAAATATTTTTTAAATAAATTATATTCACAAAATTATATTCGGTCATTGGCGAAATGGCCGGATATAATTTTGTGAATATAATTTATTGATGAAGTAGCCAAGCAGCGCTTTTCTTCCAACTTGATTTACAAATATTGGTATTTCGAACAGAAAACTTATTTTAGTCAAAAATATACCTTACCCATATTATTATTAATCAATGATAGTGTAGCTTTTTATTAGCACTGAGAATTGAGTTAAAAAATAAAAATTATCGGTCCAGTAGTTCCAAGAAATCCTGGAAGTTGAATTCCAGGGACTCAAACTAGCCTTTAGTACTCAGGAATAAAGCTTCCTCAATCTCGCGGCTAGATACTGACACTTCTCTTTTTCACCTTTTGAATAACTCCATACCAAATAACTTTTATAGATCGGTCTATTCAGTCTACTCAAGATAGACAGAGGTGGAGTGATAGTTTGGGGTGTACCACAAGCCTGCTTCGTGGAGACGTTGGACTGGAAGTCCATAGCCCCACGGTCCCGCCACGTCATCAGCATACCAGACAAGTATGCTCATTGCAACATGCCATGCTCATGTAGCACTGACGTCGCCACTAATCATTGTTGGAACAACAGGTGATGATGTTTCCCATGTAAATACGAGCTTATAGATACGTTTCTGATTTCCAAATAAAAGTATATTCAACAGAGGTAGGCCATATGATGAGGGATGTAAAGCGATTTTTGCAGTCATGTGAGAGTGCGTACAGGCAACAAGTTTGGTACTGTAGCTATGTAGTAGTGACAAAATACCCAAATTGCCGTAAAAGTATGGTAATGTGGGTATTTGTTTTTGGATACATTAATTTGGGATAATTGGTACCTGGTCAACATTTGCAATCCTGGTCAACATGTGGAATCTTGCAAGTCGAATTTCACCCACTTCCAGTGGTCGGATTGGTTTGATATTTGGTGTAAATTAATAATTGGAAGTACAGACAAACAAAAAGTGAAGTCACCAAAAAAAGCTTATATTAAAAATGTAATTTTTAACAAAAACTTATTATATAAAAGAGAATAGCAGAAAGAGGAATGAATATTAATAATTTCATAATATTTTTACAGAAAATGCCAGCGATTTCTTGATGGCCCAGAAGCAGAGCAATGTCATGAACAGTGTCTAGGATGCCGTAAAACCAATAACACAGTGTGCTCTGTATGTCGCTTCTACACAGACAAGGAGAAATGTGTCTCTCGTTGTCCTCCTGACACGTAAGTAATAAACAGCGCCCTTGTATTTGAACTAGACTAATATTTACACGTACCTTTGAGATCAGATTGGTGTGTAAGCTAAAAACTTGACTGACATGCCACAGATCATGTAAGCGAAGTCCCACACAGGAAGACAAGTTTCATTAGTGTCGATATAAGAGCACAATAATTGCTTATTTTGAAATAGTTATAGTTGATTTACTTTTTGCTTACAGTATAATTCTCCCAGTAAGCAAATACTGCATCTCAGAGGAAGAGTGCAAACACTTATCTGGATGGACCTGGAATAAAACATGCGTATTTGAGTGTCCGGTTGACTATGCTGTTCGCAATGAGTCAGGAATTATCACATGCAAGCCGTGCCTGAATTGTCACCAGGTTGATATCTTATTTCAATGTTTCTATTTTTTTAAATAATATTAAATTTATATAAAAAAAAGCTACAGAGTGGGATAGGAATAGGACTGATGATCAGTGAAACGACAGGGAAGTGAAGAGTTGAGGAACAGAAGTTATGGCACATATTGTGGAAGGCCGATTATGTCCAGCAGTGGATGACTGTCAGACAATTATTATTATATAGATTCGATTTAATTATGTACTTCTTACTTTATTTTAATTTCAGACGTGTCAGAAACAAATAATACAAACAATAGGTGCAATTCAGGCCGCTGAAAGGTGCGTCTACATTAATGGTTCATTGGAAATCCATGTACGCGCTATCCCTGACGGTATGAAGGAATTGAGAGCTTATTTGAGTCGAATTCAAGAAGTATCAGATTATGTTGTGATTTACGGATCAATCACCATAACGAGCTTGGACTTCTTGTCATCGCTTCGCCGAATTAAAGGGCGTAAATTGAAAAATGGAAAGTATAGTCTTATGATTCATGATATGCATAACATGCAAACGATGTTTACGCCAGATGTGATGAAGAATCTGAAGATTGATCGCGGTACATTGAGAGTGTACTCTAATCCTGTGCTATGTTTGGCTGAAATTAAAAAGCTACAGGCCTTATTTCCAGTAGAACCAACTGAAGTAGATATTCCACCAGGTATAAATGGTTACAGTAGTGGATGCAAAGAAATCGCTGTAAATTTCCAAATAAGAGTATTAAATGAAACTTCAGCAGTTATTATGTTCTCTCCGGTAGCAAATCCTCAAGTACATTATTCAGTTCTATACGTTCGTTTACCACCAGGAGTCCACGCAACGGTTGTACCAGAAACATGCAGTGATTTTGAATGGTTCGCAGTAAATGTTCCAACAGAGTTTGGATATCACAGTGGAATAGTTGAGCTAACATCTTTACACCCAGCATCTAGCTACGCTGTATGCATAGAGACATTCGATCCAGTTCAAATGTTACTGGCACGTAGTTCGATAGTTAACTTTACGACTCCTGCAGGGAAACCACAACCTCCTTTCATTGTGGAGCTAGTGGCGTCTTCATCAGATGTTGTAGTTCTTCATTGGGTGGATCATAAGGACTATCAACCGCATATCACTCGTTATGAACTTGATGTTGCTATAATCGATATCCATACTAAAGCCGTATTGACCATAGATCATTGTAAATATACAACTGATAATTTTCCCGAAGTAGATTACTCTCGCCATGCGGTAGTCCTCAGCCCACCTAAAGAATATGGTAAAGGTTGTCAATCAATGTGTGGTTTATTGTCTTCTGTAACCGCTGGGGCGTTAGTTGAAGAATCTTTTGATATTTGCAACAGCATTGAATTTGGTTGCAATAATGAAGAAGATGTTTCTCCAGGTAATTCGTGGTTTGGCAGCTATGTTCGTACTCTAGCATTGAACATAAGTAGTCCTAGGAAAGATTTCCAAGTTGGTGGATTGGCTCCATACCGAGATTATAGATTCAGACTGCGAGCTTGTGTTGGGGATAAGTGTAGCAGATCTACAAGGGGCGTTGTTAGGACTCTACGTTCAGAAACTGCTGACGTACCATCAATCAAATTCGTTGATTTTAATGGAACTGGATACCTTTTTGTAAACTGGGAAGCACCTGCTGTATCAAATGGACTAATATTAGCTTATAATATTGAAGTTTTACCAAATATAAATTTAAATGAGTTAGTTTATCTCTTACCTCAAGTTTGGTGTGTTTTAGCCAATGAAACGAGTGTTGTTGTTAAAACTATACAAGCTAACAAATATTCAGTGAGAGTTTGTTCAGTAAGTATGGCTTCTATTAATGCTTGTAGTGTTTGGATGAGAGTCTCTGGTGTTATTGAAATAAATCATGGATTGTGGTGGACCGGCGTAGTCTTTGGCTTCCTAATATACACTGCTTCATTAGTCATAGGCTGTTTGTGGCAATTGAGAAGAAATCGCAGTGATACAGTACCTTTAGTTGATAACACGTCATCATTACGAAATGAAAGTGAACCTCCAATTGTAAATCTATAATATTCTGTGTCATTTTAAACTTTATTTCTTGTGATAAAATAATTATTGTATTGTGATATTATGATTTTATAAATAAGTAAGGTATTAGTATATTTTTGTTTCATTATAATTAAGTTTAAAAATACCCGTAAACACGATCAACGGCAGTATAAAGGTTTCCAGATGGACTATTAACAATTTAAAGTGAAATTTTCAGTTCGTTTAATGGAACAGGGAACGAATTAATATTGTACAAAATGCCTGTTTTATTTTTTACGATGGTTTTTAATTAAATTGACTCCACGTTTCTCTAAATTTAAATAAGTTTATTGGATTATATCGGAAGTAACTTTTTTTAATAACAAAACTACGAATTGTTGGTTCATAGAGGCGAAATCTAAGTACTTAAATATAAACTAGTACTTACTATAGCGTTTGTCCCACTAACTTATATTATGCGTAGTCTAATAAAATACCATTATAATGATGAATAATCAGTTATTAAATATCACATACTGATCTGTTTATCCATAATAGTACATTATGATACATGTGTGCAAAGTTGGTTATTAACACTCGAGGCGGTATTAAGCGCGTGAGCCGAGAGTGTCATAATCAATGCATACGCGTGTCATACGACGTTTTTCAACACACTTGCGAGGAAAACAACAGACTTGTATTTTTTTAAGTAGATATTTTGATAATAATCAACCACACAATGAGAACGTTAACAAATATGGCGCGCAAGTTAATTTTTTTGACAGCGCGGTGAGCTGTCAAACTATTTTACCCGTTTAAAATAAGAATGCTTGGTCTACACACATATCACTTGCAGTGAGATACAAACTTATCATAATCGGGATTATACCTATCATAAAACTGTGCGGTAATGTAAAGTAAAAAGCACTAGTGCGTAAAAAAACAGTGCAATAAATTCACTGTAGGTACGAGCGAGTGTGTTGAAAATTATTATTATAAATAGATTCTATTAGTTTATTATTAAAAATAAAATATGACTGCAATAAATTCAATTACCTCAGCTTTATACGTAGCTGCTTGGAATATAAAATATAATGTAATATACACAAGGCTATTTAACGTGGGAGCTTGTTATCCACCGGTTACCGGACTGACTGCGGTTTTTCACTTATAATTTTTCATCGGAATACCAAGTAAATATAAAACAATGCCATTGCATCGAGCGAACTCATAAATTAATTTTCTCTAGCTTCAACGGTTCTATTTTTAAAACGCTCGAAATTATAAAATTATAGTGAAATTATATGATGTAGGTACATTTGAAAATTGTGCTGATATAAGAGGTAGTTCTAATCATTCAAACCATCTACATATTTTTAATTTATTACTTATATTAAAAATATGTAGATGCTGATATGATTTAATATAATAGTAGAAGTTTTTTTTTATACTACTAAGTCGGTAAACTAGCATACGCCTGATGGTAAGCGGTTACCGTAGCCATGTGGACGCTTGCAACACAAGAAGCATCGCTCACGCGTGCCTTGCATGCCTCCACTTCTACCTATACCGATAACTGCTTACCATTAGGCAACTTACGTCGTATAACCAGATATACTAGCTTCATAATTATATCCATCCAACAAACTGACTTCACGCACACAAATGTTTGTCCTGGATAGGAATCGAACCTATATATACAGGTACCCATCTGGATGGCTACCACACTCAAATTGAGAGCCAGTTCCGTCTAGGCTTTGTATACACCTTCTGCCACATCATCACTTACCATGGTGAGATTGTGGCTAACACAGGCCTTGAAAAAAACACTCTGATCAGAAACACTTCAATGCTTTCTACCTGATACCAAACATATTTTATGATCAAACTCAACTTTATATCCAAGGGTATAAGGAATATCCGTCCATCAGTCCCATTTGACAAATAAACGTAAAATCGTAGCTTATCTTGCCCAAACAGATCTTCGTTGGGACTAATTAAGCCCCAAAGCATTCGGTCTCGGCCGTTCCGCCGGCAATATTTGGCTAATTCGAATATTTGAGGTCTGCTAAGTAAGATGAAGTTTGTATTCGTACTGTTTACGAGGTACAATATTACTCTGTATGTAATTGTACTACATGATTTACTTGTTTTGAGTATAAGTACCAAAGTATGGATAGCAAAGAATTGATTAAAAATAGAGGGAAAAAAAAAACTATGAAATCTAGCACACAGGTAGAAACATATGTGTTCTTATACCATCTGATTGCGAAGAAACTTTGATGAGTTGTTGTGCGCATGCTGGCGAAGATTTAAGACAGAAAAATAGATTCATTAAAAAGAACACAGGGCATTATTTAATTTATTAACCTTTTGACCGACATAATATTAAATAATTGGACTGTTTTACAAAAAAACTTAAACCGACTTCAAAGTACACTAAGAAGTTATCAAATCCTGATCTGATGACAATGGGACTAAACGGGAAGTGTACCTTCCAGACAAAAAAAGAATTTTCCAAATCTTAATATATAAAATGATAAACTGATTGTTGATATATCAACGCACAGCCCAAACCGCTGGACCTAGAGATTTGAAATTTTGCACACAGATACCTTATACAGTGGAGGCATCCACTAAGGAAGGATTTTTGGAAATTCCACCCTTAAGAGGGTAAAATAGGGGATGACAGTTTGTATGCAAGTCCGTCAGTTTTGAAGTTAGGATCTTCAAATTTTGTGTTTAGGCTGACGATTGAAAATTAATGTATAGTTATCTCAGCGTTTGTGCTAATTCCACCCCCGAAGGGAGGAAAAGGGGGATGAAGTTGGTATGCAAGGCCTTCAATTGCAAAGTAAACTTCATGAAATGTATTATTATACGGTGTAGGCATCCACTATGGAAGGATTTTCGGAAATTCCACCCCTAAGGGGGTAAAATAAGGGATGAAAGTTTGTATGCAAGTCCGTCAGTTTTGAAGTTAGGATCCTCAAATTTTGTGTTTAGGCTGACGATTGAAAATTAATGTTTAGTTATCTCAGCGTTTGTGATAATTCCACCACCGAAGGGAGGAAAAGGGGGATGAAGTGGTTTATGCAAGTCCTTCAATTTCAAAGTAAACTTCACTAAATATATTATTATATAGTGTAGGCATCCACAAAAGAAGGATTTTTAAAAATTCCACCCCTATCAGGGTTAAATAAGGGATGAAAGTTTGTAAGCAATATATCAACGCATAGCCCAAATCGCTGGACCTAGAGATTTGAAATTTTGCACAAAGATACCTTATACAGTGTAGGCATCCACTCAGGAAGGATTTTTGGAAATTCCACCCCTAAGGGGGTAAAATAAGGGATGAAAGTTTGTATGCAAGTCCGTCAGTTTTGAAGTTAGGATCTTCAAATTTTGTGTTTAGGCTGACGATTGAAAATCAATGTATAGTTATCTCAGCGATTGTGATAATTCCACCACCGAAGGGAGGAAAAGGGGGATCAAGTTGTGTATGCAAGTCCTTCAATTTGAAAGTAAACTTCACTAAATGTATTATTATACGGTGTAGGCATCCACTAAGGAAGGTTTTTTTGGAAATTCCACCCCTAAGTGGGTAAAATAAGGTATGAAAGTTTGTATGCAAGTCCGTCAGTTTTGAAGTTAGGATCTTCAAATTTTGTGTTTAGGCTGACGATTGAAAATTAATGTAAAGTTATCTCTGCATTTATGATCATTCCACCCCCGAAAGGGGAAAAAGGGGAATGAAGTTGGGTATACAAGGCCTTCAATTTCACGTTAAACTTCACTAAATTTATTATTATACAGTGTAGGTATCCAGTAAAGAAGGATTTTTGGAAATTCCACCCCTAAGGGGGTAAAATAGGACTTGAAATTTTGTATGGAAGTCCGTCAGTTTTGATGTTAGGATCTTCAAATTTTGTGTTTAGGCTGACGATTGAAAATTAAAGTAAAGTTGTCACAGCGTTTGTGATAATTCCACCCCCGAAGAGGGAAAAGGGGGATTAAGTTGTATACGAAAATCTTTCATTTCCATAGTAAACATCACTAAATTTATAATTATACAGTGAAGGTATCCACTAACGAAGGATTTTTCAATATTACACCCCTATGGGGGTAAAATAGGGGATGCGAGTTTGTATGAAAGTCCATCAGTTTGGAAGTTAGGACCTTCAAATTTTGTGTTTAGGCTGATGATTGAAAATTAATTTATATGTGCCTCAGCGTTTTCGATAATTCCGACCCCGAAGGGGTAAAATAGGGATGAAGTTGTGTATGGAAGTATACCAAATTTATTATATAAGCTTGGAATATAATTAAAATTTGGAAAATAACGCAAAGAATATCGGTGTTGTTGGAATTTGATCCATTAATGAGTGAAAAGGGGGATTAAATTTTGTATTTGAAGTTCTTTATTTTTGGAGTAAAAAACCACTATAATCTCGGCTTATGGTTGGAAACTAACGCAACTGTTCGTTTTTCGAATTTCAACCCTTGACCCCTTCAAGGGTTGAAATTCGTAAAGGGGAATGAAATTTTGTATTTAAGCTGTTCATTCACATAATTTTGTATTCAAGTAAAATAATTTACACGTGTATCATGTTATTAAGAAGCCTACTGCCGCCCATCTGTCTGTCTGTCTGCCACGAGAAGGCGGGGAGCTCATTCCGTAGCCTGAGTTTACGCGCTAGAAAACTCCTTTGAAACCGCACAGTAGAAACCATTTCGGTTCCAATATATGAGTATGGACTCCCGTCGATGGCGAGAGTTGCGATGGTAGAAGGTAGCCCGTGGGCATCAAGTCTTCTTCTTCAAATCGGGAACATAAACATTCCACAAATAGATGGTACACATACCAAGTTAGGTATAGATGAAATGTATACTGACTGATGTTACTATGAACGCAAACCGATAGAGTGGTTATGCGCGAGAGACCTATTATGACTCCCAAAAATGACAAACCCGCTGCGATCAATGAAATGTTGCCACCATGGTCGATATGGATGAGTCGGTTAATTATCCTATTCAATTTAATGGTAATCCGTTTCATGCATGTACCTGCTCCTGTCATATTGATTAGAAATATAGGGCCTCCAAAATTGTGCTGTAGAACTTGACTACAAGCAACAGTTCTCCGCCGCAATGTTATTGAGGCCAAAATATTAACTGGTTCTGCCAGAGGAGAAACAGTCTCGTGCCGCGTATACCATTGATCCCAAAGCACCTTCCGTTTGAATTTAAAAGATTACAGTTCCTTATCGAGGTTTGCAATGGCTATTAATAAATCACAGGGAAGAACTCCGAAATTTGCTAGAGTTTATTTGCGGCAGGACTGTTTCAGTTTTATGTGGCATGCTCGCATGTAAGCTCTCAATCTTCCTGAACTTTTGTCAAATATCACACGTAGTGGCGGGCTATAGCCATGAACAAAGCTCTATATTGTTACAATGATTCATATCTAGAAAAAACAAATAATCTACGCGGACGAAGTCGCGGGCTAAAGCTAGTCGGTTAATATATGACGGAGTTATGAGGTAACAGACATAAAAAAAAAAAAACATACAACCGAATTGAGATCCTCCTCCTTTTTTTGAAGTCGGTTAAGAAATGACAGTTTCGCCACGCTACGGAACAAACTGCCTAATCAGAAAAACTACCGTTATCCCATTGTAGAAACATTTATTTCAGAATAGCTACTATCTAGAAGTTCAGAGCCTAAAAAACCTTAAACACAAACGGGAAATCCTCAAGAGTGTAATTAAAAGGGCAGGTCAAGTAGTCTCCACTGCTATGAAACGAGAATTAATTCCATCTCTTAAGAAATTAAATTAAATTTAACGACTTACCAAACTGAGATCCGTGGAATATTTACATCAATAGGACAAAGGTATCTACCGCCGTTGGGCATTAGATAAGTTTCGAAATTAAGCCACTAAATAATGAAAAAGGGTTTTGGAAACTTCCCAACTTTCCCTTAATGTAAGGGCGGGCTATATCTGAGATGGGGCTGACTGTTCCTGAGAATTATGTTTCCAAGGAAGCTAGTTTTCTTAAAGTTAATTTGGGAGAAAAATTAGGGCAAGTGAGAGATACTTTAGATAGACTCAACAACAAGCTGGAAAAATATAATGTTTATTTCTTTGTTACGTTTCTACGTTATTGAGCAGCTTTTAGGCTATAGAGAACAATTATACGTGGGCACAGTAATTAACTCCAACAGTAGATTGACCACTAGCCTACCTCCACCGATCCGCAGTGGGCACGCGTTATGGAGTATCTGCCCATTCCCTTTCACCCTGATTTGTGAAAGAAGGCCTGCGCAGTGGGACATTATAGGCTGAGGATGATGATGATGATGATTAGAAATAGTAATAGAATATACATTGACAAGTCCATAGAGTATTCAACTATATAAGGCAAATCAAGAAATCTAGATAACAACATAAATTTGATAATGTTATTGTTTTTAACCGACTTCAAAAAAAGGAGGAGGTTCTCAATTCGGTTGTGTTTTTTTTATGTTTGTTATCTCATAACTCCGTCATTTATTAACCGATTTGGAAAATTCTTTTTTTGACTGGAAGAGTACACTTCCCGTTTGGTCCCACTGTCATCAGATCAGGGTTTCTTCTTAGTGTACTTTGAAGTCGGTTTAAGTTTTTTGTAAAACTGTCCTATTATGTATAGCAACATCCAAACATACGCGCAAATTTTCAAATTTCTAATATTAGTAGCATTTTAGGAAGGAGGTTCTAGTTAGAATCGAAGGTTCTTCTGTTTTTCATTTCCTTCTATTCCTTCATCATCATCATATTCAGAATATGCTATCAAACAAAGGACTAGGTTGATTTTAACTTAACCATGTTAAGGAAAGATAGATTCATATACTGCAGTGTCCGAAAGAATTTCTCAAAAGAATACGCCTCATTAAACCATTTTGGATATTAAAGGCTTATGTCGGACATTTTATGTTGCCAGCAGTAAAAACTGTAGTTGCAAGGAAGCCTGCAAGTACATAATAGAAAGATTCAACGGAAGATAATGAATCAAATACTCTGGACGTTATTTTATTCTATCCAAGATTATGGGTATAAAACGTTATTTGACATAAAACTGGTTTTATCTCTCTCCTACTACACAGACTAGAGTGAAATGGCATCTGGTTTGGCATTTTTTGTATTACATCCAAATCCACAACTGAAAAATATTTTGGTCGTTCTTCTAACATGAAATTATGGTTGTTAGTACATTACAAGGGGCATTGATAAATCATAGTCATCATAATATGTATGATTGTAGGTATTTATTAGTTCAATGTGGTCATACTGGTACTGTGGTCATACGAACTTGGATGCCTGACGATGTTTTTTTGTTAGTATCGTCTATATTCATAATGTTTATGTTAATTGTTGAGAGAGGTAGAGCATAGCGTTTATTCGCTCAAAGAGCAGCTCGACTGGGGAAGTACCTCCACCTTACAGAATACCGCAGCCAAATAACTTTATGTTGTGTAAAATTGTGTTCCTGCGCGTGAGTAAGGTCGCCAGAGCTCATAGGGGAGGGGGGAAAGGTCGGTAACGCGTGAGCCATGCTTCGTGTGTTGCAAGCGTCCATATGGCTACGTTAACCGCTTACCATCAGGCGGGCCGTATGGTTGTTTACAGACTTAGTCGTATAATAAAATAAAAAATAATAATAATTCAAGCTTGACAAATTAATGACTTGATGTATGCTGTGATTTGTCTTCTCAGATAGCCGTGTTTTTTTTTTTTAAATATGAATATATCTAACAGGGTGTGGTTTTGCATTCCATAGTTACGGAGGTTGATATATTCCTTGAATAGAACACTAATAAAACTTATACAAACAGACACCAAGTTTGTTTTGTTAAGATATATACTCTATGGTCTACTTCCTGTTAGATATATGTCCATGTGTGGAACACTGAGCAATGGCTCCGAATAATAAAAACGAACTGTACATCTCAAAAGAGTCTTTCATTTGTGTAGTTAAATACCAGTTCTCATAGGTTATGGGCCCAGATGCCCGGTAGTGTAGGTTATAGGGAAAGTCCTACGTACAGTCAAGTTTTAGGAAACACAAATTTTTTTTTAGCTAGCGTGGCGCAAAAATGGCGACTACTACGGCTAATAATAATTTTCCTCAACTAAAAGCCGAGGCGTTTGACAACTGGCTATTTAGGGTGAGATGTTTGCTGGAGGAGAAGGGTTTGAAAGATATCACAGAGGTGAGTGACGTCAAAGACTCTCAAAGATCCTCAGATGCGAAGGCGAAGAGTTTGATTGTGCAGTGCCTGACAGATAGGCATCTGAACCTAGTGAAGGAATGCAATACTGCAAAAGATATGCTAGATGTACTCAAGAATACATTCCAAAGAAAAAGTGTTATATCAAAAATTACTCTAAGAAGAAAGTTACTTAATCTGAAGCATGATGGTGGTAACCTAGAAGAATACTTCGCAAAATTTGATACAATCATACGTGAACTAGAAGTTTCCGGAGAAAAGATAGACGAAACTGACAAGGTGTGTTATCTTTTAACAGGATTAGGTGATAAATACAATCATATAATCACAGCAATTGAGACTGTAAATACAGAGTTAAAACTAGAATTTGTTAGAATTAAATTATTAGATAATGAGGTGAGAAACGTTAAATTGGATGAAACTTCTGAACAAGAGCAAAATCAAACATCGTTTATGGGCACAAATGTTGTGTGTTTTAGATGTAAAAAGAAAGGTCACAAGTCATACGATTGCCGCATGAATAGTAGAGGCAGAGGAAGAGGATATAGAGGTCCTAGAGGCAGAGGCGGAGCTGCTCATCCTGCAGAAGAGGAGCACTTGCCCATGTTCATAGCATCGGAGCAAGCATTAGCAATTGAAAACATGTCTAACCTAGTCTCATTTGTTGTTGATTCCGGGGCTACACAGCATTTTATTAAGGAAAATTATGAAAAATACATGACAAATGTAGAAGATCTGTCTCATACATTGAATATAAAAATAGCAAATGGAGAAATTCTAACTGCAACAAAGAAAGGAATTTTGGAGGCCGAATATAACAACCAAAAGATAAGAATTGAAGCGGTGATATTGCCTGGTCTAAGCACCAACTTGATGTCAGTAAGTAAATTGGTAGAAAGAGGAATGGAAGTGACATTTAAAAATGGAAGATTACTAATCAAACATGAAGATAAGATGTATTATGGTATCAAAAAAGGCCAACTGTATACATTTAAAGTAAAAATTAATGCTAAAATAGATGGTGCAAAGTCTTGTGAAATGAGTAAAGAAGAAAAATATGAGAATGAAAACATATGGCATCAAAGATTTGGACATATGTGCAGAAAGAATTTAGCAATATTAGGATTACCTTTTAGCAAAGAAGTGTGTGGGTCATGCATGAAAAATAAAGCAACTAGATTGCCATTTAAAAGAATACAAAGACCAAGGTCAAATAAAATAGGTGAATTGATTCATACTGATATTGCAGGTCCCACTAGAATACCGACCAAAGAGGGATACAGGTATTTCCAAACAATTATTGATGATTATAGTCATTTCACTCAAACATACTTATTGAAAAACAAGTTTGAAGCTACTGAAAAACTAATATTATACATTAAGGAAATAGAACAACAAATGGAGGTAAATATCAAAAGAATCAGGTGTGATAATGGTGGCGAGTTTACAGCAAAGTCATTGAAAAATTATTGTTCAAATCATGGAATCAGGATAGAGTACACTCAAAAGTACAGCCCTCAACAGAATGGCAAGGCTGAACGCATGAACAGAACTATTTATGATAAAGCCAGAACAATGTTGGATGAGTCCAACTTGCCAAGGCATCTATGGGGACATGCAGTACTGACAGCCACATTTCTAATCAACCGCTCACCATGTTCGTCCATACAAGATAGAGTGCCAGCAAAGGTAATAAATAAAGAGTTTAATCTGAAGAATATAAAGATTTTTGGAAGTAAAGCCTGGGCACACATAATGCCCAAACAGGATAAGCTATCAAGCAGAGCAATTCCAACAAGAATGGTAGGGTATGCCATAAACGGTTATAAATTATGGGACCCCAATACTGACTCCATTATAGTATCAAGAGATGTTAGATTTGATGAAACTGATATAAAGTATGAAAAGGGAAATAATGACTCAAACTCTGAAAATTACATAGAACAAGAGGTATTTCATGATACTACTCAAGACCAAGAAAATAAAAACCATGATGAACCCTATATTGAAAATAAAGGAATGGAAGAAAATCAAGAAATTTGTACGCGAAGAGGTAGAGAAGTGAAAAAGCCTCAATATTTAAATGATTATGAGCTCTATGAAGCCTATTGCTTATTATCAAGTGAAAATCTACCATCGTCATACAAGGAAGCTATAGAACAAAATACAGAATGGAAAACAGCAGTAGAAAATGAGATAAAGTCATTAGAAAAACAAAAAACATGGACAGAAGCAGAGTTGCCAGCTGGATGTAAACCATTAGACACTAAATGGATTTTTAAGACAAAATCAGACGGAACCAGAAAAGCCAGATTGGTTGCTCGAGGTTTCCAACAAGAAGCTGAAGACTATGTGTATTCCCCTGTGGCAAAAATGACTACTATAAGACTGGGACTATCACTAGCAGTAAATAATGATTGGGAATTACACCAACTGGATATCCCAACAGCTTTTTTGAACGGCAAATTAGAAACTGAAGTCTACATAAAAGTTCCAGAGGGAGTAAATGTGAAAAGTCAATCAGAAGGAACTGTTTTGAGACTCCAGAAAGCATTATATGGTCTTAAAGAATCACCAAAATGCTGGAATAAAACATTTGATGCATTTTGTGTAAAAATAAATATGAAAAGATCAAAAAATGATATTTGCTTATACATAGGCAATGATATATGGCTTATACTATTTGTTGACGATATACTGCTAATGGGAAATAAAAAAGAAGTAAATAAAGTAATTAAATTATTGCAAGAAGAGTTCAAAGCAAAATACTTGGGAAACATAAGTAATTTCTTAGGAATAGAAATACAGAGAAATAAAAGTACAATAAAGTTATCTCAGAAACAATTTATTAAAAATATATTACAAAAGTTTAATATGACAAACTGCAAAGATTCAAAAACACCAATGGAGAACCACTTTCAAGTACCTGAAAAAGAAGAAATAATTAGTAATGTACCATACAGAGAGTTAATAGGATGTCTGAATTACCTATCCACAATAAGCAGACCGGATATCACATATGCTACTTCATTTCTGAGTAGATACCTAGACAAGCCTACAAGAAGCTTGTGGACTGCAGCAAAGAGAATATTACACTATCTCAAATCAACTCAACATATGGAGTTGACTTACCACAAGAAGAAAGAAAATAATATATCTATAATTTCAGCATTTTCAGATGCAGATTGGGCTGGTGATAAAAGTGACAGGAAGAGTGTCAGTGGCATGCTCATTTATCATCAAGGCAACCTGATCTCGTGGTCATCAAAGAAACAACAGTCAGTGGCATTATCAACAGCAGAAGCAGAATATGTAGCTGCTGCAACATGTTGTAGTGAACTGATGTTTGTTAAAGGTCTAAGTGTGGACTTTGGGGACAAGTGCAGTGTAGAACTAAAAGTGGACAATCAAAGTGCAATAAAAATGATAATGAACAGTGAAAATACCAAACATTCCAAACACATTGACATTAAGTTTCACTTCATAAAAGACATTATTGCTCAAGATTTAGTCACAGTCAAATACGTGTGTACAAATGAAAACACTTCGGACATTATGACGAAACCACTGTGTAGCGTAAAGCATAGTTATTTTCGTACTTATTTGTTAAATTTATAAATTCATATTTTTATGTATATTGTCAGTTCGAAATTTATCGTAAATTGAAGGTTATGTATGTAGGTATGTCAAAAGAAATGACATAACATTGTTACTTTAGTGTTGCCACTTTGTAAAACCAAAAAGAAAAAAAATTTAATGTTTGTTGTAAGCAATTTCTAGTAGATTATTTTAGAATCTTTATTTTAATACGTAATTAATATGTAACTAGCAATTGAGAGGGAGTGTTAAGATATATACTCTATGGTCTACTTCCTGTTAGATATATGTCCATGTGTGGAACACTGAGCAATGGCTCCGAATAATAAAAACGAACTGTACATCTCAAAAGAGTCTTTCATTTGTGTAGTTAAATACCAGTTCTCATATGTTTTTGACCCATATCTGCGGTCCAAAACTTTTCTCGTGACGATACCTTCCATGGAGGCGCGGTATAACAAGTTACCTACCCAACTTCAAAGACTACCTACAGTTTCCCAACTAGCCAAATTACAATGCCACCGGAACAACTAACGTTTTGACTGTTCAATTCTCTTGATCTCATTACAAACTTTGTACAGTTTGTTTAATTGGCTACCCAGCGAACACACAATTCAGATACCTTAACCAATTTCCTTTGACCTGCTATGCTCTCGTCATGTAGAACTGGGAACACAAAGCCTTGGGCAGGTAAAGCTTTCATGAGCTCTTTATTAACTGGTTGTGTATAAATGCAACAGAGTCGCGATGGCTTTGCAACTGAAAATTGTTGTTTTTAGTGCTTTTCGACGCGTAAAACGTCAGTTTTCCTGAATTATGGCGTATAAGCGGTGTTGAGGTTTTTTGAGTACGCTATGCTTAGTTTCATAGAGAATGTGTGCAGGTTATGAATTAAGTCAGTGGCGCTAATTGTACCTACTATACGTAGTATTTATATACTCTGAGCTACTATCCTTAGCTTCTTTTAGAGGTAAACAAGCATGCGTTTTTACGCTTTTGTATTTTATTTTGTAAAATAAAAAATTTATGTACCTAAGTATAATGTTTTGGAAAAAATAGACAACTTTTTTTTACAGTGTATAGACCTGTGTTTGACCGCAATCTCACTATGGTAAGTGATGATGTGGCCGAAGGTGGTAAGCACACAAAGCCTAGAAGGAACTGGCTCTCAAGTGCAGCTGTGGGAACACACCGATAGGTGCTTGGCGACAGATTTTCAACATGAGGGTGGTAGCCAGCCAAACGGGTACTACAAAGTACCCTACCACCGTGCTATGGTTTCCTCACGATGTTTTCCTTCACCGAAAGCTCAAGCTCATTGTAGGATTCGAACCCGGGACCTCACACCCATCATCCACTTCCAGTGGTCGTATTGACTTGATATTTGGTATACATTAGTATATTGGATGACAATTCAAGTACAGTCAAAAAAAGTACAGTCACAAAAAAAAAGCTTGCATTAAAAATGAAATTTTAAACAAAAACTTTTTTAAACTTTTGGTTAGTGTGATAGTGAAAATAATAATCAAGGTTTTTTAACTGATATTGTTGACAGTATTATAGTCTTTGTTTCAATACTCGTAAGTACCATAAAACTTGAATGTATAAATAAAGTAACTAAACAGAAGCTGTCGTACAATTCAAAGTTACAAGCAAATTCTACTTTGTAACACAATTTCCGGATTAAATAGTTGTTCTGAACTTACAAAACCACTTTGTTAAACCTAGATTAGCTTTCCAGAATACGTCAAAACGTTTCCCCCACTACTAGGTGGTGGATTTAATAAATTGGGAGCTGTTGCGCCCCATCTGCCGACTTATCATTTGTGCAAATTTCCTATGATATTCCTCCAAGTGTGGGAATTTGAATTTATTTCATAACTTCTGAAATTACGCCATGACGTTTGAGGGAGATGGGGTTTTTGATGGGCGTATTGGGAATTATGTAGAGTTGGTTTTACGATATCGTATTACGTTTAGGTACCGCGTTTACGCGTTCATTTATATTGTAAGGAGGTGCTCTTAGATATGTATTGTAATTGGAAAAGGAGTTATTATCAAGCTATATCATATTAGATAATAAAGCAGAAGAGTTTGTTTGTTTAAACTGCCAGCCTGCTGGAAACCTGTCAATCGCAAGCAGCGGCAGCCTTGAGGAAATTTTCTATGTATAGATTGTAATTTTTACATATTTCTTCTAAATAAAGGCGCGTTAAAATATTTATGTCTTCAAATTAAATTAAATATATGAATCCAAGTTGCCATCTTCCTGAGGTTGGTATTAAAATGTTCCCTACTACCGCTGTAAGGGTTTTTTCACGATGTCCTCAAACTCATTGCAGGATTCAAACCTACAACTTTCATGATAGCATTAAACGCATATGAAACTCAAAATTGAACAATAATATCATTTAGCGTTATTTAGATCAACTAAACGTAACAAAAAAATTGTGTACTCAAAACTGTTAGGGCGAACTAATCCCAACTTTCGGTACTCATTATATAGTTTATGGAGTCCCGGTTCCCATTTTATTGTAACATTAATAGTCACTCAGAGTAAATACGTGTTTTGATTGCCCTAGACTAGGGCGGGGTCGACCCGTGGTGGGCGGGTTTCAATACATTAGGAAGTATTTCAGACGGTCGGTGATTGAAAACGACTGTACGCCCGAATGGAAACACGGAAATTTTATAGAAATTAATTAAACTACTCGTATTTTGCAATATTAGTTTTGTTAGGGAAGACTGTCATAGGATTTAAGGGCGCCAATGTGTAGGTACTTACTGTTTTTTAACCGACTTCAAAAAAAGAAATCAATTCGATTGTATTTTTTTTAATGTTTGTTACCTCATAACTCCGTCATTTATTAACCGATTTGGAAAATTATTTTTTTGTTTGAAAGGGTACACTTCCCGTTTGGTCCCATTGGATTGGTCCTATAGTTGCTGAAAAAAAGACGCGTCCAAAGCAGACCTTGATGATATGAAAAAAAATGATTGCTCTAGAGGCATTATTAAGGAAGAAAACAAGGTAAAACATTTGTATGGAAAAATCGCAGCCCGCGTCCCATCTTAATTTCTGGGACACTTGTTCTGGTTTATTTGTGGTGCTTGTAGTTGCAAGCAAACCAAACCAACGTTATTATAGTCAAGCCGTTAAATTAATTCAGTTTATGTTGTGTTCTATAGTAGGTAAGGGTCAGGCTTTGACTGCTGGTCTATTGTTACAAGTCTATTAATAGAACAAGCATATTGTTTACTTAATTAAAGGTAATACACTGACAAGTACATACTACAGCAAATGAAGCTGGCCGATACATCCTAATCCTAATACTATAAATGCGAAGTGAGTTTGTTTATTTGTTACGCCTTCACGCCTCAACTACTCAACGGATCATCATGAAATTTGGCATGCAGATAGCCTATGGTTTGGAGAAAGATGTAGGCTTCATCCCGGCAATGCGGGTCAAACCGAGGGGACAGCTAGTATGTATATACGGGGTGGATACGACAATACCACATTAAATTAAACCACGTAAAGTACTCATGTATACGATCAACTTTTACTATGGGACCAACTTCGAAATCGCAAAAAAAAAACTGCTTTTCATACAAAAAGTACATGTCTCCTCGGCAAAAATTTATGAAAAGTAGGCCTGAGTAGGAATAATTGAATCATTATTAAGTATTAAAATTGCATATTCAACGTTTCTTGTTACTTGTTCAGTCTTAAATGGTAAAACACAGAAAGCTTGATTCTAGTACATACTCTTTAGTAAAATTGAGATAGCATAGTTTCAACATATTTTATAATAATGGTCAAGCCGGTGGGACAATATTTTAACGCTTAGTTATTGTTCGGTACCTGATTCCGACATGCAATTGACCGGATTTTTATTCTAGGATAAACAACATTTCTGTGACTTAGTTGAGGGAAAAATTTATGAATAAAACAATAACTGTCTATGGAACACAAAAATAAATGCGTTACATATCTAACCTCGCGACTAATTATTTAGATAGTGACAATAATAATAAATATCCTTCAATGTTCATGAAAGGAGAAACTCCAAACACTAACAAAGATACATCTCAAGTACCAACATACAAAATCGATCATGCAAAAGTTATAAACTAAACTGAGACTTGTTAGCAAGTGAGACAGCTTGTCATGAACACTGTTGAGGGCTGAGAGAGACGTTTATGTTCCAGAACTTGTCCTATCGTCTATAATTGTGGGGCTATTTGTATCCCAACACTATTAATAGATACTTAGGCCAGTAGTTAGTAGATATTAGTGCAATTTGTAAATTATATTTCATCAATTCATATTTTTGAAGTTTTTGATTAACTATTTTATAATTGGCTACTTTCCGCTACTTTCTAAATGAATGAGTGACGTCACATTTCATAAAAAAAAATATAGAAATGTGACGGCACGCGGAACTTTAACGGGCCATATCTTCAACATTTTTGTTTGA
The DNA here is from genome assembly GCA_947623365.1 of Achlya flavicornis. Classification (NCBI taxonomy): domain Eukaryota; kingdom Metazoa; phylum Arthropoda; class Insecta; order Lepidoptera; family Drepanidae; genus Achlya; species Achlya flavicornis. The sequence continues at coordinate 2,989,185 of OX392482.1, read as the reverse complement.
TTGAAAAAAAAAAAAAAATACGTGTCCAATATTTTTTGATAATCTAACTGACGGACTAATTAGATTTATATATTTTTAACCAGGAAAGTACCCAATTCTCAGCAAAGCTTTTAACACGCCTATAAAATTTCCACATAATAATAGCGTTCCATTTTTTTTATTATGAGACGCGGAACCCTAAAAACATATTACGTTTAAGTTAAGAGAAAGTTTGCGTGACTCGAATTCTTTTAATTCAAAAGCTTTAAAAATAACTAAGTTTCACACACATATTTTTCGATTTCATGTTTTTTGTGAGAGATGAAACAAATCCAATTCCCAAGTGGAAAGTTGAATGCAAATCAATCCACCGGGAATTCAATTTGCGAGTTGAATACGGGTTTTGGTGTTATACCGCGACTTTTTTTGGTGTCAAAAAAGTTGGCTCATATTCCTTTGTTAAACTTATTTCTTTATCACCCTTGGTTTGCGGATTTCTGCGTATTTGCATGGAGCGTGAAAACTTGTTCGTTGATCCATTTATGACTTCAATGTATAAAAATATTACGTTTAAAAAGAGGCTACTATTATGTAAAGTCAGACTATACAACTACTTCAAAAACTGAATCATAAATACCTAGTCATTTGGATTGGATTTTAAATCATCTTACCTTCCAGCTGATAAAGAGGCAAGTCCATCCTATGATAAGTGATCACTACCAAAAGTATGTATTTATCTTTACTAAAATTTTAAAGAGGTCCTTGACTTAGCAAACCAGAGCGCATTATCGATGGTGGGAAATTGGAAGATTATATTTACTACTATCTTATAATTACTTACATTTATATATGAATTTACAAAAAAGGGAAAAATTCTCATCTGGACTCGAACCTTGTTTTCTAATGATATTGTAGCAGTTTTTCATTGCCTGAAAACACGGATGAAACGACATTTTCTAAAAATGAAACCGAGCTATATTATCGCCCCAAAACCCCCTGCATACAAAATTTCATGAAAATCATTGGAGGCGTTTCAGAGTTTCAGATTATATATATATATTTACATCCGGAAACACTTTTGGCTTCATGCATGTTGTGCATCATTACGGCGTCCCCGTGTTCTGCTTAATTATTTTATCATATCTTTGCGAATGTTGCTTAATTTTTTAATTACCTACTCAGTGACATATGTCACTTTCCTATAATATTATTTTTCACGATATTCTTCTTGCAGTTATGCCCAAGCATTTCTGAACCCCAATCTATGCTGATGAGTTCTAGGCTTCCTGGATATATTCATCACGATTATCCAATGCACCGACTTTTTTAACTCCAGTGAGGTCATTGTTCCTAAATGCGACGTTGCCAGCTTTTTATTCAATTTTGCATCTCTTTTTATGGGCTATCATATTATTATTGCTTATAAGTACCTAGGTACAAATTCAAAAGCTTCTGTAACGTTTTTTACAGATAACGTTTTTCTCGAAGAAGGATAGGATTATGGTAGGGTAGGATAGTAGGTAGCGTAGAAAATCCTATAGTTCTTTTCCCCAATCAATAATTAGATTTTCTGAATAAATAATTACTCGATGGATGATTAAATTACAGTGTAACTCAACTGTAACAATTTAGGATTAAAGGGATACGGTGTGACATTATTTATAATTTACTCGCACCGCAGAAAAATCATTTCAGGAATAGCCAAAAACTGTAAAGCTTTAATAAAAGCCCATACGGAAGTATATTGTTATTTGGGGTCCAAATAATTTAGTTATCGGACGTCCGTATATTACTATCGAGCGTCCGTATATGCTATCGGTCGTCTGTATATAGCTATCGAACGTCCGTATTTTCTTGTAATCGAATGTTTTCTCAGAAGAAGAGGGAGACCTAGCAAACGCTTAAGAGTACAATTGGTCGCTTATGAAAATAATTTGATAATTTGAGAGGTGACCCAAGTACATGGATGGAAACGGAAGAGTTATCCTTAGCGGGGGGATGGAGTAAGTTAAAGGGAAAAACTTGAAGTACTTGTTAGTGATGCGTAAAAGTAGATAATTATATAATTCGAAATCTTTCATTCGTATTTTGTTATTTGGCTTCTGTACCAAAGAAATTTTATGTACAAGAAAAACATAGCCAGGTATAAGACGAAACGAAAATGAATGTTAGGGATTTGTATGGGAAAAATTAAAACTAGTCTTGAGTTACATACTTATATTTTTAGATATAGATAAATGGATATACTGTTGTAAAAACTGATTTTGAAGCCGATTAAAGTTTATATTGTGATAAAATAGAGTTGAAAATATTCCAATGAAAAAATATTTACCTGTGAAACGTATAATTATGTGGGCTACTTCATACTATTCACATCACATTTGCTCACAGAACAAGTGACAATGTCTATAACATACTCTTTTCTAGTTTTATTTGTATGATCGTAATTATTTTTAGTAACTTACGAAATCATACATAAACACCAGGGTTGATCTTCGAAAATAAAATTGTCTCACGACTAAAATATGTATGCGTCTCTTTCTCCCGCGCAAAGTGTCATAAGGATTGTCATATTTCGTTTCCATGATTTGTATGTTTATTAAGCGTAGCGAAATTATAAGTCTATGTTCTGTACCGACTATCAGACTCCCATATATGGCTACCGCACATCCGTTTATAGATATCGGACGTCGATTTTTCCACTTCTTAAAACTCAAAGATGGTAAGTATAATAAAAAACAAAGTATATACTTTTACTATGGGACCAACACTGAAATCTCGTTTTTTTTTTCTACTTTTTATACATTATGATCGATCAAGGTTGCCAATTTGTAAGAAAAGTTAAAAAAAATTTTTTGGGAATTCACTATGGGTCCCGTAGTAAAAGTTGTTCAGCATGACTAATCCAACATAGGTTTCGAAAATATGCCATCTCGAAATCTCCACCCAGTATAGCCATCGGTCGTCTGTCTGTATTTTCTTGTAATCGAATGTTTCCTCAGAAGAAGAGGGAGACCTAGCAAACGCATAAGATTTTACATGGTCGCTTAAGAAAATAACTTGATAGAGGTGGCTACTGACCCAGATACATTGATGGAAACGGGAGAGTTATCCTTGGCAGGGGGATGGGGTACGTTAAAGTAAAATATAATAGGTATAGGATAGTGATGCTTAAAAGTAGATTATTTTATCTTTAAAAATCTTGCATTCCTATTTTGTTATTCGGCTTCTATACCGTTCATTAGACTCCCATATATAGCTATCGGACGTCCGTATATTGCTATCGGACGTCCGTATATTGCTACCGGACGTCCGTATATTGCTACCGCACATCCGTATATATCGAGTGTCGAATTTTTACACTTATTAAAACTTAAAGATAGTATAAAAAACAAAGTAAGTAGATGTTTTTTTTATTTTTCTGGATATTCAATTAAGAAACTGCGCAAAGTACCTGCTTTTGTTAGAAATAAATTGGTAGAACAGTTGAGCTCTCACCGTTATGTTTTCGTGGACTTTTTCTAGAATCTTGGGGTAATTGAAAATATTGACAGACGTATAAAATAAAAATAAATATCCTGGGTATGGGATAATTTCGGAGATTAAGTACCTTCTTAAAACAAACTCACAAATTTTACCTCATTTTAATATTAGTATAGAATTAGGGACATTATTATATTATAACTACTAACTTCCATCTTGTAGTTTTACTTTTACCCGCATTTCTGTGAAAACTTAAGTTTTCCCGGGATAAAAAGTATACTATATGTGTTATTCCAGGGTATGTAATTCGCTTTATTTTTTAATTTAATTTAATTTTTATAATTTGTTGTTGTAGCGGCAATAGAAATACATATTCCGTGAAAATTGCAACAGTCTACCTATTACGGTTCATGAAATACAGCCCGCTGACAGACAGACGGACGGACGGACAGAGGGAGGCATAGGGTCCCGTTCGGTACCCTTTGGGTACGGAATTGTATATTTTATTATGTAGTTCAAACCGAGCACCGCCGCCGCTCTGGACGCCGGATCACAATCAACGCGTACTGTTTAGGAATGTGAATATGGGAATGAAAGACAGGTACCGCGAATACCGCGATGCGATAATTCAACCGAGCATAGCATACGAGAAAGAGAAACTGAGAAAGCTGGCAACGTCGCGAACTCGCGAAAGAGGATGCCAAAAACGCGGCTTCTTCGTCAGGAATCACCAAGGTATACGATTGTGGATATACGCGCTGCAGGAGCGCCACACATCTGCTGCGAAAACTCTCGGAACCTTTTTATATACAATTGCTGCCAGTGCATCGACTTTTTGACTTCTGTCGATTTTTGTTCTATAGCTACCTAGGACCAAAAGGGCGCAAGTGCTAGCGAAATAAAAAGTGGCGTCCGGTATGCGGGCGTCAAATGCTGGTGGAAGCCAATTTAAATGCACTTTTTTCTTCAGCGGACTGCAGTTTGCCTTGGGGATGAATATATATATATATACATATATACAAGAATTGCTATAACATTCACTGTTGAAGGTTGTATCGAATTTTCCATAAAATTTAGGGGTATTTGAAAATGCGACCCCTAAAGGCCGAGGCGGTGCAAGTTTGTATGAGAAAATTTAATCTAGGGGTTAAATAGGGATTGCGTATGAAATTATTTTGTCTATTGTCTATCTCTGCTGGACAGTAATCCTCAAATCTTTACCTACCCGACAAAATCTCTTACCAGGCGCGCGGCGGCGAACTGAATTCTAAGACTTCTCAAAGTTAGTAATTGATGTCTGATTGTCAGATCAATCAATTTATTGCACTTCCTCAGTTAGAGCTCAGAACAAGGACTAAAGCTTCCTTGTTCTGAGAGTTAGAGCCTGAAATATCATAGCCAATTATACTATCCTAGCTGACAACTGATTTAGCTAAGTGATTGAAACACTATGCGTGATTGAAACTGTTTGTTATTGTATAAGTTTTCATTTTTGTTGTATTTTTGTCTTCTATGCTTGTTTTATTTAAAATAGCTTTGTCTATTGAGGCTTTAGGCATCCCGGCCCAAAATCTTGGTTCATGGGTCGACCTGCCCCAGGCACTCCTTGGTTTGGGAAAGTTGACCCACTATCAATTCGAATAAAAAACATTAATGTATTGATCACAGAGTATTTCGATTGTCTATTTTCATAACATAAGAAGACTATAGATCAGTTAAATGTGATTCGAACCTACATACGCAGCATTCGACGTAACTTCCATTGACTGCCATTTGGTAAGGTCTGGATTTTTGAAACCCAGGTACCTATGTCATGCTGAAAAACGTATGACGATATCTCTGAAACTGCGAAAAACATATTTTTTTTCTCACAAAAGATCAACCCTGCTCCTGTGCCCTGCTCGAACAAAATGTATTTTTATTGTGTAACCTTTTAAATGTGATAAATTATGTACAGTATACTTTATATCTTGCTTAAGATTTACGAACAAAAAGGAAACACGTGTCTGAGACAATGAATACATACTTTTTGTAGAGTCTAGACTTTCTTTATCTAAACCTTTATGTATCCAACATTTTATTAAGAATATTTTGTTAAAAATATACAATAATACTATAGTCCCATAAACCAATCTGGCCCGGTGGTGAAAAGAGAAGCTAACGACGTAATTTTGAAATGTCAATCGCCATTCGTAAAAGAGAATTTAAACACTACGTTCATTGGTTTTTTACTCCAAATGCGATAACAGCGACTCTCTTACCGGGCCAGATAAGTTTGTGAGACTGTATATTTACTGCACCATAGAGTAATAATATAGGTACTACAAGGAGTACCAAATCAAGTACCAAACTACATGTAAAGATATGTCTATACAGAATTCAAAACAGTTCAACAGTTAGCCAGAATGGTATTACGTAACAAAACTTTGGAAAAACACCCTCACGATCTTATTTACATAATCCAGAAAAAAAGGAAGGTCACAAATGTTTCGGGCCATTTATCATTCGTACTTCACTCGTTTTTGTTTGTATTGTTGTAAATATTATGTGGAGTTCTACTATTTATTGGTAACACTCTTTGATCCAGATGAGCGTCGAAGCTATGCACGCGTCGAAAAAGATAGTTAATAGTAGTTTTCATTTTATTTTCATAAATTCATGTATTTTGAGTTTTATTGCATATTATCGATGGTATTTTATCCAATAAAGTTCAGTTCACCAGTTATGTGAAATGAAACGAATGACATGTATCGTGTTCCTAGTAGTTCCTACGGATTATTTTTATAATATTACTTTTTGATTACTAATGACCTATAAATTCTTCTCTCAAGAGGAAATTCACTAATTTATTAGGACCTTATATAGACGGTGATTTATAGTGCGGACTATGTGAAAGTGATTTATTGTGACTCGACACTAACAAAAATAAGTCTTCATAAAAAGGATTTGGTTGCCAAACTTAAAAATAAGAAGAAGTAATGGTAAAAACTCCGTGGTAAATCAATAGGTATTTTATGTTTCCTATCTACTAGTCCAGTCCAAGTCTATTCTAGGGAACCATAGTTTCAAAAAGGCGCTAAAATTATGTTATTTAAACTGCGAAAGCTTGTGTGTTAACGACACGTCGTCTGCTGCTGCTGTATGCGGTCGGCTGCGAACCGGCACCATTATTGTATGTATATTTTTTATACTTCATAACTACCGAAAGGTTTCATGAAATATGGCTTGTAGTTACTTCAGTTGGCCGTGTACATAAGCATGACGTATCTGAAGGTGCTTGTGGCTGTTCTGCTTAAGTAGTCTGCGTAGGTGCTATTTACTTATTAAATATTGTTCAGAGTACCTTGTTGTTTTGCCACGGGGCACGCAATAGTTGTCAGTGCAATTAAAATGTAAATAATGTAATGATTCTAAGCTTAATCGGAAGCAGCGGCAGTAATTTCTTACTAGTATATACAGATACTGACGTATGAGTACCATGGTAAGTCAATTAATTATTTCTATGTAATGTAATTATGGAGAAATAAATTATTATTGTTATATTATTCTCAGTAAATGTAACCTTCCGAACCGGTATCTGAGTATCAGAGTCAGAATTTTCATAAGTGCCTGCGAAGGTCTAGGATTTACACGACTAAGAACAAACACATGTACATTTAGTATATGATCGAACCCGCCATTTATGGCGCGGTAGTTCCATGCCATATTCCCATGTTTTCACGACAAACGGCCACTTGCATCCGCGATCTTTTCCTCACTAAAGCCATAAAATTAACTTGCGATGTCAACCATATTTCAAATTGCATAACTGCTTTACATAGCCATAAACCCTATAGACGTGTGAGACTAACCCATTTATGACCACATCGTATTATATGACACTAAAGGAACACTAAACGACGCTGCCTGCTTGCATCCTATTTTATCACACCCAACAGAATTTCCTAAATTCTCTTAGTTCTGGAATATGCAAGAAGGATGCAACTAGAACTTATAAAACTTATAAACCTGGTTATTCTTTCATACTACTAAGATAGCAAATAAGCATACGGCCCACCTGGTGGTAAGCGGTTACCGTAGCCTATAGACTTTTGCAACACCAGGGGTATCACTCGCGCGTAGCCGACACTAAAGTTATACATGAAAAAAGCCTATGCATAAAATTTTACATTAGGTATGTTTTAAATTTTTATCAAATTCAAATTATATATTTGTTAAAATAGGTTCAAAGAGATGTTATAAATTTACATGGTAGACTCACTATTTTATGCTTTCATCAAGCGTACAAATCTTCAATTACAGTACAGTTAAATAATATATTATAAATTAATTACAATAAGATTCCCAGTAGACAGATTCAACAATTAATTAAATTACCATCAAAATAATCTCGTATGTCATAGTGATTTCTTTCTTCTAAGATATTTTTTATTTTGTGCTCGAATTTATCGTAGCATAGGCTTCTAACGTGTTCCGGAAGTTTATTAAAAATATGCCCTATCATGTAATATGAACTATTTCTCACAAGAGTGCATGTCGGTGCTGGCAGCAGCAGCACTATTTTATTTTTAGTCCTACGGAGATTTATTTTTAGTGAAAACGTTTTAAACCGGTTGAAATGTTTTTTTGCAAAAATGAAGCATTCCAGTACCTATATAAACACATGGGACCGGCAATATTCCCAGTTCCTTAAAATATGGTCTGCAGCTTTCCCACGGTTTCAGACCTACAATGGCTCTTATACACCTTTTCTATATTTTGAATACTCTTATCCAGTTTGTGGAATTACCCCAAACTATTATGCCAAATTTTATTAAGGATTGAGCGTATCCATAATAAGATGTGATGGCTGTGATATCTGATATTATATACTATGATATGAAGGGAGGAATAGGCTATTTTTTATCCCGGGGATAAATCGCGGATAAATGTGAAAACTCTATTACCAATATTAATTTGCTGCATACAAAAATCGTTTGTGTTATACATATCTTTATTCAAAACTACTAAATAAAAAGAACAGTAAGCTATTTTTTTCTAAAAGCGTGACTTCGACGGCAAATATTATTTGATCTATACGATATTGTTTTCCATATTTTTTTAGTCATTTTAGGCTTTTATTACTCGTTCAATTCATTGTCATCTCCATATACAGTGTTCATCAACGAGAAATAAGACCAAGTAGTGCTCATCACCTGAAAATGATTTGTAATTATAATATATTTCAGCCGTGCAATAGGTTTCTTAATTTCAGCACATTGATGAAAGTCCCTGCGACACTTGATTATTATCAAGGATAGCCACATTTTTAGGGTTCATTGTACTCGTCATTATGAATATGGACCATGTTATCACTTAATTGTGATAGTCGTTAAGCTAGGAGGCCTTCTAGGCGGATTGAAAACTGATTAGGTTGACCACTAGCTTATCTCCACCGAACCGCAGTGGGCACGCGTGGCGGAGTATCTGCCCATTCCCTTTCACCCTGATTTGTGAAACGAGGCCTGTGCTCAGCAGTGGGATATTATAGGCTGATGATGGTGATGATTATGACGAATAGACTAACTTTTCACACTGCACGATTAAAATGTTGTTCATTATGATTACTAAAATAACTTCTGATATTTGGCTACCCTTGAAAAGTCTACACGCTGTAATTAATATTGTAAATTGTTCTGTCAGTCAGCCAATTTTTCCATTCATAATATAGCTACCTTCTCATAGAAAAAAAAATATAATTGAGCCAAATAAATCCAGAAAATAAACTAATTTAATTTAAGTAACATCGGCAGCTAATTAAAAGTTCGCAAACAGTGCATAAGGGTCTAAAGAGTATGTTACTAATTAAAATTGCTTTGACAATTAACTTGATTTAAAGCAGATTTCCTTCTCTCATTATGAAAAAAATAATATTTGGAACTCGACCCTCGTTTTTATAATTGAAAAATATAAGCTTCTTCTCGGTGTGTGTGTTTTTTTTATACCACTAAGGTTTGGTGGCTAACAAGCATACGGCCCGCCTGATGGTAAGCAGTTACCGTAGCCTATGGACGCTTGCAACAGCAGGGGTATAGCTCGTGCGTTGCCGGCCTTTAAGAAATCTCTTCACACCCTTTTTGAAGAACCCCATGCTGCACGGCGGGAAGCTCATTCCACAATCTGAGCGTCCGCCGAAGAAAACTCCTTTGAGCGCGCACAGTTCGAAACTTTCTTTTTTTTTTTGTTTATAGGCCTGTGTTTGACCACAATCTGGTGAGCCACAATGTGGCCGAAGGTGGTAAGCACACGAAGCCTAGAAGGAACTGGCTCTCAAGTGAAGCTGTCGGAACACACCATAGGTGCTTGGCGACAGATTTTCAACTTGAGGGTGGTAGCCAGCCAGATGAGTACTACAAAGTACCCTACCACCGTGCTATGGTTTCCTTCACCGAAAGCTCAAGCTCATTGTAGGATTCGAACCCGGGTATCCGACGTCACTACCACTGAGCCATCATTGCCTTAAAAACAGTTAAGTTTTCACGTGTTTCAGGAGGTTAAAATTTTGAAAGAAAATTCGCATCTTACAGAAGAGGTTTTGTGTGCTTACCACTTTCTGTCATATACACGTACCTACCTTTTCCAAAAAGCCTTTGATGCTTGCTGGATTTCACAATACTGCTCTATTATTACTCTACTCTACTACTATTTGGGCTCTACCAATCATTTGTCTCTATTTCGATATGAATACATTTTGAAATAAAGGTGCTGCTTGTGGGGGCTGGTCTGCTTAAGTTTGCTAGTTATTTACTTATTAAAATATCGATTCAGTCTACTTATTAGTTTTACCAGGGGCTTGCAAATGTTGTGCGATTAGTATGTATGTAATTAATCTAAGCTTGTTTTGATTAGAGTAATAAAATTGTTAGTTTATTGCCGGCTCTTCTCAGCACATGCAACCTTCCGAAAAGGTATTAGAGTATTAACGTCAGACTTTTCATAAGTGCCTGCGAAGGTTTATTTGAATAAATGGTTTTGAATTTGAATTAGGATTTAGCCTATAGTTCTCTATTTAAAAAATGTAACCTTGCCGAGTTTCTTGCCGGATTCTTCTCAGTTGAAGGACGAGTTCCGAACCGGTGGTAAGTTCAGTACTTAAATGTGACTTTCATAAGTGCCTTTCTGGGGCCTAAATTGAATAAATGGCTGTGACTTTGACTTTGAGGTAACTCACGCATTGCTCATACTGTCATTCCCATGTAATGACTAAAAATATTATATTTTTTTTAGAAATAATTTTCCAACCACATATTAATTCAATTAAAGTTTCACCTGCGTGGAATAAAGCCCAGGCAATTTTATAAAACCTGAAAATTGGCTGGCGAGTTAAACATTAATGAATGTGAATTTTTAAATCAATTACCTTGGTAAATGTGTTCAGATTTATCGGTACATATTTCATTGAAGTCATACAACATGGATGCTGGGCTCTGTGCAAAAACATAATATATTTATAGAACATATTTTTTGCACCTCACATATGCTTCACAGTAATAATTATATCGCAATGTAGAGAAAAACAAATACGGGGACATTTTTATTTCAATACTGTTGGAGGACTTTTATTATGTATCTACTTTTTAATGAAGAATAATGTTATTGTACTCTCCGTATTATTGCAATTGGATAAAAATATATGCTAGATGCTACTTTATTTTTAGAAACTAGAATGGAAAATCTGTTTAATAATACATCTTTAGTGTTTACTAAAGATGCATCTAAATATATAAAAATCAATGCCACTTTGCGTTGTAATTTTATAACTCAAGAACGGGCTCACCTATCCAAACCAAATGTTTAGGCTTTGTTCGGACTATTTAGTACATGGTTTATGTGAAGTTTGCACAAAATCGGTCGAGCGGTTCTTCATTTATCACATTTTAACAAATGAATTCAATAAATGGCGGATCATTTTGTTAATGGGGATTTTGCTGTCAGGGTAGGGTAGTGTAGGGTAGGGTAAAAAAACGCTCGTTCATAAGCCCGTCCACGCTACGCGAATCGTAGCTCGGTTCGTGCTCGGTTCGCCAAGCATGGACGCACCATTTAAGGCCGCGGCCCCATGTCCACGGCGCGGCGCCGGCCGCCGTGTGACGTTGCGGCGCCGCCGCCGTAACACGGCACGACGTCGTGCCGCAGCACGGTGCCGCGGACGGCGTGCGCGAGCGGGGGCGAATTCTCTTCAGTCGACATTTGGCAGTTGGTGTGCAAGCATGCGTGTTAATCAAAATGGTGGAAAATATCGATTTAGATTACTTTATCTATACTAATATTATAAAGAGGAAAGATTTGATTGTTTGTTTGTTTGTTTGTTTGTTTGCATTGAATAGGCTCCGAAAGTACTGAACCGATTTGAAAAATTCTTTCACTGTTGGGAAGCTACACTATCCCCGGTTCACATAGGCTATATTATATTTTCAAAAAAATTAGGGATCCTTACTAAAACTCCAATAATGTAACCCAAGGTGTAAAAAAATTACCTAAAATATTCATTACATCGCGTGCGCTGCGAAAACTATTGATGATAGAATAAAATAATGTACTACGACTTTGTAGAACACATTATTATTTACAAAAAGTGTCGCGATACCATATGTCTAACTATTATAGTTATGACACAATAAGTGTTTTCCTATTTTAAAAATATAATTGAAATGCCGCCGCTAGAAATGGGTCTCTATTTGTATCTTGGTATTAATCCTTATCAAAATAAATTACTTCATATTCAAGACTGCTTCAATACCTTTATATAAGTTTTTGAATTATTCAATTCGGACATTCCATTCAAAAGATATCACGAGTTTAAAAATATAAGCATTAGCAGAAAAATCACGTCACTGGGGTACGGGCCGTACGGGCGTCAATCTCTTAGCGTGTGGCTCAGTGTTTGTAAAAAACGGCTTGACCGATTCTTATGAAATTTTGTGTATATAGGTCTGAGGATAGGACGTAAATTATTTTTCATACCCGTAGGGTAGGCTAGGGTTAGGTAGGGTAAGGTAGGGTGGGGTAGAGTAGGGTAGGGTAGGGTAGGGTAGGGTAGGGTAGGGTAGCACCACAGGGTAGGGTAGCACCATAGGGTAGGGTAGCACCACAGGGTAGGGTAGCACCACAGGGTAGGGTAGCACCACAGGGTAGGGTAGCACCACAGGGTAGGGTAGTACCACGCGAACGAAGTCGCGCCGGGCAGCTAGTTTTAAATATATGGATTTACCCATTTCCTCTGTTTCTGTTTTTTTTTCATTCGTCTTAGTAACAAGAGGAGAACAACTCTTTTTTCGCGATCCATTTCCAAATAAACACGTTCGAGCACACCAACTGCCAAATGTGTCGACTGAAGAGAATTCTCCCTCGCGGCACGCCGTCCGCGGCACCGTGCTGCGGCACGACGTCGTGCCGAGTTACGGCGGCGGCGCCGCAACGTCACACGGCGGCCGGCGCCGCGCCGTGGACATGGGGCCGCGGCCTTACAGCTTCGAAAGGTTCCTTTTGCCGCGAAGAGCCGACAATAAGGCTATATTCCGAATTAAATAATATCGCTCACAGTGCTCACAGCAATAATTTGCGTACCGAGTTAGATATCACGATATTGACAGCTAAGAACTGTTAACAATTCGGAACGCCCGTTATCGCGCTCACAGTATTCAAAACAGAACATTTGAGAATTTAATTAAAATCTGATTTAACAATGCGCCAGGACTCCTTAGATCTTTTTTAATTTGACTCGCAAAAAGGAATATTCGCTTTCTTTATTATTTTTCTCTCATAAAATCATAAAAAGTATCTTTGCCAAATAGAAAACCAAGAATCTTATTAGAATTTCTGCCTAAAACACAATAGTTAACCGTCACTTTTGACAGCGCTCACGGTGATATCAGTTTAGGGCATGGTCGGTGTGAGCGCAATATGGCGGATATCATGACGTCATCTATGACGTTCCACGGGACAACGTAATCTGTCATTACTCAATTCGGTACGGGTTTAAGCACGCTCAAATCGATTACAGCGATTATATCATTAATTCGGAATGCAGCCTAAACTCGGACGGAGTTTATTGTTGCGCAAATATGTTTATATTGGAGTTTATTGTCGGCTCTTCGCAGAAGAAGCATCCATTCGAAGCGGTATTAGAGTCTGACTATAACAAAAAAAACCGGACAAGTGCGAGTTGAACTTCCGTACAAACTTAACATTGTAGTTAAATAAAATTTTAAAACCGTTACAAAAAATCATCTCGAAGTTTAAAATAATATTTATTGGCGTTTGATATGATTTTCAAAACATTTCTGCGTTTTGGTCAATTTCACCATAATCGGTTCAGGAAATTCGAAGTAAATCAGTTGGGTGGGACAGATAGACACGAGTCATATAATCAGATCATATAAGGGTTCCTTTTTTTCTTTTGAGGTACGGAACCCTAACTAAAATGCTTACCTGGTTATAATTAGTGCAATAGATTTCTGATAATGTGTCCCAGCTTTATACCATAAATTATTGTAGGCTGCATCACCAATTGTAAGGCTCTGAAATTTATATTAACTTTAGCATAAACATTACAAAATGGTTTCCAATATTCAACTTAACAAAAACATCGAGTAACCTTACTACAATATTACTGAACAAATTGAACACTTACACCTGTTTAAAGTTTCAAGAGATCTAATTTTAGTTTAAGTTTAAGTCCATACTAATACTGTTTACACTTGGGAAGGAGCCAGCGGCTCCGTCCGACTCTAGTCTTTATAGGCCTGTAATTTACAGTGTTCGTAGAATAATCACAAGTTTTATGAAATTCTTCGAGGAGCAGTGACCGGGTAATGACTTACAGACTAGTTTCAGTCCCGTGGTTTTGCCTACTTTCTCTTTCATTTACTTGAGGTAGAAAATGTCCACTGTTACCAAAGTATGATCTACGTCCAACTTTTATCCACATCAAATAAGCACACAAAAGATGAGGCATTTAAAATAGTACAGATTATTCTTAGTCGTACACTCCTGGCGTGGCGTGGTTATGGATCGTCTGATGAGTTTGTTGCGGCTTTTGCGAGACTTCTCCATCTTTATTCGCGGCACTGCGTGTACGCACAGCTACAGATCAAGCTATACATTTCCAATATAAGCTAACCTCTTATTGTACGGAAATCCTATACAATGCGAGATCTGCTTATACTGGAAATGTATGTGTAGCCATATGTACATTCACTAATAGCTTATAACAGTTTTATTGCATTTTTAAAAATAACACGGATATACAATAAGATTACTGGTCTACTGTCTCGTGGGGATATAAACTAACTTAAATTATTAAGTTACTAAACTAAGGGAACAACTTGTGAATGATTTTATGAGGTCTGTCTATTTTGTGGTTACAGATAATAATAATAATAATAATAATATAGCCATTTATTCCCAAAATAATTATTGCTTTTTCGTTACATTTATATTTACTTCTATTATAATAATTAATTTTATTAGTACAATTACAATTGGGTTGCCCATTTCTGGGCATAGGCCTCCTCCATCCCATGCCACACCTTTCTATCAGCAGCCAGTGCAGGCCAGGCGATGCCCGCCGCATGCACGATATCGTCGCGCCAGCGGCGCCGCGGGCGGCCCCGCGAGCGCGTCGCCTCGCGCGGGTACCAGTGCAGCATCCGCTCGCTCCAGCGTCCATCGGTTGTGCGAGCTAGGTGTCCGGCCCAGCGCCACTTCAGACAACAAGCTAGCTTTGCCGCGTCGATCACTTTTGTTCTTTTACGGATGTCAACGTTCCTTTGGCGATCATTTAGGGTTAAGCCTAACATACTTCTTTCGGTTGCTCTTTGGAAGGTTTGCAGTTTGTGTATCACTTCGGACGTTATGGGCCACGTTTGACATCCGTAAAGTAGAGTAGGAGTAACGATAGAGTCCATTGCTTTCTTCTTTAGCTTAACGTCGATGTTAGACTTAAAGATGTGTTTTAGAGACCAGTATGAGTTCCAAGCCTTTTTTATTCGCCGCTCAACTTCATTCACATAGTTATTTTTGAAGGAGATGTTTTGACCCAAGTATACATACTCATCGACGTAATCAATATTTTTACATTGGATTTTGATAGGCTTAGGAAAGGCATTTGTCATTATACAAGTCTTTTCTGGGTTCATTTCCAATCCACATTCTTTACTTCGTTCATCCAGAGTTTGTAGCATGTATTTAAGGTCTTCATGACTCTCGGAAATAATGGCGATATCATCAGCGAATCGCAAGTGGTGTAGGCGCTCGCCGTCTATATTTATGCCAAAATCTTTCCAATCGAGTTGTCTAAATATGTACTCCAGTAGAGCCGTAAATAAATTCGGAGATATAGGGTCTCCCTGCCTCACTCCACGTTTGAGTGGTTACAGATACCGACTATTTATTAGTCGGATAGTAGGATATGGTCGCTTTTGGCAAAGACACTGTTATAATTCAATCACTTTGAGTGACAATCGGCTAACTTTGTCAATCCGATGTTTACGAGGCTTATTGTCATTTATTGGTCTACACCAATTATCTACAAGTCCTGTGTCTGGTTGTCATCATCATCATCATCAGCCTATAATGTCCCACTGCTAAGCACAGGCCTCCTTTCACAAATCAGGGTGAAAGGGAATAGGCAGATACTCCACTACACATGCCTACTGCGTATCAGTGAAGGTAGGCTAGTGGTCAACCTACGTTTGGACTCTTCAAGCCGCCTAGGAGGCCTCCAACTAGGTTAACCACTATCACAATTAAGTGATAACCTTCCGAAGCACGGAGTCGCTCGATTTTTAATACCACTAGGCGGTCACCCATCCACGTACCGGCCACATTAGGACATTAGGCCACGAAATTAGGATCAGACAGCAGTGTTAACACTGCTATCTGATCCTAATGTCCCAGGAGTATTCCAGTTCGATATTGTCTAATTAAGCGTTAGGTTATCAAGCTATTAGCAGTCAAACGGAATCCATATACTAGGTCGAGATTTCTAGATGACATATTTTCGAAACCTATGTTGGGTTAGTCATGCTGAACAACTTTTACAATGGAACCAATAGAGAATTCTCAAAAAAAATATTTTATTTTTCTTACAAAACGTCAACCTGGCTCGATAAGAATGTATGAAAAGTAAAAATATTTTTTTCAGTTTCAGAATTCAGTCTCATAATAAAAGTTGTTCAGCATGACTAATCCAACATAAGTTTTGAAACTATGCCATCTCGATATTTCCACCTAGTATAGGGTAGAGTGTAACGGAAAGGGTATAAAATATACATCCGAAGGGTGTGAAGACTAAATCAAGTACAGACTCTCTATTAAAAGTTTCAGCTCAAAATAAATTACTCAAAAATTCAGAGCAAACTTTGAATTCAAGTTTATTGAATTAAAATCATTATTATTTTTGCGTCCCTTGTTAATATAAATATACAATTTTATCATCCGCCATCTGTGCGCCGAATACTTTCCGTTACAGGATAAATCATTCTCATGATACAGTTTGGATTCCCAAAAAGTATGAGAACTCTATTTCTGTTCAATTTAAGGTAGAGCATAGTAATAATAATAATAATAATAATAATTCATTTATTTCAGGCTACTAGTGGCCCATAGATATATACCTTACAAACTAACATAAATATTATAGTAAAACATTTTTTGTTAATATAAACACTTAAGCCTATGTTAGTAAACACTAAACTAAAACACTATGTCTTTGTGCGATCGTGTGGCACTTGTCCGCGAAAGCGACGGAACACCACGTCCAACGGCCAAAAGTCCTCTTCCATGACGAGGTGCAGAAAACATGTTGGAACTCGCACCACGAACGCCTTGAAGTTGACGTTGCGGCTTGATTCCAGCAGCTGCACCCTCGGCGTGTACTTGATCTTTTGGCGGACGTACACCACAATGTCCTCCGCCGTAGTGGTGTAGTGAAGGCGGGAGATGTACACCGGAGTGTTCGGCTTCGCGGCACGTACGGTTGAGTTGGACTCCACCGGTCGCGTGCCGCAACGGTTCTTGTTGGTTGCCCGGCGCTTTCTTTGCACCTTCACGAAACCATCATCATCAGCCCTTTCAGGCGTGGCCGTCATAGAAGGCGCTAACGCTGTAGTTGGTGGCGGCGTCGGCGCCGGCGGGTCAGCGGATCGGGTAAGTGGTGCGGCGCGGGCGCGGTCACGGGCGGTGCGCAGAGCCGTAGGAGCGGGCGCGGGGCAGAGGGGCGCGCTCGGTGCGCGCTCTGCCGACTCAGCGATCAATGGTGACGGCGAAGTCAAAACTGCTGACGCGAAGCTTGCCCCCGATAAATAAAGGCCCGCTCCGCGACGCGTATTGATGTTCGATGCATTGGATGGTGACCCAGTTACCGATACTGTCTTTCGCAACTCTATTACCTCATTGCGCAAATCAGCGACGGTAATTTGGGATGCATCTAACCTCTTCTGCACATCCATGAGGCTTGCCTTTAGAAAAACGATGTCTTTCAGCAGGCATGTTACGTCGACGTGGTCGAAAGTGACGGGAGGGAGCTTGTTCAGATCCTTCGCCACAAACGTAGGCACGTCGTCAGGATCGGTCTCCTTTAGTAGCGTGATGATGTCTTGGATGCTTTTCTTCGTCCCGTCACGCCGGCGGGACACCATCTTGTCTGTCTTGTTCAGCAGTTTGAACAAGAGCAGCTTGGATGCTGCAATATCCTCTTCGCTGAAATTCGTTGAGCAGATCTGGATTGCGGAAACCTCGTCCATCACATCCAGCTTCTGCTGCAGGAACGCCAGTAACTCGTTCGCCACAAGTTGACTCATCGCGATTAAAATATTACGAGCGACGGCTTGCGCCGCGCTACACGATTTATAAGAGTCAGCAACGCGTTAGCATCGAAACGCGGCCAATGCGAGACTGAATATATATATATATATATAGTGAATATGAATCAGAATTAATACCAAACAGGAAAAATACATACAGCACCAGTAAGCAGCTCCCCGTAGTAACATAAGTACAAAACGAATAACAGGGATGAAAACACTGCAACGTAGTTGTTAAGCATGTACGTCGGCCCCGGTGCGAACTGAAAATATTAAGTCCGCTGTAGGTATTACGTTAATTACACTTTTGTTTAAAGCGAAACAACTTTCTGGTTAATTGTTTCAGTATACAATACTGATGAAATAAATCACTAACCTCCTTATTAATAAATAAGGTGTAAGGCAGTCTTGTAACACCCAGGTAGTAAGATAGCCCCAGCCATTTTTGTTTATGTGACATTATAAAGTGACGGATATATTTAAAACCTTATACTATACTTGACTTACACCTTATTTATTAATAAGGGGGTTAGGGACTAACTAACTCCTGGTAAGTACAGGCTAGGGTAATTTTAAATCTCAACTCTGCGCTTTGTCTCTACCGCTGCCAGCACAGATCCTCTCAACCCTTTATAAAATTCAAAATTCAATTCAAAATTCAAAATCATTTATTCAAATAGACCTTCGTAGGCACTTATGAAAAGTCTGACTCTAATACTCTAATACCGGTTCGGAAGGTTGCATTTGCTGAGAAGAGCCGGCAATAAACTCAGCAATTACTCTTTTCAAAACAGGCTTAGATTAATTACATAATATTTACATTCTAATCGCACTGAAAACAATTGCGTGCCCCGGCGCGGCGGCAAAATTACAAAGTAGACTGAAAAAATATTTAATAAGTAAATAAATAGCAAACTTAAGCAGACCAGCCCCCACAAGCAGCACCTGTTCACAAGTATGACGCGTGTGGCAGCCATCGCCCTCCTCGCCATATTGGAGGGAAGTGAGCGACCCGTCACACGACGCCGCCGCAAGCAAAGGCCCTAAAGTGAGCATGACTTACTTAAGTCTGCCTTAGAAATAAAAAATAACTAAAGGGAAACACTAAACACACAATTTGTTATCACTGTGACTATTGACAAGCTTAGACTAAATATCACAAAATAAAAAAAATATAACAATTAGACAGACATAATAAATCGATGCATTTATATCAAACTAAATAAATGAAGAACATTGAATTGCATTAATTTAATTACAATAGGTAATATAATCTGTAACCTAAAAATATAACTTATAATAATAATAGCGTACTTTGAATTAAAATGGACCTTGAACTATCTGCTCAGTGAGGCAGGTGCAGAGAGAAGCTACTTCCATACATCCTTGTCGTCAATATAATGAGACACTTTATAATAAGCCCTACTCAACAGCCGCTTTTTGATATGTTCCTTAAATTTAAAAAAGGACATACTGGTCACGCTATGAGGAATTTTATTGTAAAATTTAATACAATTCCCAAGAAAGGACTTATTTACTTTAGCTAATCTAAATCTAGGTACAGTTATTTTGTCTTTGTTTCTAGTGTTTCTATCATGATAGTCACTATTGACTGGAAACAAATTAATGTTCTTGCGGACATACATAATATTTTCAAAAATGTACTGAGAGGGCAAAGTTAGTATATTAATATCCGGAAATATATTTCGTAGAGACTCGCGAGAACCCAAACAGTAGATGGCGCGAATTGCCCTTTTTTGTAATACAAAAATTGATTCCAAGTCTGCGGCAGAGCCCCACAGCAAAAGGCCGTAAGACATAAGACTATGAAAATATGCAAAATAAATTAATCTGGCTGTATTAATGTCCGTCAGTTGCCTTATTTTGCTGACTGCAAACGCAGCGGAGCTCAGTTTACCACCTAAGGCTTCCAGGTGAGCACCCCACTGCAATCTACAGTCTATAGTCAGACCAAGAAAAACAGTCTTATCTACTACATTAAGTTTATTACCATCCACAATAACACTGGTATCAACTTTTGGTACATTTGGTAATGAAAATCTTATACATTTTGTTTTTTTTGAGTTTAACATAAGATTGTTGGCAGCAAACCATTGAGACACAGTCTTCAGAGCGTAGTTAACTTTTAAAAGATCTTTGTCTTTTCTATCTACTTTAAATATCAGAGACGTATCATCTGCAAACAAAACGACATCTGATAGTTCTTTCACCATATAAGGTAGGTCATTTATATAAACTAGAAACAGAAATGGGCCTAAAATCGAGCCTTGAGGTACGCCTAATTTGACTAAGGAGCCCGATGACACACTACCATTGATTCCTACTTTTTGTTGGCGCCCTGAAAGATAGGAAACCACAAGATCGAGAGCCACTCCGCGAATTCCGTATAACTTAAGTTTAAGAGCTAGCGTCTGGTGATCTACGCAATCAAATGCCTTGGAGAGATCACAAAAGATACCAATAGCATCGTGTGAGCACTCCCAGGCCTGAAAAATATGCTTAATAAGTTTAGCTCCCGCATCCGTAGTGGACTTACCTCTCGTAAAACCGAACTGATCATCATGGAGTATCTTGTGGTTATTAAAATGCCTTAACATTTGGTTTAGCACAATCTTTTCAAAAATCTTACTTAATGCAGGAAGTACTGAGACCGGTCTGTAATCTGAGGGATTGTTTTTACATCCCGATTTAAAAATCGGAACAATTTTGCTGTATTTCATTAAATCAGGAAAGTTGCCCTGTTCGAGACATTGGTTAAAAATTAGGGCTAAAATCGGGGCAATATTAAAAATAATTGACTGTATAACTTTAACTGACAAACCCCATAAGTCTTCTGTATTTTTCATATTTAGTGACTTGAAAGCCGTGATAATGTCATAGTCACTAACCTGGGTGAATGCGAAGTCTGGAATGTTTCGTTGAAAAGTCTTCTGTAAAATCGATTCTGCTAACGTGGAAGACGAAGCAAGATTTTTAGTAGCCTCCACAGGTATATTTGAGAAAAAAGTTTCAAAAGCAGATGCTACTTCTAATTTATCTGATATTAGTTTATCATTAATTTTAAGACAAAAAGTATTATCTTTGATTTTATTTTTACCAGTCTCTGTATTAATAATCTGCCACACTGTTTTAATTTTATTATTAGAATTATTTACCCTATTGCCTATGTAGATGGCCTTAGCTCGAATGCATACCTGTTTAAATAACTTGGAATAGTTCCTAACATATGTATGAAAGTTTTCATTACTATTGTAAGATCTCTGATGGTAAAGATCATACATGTTATCCCTACTCTTCCTGATTCCTTTAGTTGCCCAGTTACAGAATTGAAGTTTATTATTTACCTTTTTAGTTTTGATTGGACAAGATACATTAAATTCGTTGCAAATATCTCTAAATATTTTGTCATAGTTTACATTTGGATCATCAGAAATATACATAGTGTTACTAATTTTATAATCCATATTAACGCTGAAATTATTTAATCTTGTTTCATTAACTGACCTAAATGTTTTCGTTATGGATGACCTAAGTTTTTTACACGGTAATTTTACCAATTGTGCCAAATGATCCGAACGGACGCCACCTATTATGGACTTATCTAATACGTTACCGTTAGTAATTATGTTATCAATACAAGACGAACTAGTAGCCGTTACTCTCGTGGGCTCATTAAATAGAAGAGACATATTAAATGATTTAAATAAAGTAATAAAATTATTTCTATCTAATGAGGGTATCAGGATGTCAATATTAAAGTCACCACAAATAATTACTGACTTATTACACCTAGATAATTTACTAAGTATTTGTTCCATTATAGAACAAAACAACGAAAAATTAGACGCGGGAGGCCTATACACACATATAATGATGGAGCTTTCAATCTCTGCACAAGCCACCTCGCATACGCGTTCCACGTTATACGTGAAGGCAGTCATCAGGCAGGATATATTATGCTTGTTTGTCGTAATGTTGTGTACGCTATCACTCTATCAGTATTCTTACTCTATGGTAGATAGTTACTTTTGCAGCAAATCTGAAGGAGCAAGTAGTGAGTCCAACAAATAATAAATTTACGAAAATCATCTTGTTAAATACCGCGTCTAATTGGTAGGATAATCTGGAACAAATTTTAGTTACTTGAATAGCAGTTCCCGCTATACAAAAATCATATGTACCTAGTTATAGGATGCGCGTCGTAACTGATAAGTAGGTAACTAGGTACTATTGTCGAGAGTATAATAGAGATGACTCCTGGGTAAAAAAAAGACCGTCACTTAATTATCAAAAAATGTTGGACACGTATTTTTTGCTTTACCAAATTATTACAAATTGACAAAGATTAGATTAAAAACTTTACTCTAACGTGACGTCACGCCGAACTTCAACACACGGTATTTTCGCATTTTTATATTTAATCGAAAAAAAAAATACGTGTCTACTATTTTTGAAAATGTAAATCAAATTCAAAAAGTATTTATTCAATTTAGGCCCTGATAAGGCACTTATGAACGTTAACAAAATGACTCTACACCGGTTCCAAATACAACTTGAACTTCGACGGGCCCGTTGGCGCAGTTGGTAAGACGTGGAGTCTCAACCTATAGCGCCGCAGGTCGTGGGTTCGATTCCCACACAGGACATGCATTTGTGTGCATGAACATGTCTGTATGTCCTGAGTCTGGGTGTAATTATGTATATTAAGTATGTATTTACAAACAAAAAGTAGTATATGTATTATATCAGTTATCTGGTTTCCATAGCACAAGCTTTGCTTAGTTTGGGATCAGATGACTGTGTGTGAGGAATGTCCCAGGATATTATAGTTATTATACTGCACAGATGGTAACTGAGAAGGCTCCGGCAAGAAACTCAGCAAGTCTTTTTATTTATTTTTCAGTCATCTAGCCTACTGTTTTGTACCTACGTAAGTAGAATGCTTTAATCGAAAATAAAGTTACTAATATAATACGCACTGTCCCCCGCAGTTTAGCCCACCACGGTCACGAGGTATCTTATGTTTTTCTGGTATAGAAAGTCCTTTCAGCCGTTACAGAGCTAAATGGTAACAAACATACCTACACACACATACAAACTTTCACATTAGGAAGTATGATAATATCAGTAGGACATAATAAAAAAAAAACTCTAGTTAGTTCATACTTTTACAACACTTACGTTATTAACCTTTGGTGTCTCTTCACAAAATCTTTTAAAGTGAATTCTTGTTCATCGCCATTTTGGACGGCATGGTTTGGTACGGGTTTGATACGTTCTAAATCATCTTTAAGTATCGTAAACTCTATCCCGAGTAAGGCACACAGGGTTATCATGATGAGATCCGTTCCAGCGTAGATGTATACCAAGTAAAACGCTGTAAAGGTATATTAATATGAACAGGAAACAAGAATAAGCCAGAATCTATTTGTATTTATTTTCTGATTGTTGGAGTTTTTTTTTACTTTACCAAACTAAGAATTTGAATTAAAATTTAGGAGGGCCGATCTTTATTAGCGTAAGATATATTGCAACGTACTGAAACTAGTAAAATTCGAAAACCATGCCGAATCTAAGATCACAAGTTGAAATACAAAAGAACTAAACAATCTGAAACAAATCCTCCGCTCAGCGCAAAACTTATTTTGTAAGATTTCTTACTCACTGCAATAGGTCAGGAAGGCATTCACCGCGATATATCTAAGCCAGGTCTTAGTTGGATCGAACGGGTAGCTACAGGCTAACGGAAGCAACAATTCACATTCCTGCTTCAAGATAAATCTACGGAACAAAGTTTCCAAGAGCGGGTTGAGGATATATTGCAATGTTCCTAATATGCTAATCCAGTAGGTCACTGTAAAAAATGTACTTCGATATGTATGCATACATTTATTAGATGCTAAATTCAAAATTCAAAATTCAAAAATCATTTATTCAAATAGACCTTCGCAGGCACTTATGAAAAGTCTGACTCTAATACTCTAATACCGGTTCGGAAGGTTGCATTTGCTGAGAAGAGCCGGCAATAAACTCAGCAATTACTCTTTTCAAAACAGGCTTAGATTAATTACATAATATTTACATTCTAATCGCACTGAAAACAATTGCGTGCCCCGGCGCGGCGGCAAAATTACAAAGTAGACTGAAAAAATATTTAATAAGTAAATAAATAGAAAACTTAAGCAGACCTAAATTAGGAAGTATGTCGAACTTTGATGATTCTTGCATAGACTGTCATAAAATGATTAAGATTAGGATTGATAATAATCTATTAGGTGAAGCCATTGATTGCCCTGTTAATGGTCCCAGGATTTTTGTTTGATTTCGGATATTCGACGGTAGATTTAGTTGCTGATTGACAAGTAAGTTTAATTTTCTATAGAAATATTCGGAAGGTATTGGATCTTTTACTTTCTTCATATACCTCGTAAAAATATTCTCTATTTTAAATTCCCAAATTAATACAGCAAAGACTTCTCGTGTCATGTTATGTTTCAAAACTTTGCTCCTATTGTATACTTACTCAAATTAATGAAATTTAATCTTTTCAGGAGAAGATTCCTTTCAGAGTTTTGTTTTTCAGTCAAATCTGAACTTGGTCGCCATAGGATTCCAAATTGCTGTATAATGGCCGTTAGTTCTGACGCTTTTGATATTAGAATCGCTCCTTTTAATATAGCTGTAAATGAAATTGACAATGAAATCTAGCCTTAAGGTTTTTTCAGCTCAGAATTGTTTACTGATTGAAGAGTCAGTACAGCAGCTGAAGAGCTGCTTGTATCTAATAGCTCCCTAGCCCCGCCAACGTATGTACCTAGTGAAGACCTTTCACACAGTGCTTTTTGGTATGTGTGCGCCACTTGAATCATTCTTCTCAGGTTTACATACTTATTTTTCTTAGTTTTGGAGATAAAACAGCATCCTTTGTTACAGTTGATATTAGTTTAACCAAACTTAAAGTTATAATGGTTCATACCTTGAGTAAAAATCAAGAAAATAGGTATAAAATACGCAACTTCGACAATCAGGTTGTTGATAATCATCCGGCTAATATGAGTACTCATACCAATAAAGGTAATCAAGATACACGGTATCATGTAGAAATACCGCCAGTACTTCTTGAAAAATGGTTGGTCGTCGACATAGGGTTTAATATGAGTTTTGGATAACAAAAGCAAACTTGGACCTAAGGTTTTTGCGAGTTCCGCGGGTAGATCCATTTTACTGCGATTGCCAAGTTTTATAGAATAAATTAAGCTTCGTAATGGATAACAGCCCTTTTATACAAAAGAAAGAGGATTTATAAATGATGATGATGATATATTTTAGGGATCCGTAACTTGAATATCCAATGAACTTGATCGTAGCGAATAACATAAAATAATTCATAAAAAATCGAGCTGCATGTTGTGTGATATTTGTGATATATTCACAGAACCATGGCTATTAAAGATAAACTAATCTATATAAAATGCTTTGTCCTGAATGACTGAGTGACAATCAACGCACAGCCTAAACCGCTGATCGTAGAGACCTGAAACTTGGAGGGTGTGTTCTTTGTATGACGTAGGCATCAGATAAGAAAGGATTTTCCGAAATTTTACCCCTAAGAGGGTGAAAAACGGGGGCAAAGTTTGTATGGGCCAAAGTGATTCCTTGGTCCTATCTACTTCAAATTTTGCATAAACGTTCTTTAATATAAGTGATGGAAGTGGTGTTTCATATTTTATTGAAACTCATCGCCAAACGGGATTAAAAAGTAGTAGAAAATTATTTTAGGGGTGATTTACATCGAAGTTGATATCAATACTCCTTAGTGCTTTTGATTTAAATATTCTTTGATATTTGACATTCCAATTTTAAAGAGTATTGCATTGCACCGTAGACGGAGAATTACAGGTAGACAGGCCAAGATACGCATATGTCAAAACGTGTGATGTGTGAGCAGGACTAAACATATTTTTTGAGGTTGTTATTGTTTGACATCAGTGTCGTTGAGGCCAAAAAAGTTTGTGTATTATGATATTTTTTTATGAGAGCAGTACTATAAAACCCTAATTGTATGTTATTTATGACTTTGTATCAGATTGACTATTTTCAGCCCAAAATTGAATGCCCCGCGCCGCGCGTGATAGGTTCAGTCCCGCTTTTCGAGGATTACTCGACGGTGAAATCATCGTTGGACGTAGAAATCGGAAATTATAAAGACACCACTGCACAGAAATGGCACCAGCTTTCCCGTGACGCGTCTTAAACAATTAAACAATTGTTGTGTAATTGGCTGTAAAAGCCGTAGTGAACGAAATGAACCAAACATAAAACACAAAACTGATACAGTAAGTAAGTCAAAGGATACTTACGTACTATACTCAAGTGTATTTTGTGTCAATATCATGCAAATTGTACAGATAATTTCGTCTAAATACGATAAAAATCCAAATATATATGTAATTATGTCGAACTATCGCTATCTTCTTCGCTATACGCTACTACTTCGATAGACAGCCTATCTACCTAAAATTCTCTATCTACGCATTGCACCAAGCTTGTTGTGAGTTCAATTTTTTTTTAAATAAAATCGGATTGAGTTTTTAAACATTTTTATCTGTCTGTTCCGGTTCATAGTTAATGTTATAAAGGACTACGTTTATTTTTGAAAAATAAATAGTGTTCCGCGCAAAAAAAATCAAACCGTTCGCGGGTGAAACCGCGGGGGTCTGCTAGTGTTTTATAAAATTGCACCATTTGATTCATTTAATATTTGCATGCATGTGTAATTTCGTAGAGTTGTAATCAATTGAATTACTTAAGTGTTGGTTTCTTTATGCTGGCAAAATAACACACTCAATGGAGCTATTATCTAAAATTATATATTTTTACTAGCAGACCCCCGCGGTTTCACCCGCGTACGGTTTGAAATTTTTCGCGCGGAGCACTAATTGTTTTTCAAAAATAAAAGTAGCTAAGTTACTCCTTATAACATCAGCTATGACCCGGAACATATAGAAAAAAAAACTTATTTAATTATTATAACAACAAATGAAAAAGATATTAAATTAACTACACTAAAAATATTCTAATGAAATAGTGAAAATGAACCAATTATACAGCAATCGAAAATATTCGCTAAGTCAGTCAGTCAGTCAAGCTAATCTAAGAGATTTCCAAGGAATTTTCGAAGAAAAATCGGGTCTTTAGTCATTATGGCCCACTTCCCAATGTCCCGCAGGGTAATTCACACAATAATTGCAAATTTTAGATATTTAAAAATTTGATTTAGGAGATAAACCCTAGTAAAAAACAAATGCTATGAAATACATTCAAACAGAAAATACATAAAGTAATAACCCGACTGCGACAAGGGTAAAAAGAGTAATGATATTAGATATTTCTATATTCATTTTATATTTTTTTATACCACTAAGTTTGCAAACAAGCATACGGCCCGCCTGATGGTAAGCGGTTACCGTAGTCTATGGACGCTTACAACATGAGGGGTATCCCTAGCGCGTTGCCGAATATACAGAAATCACTTCACACCATTTTTTTGAAGAACCTCATGTACTCCATTGGGAAAACCACGGCGGGGAGCTCATTCCACAATCTGAGCGTCCGCGGAAGGAAGCTCCTTTGAGCTCGCACAGTTCGAAACCGTTTTGGTTACAATGTTTGAGGATGGACTCCCCATCGATAGCGAGAGTTGCGATGGTGGTTTTTGACGGGCCAGTTGGCGCGGTTGGCTAAGATTCAACCTACCGTGCTGTGCCGCTAATCTATAGCAGCGGTAGACTCGATGTTTTTTATATATACCTACTATATACCTAGGTAGATTGTATATTTTATGAAGTAGGTATTTCATTGGATTTCATTGGATTCAGCAGCTGAGAGAACCATGAATTCAGACAAGGCAAATATTAAGTTAAAGTACCAGGATTGGATAAGTTTGAAGTAGTGATCATATTCATGGATTTTATTGCACAGTCCTCCACATATGCTCATGTAGAACCCATTGAATTTATTGATGAGGGTGTTGAAAATCGTCCTCAGCAAGCCAGGCTCTTCAGACAAGCCGTAAAGTGAGATAAGAATGCATTCATTGTTTATGGCTTTTAAATAAAATACATAATAACTTGAAACTGTTTTATTGTATAGTACATAAAAATCAGGCCGAGTATGTCTATTCGGTGAATATTCGCGAGCATCTCCCGCGTGAAGCGTGTCCGTGAGGTTGTGCAGCTCCTGCCAAGTACGCTCCAGCTCTGCAATCTTCCTTTTCTCAATTGAGACCGCACAACAGGTTAAATTAGCAGGAGTATGTGTTGTCAGTGTACTCCTTCCTCCTCCATCCTCGACGACATACGCAGTAATTTTCTTTTATCAGGGTCTGGAAATATCAATTCCAATTTCACAACGATTCACTACTATATAGCTACTTACAAAAACTCTACTTTCCATTATTTTAATATGATAAAAGAGTGTTTGTTTGTCTGTCCATCCTTCATTTTGTAATGGATTATGTATATTTTTTATCTGTTTTAAGTAAAGTATTTTTGGTTATGACACCAAATCATTCTGTAAGTACCATTCATCAATAAATCTGATGTTGAATCCACCTTTCACCACTGCTTTGTCGATTATTTTATGGTTCCAAGACTATTTGGATGGACCGTGATGTCTGTCCACATATGATTGAAACGGGCTCCCATTCACACTCATAATCAGTCCTCTAGTAAGTTCTGGATGCTCCTGCTCTGCATAAGCTGCTAGAGCATCTCGATCTTTTCATGAGTCAACAGCATACATATATCCTGAAAGTAGAGTCAGTTTAATGTAAATACCGTAACGTATACCTATTACAATTAACGTTTTGAAAACGACCAGGATTCATTTATATCACAGAAATCGGAATAAAGTTTAATAGGTACTCACCAATTTAGATAAACTTGTATTCTAATAGTAAATATGTAAAGTAAATATGTAATTGCAACGCCCATCCAAGCAGTGACATTGACATACAAGTTTTTTTTAAGTGTAGTATATGATGTGTAGTAGTGTGTGTATTTTATTTCAAATTATGTAGTATAAAAAAGAGGATTTACGCCTTAAGGGTCAGTTCACACCGAGACGGGATACAACGACACGCGACACTATGAGACGCGGCGCGCAATTTTTAAGATAGCGATACAATGATGCGGATTCTGTTGTAAATCGCACTAAACTAATTATAATCACATCACATCTCTTTCTTACAAACATTATTGAAAAAAGGATAGAACATATTTAAAGCTGTCAAATTAGTCTTTTCCATTTGAATTTACGGGCTAATAGACGTTTCTTACATACATCCTTTCTTATGTTCTTTGTTAGAAATAGATATAGTGAGACTAAATTAGTTTAGTTGTAAACAACAGAATCGGCACCATATAACATAATCTCTATTGACTAACTGACCGTTATACGTGTCTTAAGCATATTTTTTGGTCTTACATTATTATTATATAGATTACATAAAACAATATTAATAAAATGTATTCGTCCATATTATACGACATAAGGATACTCTGGGACGTAACGTATCCTAATGTGAAATACACTTTGTCTAGGTGCGGTGCGGTCCCAGCATTAAAACTCTATTGAAGAAGGGTTTACCATTTATATCAAATAAAACAGGCTGATAATAATGGCGTTATGAAAAAAAATATTGTCACTTATTGACATCTCATATTGTCAACATAATGATATGTTCACTGATGTATCAATCTATATAGACGTACCGTCAGCGTGCCTTTAAAAGATAACAATAGTTTTATAAATTAGTTGCGTGTTTATAAATAAGATTGAGGGTAAACTTGTATGAAGCAAGTTTCCTACCCTCTCTTTTCTTGACGTTTATGTGATATGTGTCGAATCTGCCGAGAGGTCTCTCACTGAAGATCATTGGCTGAGGACGATGTCGTGCGTGCACCGACTTGTGTTTTTCAAAATTACTCCAATCCTTTGCCGTGTAACTGTAAACAAAGACTATTCTTGTGTGTTTCGCATAAACCAGTTTAAGGTTTGCTCAAAAACGTGGATCCACGAAAGACGAGAAAGACGAGAGAGAAGCGAGAAGAGTAAGTAGGTACTATAGTCTATTTCACATAGGGTGAGTCGTGACAGTTCAAGGTTTTTTACCAATATCTAATGAAATTACATGTGATTACTCTGAAATAGTACACAAACATGAAACCTCGCTGTATCATAGTAGATCATAGTATTCTTTTATTATATCGAAATAAACATTTACATTAAAAATCGAAATAAATTAATAGTTCATTGGAATGCAATTATAATAGCAGACTTAGCCCCCTGGTGGTAAGCGGTTACCTCAGCTCTGTGGACGCTTGTGATGCCATGAAAATCAATCATTAAGCGTGCTACACTCTCCGGTGATAGAATAATAATTTGTAATTCGACTCGACACTGGCAAAAATAAGTCGGAACTTGTCTTTTTTTGTGTCTATTTTTCACTGCAGTCTCACCATGGTAAGTGGTAATGTGGCCGAAGGTGGTAAGCTCACAAAGCCTAGATGGAACTTGCTCTCAAGTGCAGCTGTCGGAACACGTCGATAGGTGCTTGGCGACAGATTTTCAGTTTGAGGGTGGTAGCCAGTCTGGTTACTGGTAACAAAGTATCCTACCCCCATCGTGAAGATACCATAGCGGTTTCCTCACGATGTTTTCCTTCACCGAAAGCTCAGACTCATTATAGGATTCGAACCTGGGACCTTCGCCTCGGCATCCGACGTCACTACCAATGAACTATCATCGCCTTGAATTTTGGTAATTCATCGTGCAGATAACCTTCCAAGCTCATGGATGTTCATGCAATGAGTCATTGTCATAGACACACACAGGAGTCTCCATGTCCATGAACGGAAATCTGTCTACAGAAGGCCACAAATTCAGTATGATGAGCTTACGGAAGAAGGTTCTCATTCGTCAGGAGTCAGCAGAATTCCTCTAAATATATCCTGGCTAGTGAGGATTGCTATGAGCTATTAGATGACGAGTTGGGAGTAGGAGTTTTTTTTAGCAGTTGACATTGAATATATATATATTTTATATGCGCGCGAATGATGCCCGGCCCGGGTATCACCCCGAGTGTCCATAGTGCTAAGGTAACCGCTTACCACCAGATTAATGTAACTTGAATATATATTTTATATGCGCGCGAATGATGCCCCGGCTATCACAAGTATCCATATTGCTAAGGTAACCGCTTACCACCAGTTGTGTGAAAAAAAACATTTTTATTTCTCATTTTCCATGTGAAATAATTATTTATTATTTCTATCATAACACTTTTCCACTCATCTGTACCAAAAATAGGATAGTGTTTTGTTTGTTTTGACAGCGGGCCATAATGACTAATGCAAAATTTGAAAATAAAATAGAATAGGCGCTATGGCCCGCGGGCCATTCGCGAGTGGGACATAATGACTAAAGACCCGAAAAATCAAGGCATAAGGTAAGTTTTCATTCAAATATCCAACGAATTCTAATCCGATTAAAATATTCTTTTATATTTGACATTCCAATTTTAAAGAGTATTGCATTGCACCAAGTTTTCTGAATAAAAGCGGCACAAATTACAAAACAAAAGTCAGATAGAGCGCGCGAAACACGGAAGTGAGGTCAAAAAATCAAATACAAATTGAAAAACACATACCTGGTATTCGCTTTTGAATTTGTATTTGCTATGTTTAAACAAAGTTTATTAAAAAGAAAGTGTTTTACGTTAAATAAAGTTTTCTAAAGAAAGCAAATACAAATTATAAAACGAATACCAGTTATGTGTTTTTCAATTTGTATTTCCTTTTTTGGCCTCACTCCCGTGTTCCGCGCGCTCCATCTGCCTTATTCTGTAATCTGTAAAAATCGGATTGAGTTTTTAAACATGTGTCAAAATAAAAAATGTTAATAAATGAAAAGTACTAAAGAGTATTGATATCAACTTCGATGCGAATCACCCCTAAAATAACTTTCTACCCCTTTTTGACACCGTTAGGCGACGCTTTTCAATAAAATACGCAACACTTCTTCCATCAATTCTGTTAAGGAATGTTTATGCAAAATTTGAAGTAGATCGGACCAAGGAATCACGTTGTCCCATACAAACTTTGCCCCCGTATTTCACCCCCTTAGGGGTAGAATTTCGGAAAATCCTTTCTTAACGGATGCCTACGTCATACAAAGAACACACCCTCCAAGTTTCAGGTCTCTACGATCAGCGGTTTAGGCTGTGGTAGCGGTTTAGGATATAAAAATCAATGCCACTTTTCGTTGTAATTTTATAACTCAAGAACGGGCTCACCTATCCAAACCAAATGTTTAGGCTTTGTTCGGACTATTTAGTAG
The DNA here is from genome assembly GCA_947623365.1 of Achlya flavicornis. Taxonomy (NCBI): domain Eukaryota; kingdom Metazoa; phylum Arthropoda; class Insecta; order Lepidoptera; family Drepanidae; genus Achlya; species Achlya flavicornis. The sequence continues at coordinate 2,956,456 of OX392482.1, read as the reverse complement.
ATGGTTTATGTGAAGTTTGCACAACATCGGTCGAGCGGTTCTTCATTCATCACATTTTTTGTAACAAATTAATTCAATAAATGGCGGATCATTTTGTTAATGCGGATTTTGCTATCAGAGTAGGATAGGGTAGGGCAGGGCAGGGCAGGGCAGGGCAGGGCAGGGCAGGGCAGGGCAGGGCAGGGCAGGGCAGGGCAGGGCAGGGCAGGGCAGGGCAGGGCAGGGTAGGGTGGCCGATCCCGCTCGAAGACGGAGGCGGCGTCGGGGCGGCGGCGACAACGGCTAGCCCGACACGTCCTCGGGGTTGTGGGGGTGGTCGGCAAATGGGAGGGCAAATTTAAGCCCTTCCCGGGATAGAGTCCCACACCTGGGACATGGCCCGATGGGGGGCACCGGCGCAGCATACCCGCGGTCCCGGAGTCCCTTACAAGGAGCTATGAGGGTGGCCACGGCTGGGTGGTAGCACCATTGGGTAGCTAGTAGAGTAATAATATTACAAGTAGTACCAAACTACAGGTAAAGAAATGTCTATACAGAATTCAAAACAGTTCAACAGTTAGCCAGAATGGTATTACGTAACAAAACTTTGGAAAAACACCCTCACGATCCTATTTACATAATCTAGAAAAAAAGGAAGGTCACAAATGCTTCGGGCCATTTATCATTCGTACTTCACTCGTTTTTGTTTGTATTGTTGTAAATATTACGTGGAGTTCTACTATTTATTGGTAACAGATGACACTATTGGTGTAAGAGCTTAAATAAAGATAAACATTGTGTTTTCGTTTTATTTTCCTAAATTCATTATTTTGAGTTATATTGCATTATTATCGGTGGTATTTTATCCAATAAACATACTGATCTTGATATATCTTGATAATGATCTGGTGCACTGGCACCAGTGAAATGAAACGAATGACGTGTAACGTGTCTTTCAAAGTTTTATCAAAAAGTCCGTGAAAAGCCGTAGTACAATGGCCACCATTTTACTAAACATGACTTATATCAGTATTTATCTACTCTGAGCTTATATAGACCGTGATTTATAGTGCGGACTATGTGAAAGTGATTTATTGTGACTCGACACTAACAAAAATAAGTCTTCATAAAAAGGATTTGGTTGCCAAACTTAAAAATAAGAAGAAGTAATGGTAAAAACTCCCCGGTAAATCAATAGGTATTTTATGTTTCCTATCTACTAGTCCAGTCCAAGTCTAGTCTAGGGAACTATAGTTTCAAAAAGGCGCTAAAATTATGTTATTTAAACTGCGAAAGCTTGTGTGTTAACGACACGTCGTCTGCTGCTGCTGCATGCGGTCGGCTGCGAACCGGCACCATTATTTTATGTATGTTTGTTATTACCCAATTTCATAAATACCGAAATATTTCATGAAATTTGGTATATAGTTACTTCAGTTGGCCGTGTACATTAGCATGCCACATCTGAAGAATGCCCCAGGATCTTCAATTGGTGTCGGCAACTCCAAAAATTACATGTGTACCAATTCCATGGAGGGCGATGGCTGCCACATGCGTCTTACTTGTGAACAGGTGCTGCTTGTGGCTGGTCTGCTTAAGTAGCATGCGTAGTTTGCTATTTACTTATTAAATATTAATTCAGAGTACCTTGTAGTTTTGCCACGGGGCAAGCAATAGTTGTCAGTGCGATTAAAATGTAAATAATGTAATGAATCTAAGCTTAATCGGAAGCAGCGGCAGTAACTTCTTACTAGTATAGATACTGACGTGATCCATAAAGATGCATTATGAGTACCATTGTAAGTCAATTAATTGTTTCTATCTAATGTAATTATGGAGAAATAATTTATTATTGTTATATTATTAAATGTAACCTTCCGAACCGGTATCTGAGTATTAGAGTCAGAATTTTCATAAGTGCCTGCGAAGGTCTAGGATTTACACGACTAAGAACAAACACATGTACATTTAGTATATGATCGAACCCGCCATTTATGGCGCGGAAGTTCCCATACCATGTTTCCACGACAAACGGCCACTTGCATCCGCGATCTTTTCCTCGCTAAAGCCATAAAATTAACTTGCGACGTCAACCATATTTCAAATTGCATAACTGCTTTACATAGCCATAAACCCTATAGACGTGTGAGACTAACCCATTTATGCCCACATCGTATTATATGGCACTAAAGGAACACTAAACGACGCTGCCTGCTTGCATCCTATTTTATCACACCCAACAGAATTTCCTAAATTCTCTTGGTTCTGGAATATGCAAGAAGAATGCAACTAGAACTTATAAACCTAGTTTTTCTTTCATACTACTAAGATAGCAAACAAGCATACGGCCCACCTGGTGGTAAGCGGATACCGTAGCCTATAGACGTTTGCAACACCAGGGGTATCACTCGCGCGTAGCCGACACTAAAGTTATACATTAAGAAAATTGCCTATGCATAAAATTTTACATTAGGATGTGTAATTTTTTTATTAAATTCAAATTCAAATTCAAATTATATATTAGTTAAAATAGGTTCAAAAAGATGTTATAAATTTACATGGTAGACTCACTATTTTATGCTTTCATCAAGCGTACAAATCTTCAATTACAGTACAATTAAATAATATATTATAAATTATTTACAATAAGATTCCCAGTAGACAGATTCAACCATCTATACATATAATAAAACTGTAGAAAAGTCGTGTCTGTACATTGGATATATTTACCAAAAACTGATTGGGGGTGATGTAGAATGACTAACACAATACATAAATACCATTTAAAAAAAAATTGTCTGTCTGTCTGTCTTTCTGTCTGTCTGTCTGTCTTTCTGTCTGTCTGTTTGTCTGTTTGAACAGGATAATCTTCGAATCCACTGAACGGATTTGCATGCTGTTTCCACAGAGTGATTGAGCGTTGCTTGGCGCTTCAACTAGGCTTTGTTTCATCAAAATCGGCTCACGGGAAAAAAAGATATCTCAATTTATTTATTTACAGGCCGTCTCACGGCACAGACACAGAGGGAGAGAACTACTAGATGGCGTTGTCTTTTTCCTGAATCGCACTATGGTTTCGTTCTCACAATTTTATGACAGGATCAATGATTTTGATGTTAGTTTTTTGGTTGATGTGAGCCATCAGCGCTCTCCCGTTTGACCATTTAGTTTTGTTCACTACATAAAAAAGCTACAAATAAGTACAGCTGCATCGACGAACTTATGAAAAAGGCTTACCTAAGTAAGAATCGAACCTGTAAAACTTCACGATGTGTTCTCATTTAAAGTTCTTTGCCTACATATGGCATAGCTCTGGGTCGAGTAACTATTCCCACTGTACCACCCTCGCGGGAACTCTCCCGTGATAAAAGGCATCCTATTTTTAACCGACTCAAAAAAGAAGGAGGAAACTGTAAGTTGGACGCGTATGTTCTTTTTTCATGTATGTTCATCGATTTCTCAAAAACGCCCATGAACAATTCAGATATGATGAAATTGCTTGACAGACTAAGTGGGAAATATAAAACAAACAGAACACAAATAAAAATAAAAAAAGAGACCAGCAGTTCACAAAAAGAATATAGCTGATCTAAGCTGCCAGTTGGTAGTTTGCCCAAACTTTGCAGGCGGCGGGCGATGCCCTTTTGTATGGTGATGCTAATCTTCTAGCTGGAGTATTCGTCAGCCCTTTGGCTATAGGAACCGTCAATCAGACGCCTCGATATGTCGCGAAAAATACAATGAGCTCCAGGACATTAATGTCAGATGGACCTCTTATCATCGTTACGCTTCAAGCCACTCGATACACGAATAGCTGACACGAGACCTCTGGCAAGAGCCCTATGAATGATGTCATTAAAGTCGGAGTGGAGCGGAATCCTGCCTGTGCTTTTTACGCACCATAGTATGTATGGTGGCCAGCCTGATCGACAAAAGTACCATACTGGTAGCCATAGGCATATATAGGGCATATAAATAGTTACACTTACGACGAAGACAGGACAAATAAAAAACTTGCTGTACGTCTGATGGCAAGCAGTTAACGTTGCCTATTGACGCTTGCAACACCAGGGGTATCACTCACGTTTTACCGAATCTCTCTCTACACCCTTCTTGAAAAAGTGTTTGAAGGTTGAGAGGAGTCGCTGTGCCGGCAGCGGTAGGTATTATTTGGTGCCTACTACATACTGGTCCCCTACACCCAGCTCTGGCGACCTTACTCACCGCAGGAAAACAACTGCGATGTAAGGGGGAGGAACCTCCCTGCTCGGGCTGCTCCAAATTAGTAACGAGAGAACCTGCTTGCAGCCAGAGTCCAATTTCTCTTTCAAGTGGTTACGTTTCGGGAAATCCTTTCTTAACGTGTAGCCTATACCTACTCTATGAGGCATGTACTTTGCCACTAATTTTTAGTATAGTGCTTGGGATATCGTTATTAGTGACTGGTATTTCGTTTTTATTTGGGTTCCGAACTAAAAAGCTAATAATGAAACCCTTATGGTGCCAGTTAGTCTGTCTGTTCGACTGTTACAGCAGTAGGTATATTTCAACAACCAGTAATGCTGTTGATTTAAAATTTGGAATAGTTTTAAATATTGCATACCCAACCTTATTGCAAATATATATTTTTTTACTTTAACGGTTGTAAAGGTGAACAGAGTGGGCCCTGAAATTTCAAAGCAGGGCTAAAAAATTTAAGTGAGGTATCATGGTAAAGGGCTTTATTTGTACATTTTAAAACATGTTTCTATTATTTTTTAAGACTTTTTGACTGTTGATGAATAATGCCAATCTCCGAGGTTCGCAATGCGAAAAATCTGGAAAAAGTATAGGAAAAATAAAACAATGTTTCTAACTAGCACAGTTTTTTCAATATCATCCAAATTCCTTCACAAACAAACTTAATTATGCGGTCCGGTTTTAAACAACAGTGATGGCCCAATCCAATAAATATACGTCCAAGGAAGGTCAGAGCCCTCGGTGCGCGAGTGAGACTAAGTCTTGAGCTTGGCCGGCTTTATATAAAAGATTAAAATTACTCATTTAAAAAGCAAAGTCCTGGCTGATTGATGATTGATGGATGGGAGCACGTGGTCCTCCACCAGCTGTCGCCGCGCCGCGCTCCCATCATCGCATTGGCCACAGAGTTCACAAGAACAATTAGGAATCTTCACGAAATTAATATCTTAGCGTTTATTACGCGAACAAATCTTATAGTCTACGCGAGCGAAGCCGCGGGCAAAAAGCTAGTTAAGAATAAGAATAATCTCGTATGTCATAGTAATTTCTTTCTTCTAAGATGTTTTTTATTTTGTGCTTGAATTTATCGTAGCATAGGCTTCTAACGTGTTCCGGAAGTTTATTAAAAATATGCCCTATCATGTAATATTAACTATTTCTCACAAGAGTGCATGTCAGTGCTGGCAGCAGCAGCACTATTTTATTTTTAGTCCTACGGAGATTTCTTTTTAGTGAAAACGTTTTAAACCGGTTGAAATGCTTTTTTTGCAAAAATGAGGCATTCCAGTACCTATATAAACACATGGGACCGGCAATATTCCCAGTTCCTTAAAATATGGTCTGCAGCTTTCCCACGGTTTCAGACCTACAATGGCTCTTATACACCTTTTCTATATTTTGAATACTCTTATCCAGTTTGTGGAATTACCCCAAACTATTATGCCAAATTTTATTAAGGATTGAGCGTATCCATAATAAGATGTGATGGCTGTGATATCTGATATTATATACTATGATATGAAGGGAGAGATAGGCTTTTTTTATCCCGCGGATAAATCGCGGATAAATGTGAAAACTCTATTACCAATATTAATTAGCTACATACAAAAATCGTTTGTGTTATACATATCTTTATTCAAAACTACACAAAATAAAAAGAACAGTAAGCAATTTTTTTCTAAAAGCGTGACATCAACGGCAAATATTATTTGATCTATGCGATATTGTTTTCCTTATTTGTTTAGTCATTATAGGCTTTAATTACTCGTTCGATTCATTGTCATCTCCATAAACAGTGTTCATCAACGAGAAATAAGACCAAGTAGTGCTCATCACCTGAAAATGATTTGTAATTATAATATATTTCAGCCGTGCAATAGGTTTCTTAATTTCAGCACATTGATGAAAGTCCCTGCGACACTTGATCTCACTACACAGGATTATTTTCAAGGGTAGCCAAATTTTTAGGGTTCATTGTACTCGTCATTATGAATATGGACCATGTTATCACGTAATTGTGATAGTCGTTAAGCTAGTTGGAGGCCTTCTAGGCGGCTTGAAAACTGAGTAGGTTGACCACTAGCTTACCTCCACCGAACCGCAGTGGGCACGCGTGGCGGAGTATCTGCCAATTCCCTTTCACCCTGATTTGTGAAAGGAGGCATGTGCTCAGCAGTGGGATATTATAGGCTGATGATGGTGATGATTATGACGAATAGACTAACTTTTCACACTGCACGATTAAAATGTTGTTCATTATGATTACTAAAATAACTTCTGATATTTGGCTACCCTTGAAAAGTCTACACGCTGTAATTAATATTGTAAATTGTTCTGTCAGTCAGCCAATTTTTCCATTCATAATATAGCTACCTTCTCATGGAAAAAAAAAAAAAATTGCCAAATAAATCCAGAAAATAAACTAATTTAATTTAAGTAACATCGGCAGCTAATTAAAAGTTCGCAAACAGTGCATAAGGGTCTAAAGAGTATGTTACTAATTAAAATTGCTTTGACAATTAACTTGATTTAAAGCAGATTTCCTTCTCTCATTATGAAAAAATAATATTTGGGACTTGAACCTCGTTTTTATAATTGAAAAATATAAGCTTCTTCTCAATGTGTGTTTTTTTATACCACTAAGGTGGCTAACAAGCATACGGCCCGCCTGATGGTAAGCAGTTACCGTAGCCTATGGACGCTTGCAACAGCAGGGGTATAACTCGTGCGTTGCCGACCCTGAAGAAATCTCTTCACACCCTTTTTGAAGAACCCCATGCTGCACGGCGGGAAGCTCATTCCACAATCTGAGCGTCCGCGGAAGAAAACTCCTTTGAGCGCGCACAGTTCGAAACTGTTTTTTTTATTGTTTATAGGCCTGTGTTTGACCACAATCTCACCATGGTAAGTGATGATGTGGCCGAAGGTGGTAAGCACACAAAGCCTAGAAGGAACTGGCTCTCAAGTGAAGCTGTCGGAACACACCATAGGTGCTTGGCGACAGATTTTCAACTTGAGGATGGTAGCCAGCCAAATGAGTACTACAAAGTACCCTACCACCGTGCTATGGTTTCCTCACGATGTTTTCCTTCACCGAAAGCTCAAGCTCATTATAGGATTCGAACCCGGGACCTTCGTCTCGGTATCCGAAGTCACTACCACTGAGCCATCATTGCCTTAAAAACAGTTAAGTTTTCACGTGTTTCAGGAGGTTAAAATTTTGAAAGAAAATTCGCATCTTACAGAAGAGGTTTTGTGTGCTTACCACTTTCTGTCATATACACGTACCTACCTTTTCCAAAAAGCCTTTGATGCTTGCTGGATTTCACAATCCAATCCAATTGGTCTGCTTAAGTTTGCTAGTTATTTACTTATTAAAATATCGATTCAGTCTACTTATTAGTTTTACCAGGGGCTTGCAAATGTTGTGCGATTAGTATGTATGTAATTAATCTAAGATTGTTTTGATTAGAGTAATAAAATTGTTTGTTTATTGCCGGCTCTTCTCAGCACATGCAACCTTCCGAACCGGTATTAGAATATTAGAGTCAGACTTTTCATAAGCCTGCGTAGGTTTATTTCAATAAATGGTTTTGAATTTGAATTAGGATTTAGCCTATAGTTCTCTATTAAAATTTAACAAATGTAACCTTGCCGAGTTTCTTGCCGGATTCTTCTCAGTTGAAGGACGAGTTCGGAACTGGTGGTAACTTCAGTATATGTGACCTTCATAAGTGCCTTTCTGGGGCCTAAATTGAATAAATGGCTTTGACTTTGACTTTGAGGTAACTCACGCATTACTATATACTGTCATTCCCATGTAATGACTAAAAATATTATAATTTTTTTAGAAATAATTTTCCAACCTCATATTCATTCAATTAAAGTTTCACCTGCGTGGAATAAAGCCCAGGCAATTTTATAAAACCTGAAAATTGGCTGGCGAGTTAAACATTAATGAATGTGAATTTTTAAATCTCTTACCTTGGTAAATGTGTTCAGATTTATCGGTACATATTTCATTGAAGTCATACAACATGGATGCTGGGCTCTGTGCAAAAACATAATATATTTATAGAACATATTTTTTGCACCTCACATATGCTTCACAGTAATAATTATATCGCAATGTAGAGAAAAACAAATACGGGGACATTTTTATTTAAATACTGTTGGAGGACTTTTATTATGTATCTACTTTTTAATGAAGAATAATGTTATTGTACTCTCCGTATTATTGCAATTGGATAAAAATATGTGCTAGATGCTTCTTTATTTGTAGAAACTAGAATGGAATATCTGTGTAATAATACATCTTTAGTGTTTACTAAAGATGTATCTAAATATATAAAAATCAATGCCACTTTTCGTTGTAATTTTATAACTCAACAACGGGCTCACCTATCCAAACCAAATGTTTAGGCTTTGTTCGGACTATCTAGTAGATGGTTTATGTGAAGTTTGCACAAAATCGTTCGAGCGGTTCTTCATTTATCACTTTTTTTTTAACAAATGAATTCAATAAATGGCCGATCATTTTGTTAATGGGGATTTTGCTGTTAGGGTAGGGTAGGGTAGGGTAGGGTAAAAAAACGCTCGTTCATATCGATTCGCGTAGCATGGACGGGCCACGCTACGCGAATCGTAGCTCGGTTCGTGCTCGGTTCGTGCTCGGTTCGCCAAGCATGGACGCACCATTATACAGCTTCCAAAGGTTCCTTTTGCCGCGAAGAGCCGACAATAAACTCGGACGGAGTTTATTGTTGCGCAAATATGTTTATATAGGAGTTTATTGTCGGCTCTTCGCAGCAGAAGCATCCATTCGAAGCGGTATTAGAGTCTGACTATAACAAAAAAAACCGGACAAGTGCGAGTTGAACTTCCGTACAAACTTAACATTGTAGTTAAATAAAATTTTGAAACCGTTACAAAAAATCATCTCGAAGTTTAAAATAATATTTATTGGCGTTTGATATGATTTTCAAAACATTTCTGCGTTTTGGTCAATTTCACCATAATCGGTTCAGGAAATTCGAAGTAAATCAGTTGGGTGGGACAGATAGACACGAGTGATCATATAAGGGTTCCTTTTTTCCTTTTGAGGTACGGAACCCTAACTAAAATGCTTACCTGGTTATAATTAGTGCAATAGATTTCTGATAATGTGTCCCAGCTTTATACCATAAATTATTGTAGGCTGCATCACCAATTGTAAGGCTCTGAAATTTATATTAACTTTAGCATAAACATTACAAAATGGTTTCCAATATTCAACTTAACAAAAACATCGAGTAACCTTACTACAATATTACTGAACAAATTGAACACTTACACCTGTTTAAAGTTTCAAGAGATCTAATTTTAGTTTAAGTTTAAGTCCATACTAATACTGTTTACACTTGGGAAGGAGCCAGCGGCTCCGTCCGACTCTAGTCTTTATAGGCCTGTAATTTACAGTGTTCGTAGAATAATCACAAGTTTTATGAAATTCTTCGAGGAGCAGTGACCGGGTAATGACTTACAGACTAGTTTCAGTCCCGTGGTTTTGCCTACTTTCTCTTTCATTTACTTGAGGTAGAAAATGTCCACTGTTACCAAAGTATGATCTACGTCCAACTTTTATCCACATCAAATAAGCACACAAAAGATGAGGCATTTAAAATAGTACAGATTATTCTTAGTCGTACACTCCTGGCGTGGCGTGGTTATGGATCGTCTGATGAGTTTGTTGCGGCTTTTGCGAGACTTCTCCATCTTTATTCGCGGCACTGCGTGTACGCACAGCTACAGATCAAGCTATACATTTCCAATATAAGCTTACCTCTTATTTACGGAAATCCTATACAATGCGAGATCTGCTTATACTGGAAATGTATGCGTAGCCCTGTGTACATTCACTAATAGCTTATAACAGTATTATTGCATTTTTAAAAATAACACGGTTATACAATAAGATTACTGGTCTACTGTCTCGTGGGGATATAAACTAACTTAACTTATTAAGTAACTAAACTAAAGGAACAACTTGTGAATGATTTTATGAGGTCTGTCTATTTTGTGGTTACAGATACCGACTATTTATTAGTCGGATAGTAGGATATGGTCGCTTTTGGCAAAGACACTGTTATAATTCAATCACTTTGAGTGACAATCGGCTAACTTTGTCAATCCGATGTTTACGAGGCTTATTGTCATTTATTGGTCTACACCAATTATCTACAAGTCCTGTGTCTGGTTGTCATCATCATCATCATCAGCCTATAATGTCCCACTGCTAAGGGAGGCCCTTCACAAATCAGGGTCAAAGGGAATGGGCAGATACTCCACTACACATGCCTACTGCGTATCAGTGAAGGTAGGCTAGTGGTCAACCTACGTTTGGACTCTTCAAGCCGCCTAGGAGGCCTCCAACTATCACAATTAAGTGATAACCTTCCGAAGCACGGAGTCGCTCGATTTTTAATACCACTAGGCGGTCACCCATCCACGTACCGGCCACATTAGGACATTAGGCCACGAAATTGGGATCAGATAGCAGTGTTAACACTGCTATCTGATCCTAATGTCCCAGGAGTATTCCAGTTCGATATTGTCTAATTAAGCGTTAGGTTATCAAGCTATTAGCAGTCAAACGGAATCCATATACTAGGTCGAGATTTCTAGATGACATATTTTCGAAACCTATGTTGGGTTAGTCATGCTGAACAACTTTTACTATGGAACCAATAGAGAATTCTCAAAAAAATATTTTATTTTTCTTACAAAACGTCAACCTGGCGCGATAAGAATGTATGAAAAGTTAAAATATTTTTTTCAGAGTTTCAGAATTCAGTCTCATAATAGGAAGCATAGAGCATAGTGAATATGAATCAGAATTAATACCAAACAGGAAAAATACATACAGCACCAGTAAGCAGCTCCCCGTAGTAACATAAGTACAAAACGAATGACAGGGATGAAAATACCGCAATGTAGTTGTTAAGCATGTACGTCGGCCCCGGTGCGAACTGAAAATATAAAGTCCGCTGTAGTATTACACTTTTTTTTAAGCGAGGCAACTTTCTGCTTAATTTTTACCCGACTGAACCGGAAGGGAGGGTTATGTTTTTCGAGTGTATGTACATATTTATGTAGGTATGTACGTATGTATGTCTATTTCTTTGGCACGCTCTGCAGCCTAAACGGCTTGATGGATTTAAACATATGAGGTGTCGTTAGATTCGTCTTAACTGTGGGAGTTTATTATAACAATATGGGTATCAAATGAAAGCTTGTGAATTGCCCATTCCATATATGTATATATTGTAGGTAATACTATATGCTACCATTTTGACGTAAACTGCAAAAAAAACATAGGTAAGTACTGAGACTCTGAGCGGTTACCGTACGTCACACACAGAGTTGCGATGGTGGTTAGCCTTTCTTTACCTTAGCGCTCATTTACTTACTAAAACATACAACTCATTCTGTATAACACTTAAAAGTCTGAAATAAATTAAATTATTAAAAGAAACAAGAAACCCAAAAATTTACGGAAAAGAGAAAAACCAGCTCTTTAATCTATAGAATTTTGAATATAACTTGAATGCTATAAGGAATTGCAGTCGGGGATAAACAAATATTACAAAAAATAATTAAAAAAACCGGCCAAGTGCGAGTCAGACTCGCGCGCCGAGGGTTCCGTACAAACCTGTAGGTATATAAGTAAATGGTAGTATAGACCTGAGTATTTGATATTAATTTCAATTTATGACCTATTAAAAAAAAACTACTAACTAGATCTCGTTCAAACCAATTTTCGGTGGAAGTTTGCACCGTATGTACATCATATATTTTTTATAGATTTATCATTCTCTTATTTTAGAAGTTACAGGGGGGGGACACACATTTTACCACTTTGGAAGTGTCTCTCGCGCAAACTATTCAATTTAGAAAAAAATGATATTAGAAACCTCAATATCATTTTTGAAGACCTATCCATAGACACCCCACACTTATGGGTTTGATGAAAAAAAAAAATTTGAGTTTCAGTTCTAAGTATGGGGAACCCCCAAAATTTATTGTTTTTTTTCTATTTTTGTGTAAAAATCTTAATGCGGTTCACAGAATACATCTACTTACCAAGTTTCAACATTATAGTTCTTATAGTTTCGGAAATAAATGGCTGTGACATACACGGACAGACAGACAGACAGACAGACAGACAGACAGACAGACAGACATGACGAATCTATAAGGGTTCCGTTTTTTGCCATTTGGCTACGGAACCCTAAAAACATACTTAGGTTATTGGTTTGTTCCCGATTGCAATACCTTACGAAATTCAATTTATAAATTCAAAACTCTATAGTTTTTTTTTTTTTTTTTTTTTGTATACCACCAAGCTGGCTAACAAACAAGCATACGGCCCGCCTGATGGTAAGCAGTTACCGTAGCCTATGGACGCTAGCAACACCAGGGGTATCACTCGCGCGTTGCCGACCCTGAAGAAATCTCTTCATGCGCTTTTTGAAGAACCCCATGCTGTACTCCATTGGGAAAACCACGGCGGGGAGCTCATTCCAAAACCTGAGCGTCCGCGGAAGAAAGCTCCTTTGAGCCCGCACAGTTCGAAACAATTCTGGTTTCAATGTGTGAGGATAGATTCCCCGTCGATGGTGTGAGTTGCGATGGTGGAAGGTAGCCGTGGGCAACAAGTCGAACAATTCCTCAGAACACTCCGTTGTACAAGCGGTAGAACACACATAAGGAGGCAGTCTCTCCTCAGACTAATGGGTTCTAAACCACTTGTGAGCTCGGGATCGTCAACAATTTTGATGGCACGTCGCTGAACCGAGTCTAAAGGCCCAAACTGGTATCCAGGTGCTCCCGCCCATAGATGATAACAGTACTGCTTATATGAGGCCTACTACTTATAAAGTTGTAGTCTTTGCCCCGATGTGAAGTACTGCCTCGCTCTGTTGAGCACTCCAAGCTTTTTGGATGCCAGCTTCACCTTGTCTTCCAAGTGACTTCGGAACAGCACGTCGCTGCAAATGTCGACGCCAAGGATCCCGATGCTTTGACTGAAGTTCAAGGAAGTGTTCTGGAATTGTGAAGCCACAGACCATGGGGTTTTCTTAGCGGTGAACGCGCAGGCTTGAGTCTTGGTGGGGTTGAAATGGTCTAGGTTTAGTCGACCCCAATCGGAGACACTAGTTAGTGTACTCTCGATTTCAGACACCAGCCGATCGCGGCTGTCCTCTACCTCGGAATGAGGGATATTTGCACGGCCCGTGTAATGGGTGTCCCCTGTACTGTCGTCAGCATAGCAATGAATGCCGTCAATAGACAGCATATCATTGATATGCAGTAGGAACAGTGTTGGGGACAGCAAAGAGACTTGCGGAATGCCTGCATTTATGTCCATGCTATCGGAGCAGCTACCGTCGACGGCTCTTATGCATCTGCTGGACAGAAAGCTGGCAATCCATTTGCATAATCCCTCGGGAAGCCCGTATGATGGTAACTTCGTTAGAAGATCCCTGTGCCAGACCCGATCAAACGCCTTCGCCACATCTAGGCTCACTGCCAATGCCTCACCTTGACTCTCGATTGCGAGTGACCAACGGTGCGTGAGATACACAAGGAGGTCACCAGCTGAGCGACCGTGGCGGAAGCCATATTGTCGGTCGCTCAACAACTCGTGATCCTGCAGGTATCTCAAAAGCTGCGTGTTGATCACACGCTCCATGACTTTGGAGAGAAGGGAGGTGATGGCGATAGGCCTGTAATTCGTCGGGTCTTATCTGTCGGCCGTTTTGGGCACTGGGTGCACGTGGGCAGTCTTCCACGAAGACGGGACTTCCTTTTTGGTGTAGGAATGTGCGAAAAGACTCGTCAATACTGGACACAATTCAGGAGCACACCGCTTCAGCACCACTGCCGGTATGCCGTCTGGTACTCGACTTACGGATGTCCAGAGAAAGCAGTTCCCGCCGGACCTCCCGTTGGGTAATGCTTATCTCCGGCATGGAGCTAGCACACTGCGGGATGGTAGGCGATGTGGCAACCCCGTCATCCAAAGTCGAGATCGAGGCAAAGAGAGAAGCCCAGAAGATCAGCTTTCTCCTTTGCACTATGGGCCAAGTTTCCGTCCGGCCTACGGAGAGGTGGCAAGGACGACTGGCAAACGTTTCATTTAGCAGGTTTGGCAAGAGACCAGAAAGCGCGACTTCCAGAGGGAAGGCTAGTCAGCCTCTCACCAAACCTGCCGACGAAATCGAACTTCGCCCTGGCGTTCATTCGCTTACTGAACCTCGAGGCAGCGTTAAATTTGCGTTTCGATTCAGAGATGTTAGGGTCCTGTTCAGTTCGGGCCGTGGTCCAATCCTCATACAAAGTTTGCTTATTTTCTCTAGCATCTTTGCAGGGCCGATTAAACCACGGTCGCTTCTTCACCCCTGCTGCCACAAGCGGGTTTGGGATATAACATTCCATTCCCGCCAGTATCGCCTCAGCTCAGCGACTACGGCTGCACAGGTGTCAGGATAATCTGATGCGAAGCAAAGCTGTCTCCACGGATTCAAGAGCATGTTTTTCTCATTTCAGTTATTTTTTGTTTTACGCAGTCGGGATTTTTTTCTTTTAATAATTATTTCAATATACAATACTGATGAAATAAATCACTTACCCCCTTATTAATAAATAAGGTTTAAGTCAGTCTTGTAACACCCAGGTATTAAGATAGCCCCCAGCCCTTTTTTAACCGACTTCAAAAAAAGGAGAAGGTTCTCAATTCGGTTCTTTTTTTTTATGTGTGTTACCTCATAACTCCATCATTTATCAACCGATTTGGAAAATTCTTTTTTTGTCTGGAACACTTCCCGTTTGGTCCCATTGTCATCAGATCAGGATTTGATTACTTCTTAGTGTACTTTGAAGTCGGTTTAATTTTTTTGTAAAACAGTCCAATTATGTTATATGACATTAGAAAGTGACGGATATATTTAATACCTACGTATTATTATATACTTGACTTACACCTTATTTAATAATAAGGGGGTTTGGGACTGATGGAACTCCTTCAGGGCTATTCGAATACGACATTTTAAAATAGCCCTGCTGGTAAGTAAGTACAGACTAGGGTTATTTTAACATTTTCTATGGTAATCTTAAATCTGCGCTTTATCTCTACCGCTGCCAGCACAGATCCTCTCTACCCCTTATACGTGAAGGCAGTCATCAGGCAGGACATAATATTATGCTCGTTTAAAGTAATATAATGTTGTGAACTAACATTTACAGCAAATCTGAAGAAGCAAGTAGTGAGTGCAACAAAGAATAAATTTACGAAAATAATCTTGTTAAATGCCGCGTCTAATTGGTAGGATAACCTGGAACAAATTTTAGTTACATTAATATCAGTTCCTGCAATAATAAAATCATATATATCTAGCACAGAGATCGATAGATGTTGTCTAACGCGGAACGAGAGACAGTTATATGCAGCATTCACGGCATACACCGCGTTTGATGAAAGTACAAGCTTTTAGGCTATGTTTGCGTTGAAGTTGCGTTGGCCATGAAGGGCCCCCGAGTAAACACATCGAGTAAACTCTAACGTGACGTCACGCGGAACTTCAACACACGATATCTTCGTATTTTTACCCGACTGACCCGAAAGGATGGTTATGTTTTTCGAGTGTATGTATGTATGTTTGTCTATTTCTTTGGCACGCTCTGTAGCCTAAAGGGCTTGATGGATTTAAGCATATGAGGTCTCGTTAGATTCGTCTTAACTGTAGGAGTGTCATAGTGTATATTATTTTTATATGGAGTCTACGAATAAAAAAATAGGGGGGTAATAAAAAACAAAAATTCGATATTATAACAATATGGGTATCAAATGAATGCTTGTGAACAGCCCATTCCATATATGTATATATTGTTATACTTTTATGCTACCATTTCAACGTAGACTGCAAGGACAGTAGGTACTGAGACTACGCACGTACTGTGAGACAACTCACGCCATCGACGGGGAATCCATCCTCACACATTGAAACCAGAATTGTTTCGAACTGTGCGGGCTCAAAGGAGCTTTCTTCCGCGGATTCTCAAGCTCCCCACCGTGGTTTTCCCAATGGAGTACGGCATGGGGTTCTTCAAAATGGGCGTGAGGAGATTTCTTCAGGGTCGGCAACGCCCGAGTGATGACACCTGGTGTTGCAAACGTCCATAGGCTACGGTAACTGCTTACCATCAGGCGTCTGAGTGTGAGTGTATCAATAATATACACTCAGACTCAGGACATACAGACATGTTCATGCACACAAATGCATGTCCTCTGTGGGAATCGAACCCACGACCTGCGGCGCTATAGGTTAAGACCAAACGTCTTAACCAACTGCGCCAACTGGCCCGTCAAATGGTAACAAACATACCCACACATACACACACATACAAACTTTCACTTAAGGAAGTATGATAATATCAGTAGGACATCATACAACAATATCTTCTCAAGTTAGGTCCTACCTTTACAATACTTACATTATTAACTTTTGGTGTCTCTTCACAAAATCTTTTAGAGTGAATTCTTGTTCATCGCCATTTTGGACAGCATGGTTTGGTACGGGTTTGACACGTTCTAAATCATCTTTAAGTATCGTAAACTCTGCCCCGAGTAAGGCACACAGGGTAATCATGATGAGATCAGTTCCAGCGTAGATGTATACGAAGTAAAACGCTGTAAAGGTATATTAATATGAACAGGAAACAAGAATAAGCCAGAATCTATTTGTATTTAGTTTCTGATTGAGTTTTTTTTACTTTACCAAACAAAGAATTTGAATTAAAATTTAGGAGGGCTGATCCTTTTTAGCGTAAGATATACAACGTACTGAAACTAGTAAAATTTAAAAACCATGCCGAATCTCTCATCACAAGTTGAAATACAAAAGAACTAAATAATCCTCCGCTCAGCGCAAAACTTTTTGTAAGATTTCTTACTCACTGCAATAGGTCAGGAAGGCATTCACCGCGATATATCTAAGCCAGGTCTTAGTTGGATCGAACGGGTAGCTACAGGCTAACGGAAGCAACAATTCACATTCCTGCTTCAAGATAAATCTACGGTACAAAGTTTCCAAGAACGGGCTGAAGAAATATTGCCATGATCCTAATATGCTAATCCAGTAGGTCACTGTAAAAAATGTACTTTGATATGTATGCATACATTTATTAGATGCTAAATTAGGAAGTATGTCGAACTTTGATGATTCTTGCATAGACTGTCATAAAATGATTAAGATTAGGATTTATAATAATCTATTAGGTGAAGCCATTGATTGCCCTGTTAATGGTCCCAGGATTTTTGTTTGATTTCGGATATTCGACGATAGATTTAGTTGCTGATTGACAAGTAAGTTTAATTTTCAATAGAAATATTCGGAAGGTATTAGATCTTTTACTTTCTTCATATACCTCGCCATCAACGAAGCAAGGAAAAATAAGCTCAATACTATGATTATAGTTTTCAGCTAAGAGAATACATGCAACGAACGCATGTGGAATGTGGCGCTCATGTGGAAACACGCAAAGTTAGGAATGAAATCATAGAAATACATGTCACGAATAAAAAATCTACTATAACTAATGAAATATGAGCGCGTTATGAAAATTTGTCACTCGTTTAAAAAGTGCATAATTTACAATATTCTCTATTTTAAATTCCCAAATTAATACAGCAAAGACTTCTCGTGTCATGTTATGTTTCAAAACTTTGCTCCTATTTTATACTTACTCAAATTAATGAAATTTAATCTTTTCAGGAGAAGATTCCTTTCAGAGTTTTGGTTTTCAGTCAAAACTGAACTTGGTCGCCATAGGATTCCAAATTGCTGTATAATGGCCGTTAGTTCTGACGCTTTTGATATTAGAATCGTTCCTTTTAATATAGCTGTAAATGAAAATGACAATGAAATCTAGCCTTAAGGTTTTTTCAGCTCAGAATTGTTTACTGTTTGAAGAGTTAGTACAGCAGCTGAAGAGCTGCTTGTATCTAATAGCTCCCTAGCCCCGCCAACGTATGTACCTAGTGAAGACCTTTCACACAGTGCTGTTTGGTATGTGTGCGCCACTTGAATCATTCTTCTCAGGTTTACATACTTATTTTTCTTAGTTTTGGAGATAAAACAGCATCCTTTGTTACAGTTGATATTAGTTTAACCAAACTTAAAGTTATAATGGTTCATACCTTGAGTAAAAATCAAGAAAACAGGTATAGAATACGCAACTTCGACAATCAGGTTGTTGATAATCATCCGGCTAATATGAGTAATCATACCAATATAGGTAATCAAGATACACGGTATCATGTAGAAATACCGCCAGTACTTCTTGAAAAATGGTTGGTCGTCGACATAGAGTTTAATATTAGTCTTGGATAACAAAAGCAAACTTGGACCTAAGGTTTTTGCGAGTTCCGCGGGTAGATCCATTTTACTGCGATTGCCAAGTCTTTTAGAACAAATTAAGCTTTGTAATGGATAACAGCCCTTTTATACAAAAGAAAGAGGATTTATAAAATAATGATGATGATGATATATTTTAGGGATCCGTAGCTTAAATATCCAATGAACTTGATTGTAGTGAATAACAGTCCAATAATTCATAAAAAATCGAGCTGCATGTTGTGTGATTTTTGTAATATATTCACAGACTCTATCAGAGTATAATTTTTATGACTATTTAAAGATAAACTAATCTATCTTCTATACATATAAAATGCTTTGTCCTGAATGACTGACTGACAATCAACGCACAGCCTAAACCGCTGATCGTAGAGACCTGAAACTTGGAGGGTGTGTTCTTTGTATGACGTAGGCATCCGATAAGAAAGGATTTTCCGAAATTCTACCCCTAAGGGGGTGAAAAACGGGGGCAGAGTTTGTATGGGACAACGTGATTCCTTGGTCCGATCTACTTCAAATTTTACATAAACCTTCTTTAATATAATTGATGGAAGTGGTGTTTCAAATTTTATTGAAACTCATCGCCAACGGGGTTAAAAAGGGATAGAAAGTTATTTTAGGGGTGATTTGCATCGAAGTTGATATCAATACTCCTTAGTGCTTTTGATTTAAATATTCTTTGATATTTGACATTCCAATTTTAAAGAGTATTGCATTGCACCGTAGACGTAGAATTACAGGTAGACAGGCCAAAATACGCATATGCCAAAACGTGTATGTGTGAGCAGGACTAAACGTATTTTTTTGAGGTTGTTATTGTTTGACCTCAGTTTCGTTGAGGCCAAAAAAGTTTGTGTATTATGTTTTTTTTTTATGAGAGCAGTACTGTATGTTATTTGTCACTTTGTATCAGCGTTGCCAAACGACCCTATTTTCAGCCCAAAACTGAATGTCCCGCGCGTGACAGGTTCAGTCCCGTGTTTCGAGGATTACTCGACGGTGAAATCATCGTTGGACGTAGAAATCGTAAATTATAAAGACACTACTGCACAGAAATGGCACCAGCTTTCCCGTGACGCGTCTTAAACAATTAAACAATTGTTGTGTAATTGGCTGTTAAATCCGTAGTGAACGAAATGTACCAAACATAAAACACAAAACTGATACAGTAAGTAAATCAAAGGTTACTTACGTACTATACTCAAGTGTATTTTGTGTCAATATCATGCAAATTGTACAGATAATTTCGTCTAATTACGATAAAAATCCAAATATATATGTAATTAGTCGAACTATCGCTATCTTCTTCGCTATACGCTGACAGCCTATCTACCTACAATTCTCTATCTACGCATTGCACCAAGCTTGTTGTGAGTTCAATTTTTTTTTAATAAAATCGGATTGAGTTTTTAAAAAAAATTATCTGTCTGTTCCGGTTCATAGTTAATGTTATAAAGGACTACTTTTATTTTTGAAAAATAAATAGTGTTCCGTGCAAAAAAATTCAAACCGTTCGCGGGTGAAACCGCGGTTGTCTGCTAGTGTTTTATAAAATTGCACCATTTGATTCATTTAATATTTGCATGCATGTGTAATTTCGTAGACTTGTAATCAATTGAATTACTTAAGTGTTGGTTTGGTTATGCTGGCAAAATAACACACTCAATGGAGCTATTATCTAAAATTATATATTTTTATTACAATAAGCAAACGTGAACATAAAAAAAAAATAGTTTGGTTTTTTGGTATCCAGTTTATGTGCATGTTTTTAAGTTTGAAAGTTTATAAGCCAATCATTCCTTAAAAGCCGTAAAAAAAAATTAGGATAATTCTAACGTTGAGAAAACATAAAATCGGGAATAAGACTAACATTGCAGGGAAAAATGTGTAAATAATGAGTTTTTTATTACAACGAACTATTAGGAATATGTGGTGGAAGTTTACTCTGCTCAATAATGTTTCGATATTTTTGCCACGTCACTTTCGACTCTATAATAATTGAATAGAACTTCTGAAGTATAGGAAATACAATGGAAGACTCCAAGTTAGCTCAGACATATTCTGTTGATAGTATCGTAGGGTAGCCACGCCGTTAAAAATTAAATACAATTTTAAATTCGATATTCTAGTTGGGCAATATATTGGCAGCCCAAAATATTATAGTTTAAATACAGAGGATCTAATGATGCGTCCATGCTATGCGAATCGAGTACGAGCCGAGCCACGAACGAACCTACAACGAGCACGATGCGAATCCCTTTGTTCCTGAAAAAACTGTCAATCGCGCTCGTTCGAGGCTAGCAAGCCCACAGAACAGAAAAAACAGTAGCAAGCCCGTCCACGCTACGCGAATCGTGCTCGCTCGTGCCTCGGCTCGTGCTCGGTTCGCCAAGCATGGACACACCATAATGTTTACCAGGGATAAAAAGGTCTCATGCCATGATCTATATTTCTGTCAATTTCTTTTATGGTGTCTATCCTTTTGTAAAACTACATTCAACAAGTGCCTGCGAGGTCTATTTGAATAAATTTGATTTTGAACTCAAATCAAATCAAAGACGCCGGGAAAAGTTTCACCCGTACGTTGTTGACATACCTACCAAAAATACGGAAACAGCGTTTTGCATCCTCATTTATAATGCGGACAGCAAGGGAGTGGAACTTGCTTCCGGCGTCTGTGTTTCCTGACTCATACAATCTAGTTACTTCCAAGGCCAGAGTGAATAGGTTCCTTCTGGGTAAGCGTGTTCCATCTTAGGCTTCGTCTTCGTCCCTTATGGGCGGGTCAGAGGCCACAAGCCCATAAAACAATAAAAAATACTGAACATCATACCTCAGAGTATATAAATAGTACGTACAATGTAATGTTAATCCTACTAACATTACATATTGGATGATGTTTAGTGGTTTATTCCTCAACTGAGTCCCCATTTTTTTCATGATTCATATGGTAACCCTATACGTATGTAGGTATTCCAGTGTCTCTTTTATGTAAGTTAGGATGCTGAAACAATAATTTTGTGGCATCTAACTGTTTATTTACCTGTCCGAGTATAATTGTGTCGTGAAATTAACTTTAATTAATAAACATTAGGCATCATAGGCTGATGCTACTCTGCTGTTTGGGAATTTGAATATTATTGTTTAGGAAATTACGAATAAAGTCCTCTCTATTAGGGCAAATACTAGCGGAGGGTTATCAGTGGTCTTCTACCGTCTCAATGGAGCGTGAATATAGGCTTAAATATATTATATAGTACTAGCTTTTTGCCCGCGGCTTCGCTCGCGTAGACTATAAGATTTGTTTGCGTAATAAACGCAAAGATATTAAATTCGTGAAGATTCCTAATTGTTCTTGTGAACTCGGTGGCCAATGCGATGATGAGAGCGCGGCGCGGCGACAGCTGGTGGAGGACCACGTGCTCCCATCCATCAATCATCAATCAGCCAGGACTTTGCTTTTTAAATGAGTAATTTTAATCTTTTATATAAAGCCGGCCAAGCTCAAGACTTAGTCTCACTCGCGCACCGAGGGCTCTGACCTTCCTTGTACGTATATTTATTGGATTGGGCAATCACTGTTGTTTAAAACCGGACCGCATAATTATGTTTGTTTGTGAAGGAATTTGGATGATATTGAAAAAACTGTGCTAGTTAGAAACATTGTTCTATTTTTCCTATACTTTTTCCAGATTTTTCGCATTGCGAACCTCGGAGATTGGAATTATTCATCAACAGTCAAAAAGTCAAAAAAACAATAGAAACATGTTTTAAAATGTACAAATAAAGCCCTTTCACATGATACCTCACTTAAATTTGTAGCCCTGCTTTGAAATTGCAGGGCCCACTCTGTTCACCTTTACGACCGTAAAGTAAATAATTAGACTGTTTTACAAATAATTGAACTGTTTTACAAAAAACTTAAACCGACTTCAAAGTACACTAAGAAGTAATCAAATCCTGATCTGATGACAATGGGACCAAACGGGAAGTGTACCCTACCAGACAAAAAAAGAATTTTCCAACTCGGTTCATAAATGGCGGAGTTATGAGGTAACAAACATAAAAAAAATAAAAAAATACAACCGAATTGAGAACCACCAAAGAGAGTTAGGCAGGTTGAGTAGGCACCAAATAATACCTACCGCTCCCGCACAGCGACTCCTCTCAACCTTCAAACACTTTTTCAAGAAGGGTGTAGAGAGAGATTCGGTAAAGCGTGAGTGATACCCCTGGTAGCGTCAATAGGCAACGTTAACTGCTTGCCATCAGACGAACAGCAAGTTTTTTATTTGTCCTGTCTTCGTCGTAAGTGTAACTATTTATATGCCCTATATATGCCTGTATGGCTACCAGTATGGTACTTTTGTCGATCAGGCTGGCCACCACATACTATCGTGCGTAAAAAGCACAGACAGGATTCCGCTCCACTCAAGACTTTAATTACATCATTCATAGGGCTCTTGGCTCTCGTGTCAGCTATTCGTGTATCGAGTGGCTTGAAGCGTAACGAATGAGCTCATTGTATTTTTCGCGACATATCGGGGCGTCTGATTGACGGTTCCTATAGCCAAAGGGCTGACGAATACTCTAGCTAGAAGATTAGCATCACCATACAAAATGGCATCGCCCGCCGCCTGCAAAGTTTGGGCACACTACCAACTGGCAGCAAATTAGATCAGCTATATTCTCTTTGTGAACTGCTGGTCTCTTTTTTTATTTTTATTTGTGTTCTGTTTGTTTCCTATTTCCCACTTAGTCTGTCAAGCAATTTCATCATATCTGAATTGTTCATGGTCGTTTTTGACAAATCGATGAACATACATGAAAAAAGAACATACGCGTCCAACTTAGAGTTTCCTCCTTCTTTTTTGAGTCGGTTAAAAATAAGATACCTTTTATCACGGGAGAGTTCCCGCGATGGTGGAACAGTGGGAATAGTTACTCGACCCAGAGCTATGCCATATGTAGGCAAAGAACTTTAAATGAGAACACATCGTGAAGTTTTGCAGGTTCGATTCTTACTTAGGTAAGCCTTTTTCATAAGTTCGTCAATGCAGCTGTACTTATTTATAGCTTTTTTTTGTAGTGAACAAAACTAAAATATCAAACTGGGGAGCGCTGATGGCTCTCATCAACCAAAAAATTTGTATCAGTATCATTGATCCTGTCATAAAATTGTGAGAACGAAACCATAGTGCGATTCAGGAAAAAGACAACGCCATCTAGTAGTTCTCTCCCTCTGTGTCTCATAGCCGTGAGACGGCCTGTAAATAAATAAATTGAGATATCTTTTTTTCCCGTGATCCGATTTTGATGAAACAAAGCCTAGTTGAAGCGCCAAGCAACGCTCAATCACCCTGTGGAAACCCCATGCAAATCCGTTCAGTGGATTCGAAGATTATTCTGTTCAAACAGACAAACAGACAGACAGAAAGACAGACAGACAGTTTTTTTTTTTTTAAATGGTATTTATGTATTGTGTTAGTCATTCTACATCACCCCCAATCAGTTTTTGGTAAATATATTCAATGTACAGACACGACTTTTCTACAGTTTTATTATATGTATAGATTTAGTTATGTAGTAACACGTGAAGCCAAACTTAAGGGTCAATGGTAAAACGATTTAGAATGCAAAAGTGCGGTCGAAGTCAAATTCAAATTCAAAATCATTTATTCAAATACATAGACCATAGATCTATGCAGGCACTTATGAAAAGTCTGACTAATACTCTAATACCGGTTCGGAAGGTTGCATTTGCTGAGAAGAGCCGGCAATAAACTCAGCAATTACTCTTTTCAAAACAAGCTTAGATTTTTCAAATCAAGCTTTTCAGAACAAGCAACACCTGTGCAGAAGGGGACTTCGGAAATCAGACCAGATTCTTGTAAGCACGGGAAAACTATAAGTATCGTTATAATGAAGACGACGAAAAGCAGGCCTTAGGTTAATAATACTTTTTTATATGAATAGGTAAACTTCACCATAGTTGGAGACGAGGTGGTAAGCAAATAAAGCCAAGAAGAGATCTGGTTTCTTCCGGAGTGGATATGACATGGATATGATTTTGTTGACGTATTTTCGACTTGACGGTGGTGGCCAGAGTGGAAATATTTATAATTTCCACACAAAACTTTAAACTTCTCCGAACATTATCAACACTAGACGAACAAAAACTTCCAAAGCCAATAAATCTGACACAAATCCGATCACTTTGTATCGTGAACCTTTAGAATAACGTTTAACATTATCGGTATGGCTCGAAAGAACTTTGTTATCACTTGAAGTTGCCAAGTTTTGGGCTCCACTTATCGCTGAGATGCTATCTTGACGGCACATCAATATAGGTTGGTTGGCCTGTACTAAGTGTAAGTCGGTCGAAAGTTGTAAATGTGCGTTTATTTCTATGGCACTGCTATTTGTAGAATTAGAAACATTATCATTTATTTGTGCTCGTATGTGATGTTGTTAACTACTAAGTGAAGTGATTTATTTCTTCCGGTGTCTTGGGTTGTTTAAGGAGTCATTTCTTGAAGTGTATTGTAAATTTCGTTGCTTTGTGGTAAAGTACTTCAGTGTTTTAAATGGAATATAACTTGCATTTATTTTTACAAGTAGCATTACTAACAGAAGATTTGTTTTTTCTGTTAATATATTCAGTTTTTTTTTAAATGAAACCCTAACAGATTGATTTCTATATCACAATAATCCGATAAATGATGGATTTTTTTTGAGATTAATATAGTATATGACCTGTTTAAATAGCATAGAATAACGCTTTTAAAACGATTCAATCTATAAAATCACCTGAAACTAAATTCAATCACAATATCTTTGAGATTGAAATGAACTTGCAGATTTTGTCAGCATGAAAGTGTAGGTTCAATCATGCTTCGAATGCATTTCGCTAGAGTGCAATAGTTTGGACTAAAAGTAATTTAAATTTGACCGAACACAGCATGATCAATCTCGGAGCTAGATGGCTTAGACAAGCTTAGTTCACACACACATGCACAGGAAGATTACGTCACGTAAAACCAAGCTGAGTGTGGTGTAACTTTTAGGAATAAGTTTTGCAATTCCTTTAGAAATGTACTTGGGAATACGATACAAGTCAGCAAAAAATGCATTTCATGTATGTTGAATTTTCTTGCTTGAGTTGCCAGTGATTTATACCATCATTAGATTGATTTGAATGATCATAAAGCACCTTTATTAAAGTTATTCCTCTTTCTTTATTTTCTACAAAAGAAAAACAAAGAGTATTCACTAGAAACCGCAACAGCAAGCCACCTATAAATCTTATATAAGTACATAAACCCTTCCAAACACAGGGAAAAATAGTGTGAAAACTTTATAAATAGGTTTTTAAAAAGAACCAATTGAACTGAAAAATGAGTTGAATCAATTTAACAAAGAGCTCTACATCGCCAACGTATCGTGAACCTCCAGTAAGGGGTGACACCCTCCAAGAGGCGGAGAGCCCTCAAAGATCCGACTCGACGATGGTCAATTGACTTTGAAACTAGAATCCGATCCTTTCCAACTAGAAAGACTTCGAGTGGCTGAACATATATTATTTTCTATTGCAATGCTATTGAATGGAACCGTAAATTGATTTTGAATGAATAAATAATTACTTTTTCATTTCGATTCAAGTGATGTGCGTTTTTAGGAAAGGAACCCGTGCGATTCCGATTGACTGACTGTCACAGCGGTATATTTCAGCAACTATTCATACTATCGATTTGAAACTTAATAGTCTCAAACATTGCTCAATCTTATTGCTAATAGTATTGTATAATAATAAGTATTGAAAAAAATCGTCCAAGGAAGGTACGGAACCCACGGTGCGCGAATCATCTCGAGCTGGCTACTTTCCTAAAAAATTATATGTAGTCCGTCAGTTAGATAATCAAAAAATATTGGACGCGTATTTTTTTTTTCGACAGTCAATCAAAAAATGATGAAGATATAGCCAGTTAAAGTTCCGCGTGACGTCATATTTCTATATATTTTTTTATGAAATGTAACGTCACGCGTAATCTAACTGACGGACTAATTAGAATTATAAATTTTTTACCCAGGAAAGTATCCAAATATTAGCTTGTGATGGAGTATTATGGCAAAGAGGAAACTTCCTGATGGATGTGTGGACTCTTAATGCCTTCCTTTATATCATCGCTTAGCAGGAAATTGCTACATGTCATTTGTAGCTCGTAAAAGAAAATTGCCTTATATACATTGCTGTGTTTGTACTTTGGTGTTTGTACTTTATATCAGGTAATTCTTATTAGCATTTAATCACTAAATCCAATTTTCAAGGGTTTTTCACATGTTTTTTGTGAAGTCTGAATGAAGCTTGAATTAACGGATATATGATCTCAAACTAAGCAGAGATTGTACTATCAAAACATTAAATACTTGTATAGACATTTACACACAGACATGTTTATGCACCCGTGAGTCGTCAACCGGTTCGTTCCATAAGTTGTCTAACTTTTAACAATGTAGTAAATTATTCATTAATTAATTTAACAAGTAAGTAAAACGTCAGAAATCCCATTAATTCAGACAGATTGAGGGTTGTGTCTCGTGGAGTAGACGCAAGATGGTATGACAGCAGCTCTCAAAGTTTGATTACAACGTGACGACTACGCTCAAACTTCCGATAGATTCCAGTGAGACGTGGCCCTATCAGATTAGCTTATGAACTTGTTACCATTTGCCACTACTACACTACAATAAAGTCGAAGTTAAACAAGTCAGTATTTTATAAAATAAGATGGATGGAATCCGATATACATTTTACTTCGATAGGTGTGACCATGTAAGGACTTTTCTTAAATACCACTAAGGTGGCAAAAAAGCATACGGCTCGCCTGATCATAAGCAGTTACCGTGGCCTATGGACGCTTGCAACACCAGGGGTATCACTCGCGCGTTGCCGACCCTCAAGAAATACTCTTCAGACCCTTTTTGAAGAACCCCATGCTGTAATTCCATCGGGAAAACCACAGCGGGGAGCTCATTCCACAGTCTTAGAGTCCGCGGAAGAAAACTCCTCTGAGGCCGCACAGTTCGAAACAATTCTGGTTTCAATGTGTGAGGATGGACTTCTCGTAGATGGCGAGAGTTGCGATGTTGTGTATTTTATATCATTGTTTTTTGTATTAACTCTAAGAGCTCGGATTATAAGAGTACATTCATGATGGAGTTCTCCAAGGAGGGTGTGCCCTGATTTTTGCAGCGTCGGTAACGCGTGATTGATGCCATTGGTGTTGCAAGTGTCTATAGGCTACGGTCCTATCCTTGTTTGCCGATTTGCCGCCTTAGTGATATACAATTTTGTTTGTTTAGGACTAAATAGGGTAAGCACCATGGGAATCGAATATACCTACTGATAAGTTAGGTAAACCTAAAATTATGTTGTATTAACTCATTGTAATTATTGGCCACGCCATATATTTTGTTTATCAACTAGGAATTAAAGTAAACTAGATTTTAGAAACAATGAAATAGCCAGGGTAATCGGATATAAAATTTTCGTAACAGGAAATTATCTTATCAATTATCAACACGCAATAACTCATATTACTTGAAGATATCTACTTGGTAAAAAGTCCATAAGAGGTTATTCAAATTCTTATTTAACGTGGAGCTAAGATATCTCAACGACTCTGGCCACAACTGCCTAAAACTTAGGATAAGAATGCTCATAAAAATTTAGCCAAACTTCTTGTACATAAGGAAAACAATTCAAACTTTGCAAACTTTCTTCATTTTTACGACACAACTTTGCCGAAGCTTTTATCCTTATATCTTGTAGGTATATTATACGAACGATTGAGTCTTAATAAAAATTTATATGGGAAGCCATCCGTCTTCTTTAGTCGCGAGTCTAATGATGCAAGATATTTGCTAGTGTTGCGAAATTTTATAAAATACTGGGAAAGTTGGTAACCTTGTCTGTGTCAAATGCAGTATAGAATCATCTATTTGGTGCAGTCTTTTGAAACATCAGGATTACAGTACACATTTTACACTTTTTTTTTTACTGTGTATACCTAGGCCTGTGTTTGACCACAATCTCACCATGGTAAGTGATGATGTGGCCGATGGTGGTAAGCACACAAAGCCTAGAAGGAACTGGCTCTCAAGTGCAGCTGTCGAAATACACAGGTAGGTGCTTGGCAACAGATTTTCAACTTAAGGGCGGTAGCCAGCCTGATGGGTACTACAAAGTACCCATCAGGGTATGGCCTATACCACCGTGGTATGGTTTCCTCACGATGTTTTCCTTCACCGAAAGCTCAAGCTCATTGTAGGATCCGAACCCGGGACCTTCGTCTCGGTATCCGACGTCACTACCACTGAGCTATCATCGCCTTAAACTGATAGTTCATATTTATCATTAATTCAACTTGAAATTGTTTCTACTAGTGATTTGTAGCGTAGTACTCCAAGTCTGCGTGGACTTCCATTCTCATTTCGATGAGTTATTACACGCTATTTAAAGTCGTCTATATCCTTTAATCCTTTATCCTTTATCCATTCGGCCATATAATGAGAAGAGGGGATGACAGCCTTGAAAAGCTGATCATTGTTGGCAATACCGAAGGCAGGAGAACAGGAGGCCGGTCGCCAACACGATGGTCTGACCAAGTGAAAGAAGCCACCTCCTCTTCTAAATTCTACCAAGTGGTGAGGGCTACTTCGGACCGGAATCGATGGAGGCAGTTTGTCCGTGACCACGATCCTCAGAAATAAGGGACCGACTGAAGAAGAAGATATCCTTTAATTTTAAGTACAGTTAATTTAGTTAAACTAAAGTTTTATGTGATATAAGTTCAGGAGTAACTTTACATTCAAGTGCCATTAGTAAGGGTGATATACAAAGATCCGTAAGGACATAGTTGCGGGCGTGAAATACAGTTTGGAATAACATGTAAGCACTCTGTACGCTGAAACAGCTGCGCATAATATGAGGAGATGGCTTTGAAACTTTTAGTTTTTGACATAATTAGTAAACGGATTTAATGGTGATTTATTGTGGTGCTTATTTAAATTCTAACTTGTTTATTCTAGATTGAGGCTAGTACCTAACTCTTGTAAAAATGCTTATTCATTTATGCTTTCGTTTAAAAAAGCCGCATTAAAGAGTTTCAAAATTGTACTAAACTATATACCATACCAACATACACAACTACCGCTTGTACAACGGAGAGTGTTCTAAGGAATTGTTCGACTTGATGCCCACGGCTACCTTCTACCACCGCAACTCTCGCCATCGATGGGGAGTCCATCCACATACATTGAAACCAGAATTGTTTCGAACTGTGCGGGCTAAAACGAACTTTCTTCCGCGGACGCTCTGACTGTGGAATGTGCTCCCCGCCGTGGTTTTCCCAATGGAGTACAGCATGGGCTTCTTCAAAAATTCAAAATCATTTATTCAAATAGACCTTCGCAGGCACTTATGAAAAGTCTGACTATAATACTCTAATACTGGTTCGGAAGGTTGCATTTGCTGAGGAAAAAGGGTGTGACGCGGTTTCTTCAGGGTCGGTAACGCGCGAGTGATACCCCTGGTGTTGCAAGCGTCCATAGGCTACGGTAACTGCTTACCATCAGGCGGGCCGTATGCTTGTTTGCCACCTACCTAAGCTAAGAGGTATAAAAAAAAAACATATATGCCATGCCAATAGAGTGCTGGCAAATTCTGATGTGGGTTGTTAAAATATAATCTGTACCCCGAGTGTAAAGGGATACCTTAATATGGGAGAAAATAGTACCATGAGTATTCCGCTAGAGGCGCTGTGCCAATTCCTATAGTGTCGTAAACGCAAACGCATTAGTAAGTGTTTACTTACATCAATTCTTTACACTCGGGGTACTGAACATATTGTGTCAACACGTATTAAGTCTTAGCTTTAAATAAGTAAAATGAGAATGTAAATTAACAAATCCAGCGGAGAAGGTTGTCAACATAAATGACCCCGACATGCCGCAATAAAATCGAAAATAACTTTTAGTTTATGATGAAATAAGTTTATAAAAGGAAATGAAACAAAATTCTAAGAATTAAATAAAGAAATTTAATTATAGTAACAATAGCTAAACAATTATAACTTAATTATTTTTAATGTCACACGCAATGACAGCTGCGTTCACTTTCAATCTACATGATGCTTTGGTCCGATTATCACGTAATATTTCGCATTCTACAATCGCACCGTGAATCATCTATGAATAGCCATTGTTAGGCTGCATTGTTATATGCTTTAATGACATAGATGTCGTAATGACACATCTGTCCAATAATTACTAAAACTGGTCCGATTTGCACCGATTAACAATATAATACCTTAGATTTTGGGTTAAAGAATGTTGTTTTGTTGACTTTTACATTGCACATAGTGAAATATTCAAATTATTATGAACGATATTATTAGTGGCATCAATAAGGTTGGTAATTATAAAATTCACATTAATTCTGCAATTAGCAATTACCAGGAACAAATTTGATATTTGCAAATACCTGATCCTTTCCTTTAATCAAACAGAATATTTATTACATTAAAATTTACTATTTTGCAATTGGTAAAATTAAAATATGAAATCACGCTACTCATGGTTGCCAATTTATCGAATGGTGTCTCAAAAGTAATTAAAATCTATTTTGCCCTTCGACCCCCATATATCAGGCCCATCCTTATTTATTTTGTGACATAATTTAACCACAAGACTAGAACTCATTATTGCAACGTCTCACGTGAAGAATCACGGAACGCTCACCGGCAAAAACATTTGAGGATCACCAAGTTTCGGCTCAAATCGAATGTTTACTTTCGTATCGCCATCACCCACTTCCAGAAAACTGTTCCAGTCTACCATCCAGTAGAACCCATTCTTTCTTGGCGGTGGCAGTTCTGAATCTCCTGGTAGTTCAGGACCTGCACCTCCAAAAGAATCTTCCAGGTCAGCTATCGATGCTCCCATATCAGTATCAGCAGATACAGAATCTACTGAGGCAGCCTTAGGTTCTGCAGTTGTGCTTGTAGATGTCATTTCGGCATTTTCTGTACTTGACGCGGCCTGTCTTTTATTCTGATCATTGTCTAGACTTGTTTTAATTTCCTCTATAGGATTAATTCCCTTATTTAATGGTATGACTTTAACAGCCTCGTAATCGATAGGTTCGTAATTAGGTGAGGGATTAACTGCCGATTTAGTTTTACGAGGTTTAGGCATATCATAAGGAAGACTTATTTCCTTTGTTTCTGATGACGAAGTATCTAATTCAAAAGGCAGTTCTGGACGTAACGGTTCATACAAAAAGTTATTACTAGAAACTGATTGAGCTCCATTGTCCTTTAATTTTGAATCAATACTGGGTGAAATTAGATCGTAGGTTAATAATATATTTTCAGGTAATTGAACTGAACCATCGACTACGGTTGCAGGCGGTAAAGGTTTGAACCCATCAAGGGGTAGTAAGAAATGGTCTTGACCCGGCTTACCCTTCAAACCGTGCATGTCTAAAAATGCTTGTAATTCAGCCGGTAAAGCTTGTTTCTGTTTTTCAGCTAATTTTGCATTGAGTTTCAATGTTTCTTGAAGTTTATCGTTTGACTTTAATGTCTTGATAGGTTTTGCAGTAATATGCACTGGAACTACTTCTACTCTAGGTGGTCTAGTATACAACTCTTGTAATGAAGATCCATCTCGTGGTGTGTAAGGTAAAACCACTGTTAAAGTTGACTGGGCTGCCTTCGTTGTCGATTCTATCTTTTTAGGCGCTTCAGTATTGGCTGTAGTTTCCATAAAAGTCGTCGGTACTGCTGGTGAGATATAATTATCTTTATCATTTAAAATAAAATTTTCTTTAATATCTTGAAGCTGCGATACAGGATTTATTTCATTGTCTATCGTGCTGTAAGGTGTTGTTGTTTTAACTTCTTTAATATCTTCTTTGGATGCTGAAGTTGTTTTAGAAGCGTCTTCAGCTCTTATGTCGTTAAGAAGTTGAAGTATCTCATCTCTTGATAGTCTGGGTAATTGTGTGTTAGCTTGAAGTAAAGTCTGGACTTGTTTGACTGTCCGTTCGACGTCCACAGCAGCATAGGAAACCATCATCATCTGTGCTACTGTGATGCAGCACCATAGAAGCTTCATTTTTCTGTAACAAAATGATAATATTTCATTACTTTTGTAATTTTTTAACTTTATTTAATGAGATTGCGGTATTTTTCATAGGAAAAAAATTGTTTGATTTAGGTAAATATTGGAATCCATATTAATGATCAAATGTTGAAAGAAAGAAAGAAAGAAAATTATTTTATTTTTCCAAAAACACAAATGAATAGTAAATATAAAAATAGAACAGTAAAATAAAGTATAAATAAATATCGAATCTGTGGGTTCGGAAAGAAAAGGCGGCCGACTCAGCCTAATGTTGAGGTACCCCCCAACGCTGATATTCTGCCGGCGCCTCGTGAGTGTGCGTCACGAAAATCAGTAGGAAGAGATCAACGAGTGTTTTTTCTTTTAAAATTAAAATAATCGAACAAATAATAAAACCTTATTAGCCATTATATGGATAAATTCTTATATGAACAAAAATCTGTGAACATAAGCTAAATGAGGGTGCAGCGATAAACATAGTGAGCAATTTAATTATAATAAAATTAATTTAATGTGAGTACAGCCGGTATAAGACAAAGAGATGAAAATAAAAAGAGGTAAATACAGTAACAAAAAGAAACAATATCATCTGGCTCAGGTACTGAGATTTAAGATTAGAATGATAATCCAGAACAGATTTACCTTTACATAAGCTCATAAACAACGAATAATAATGAAATAAAGATAAATGTGCTACATCTGATTGTCAAGAAGATGTTGTTTTAACTTAATTTTAAATGCGTGTTTAGATGGGAGACTACGAATTGGTGGAGGGAGGTTGTTCCAACATTTAGTCGCATTATACCTAAAGCTACCACGGAAGGCTGCAGTTCTATGTTTAGGCATTGACAGTCGTATCAACGACGCTGTGGTCTGATAGGCGTTTCTTGCAGACAACCAAGCCATCTTCTCAAATAGGTACTCTGGCTTACCCGTCTTCACTATCCCAAAAAGTAAAGAGCAAAAATGTAAGTGCTGCCTAGCTTCCATTTTAAGCAATTTCGCCTTGTTGAGGAAAGGTGTAACATGAGCACGAGGTGGAATCGGAAAGCAAAATCTGGCACAAGCATTCTGAACTCGCTGTATGAGACGCTGAGACCGTCCAAGTAAGCAGGGTCCATAGACAGTAATAAATAACTAAATAAATAAATATCCTGGGACATTTCTCTCACACGGTCATCTGATCCCAAACTAAGCAGAGCTTGTACTATGGAAACCAGATAACTGATATAATACATATACATACTTTTTGTTTGTAAATACATACTTAATATACATAATCAATCGCTTAGCTTAATATACATAATGCAGTAATTCAGTCTAGATAAGACCAATGACTCACAAAGTGCAATGCGGAGGTCAGTACTTAAGAAGTTTCGAATTTTATATAAAACTTTTAATTTATAAAAACAGCTACGAGTGACTTCTGAGACATGACCTTCGAACTGGAGTTTGCTGTCCATTAAGATACCTAGATTACGTGCACTATCAACCCGCTCAATTACTTCATCCAGGATTTTTACTGATGGGTCTCTGGTTTTCACACCTTGAATCTGGTTGTTAGAGCCTAAAATTATGAATTTGGATTTAGATGGATTGAGAACCAAACCATTCCTACCAGACCAGTCAGATATTCGTTTCAGATCCTCATTAATCAACTCCACTGCACCAGCAGTGTCATTCTGATGAAATGAGAGATATAGTTGTAGAGATATGTTGTTGTTGCTATCCTGTTATTTACAAAATGGCTAGACTTACACCTCAGCTGCATAATTTTGGAGCTATAAAATACGTGAACAGACGAGAGGAGCTTAGCATAATGTTACCGAGTTAAGTTCAGGTATTACATGCTATTCCCAAACTTTTGTTGAACTCGATATTGAGAACTTGTTATCGTTTTAAAGTTTTGATTACTGAGCAGTTTTATGAGCCGAAACTAGCTCACACATAGGAATACCTGTTATGTGGGTACAGTTACTTGAGTCGTTTTAGAGTTTCTATCGCCAAAGTTCTCCGATCTTGAATAGATTATCGATTTTAAGTCATATTTTATGTTGAAGTGGGTTATTACTCATTACCATAGAGATCGATGGTCTTTTTTTTTTTTTTTTTTTTTTTTATACAACTTAGTCGGTAAACAAGCATACGGCCCGCCTAATGGTAAGCGGTTACCGTAGCCATATGGACGCTTGCAACACAAGAAGCATCGCTCACGCGTTACCGACCTTTCCCCCCTCCCCTATGAGCTCTGGCGACCTTACTCACGCGCAGGAACACAACTTTACACAACATAAAGTTATTTGGCTGCGGTATTCTGTAAGGTGGAGGTACTTCCCCAGTCGAGCTGCTCTTTGAGCGAATAAACGCTATGCTCTACCTCTCCCAAAATTACATCATCATTCTCATTACCTATAAATTCCGATTTCTGTGGCATTATTTGTTTAAATTCAAAAAAGTGTTATTCTTTATGGAATTGATATCTGGAAGGATATTATCTACTAATTGGAAGTATGTTACATCAGAAAAGAAATGGTGAAAATATATTATATTTTATACATAAGAAATAATGACGATTGATTACTAGATTACCGAATTAGAACTATAAACCAAGCATAAGCACGAAATGTTATTTAACACGCTTGTATACATGGATGTTGAAGGAATTCATGAAAACTGTTGTACAAAATTCCCAATTTACACAAAAGCAAATTAAAAACAATTCAACACGAACAATTACCATAAATAATTCATCAATTCGAGGCCCGTTCCTATCAGACACATGTATCGGATGTGTCAAACAGTTAGTGCGATGATAATTTACAGCTCTGGCAATCCGATGTGGTTAGTGGGAGTGGACGCCGACCATTATCTGTCGGATCGGGAGTGTATCAAGATCTTATGGTTGGTTTGTATGTTGGTTGTAACTGTTTGCGTTGGAAACGAAACATCGACTAGGCAGGTGTTTAACCGCAATATCATGTGGTAAGGATTATATGATAGAAGGTAGCCTAAATCACTTTCTACACTTTGACATTTACTTTCTATTCATCAAACGCTTATAGTTATAATTATAGTTACCTATGAGTTTAGCAGAATACAAATTAGGGCTTCAAATATTAAAAAAAAACAAGAATCATATCATATTTTCTTTAAGAGCGCGTATAAAGCCAGAAAAGTGACTGGCAGATAAAACAAACTTGTCTAATATTCGCGTGGCATGAGCCGGCGATAGCGTGTTTTGCGGAACAAAAATGAACTAAGCTGTTCTAGTCTAAATAACTCGTAAAGTATAGAATATTTAAAAAAATCGTTAGTATCAGCCCTCCTAGGTCATACGTTAGTGTTAGAAACATCATGAACGAATATTAATTTAATATAAGAGGTAACTGTGATTTTTGTCTATCGAGGAATTTTCATTCCATTGTGTTTTTGCTCAGACTGAACCCGTATATAATGAAAATACCATATAAAAATATTTTTTCATTTAAATATTTTTTACTTGGGTAAATTTCAATTCTAAGATATGTTATTTTACTTTATACGCACTCTTAATTAGTTCAATAACAATTCCCAGTTCCAATATCGAACATTTCAATCAATTCTACAGTAAACAGATCGATACATCGTCAAACAGAGAACTATGTACCACACAATGTATGACAAACTCACCATCCGTAACGATTACACACGCATTACCACTTTCTACAAGGGGGGCAGGAGAGGGGGTCGTTAACATTCAGTTGGCGAGTATGTGATGCAATAGGGCCTTTCTCACGTCATTTGATTACAAGTTTGGGCAGTTCGGAGAGATAAAAACAGGCAAGGCTCGAAGTAAAAAGTAGGGATCCTCATATCATAACTACGTTTTGCCTTAGGCTTTTCCGATGTTACTCGGAATTTTAAAAAAATGCTAGCTGTAGTATATTGTCTAAAACAGAACTACTCTACTTCACTGACCTAGATAAATTCCGTTATGTAATTTCCTAAAATAATTTACCATATCAGCCATTTTAGCAAATGGTAGTATAGACCTGAGTATTTGATATGAATTTCAATTTATGACTTATTAAAAAAAACTACTAACTAGATCTCGTTCAAACCAATTTTCGGTGGAAGTTTGTATCGTAATGTACATCATATATTTTTTTTAGTTTTATCATTCTCTTATTTTAGAAGTTACAGGGGGGGATGGGGGGCGATATACATTTGACCACTTTGGAATTGTCTCTCGCTCAAACTATTCAGTTTAGAAGAAAATGATATTAGAAACCTAAATATCATTTTGACATGACGAATCTATAAGGTTTCCGTTTTTTGCCATTTGGCTACGGAACCCTAAAAATAATTCTCCAAATCGGTGAATAAATGAAGGAGATATGAGGTTCTACTTTTTTGAAGTCGGTTGAAAATATTACACCCTATTTGTTTCTTCCCTCTCAAACCCGATTCAATCTCCATGCATCAATCGGAGTACTCCGGACATTTCACCTCGTATCCTTTTTTTTTTTTTTTTTTTTTTTTTTTTTATTGTGTATAGGCCTGTGTTTGACTACAATCTCACCATGGTAAGTGATGATGTGGCCGAAGGTGGTAAGCTCACAAAGCCTAGAAGGAACTGGCTCTCAAGTGCAGCTGTCGGAACACACCGACAGGTGCTTGGCGACAGATTTTCAACTTGAGGGTGGTAGCCAGCCAGATGGGTACTACAAAGTACCCTACCACCGTGCTATGGTTTCCTCACGATGTTTTCCTTCACCGAAATCTCAAGCTCATTGTAGGATTCGAACCCGGGACCTTCGTCTCGGTATCCGACGTCACTACCACTGAGCTATCATCGCCTTCCTAGTCCAGATCTTTTATACAACATTGTCTATATACCCATTTGTGAGTACTGACAGCGCAAACATCGCATCACCTGAGTCAACATTATCCTGTGTTGTGGATTGTACGAAATTGTGTTTGATCAACAAATAAATAAATTGTACGGCAATAAAAATACAGCCCAAGAAAATTACTACCTCTACTAATAAAGCGTCTGTTTATCTGTTAACGCAAACATTTCTTTGTGCGTCGGTAAGAATTGTGATAAATGAGGATGGAAACTTGAACATTGTTTCTTCGAGAGTATTATAGAACTATCAAAGACGAATACGTAATGATTACAGAAGTTTTGAGTGTATTAAATAAACAATACTACTAATGTTTTGGAAAAAATAGCCAATATATAGTCAGATTGTTAAAATAAAAAAAGAAAATATTTAAAAAGTGTAACCTTGCTGAGTTTCTTGCCTGTTCTTCTCAGTTGAAGGCCGACTTACGAACTGGCGGTAACTTCAGTAGCTTTGACCTTCATAGGTGCCCTTCTAGGGCCTAAATTGAATAAATGGCTTTGACTTTGACTTTGAATAAATTTTGAAGAGCTAGTTAAAATCGACGGAATCCGCCAGTGAGCGGTTTGTTAAATTGGTGATCTTAACTTCGGAAATACATCATTCCGATAATGATGATGGTGATAAAAACAAAGATATATCCAAGTAACACAACATAGATGCGGCTGGCTGACCGATATTAATCTACTCTTTCCTTAGTTTTTCCTTGTTTTGTAACAACTGATACATTTTGCACACTCCTTCGAAATATCCATAATCGGAATAGATAGGCACATCTAATTCCTTTATCAATACGAATATATAATGGATTAAAGGACAATCAACATTACTTCCGTATTGATATAAATAACTTTGAACAAATCCTTGCGTTGTTCTTTTGTTTCATACAAACTTTCCCATATAGCAAGCTTGGTATTTGTAAGTCCATAACTCCCGGGTAAATGGAAAACTTTAGGGATATATCCAGGACATAAAGTTAGTATACAAGATATATTAAATTCCAACCGAACGATAGCGCGCTTGATCCAGGATTTCCATAAGAAAACAATGGGATAGAAAATCAATTTGCGCTTGATTCACGGATAACCGTAATGGTTGAATTATCTTAGTCTGGAAATAGATGGTGTGTTGGAATGTATTTTCTTATAGTTTTTTATGATAAATAAAGATATTATTGATTGGTAATAAGTAAAAATAGTGACGGTAGTAGAAATTGAGCAAATATTTTTGTGCGCATTTATGGCATGCCTATCGAATGTTTCGTCCTTCTAATTTTATAATAAATAAGCTTCCATCCTGGTTTCACCTGCGATTCCCTTCTTTAGTGGAACGTTATATAATGAACTTGTGTGCAAAATTACAAGTTTTGACCCTGCGGTTTGCCTTCTGCGGTTCTCTTGTTATATAATCTGCAGGTTGGCCATTCTTGCCGGGGTGAAAGTACCTTTGTCGCCTTATATAGATACACAAAAAATAAAATGCGAAATTCACGTATTTTTAAAATTTGTGTTTACATTTGGCTAGAAATTCGGAGTTACATATATGTCGACGCAAGTCTTATGAAAATTCGCTGTAAATTGTTAATCATTTTATTTTAATGCTAGATTATTTATTACTCAATTTTCTCTCGTTCTAAATTATTATAGATTTTGTTTTGATTCTAACTTTACTTAAAAATGCAAATGCAAAATGCATAAAAAGGATGACAGTTGATTATTATCGTGAGTAATTTAGGTTTGATTGGTTATTGTAAATCTTAATTGTTTTGCCCTAAAAAGTGACTGTTAATTATTATGATGATTTATGAATAGCTTTTGATTAGTTTCTAGAATTTTTGAACATTGAATAAAACATGAGAAATATCTTGCCATTAAAACGGCAAACGTTAAGTTTTGTTGTTTTAAGGCAAATAAAAATGCCAAAATATTTTTAAAATAAGTTTCTAATTAGATAATGAATTATGATTCCGTTTAATTAATATTGTAACAGTTTTACTTAATCAATCAGTTTTTGTTTTGACGTGCGAATACTGTGTTTAGCGCGCAAATCGTGTTGTCCGCCATCTTGTAGAAAAAATGGAATGTGCAGCAGAGATTTTTAATAGGATTATCTTGAGAATTGTCGTCGAGAGAGGAGTTCTATGAAATATCTTGTGAGTACCTAGTTATTATTTAGCTATAATTTAGTTTGTTTATTATAAATCCGATGTAAAGATTAAAAGTGTTTCTCTTGTCTTAATGTTGTTTCATTGTTTGCAATGAGTGATCCTAAGAGTGCAGATAGTGACGTCAGCACTGCTGACGTCACTGTTTCTAAAAACTTGGATGGTTGCCCTACGCCGTTATCAGAAGTGGGATCACCACCCACTTCAGCCGGGCATTCTGGTCAGACCATTGAAAATGTTAGTACTTCTGTTAGTGGCGTGCCAACCGAGTTTTTTACACATATGTTGCAAATGATGAAAAACATGTCCGATCGTATTGCCTCTCAACCGGACTCCAAAGTCAAAATCAATGACATATTTTTACCGTCATACGATCCGGACGCTAATATTGGAATACGTGAGTGGTGTCAGCATGTGACCACTGCCATGGAAACTTACAACCTTAACGATTACGACATTAGAATGAAGGCAGGTAGTTTGCTCAAGGGTCGTGCGAAGTTGTGGGTTGATAATTGGCTTGTGTCTACGACCACGTGGCAGGAATTGCGTGATGTTTTAATTACTACATTTGAACCTGAAAATAGATATTCGCGAGATATTGTTCGATTTAGGGAACATAATTATGATAATTCAAAAGATATTGCGCAGTTTCTGTCCCAGGCGTGGGTACTATGGCGTCGAGTCACTAAGGATAAGTTGTCAAATGATGACGCGGTTGAGGCTGTTATTGGGTGTGTTGGTGATGAACGATTACGGATTGAATTACTAAATGCGCGGGCAACTTCAGTGCCAGAACTGATTTCTGTTGCGTCATCTATACGTCGTGTTAAAAGACCAAATCAAATACCAAACGTACATCAGGGCCCTAGCAAACGCCCTCGATTTTCTGATAGGACTTCTCTTTACTGCCAAATATGTAAGAAACCTGGTCATGATACACGGGATTGTCGTTTTGGTAATAAGCCTGAAAACACTCAAACGCGTCATCAAGAAAATAAAAATTTATCTCAAAATACCGACAAACCTACATGCACATTCTGCTCGAGGGTTGGTCATACGTTTGAAACATGTTACAAACGAGAACGCGCAGTAGTTTCGAACGTTAATAGTGTGGGTACACCAAAATTGACATCTATGCAAATTATTGTGGGTAATTTAAAACTGTCTGCGTTATTTGATAGTGGAGCAGAATGTTCATTGATACGGGAGTCGGTGGCAGCAAAATTACCCGGAAAAAGAACAAGCATTGTTAATTATTTGAGGGGTATTGGCCAATTTACTGTTTTGTCATTAACAACACTGACAACGGTTTGCATTATCGACAATATGCGGGTTGAACTTCAGTTTCATGTTGTACCAGATTACGAAATATGTTCAGATATTTTAATTGGTATGAATCTCATCGATAATACAAATCTTGGAGTTCTTGTAACATGTCGAGGTGCTACATTGTTCCATCAACCGTTGGTCAACCATATGCGATCTCAAAGTGAAAAGTTTGATAATTTGGACTGTGATTTAACTGATGATGACCAAATAAATTTGCTAAAGATTTTATTGAACAAATATGAACATTTATTTATTCGGGGATACCCTAGCACACGGGTGAACACTGGTGAGCTAGATATACGTTTAAAAGACCCTACTAAGTATGTAGAGCGTAGACCATATCGTTTAAGTCCTGTCGAGCGGGAAAAGGTTCGTGATATTGTAAAAGAGTTGTTAGAGCATAATATTATCCGTGAGAGTAAGTCACCAAATTCCAGTCCAATCATTTTGGTCAAAAAGAAAAATGGCAAGGATCGCATGTGCGTTGACTTCCGCGAACTGAATAGGAATACTTTAAGAGACCACTACCCATTACCAATAATTTCGGATCAAATAGACCAACTGGCAGGGGGTTTCTTCTACTCTACATTTGATATGGCGGCTGGATTTCATCAAATTCCTATATCTGAGAGTTCAATCGAAAAAACCGCTTTTGTCACGCCCGATGGGCTGTACGAATATTTAACCATGCCATTTGGTCTAAGTAATGCATGTTCAGTCTATCAGCGGTGCATAAATAGGGCATTAATGCCTTTGTTATGTACAGCTGAGCAGGTGTGTCAGGTTTACGTTGATGACGTCCTCTCGAAATGTAGAGATTTCCCTCAAGGACTCTCTCATATTGAAAGGATACTTTTGGCTTTACAAAAGGCTGGATTTTCAATAAATGTGGAGAAGACTGCCTTCTTTAAACGCTCTATTGAATACCTTGGCAATATTATATCAGATGGACAGGTTGGTCCAAGTCCAAGAAAAATTGAGGCTTTAACGAAGGCACCTACTCCAAAGACCGTTAAGCAAGTACGGCAATTTAACGGCCTCGCCGGGTACTTTCGGCGTTTTATTCCCAATTTTTCGCGTATAATGGTACCGCTCTATGAGCTTACAAAAAAGGACGCTAAATGGGAATGGAGCGGAAGACACGACGAGGCTCGTAATTGTATTATCCAACATTTGTCTACTGCGCCCACCCTCACTCTATTTCAGGAGGACGCACCGATTGAACTCTACACAGATGCCAGTAGTCTGGGCTATGGAGCTGTTTTGGTCCAGATTATTGAAGCGCGACAACACCCCGTTGCCTATATGAGCCAACGCACCACCGACGCAGAGAGCCGCTACCATTATTACGAGCTCGAGACTTTGGCGGTGGTAAGAGCTATTAAACATTTCAGGCAATACTTGTACGGGCGTAAATTCAAAGTTATCACAGACTGTAACGCTCTGAAGGCATCTAAACACAAGAAGGATTTGCTTCCCCGAGTTCACCGGTGGTGGGCCTTCCTTCAAAATTATGACTTCGAGGTGGAATACAGAAAAGGTGAGAGACTGCAGCATGCAGACTTCTTTAGTAGAAATCCAATAACTCCCAGTTCAGTTCAAGTCATGACTAGAGATGTTGAATGGCTAAAAATAGAACAGAGACGCGACGATACTCTGCGTTCGCTGATTGATGGCATGAGTGGCGAAAACCCGACAGTTGACTATGTACTGGAGGATGGTATACTCAAAAAGATTTTATCGGATCCTATACACGGTACCCAAAAGCTTATTGCAGTGCCTAAGTCATTTCAATGGAGCTTGATTAACTCGTACCACACATCGCTTCAGCACCCAGGCTGGGAGAAAACTTTACAGAAGTTGAAGGAGTCTTACTGGTTTGACAAGATGAACACGGTAGTCAGGAGATTCGTTGACAACTGTGTTATATGCAGAACCTCCAAGAGCTCATCGGGTGCAATCCAAGCACAACTTCACCCGATTCAAAAACCCAGTGCTGCTTTTCAAGTCATCCACATGGATATCACAGGAAAACTGGGTACTAGAAACTCTGAAGGACAAGACGAGTACGTCATTGTTACCATTGACGCATTTACAAAGTACATACTGCTTAACTACTCGACTGACAAGAGCCAGAGCAGCAGTCTTGCAGCACTTAAGCGTGTTGTTCATCTATTTGGGACTCCAGCACAAATTATCGTAGATGGAGGGAGAGAATTTCTGGGCGAATTTAAAGCCTACTGCGATCGATTTGGAATAGATGTTCATTCAATAGCTCCAGGAGTAAGCCGAGCGAACGGGCAGGTGGAAAGAGTGATGGGTACGCTGAAAAACGCCCTAACTATGATAAAAAATTATGACACCGAAAATTGGCAAACCGCATTAGAGGCATTACAGCTAGCATTCAACTGTACTCAACATCGTGTGACTGGGGTCGCACCACTCACTCTCCTCACTCGCAGACAACACTGTGTTCCGCCGGAGCTCTTGAGGTTAGTCAATATTGATAATGAGTGTATAGACTTCGAATTACTTGAACAGCATGTGCAGCAGAAAATGACTGCTTCAGCCCAATATGAAAAACAGCGATTTGATAAAAATAAAGCAAAGATGCGACCGTTTCAAAGAGGAGATTATGTTCTTATCAAAAATAATCCTCGCAACCAAACTTCACTAGATCTCAAATATAGTGAGCCTTACGAGATTTACAGAATATTAGATAATGACCGCTACATGGTAAAACGTGTGACG
This sequence comes from Achlya flavicornis, assembly GCA_947623365.1. NCBI lineage: Eukaryota > Metazoa > Arthropoda > Insecta > Lepidoptera > Drepanidae > Achlya > Achlya flavicornis. Next base: position 2,912,459 of record OX392482.1, on the reverse strand, counting down.
GGCAGAGGACGACCACGTAAAGTAGCACATGATCAACTTCGCCGAGCACCGCAACCAGGCGAGCAGGCAACCGAGTCGACGGGCTTGGATGAAGACAACCAACAACAGACTACAAACCAGCCGACCAATACATCGGACCAGTTGCAGACACAGCAGGTTGTTGATGAGCCGCTGTCGTCAACATCTCAAGTTACCCACGATTAGACGCCTGAATAAACCGGTTAGTTCAATCCAATACTATTAAATTATCAAAACTTATTTCTATTATTATGAGCTTTCTAATGAAACTATTAATTGACATCATAGTTATTAATCCTTGAAGTAAGCGCCTTATTAGGACCTATATTGAACAATTTGAACTTGAAGTGTAAACATGCTACTAGCATCCCTAGTTTCCTGTCCAATTCATGTTATTTTCAGAGCCCCTGGGGACCACGGTCAATTTAAGGCCTAGGCCCCAGCATCATTCCTTCCTAAGTCCTTTAGAGCCCCTGTGGACCACGGCGTAAGAGACCGCCCAGCACCACAGCATCAATTACCTGTGAGCCATCATCTATAAAATTACATTTAATCATCTTTATTTTTCTATTACTTTTAGAGCCTCTGTGGACCACGGTCATAATATTATAAGGCCCAGGCCACAGCATCCACCTAGTTCCCATTTCCTTTAGAGCCCCTGTGGACCACGGCGTAAGAGACCGCCCAGCACCACAGCTTCAATTACCTGTGAGCCATCATCTATAAAATTAAATTTAATCATCTTTATTTTTCTATTACTTTTAGAGCCTCTGTGGACCACGGTCATAATATTATAAGGCCCAGGCCACAGCATCCACCTAGTTCCCATTTCCTTAAGAGCCCCTGTGGACCACGGCGTTAGAGACCGCTCAGCACCACAGCATCATCCTTTTTCTACGAGAATATAAAATCATGTAATGATGCGTGGAGCACTTACATTGACAAACAACAAAACTATTTGTGCAAAATGCGTGGAGCATATGCACCCAATAAACATTAATCACTGCTCACTTTCCTATGTACCCAATCAAATTTTTATTTATTCGTGATTACATTCTGATTTTGATTATGTAATCACAAACGAACATTATCCATTCATTTTAAGTTATGGTAACAAAACCTGGCTGATAACTCTGTTGACTTACCTACTAATTAGTGATTAGTAAGATTTGTCCAAAATACAGATTGTTTTAATAACAGCTTTACAGCTGTAAAAATAAAAATAATAATAATAAATAACGTGAGTTATCAGCTAGCGTACCTATGTACGGATACCTAGCTCAAATGATTTATTTACAATTACAGAACCGCGGCTGGTGCAGAGCGCGCACCGCCTCGCAGTATGGCCGTGTCGACGCAAGTCTTATGAAAATTCGCTGTAAATTGTTAATCATTTTATTTTAATGCTAGATTATTTATTACTCAATTTTCTCTCGTTCTAAATTATTATAGATTTTGTTTTGATTCTAACTTTACTTAAAAATGCAAATGCAAAATGCATAAAAAGGATGACAGTTGATTATTATCGTGAGTAATTTAGGTTTGATTGGTTATTGTAAATCTTAATTGTTTTGCCCTAAAAAGTGACTGTTAATTATTATGATGATTTATGAATAGCTTTTGATTAGTTTCTAGAATTTTTGAACATTGAATAAAACATGAGAAATATCTTGCCATTAAAACGGCAAACGTTAAGTTTTGTTGTTTTAAGGCAAATAAAAATGCCAAAATATTTTTAAAATAAGTTTCTAATTAGATAATGAATTATGATTCCGTTTAATTAATATTGTAACAGTTTTACTTAATCAATCAGTTTTTGTTTTGACGTGCGAATACTGTGTTTAGCGCGCAAATCGTGTTGTCCGCCATCTTGTAGAAAAAATGGAATGTGCAGCAGAGATTTTTAATAGGATTATCTTGAGAATTGTCGTCGAGAGAGGAGTTCTATGAAATATCTTGTGAGTACCTAGTTATTATTTAGCTATAATTTAGTTTGTTTATTATAAATCCGATGTAAAGATTAAAAGTGTTTCTCTTGTCTTAATGTTGTTTCATTGTTTGCAATGAGTGATCCTAAGAGTGCAGATAGTGACGTCAGCACTGCTGACGTCACTGTTTCTAAAAACTTGGATGGTTGCCCTACGCCGTTATATATATCTCCTTATTAAGAGCTCTTACAAACTCTTTCTCAATGGCCATAAAGGTTCCTAGGTTGATAGATCAACTAGTAAATCATCTCATGCCGGATACAGAATATAAAACCGTATATAAAAGGTTGTAAATGAAGAAATACAAGCGAAGTACGTGGCCCATTTAAAAATAAATTATAAAATCTATTAGAGACAGAATCTAAGGGCATCATACATTTGATGAAGCAGTAGCAATGCAGTAGTAGATATAACTACAAGACTTATAATATCATCAGTCTTTAGATCACTATCCCACTGATATTCCCAACTATCACCGGTTCACACAACGCTCACTGAATAGCCCGGTAATTCTCATGAATAAACGTTTACAAGAATAAATTGTGACGCGGTATGGTAATTCCCATTTTTATAACCTCTGCTCCAACTTTTAAATACAAATTTCAACTCTAAGTTAAGAGAATTAAGATTGAAAGTTATGTGTGTGGCAGGATAACGTTAGGTAACGTTGGTATGCACAATATTTCCTTTTTATTGCTTCCGTTCTTCCGTTAATTTAAGCTGTAAAAATGTTCGTACGTGTTATCTTTGGGGGGTTTAATGCGAAAATTTTCCTTTTTTACGTTTACAATACAATATTAATCATATTTATTGTAACCACAAGATGTGACGTTCAGGAGGGGAGTATGTTGTTTTTGTATTTCAGAATATGGAATTTTTGATTTCGTTAATAGGTTTTAGGATTTTATGATTTGGGTTGATTGCTTTATTTAAGATATCATTTAATGTCTTACAGTTTATCTAAAAAATTAACTGATATAAACGATTCAAGATGAAGTTACTTTATGCGGGACCAGAATTTTACGACTGTTTTATTCAATAAAAAAGTGGTTTATATGTAAGTTCAAAACTCGCAAAAATAAAACCTAACCTTAAAATTGTAGGCGAGTCCCGTAAGGCCGTAACGTATCTAAAAGAAGTATATAACTAGAAATCTAGATATAATTAAGCCAATATATATGTTATAATAAATGCCCATAATTAACGAAGCCAATTGAATAATTTAATAAATGATTGAACTAAACTAGACGTATTAAATAAATCACTACTGAATAATGTCATAGAACTGGTCCATGATATTACCTAATCTCAGGTTTCGAAGCAGATTAAACTGTGAAATTAACATTAAAATAATATCCGGATTATGTAAAAGTTACGATGTTAGGTCATGACTCACGAGACACTAAATTAGTATTTTATTACTCAAAAACTAATGAACTGGTTATTTTGACCCACATTATTTAAATTGAAACGGATTGGCTGTGGCGGATTCACTACATTTTCTGCTACAGAGATTATGAATTGTTACACATACATATATTTCGTTTGTACTACAAACACTGGAGCACTCAAACGAAAATATATGTATGCGTGTCAAAACGTCGTCAGCTGTCGATGGCCGAGTTTTTATCGGCTCGATGCACTCTGCTTTGTCCATCATTCTCTCTTTCAAATTGTTGGTGCGTAGTTGTTACAGATTGTTTATTCACAGATACATTTGGTACCTACGATTTTATATTTTATTGCCTCTACCCATCTCCGCCAAATTTATGACCTGATTTCATCTAATTCTGACTATGTACAATGTAAGATAATAAATTTAGTATCCAGGTAATAATGATCACATAAATTATAGTGGAAACCAAAATCCTACCATTAGAATTGATAGTTATTCATCTATATAGGTTGACGCGGCATGCCGTTGTTACGATAATTATCGCGATCAAAGCTAAGCCTCATCTAATTAGTAGCAAATTACGTGGACTGAATTTGATAGGTACGATATTGAAAATTGATCTTCTATTAGAAATTATTGCGTGAAGTATGACAATGGAGAAAATTTTAAATATAAAGTATATATATAGACTATAAATAAAATAGGCCTGTTTTTAAAAAGGGCGTGCGTCCAGTTCAAGGTGACAAAATCCAAAACAATGTTCTAATCAGAAACATAGAGATTCGTGTAGGCAAACTTAAATTCAAGGTGGCACGATCAAAATTTCGATAATTGGCACGAAAGGAACTACTACTTAAAAGTGGATAGACACGGGCTGAGCCAGATAGTGATGATAGTATACGTGTACGTGACCCATATAAAAATAAATCTTAAAATAAAAAATAAATAAAATAATAAAATATAAATCTATTCGAGACAGAATCTGAAGGCAAGATCAATTTGATGAAGCAGTAGCAGTATCTAAATTTGCCTGTAGTATTCAACCTGGTATATTTGGTGTAAGTATCACCCATACAATAAAGGAAACCGTGACAAATTAGTACACGCTTTTAAGGAATTAGACAGTCCATCGCATCCGACAACAGAACAAGGTAAGCATGATGTTGTTTGAATTTTATAAAAACATATCTGTTAATGAAACAAGAAAGCAGTTACAATAACAATCGGTCACGCTCCCTGAGGCTTCAGTGATGCGACAAGACCTTGGTACCAGTACAGTAGCGGCATATAAGGTATTGCGACTAATCGATTGAGACATGTGGAGTATGTACATAAATATATCTACATCAAAGTCAAATAGTAACTTATGATTTATAAACCGTGATATTCAAACGACGATACCATATACCATACTATATAATTTAATATGTATTGTGATGGTTGATGATGATATTACTATGATGACAAAGTGATCAACAAGTAACGGGCAGTCATTATTTTTACCAATGTAAAAGAGTCAAAGAATCCAAATGAAACCTAAATAAAACTATTGGGTAATTCAGTCGAACATTAATTTGTTTTGGCCTGAGAAATTAAATTTAAGAAATTGGTCGGGATTGAAACTGTTTTTAGGGTTCCGTAGCCAAATGGCAAAAAACGGAACCCTTATAGATTCGTCATGTCTGTCTGTCTGTCTGTCTGTCTGTCTGTCTGTCCGTCCGTATGTCACAGCCATTTATTTCCGAAACTATAAGAACTATAATGTTGAAACTTGGTAAGTAGATGTATTCTGTGAACGCAATTAAGATTTTCACACAAAAATAGAAAAAAAACATTAAATTTTGGGGGTTCCCCATACTTAGAACTGAAACTCAAATATTTTTTTTTCATCAAACCCATAAGTGTGGGGTGTCTATGGATAGGTCTTCAAAAATGATGTTGAGGTTTCTAATATCATTTTTTTCTAAACTGAATAGTTTGAGCGAGAGACACTTCCAAAGTGGTAAAATGTGTGTCCCCCCCCCTGTAACTTCTAAAATAAGAGAATGATAAATCTATAAAAAATATATGATGTACATTACGATGCAAACTACCAACGAAAATTGGTTTGAACGAGATCTAGTAAGTAGTTTTTTTTTAATACGTCATAAATTGAAATTCATATCAAATACTCAGGTCTATACTACCATTTACTTATATACCTATAGGTTTGTACGGAACCCTCGGTGCGCGTGTCTGACTCGCACTTGGCCGGTTTTTTTTTATATTATACGGACTAAAGAATTATAAAACTTTGAAGCGGTGGTTAAGAACAATAATAAATATGTACATAATACAACCATTAATAATGCAAGAAGCGAAGGGCACGTAATTATGAATATAATATAAATTATGGTTTCATACTAAACTAGCTCTGGCCCTGCAGTTTCATTCGTTTTTAAACAGTATCCCAACGGCCACCCTCAAGGAATATTCATTCAGGCAGTGGGCAATGCACTCTCATAAAATGCATTTCTAAAATGTGCTAATTTAATATATCCGCTGTAATTTAAATCAAATTAAAAGATCCAAGGTTATTTATTAAAAACTACAATTAATTAATTAAATTTAGTAGTTTTGTAGGAGAAGACTTATGCACAAAAAATATTATCTACAACTACTGTCTCCCAATTATTTGGGGTTGGCGTAATACGAGTATGTATGTACATTCCATGATCATTTATTTTATCTATCATATCGACATTCACTCTTTTCTGCTCATTATCATCTTTCACAATATCAATATCCTCAGTCTGTCTTCTCTAGTATATCTATTTTTATATTCATAGCCCTTATAGTGTCATGGCATTTAACTCTCCTCACAACATGGCCACGACAAACGGTCCTCTCTCAACTATTCTACTTTGGAAATTCGTATTTTCCTATTCATTTCTATCATATCCTCCTCACATTCATACTATTAGATTATTCCACTCTTTCATAGCGTCTTATGATAGATCCGATCTTTCAAAATTTTCGTTTTCTACTTCTCATATGTACAGTCGAGGACATAAATATGTATACACTTTTTGAAATTCAAAAGCGATTTTCTCGCATGTTTAACATTTAAGTGTTAAACTATTACACAAATCATAATAGTATATGTTAGAAGATTCTGCCTTTATAATATCTCATAATTTCAATCAGTAGTTTAAGAGGAAATCGTTGTTGAATTTTACTAATTGTATACATATTTATGTCCTCGACTGTACATTGATTCTTTACAGAGTAGGTTTAGGTTATGATGATTATCTAATGAATTATACTAGTCTTTCCCTAAAGAATTCATACTTACGTCTAACAGCGACAATTTGACAAGGAGGCTACACGTCTAGTTTACTTGTAAATCCAAAATAATGTTTTGGAAAACCTTTAGATTTTATTCACAAAACATTTTAAGAAATCATTCACCTTTGAACTCTATTGTTCGACAACAAAAACCATATTACATTGTATGATGTAAAACTACGAGGCATGTATTGAAAGTGAAAGGCAACCTCTTGCGTGAGAATATTTTCATTCAATAATACAGGAGACATCGCAAAGAAACACGTACATTGAATTTTTACTATCGACCTTTTGTATTAGCGGTGAAAACACTTATCAATGGTTGATGAATGATAATTTAATGTCGAATTAGTTAAGCGTTTTATTGTACGTAGTAGTTAATAGTAAGCAGTCATGTCACAGCTTCTTTTTGTGATGGTGTATAATCTCAAGGTGAGGGATTACATTATAAGTCGTCGTTATTGTAGAAAATTCTGGTACACAAAATCTATATATATATCATTAAAAGTCCTGACTGACTGACCGACTGATATATCAACGCACAGCTTAAACCACTAGTCCTAGAGACATGAAATTTAGAGGGTATATTCTTTGTGAAGAGTAGGTCTCCACTATGAAAGGGTTTTTCGAAATTCCACCTCTAAGGGGGTAAAATAGGGGATGAAAGTTTGTATGAAAGTCCGTCCGTTTCGAAGTTAGGATCTTAAAATTATGTGTTTAGGCTGAAGATTGAAAATTAATTTATACGCGTCTGAGCGTTTTTAATAATTCCACCCTCGAAGCGGGATAAAGTTTTTTTGTTTTGTTTTATTTTATTCTTGTAGAAAAATATGTAATTCGTTTCCTGTAGGCAACGCGGGCTTAGCCGCGAGCAGAAGCTGGTAATGATATAAAATTACTTTTATTTTTTTAAGGTATATCAAAGAAAAAGTCCTCATTCTATTAACTTATCAATCAGTCATCAAAACTTATAATGCGTCCATGCTTGGCGAACCGAGCACGAGCCGAGCCACGAACGAGCACACTGCGAGCACGATTCCCGTAGCGTGGACGGGCTTGCGAGCCTCGAACGAGCGCGATTATCAGTGTTTTCACGAACAAAGGGATTCGCATCGTGCTCGTTGTAGGTTCGTTCGTGGCTCGGCTCGTGCTCGATTCGCGTAGCATGGACGCACCATTATATAGTCCTACAAACTGACTGTGGTTGGTCAAAAGAGGAACTAACGACTGCATTTCGAAATGTCAATCGCCATTGATCAAAGAGAATAATAAACACTACGTTCATTGGTTGTTTGCTCCACAAAATGCGATAAAAGCGACTCTCCCACCGGGCCAGATAAGCTTCTGGCACTATAATATGGTTTATTCATGCAACGGTGATAATATGACGACATCATACGTAATGCAACCATGCAACATAACTGATGACAGGAAAGAAGATGAAACGAAGATAAGGTTTTTGTAGAAAACATCAACATCATGTTCCTGCTCAATTATTTGGGGTCGGCGCAATATGTACGCTTCTACAATTTTCTTCCAGAAAAATATTCTTTTGATTAAAATCAAGAGAGGTAGAGCATAGCGTTTATTCGCTCAAAGAGCAGCTCGACTGGGATCTCCTCCACCCGCAGCCAAATAACTTTTTTGTGTTCCTGCGTAAGTAAGGTCGCCAGAGCTCATTTCATTGGGGAAGGGGAAGGGTCGGTAACGCGTGAGTGATGCCTCGTGTGCTTCAAGCGTCCATATGGCTACGGTAACCGCTTACCATCAGGTGGGCCGAATGCTTCTTTACTGGCACTGTTATTGGCTATTTTATATTTTTTAGGAACAAATTGGCAAGTTGCTTTGCGTTTACTGTACTGTACATAAGATAATATTATTAAATCCAATGTTTTTTGGCATTGACGAGTTAACATGTGAAGGGAGATTCAAGGTAAGAGTAAAAATAAAGATGTAATTGAATATAATGACAGATAAAACGTTGATACGGTATCAATATTATAAGCATACTAATTTAGAATGCCTAGGCCTGCGTACAACAACTGCAGGGTCTAGAAATTCAAAATTTAGCACATCGTTTCCTCAAAGTCTTAATCAAAGCCATTTATTCAATTTAGGCCCCAGAAGGGCACTTATGAAGGTTACATTTACTGAAGTTACCACCGGTTCTGGACTCAGCCTTCAACTGAGAAGAATCCGGCAAGAAACTCAGCAAGGTTACATTTTTTAAATATTTTTTAGACAATCTGAGTATGTTTGGCTTTTTTTTCTAAATATTTCCAGGAAAAAATGATTTTGAATCCATCCCCTTAAGGGTTGTAGCAGGGGGTGAAATCGCGGGGCAGGAAGCTAGTCTTTAATAATAAAGTAGAACTTTAGATATATGTCTGTGAGTAGAACCAATTTGTAACTTGTTCTATAGACCTGTCTTCATCTAAAATCTAAGCGATTGCTTTATTGACACACGTTTTGCAATATTGATGTTGCGTTTTGCGATTGAGGCTATCTTCATTGACAGTGAAAGATTGGGTAGCGACTGTATCGCAACCTGTTGTAATTCTATTGTTTAACTATGTGAAATTGTTTTTATGCAAAACTATTTCGATAGATTTTTATATTATAAACTGTTTTCACGTGTAATGGTGCGTACATGATACGCGAAGCGAGCATGGGCCGAGCCTCGAACGAACAGTATTCGTTCGTTGCTCGCGATTTCAAGCTTGGAAGTTATTAACGAGCCTTCAACGAGCGCGATGCGAATCCCTGTGTTCGTGCAAAAAATTGACAAGATCGAGCGGAGCGCAGTCGAGCGGAGCGCAGTCGAGCACGCTACGAATGCCCGTTCGAGGCTCGCAAGCCCGTCCACGCTACGCGAATCGTGCTCGCAGAGTGCTCGTTCGTGGTTCGGCTCGTGCTCGGTTCGCCAAGCATGGACGCACCATTATGGTAAGTACTTATTTGTTAACATTGATAGAATAAATTAAAAAAAAAAATTATTTGTGTGATTGTGATTTCATAATGTTTTTTAGCTCTCCCTGATCGAAATTTCTTTATTTTCTCGTTCTATGAAACAAGAATTTCAAAAAAACTATTTTATACTTGTGAAAATGAAACATACTTATTGTAATTTTTTTGTTTATACTACTTAGGTGGCAAACAAGCATACGGCCCGCCTGATGGTAAGCGGTTACCGTAGCCTATGGACGCTTGCAATACCAGGGGTATCACGCACGCGTTGCCGACCCTGCAGAAATCTTTTCACACCCCTTTTGAAGAACCCCATGCTGTACTCCATTGGGCGTTGTTGTTGGACGGCGTTAGTTTTTAGGATTCCGTACACAAAGGGTGAAACGGGAGTTAACGGACCCTATTACTAAGACTCCGCTATCCATCATTCTGTCTGTCCGTCTACAGCTCCTACAGTTCAGTGGCCCCAACGGGCAGTCGAATGTGGACCTAACCATGACCAACAGGGCAGCACCAGCGCTGCGGGACTGGACGGTGCACGTGGGCGCGTGCGATAGTGATCACCAGCTCATCACGTACACACTGGACCCCCAGGCATCGCCGCGTCATCAGCAACCAACTGCAGGCAGTGAACCGAGGTGTTTCAGGGATCGGCGAGTGGATTGGGAGCGCTTCTGCTCTGACCTGCAATATAGACTGGGTGGACTGAGGACAGGTCCGCCGGCGGGGGAGCTGTGCCGACGGTATACTGACATACTGACCGACGTAGCGCTAAAGTGTTTAGGGACTAAAGGTAAGAGGAACGAATCAGGTTATGAGTGGTGGACCCCAGAGCTGGATCGGCATCGTCGACTATACAGCAGGGCTCGGCGTAAATGGCAAGCTTGCAGGAAGGAAGGTGGACAGCGTGAGGAGAACCTCCGTGCGGAGTTCCATGTGGTGCGTGCGGGATATAGGAGGGCGATGCAGGAAGCGGAGAGCAGTTATTTTAGGAACATCGCAGATGATGGCAACGTTAATCCGTGGGGCCTTGCTTACAGGGTGGCGAGTGGTCGCCGTCGGCCTCCGTCCAACGTGACGAACGCCACCAAACTGCTGTCGGGCTTCGCGGACGACGTTGACGGGTCTGCGATGGGTCTTCTGCGGGCGCTGTGCCCGGACGACGACCAGTCAACCGACACGGCGTACCACCGGCAGGTTAGGATCGCGGCAGCCTGTGTACCATCGGGCCCGGACGCGCTTCCGGTATCAATGGAGGCGCTGGGAGTCATCGTTCGGGGTATGCCAAATACCGCACCGGGAATAGACGGTATAACCAGCAAGATTGTGAAATATGCATGGAAGGCGGGTGCGGCTGAACTGACGTATGTAATGGGTAAATGTGTGGAAGAGGGGGTATTCCCCAATGTATGGAAGACGGGACGACTGATAGTTCTGCCAAAGGGCAACAACAGGCCGCTCACCGACCCCAAGGCCTACCGGCCCATCACCCTTCTGCCGGTGTTGGGGAAGGTTTTGGAGAGAGTGATGCTCTGGTGCGCCCCTCAGTTGCAGCGCGGCATCTCGGACCGCCAACATGGTTTCTCCAAGGGTCGTTCGACGGTCACTGCGCTTGGCAGTATAGTCGAAGCGGTGCAGGGCTCGGCGGCGCGGTACGTACAGCTGATCTTTCTGGACATCTCCGGGGCCTTTGACAACGCGTGGTGGCCGATGATACTGGTCAAGGCGAAACAGGGGGGTTGTCCGCCCAACATCTACAGGATGCTGGCCGACTACTTCAATGGGCGCCGGGTGGGCCTGTTCATCGGGGATCATGTGGCTTGGAAGAGGTCCACTATGGGGTGTCCGCAGGGATCCGTGTTGGGACCAACGTTGTGGAACGTACTGATGGACGACCTGTTGCGACTGCCACTGCCTGAACATACCTCGCTTACTGCGTATGCGGATGATGTTACGGTTCTGATTGAGTCACAGTCCCGCGCGGGAATCGAACGTGCGGCTGGGGCAATTTTGGCCTCGGTGTCGGAGTGGGGGGTCCGGAATAGACTGGAATTTTCCGCCGCCAAGTCTGAAACTATGACTTGCAAAGGGAAGTTCCAGAGACCGCCTACTCTTAAGATGGATGGTGACTCCATCAGAAGTGTGATGCAAGCGACGGTCCTGGGCGTGGTATTCGACACAAGCCTGTCCTTTGCGGGGCATGCGTCATCGATTGGGGAGAGGGCGGCGAACTGCTTCGGGAAGGTGTCGCGGGTATCTGCTTCCTCATGGGGGATCAGATACCGAGGTTTGCGAGTGTTGTACCGGGGCACGTTCGTCGCAACGGTGACATATGCTGCGGCAGTGTGGTATCGACGTGGATGCTTTCACGTGGTGCGTAGTGCGCTGCTGAGAACCCAGCGGCCGGCGCTTATACTGCTGACGAAGGCTTACCGTTCCACGAGTTCGGCTGCTTTGCCAGTTTTGGCCGGTGAACTACCGGCCGACCTGGAGGTCCGTAGGGCGGGGGAGATCTGCGAGGCGCGTAGGGGCTGCCCCAGCAGGGAGTTCTTGGCCCGTAAGAGAAGCATCACAGCGACTGTGGTTGCCGATTGGCAGGAGCGATGGGAGACTGATGAGAAAGGCAGGGAGTTATACCGTTTCTTCCCGGATGTGAGGTGGCGTCTGGCGGCCACTTGGGTCGAGCCAGACTACGTGACTTCCCAGCTCCTCACGGGACATGGATGTTTTAGAAAGAGACTGTATGATATGGCATTGAGCGATTCGGGCGCTTGTGAATGTGGTATGGCAGATGAGGACCGCGAGCATGTTTTATGGAGCTGTCCCTTGTATGAGAGTGAAAGATGCGAGATGATGGATGGCTTGGAAAGAGTGGAGGCGGGACCGGTCTACTACCATGACCTGGTCCGCACCGAGGGGAACTATGGGAGGCTGAGGCATTTTGCCAAGGAATGGCACAGAAGGCGGAAGGCGGCAGAAGACGAAGGTAGAAGAGCGCAGTATGTGGCAGCATGATACTTTACTGCCCGGCGGCGAAGTTCGTCAATGTGGTGTCGTGTGTGCATTAGCACTAACTGAAGAATAGAAAAGATCCGATTCGCGCACCTCCTTTCGGGGTGTTAGCAGGGGACAAAGTGTGGTAAAAGCCTGCTTGCAGGGGATTCCACACAGTGTAGGGGTAAAGCTTGGCGCAGTACGCGCGCCTTGCGATCCTCACGATTCGGCTTGTATGACCGCAAGGTTGGTCAGGCCATGGGAAGGCAGGTGGGATTATTGTCCGTCTACAGCTGTAGGCATTGGGTAGATACGTGGATTCGTATTGGGAAGTGAGCGCGCATGACAGCTCCGGTACCATTCATGGAGAAATGGAAGTCAGCTTCTCTGGCGTCCCCAGCGGGGATTGAATCCGCAAGCACCCTAGGGTGTGTTTGTGCTAGTGCTTGCGCTTGCGTAAGTACTGGCACAGACGCAGCTAGTGGGGTGCGCGTGGTGAGCGACTTTTAACAGCTCCGGTACCATTCTGGACAAATGGTAGTGAGCAATCACGGTGCGAATCACATTTTCTCAAGAGTACCAGGGGCGAGTACTCTGGCGGCGTGACCTACCGCAGAGGGTCTCTGACGCCTCGTAAGGGGTTGCCAGGAATAGTGTGCCGTCTTTTATACCTAACGGTGGGCAAGGTGGCCACTATAGAAAATCTCAGTAGATTGATAAGGGTTTGTCCGTCTACAGGTCCCTATCTACAGGTACCCGGGTAGATGGGGCTCGCAGCTGGAACTACGGGTCCGGCTGTTTGGATCAGGGTACGCGGGGTCAGGTAGGCCACCGCCTTTATTAAGGCGGTACCTGACGTTGGTGTTGGTCTCGCGGTGGTCTATGTGGTTAGTTGCAGAGGGTGGCATGTTGTCTGTTCGGTATGTGTGACCGAGCGTCATTCCTCGCGCGCAACGAGTGTTTGTATTACTCAGACGCGTGGTTCGTGAGTAATCCTTAAGCAGGTGAGCTCCTGTGAGTGAACTGCATCTCCGGCACTTTCCTGGATAGAAAGTAGAGGGCTACCCGTTGGATTAGTTTTCCGGCAACCCAGCTGTAGGCATTGGGTAGATACGTGGATTCGTATTGGGCAGTGAGCGCGCATGACAGCTCCGGTACCATTCATGGAGAAATGGAAGTCAGCTTCTCTGGCGTCCCCAGCGGGGATTGAATCCGCAAGCACCCTAGGGTGTGTTTGTGCTAGTGCTTGCGCTTGCGTAAGTACTGGCACAGACGCAGCTAGTGGGGTGCGCGTGGTGAGCGACTTTTAACAGCTCCGGTACCATTCTGGACAAATGGTAGTGAGCAATCACGGTGCGACTCACATTTTCTCACGAGTACCAGGGGCGAGTACGCTGGCGGCGTGACCTACCGCAGAGGGTCTCTGACGCTTCGTAAGGGGTTGCCAGGACTAGTGTGCCGTCTTTTATGACCTAGCGGTTGGTGAAGGTGGCCACTATAGAAAATCTCAGTAGATTAATGGGGGGTTTGTCCGTCTACAGGTACCCGGGTAGATGGGGCTCGCAGCTGGAACTACGGGTCCGGCTGTTTGGATCAGGGTACGCGGGGTCAGGTAGGCCACCGCCTTTATTAAGGCGGTACCTGACGTTGGTGTTGGTCTCGCGGTGGTCTATGTGGTTAGTTGCAGAGGGTGGCATGTTGTCTGTTCGGTATGTGTGACCGAGCGTCATTCCTCGCGCGCAACGAGTGTTTGTATTACTCAGACGCGGGGTTCGTGAGTAATCCTTAAGCAGGTGAGCTCCTGTGAGTGAACTGCATCTCCGGCACTTTCCTGGATCGAAAGTAGAGGGCTACCCGTTGGATTAGTTTTCCGGCAACCCAGCTGTAGGCATTGGGTAGATACGTGGATTCGTATTGGGCAGTGAGCGCGCATGACAGCTCCGGTACCATTCATGGAGAAATGGAAGTCAGCTTCTCTGGCGTCCCCAGCGGGGATTGAATCCGCAAGCACCCTACGGTGTGTTTGTGCTAGTGCTTGCGCTTGCGTAAGTACTGGCACAGACGCAGCTAGTAGGGTGCGCGTGGTGAGCGACTTTTAACAGCTCCGGTACCATTCTGGACAAATAGTAGTGAGCAATCACGGTGCGACTCACATTTTCTCACGAGTACCAGGGGCGAGTACTCTGGCGGCGTGACCTACCGCAGAGGGTCTCTGACGCTTCGTAAGGGGTTGCCAGGACTAGTGTGCCGTCTTTTATGACCTAGCGGTTGGTGAAGGTGGCCAGTATAGAAAATCTCAGTAGATTAATGGGGGTTTGTCCGTCTGTCACCAGGCTGTATCTCATGAACGGTAATAGGTAGACAGCTGACATTTTCAGAGAATATTCATTCTATTGCCGCTTTAACAACAAATAATAAAATTGAAATAATATTAAAAATTAAAGGCGCCCATACAATAAACGTCTTTTTTGGTATTTTGTTTTCATAACACAATAAGTTAGTTAACGGTTAGTACAGAACCCTGCGTTTGCGAGTCTGACTCGCACTTGGCCGGTTTTGTTAGTCGTCAAAGTTGTGTTCAAGACGATGTTACAAAACTTCAAAATTGCTAATATTGTCAAAGTTGTTAGTGTACTTGGCCAGAGCCACACGAGACTATGTGTAATGTTGCCTAACAACTTTGCGATCTTTTGACCTTTACAATTGTGAAACTTTTAATGTATTTAGGTGCCTTCAGCTAGGTACTTAGCTACATTTTGACTAAAAATCTTCGAAGTAAACGTTGTATTATAAATGTACCCTTGAGACCTGTTAATATTTTATTTCACTTTAAAACCTGAAGAAGAAATCAATTGTTATTTTTTAACCGCAAGTCAAGGGATTAAGATAAAAATAAATTGTTTTCTTTAATAAGAGCTTATTGTATTTTATTTAATGTCACATCGACCTTCAATACCTGCAAAATCTTGATTAAATTTATTAACATTTTACCTATTTATAAGTAGGATCTCTTGATAGCATTTGATGCATTACATACATGTGACACGAAACAAAAATGTTAATTCGGATTCAAGTCAATAAAAGTAATTTTACACTGTATAATTTACGATTGATAATTCGGAAACCGTAATGCGTGGAAACAACAAACCTCTAATAATAGCCTAGTGAAACATCTCACTGAAATTACAATAAATGTATTATTCATGAAATTTTCTTCCTCCGTACAGTCGCGGAATTCCACCGTGCGTAACACAGAATCCTCATTTAACTAAATTACACGATAATTGCAAATACTATAATTAACCACCTTGCTTACCAATTATGCACTTGATATTACCAATTTTCATTATTATAAATGGACAATGTCTATTCTGAAAACCTGAGTTTAACGACTATTGATAGGGACCACGGCTTTACGTGCCTTCCGAAGCACGGAAAACGGGGTCACCCTTCATTCACGTACCAGCCTTACCGGTGGTAGCCTAACTTTTCCGTTCGAGCACTTCTCAATTGTGCACCAAAAAAATATTTATTGTTATGGCTATGGGTTTGGACTTTGGAAATGTCCCAAATAAAAAAATAAAAAACCATAAAGTTTGTCAGGGAAATGAATGTGAAATGTTTTTTTTATGTATGTAAATGCCAATAATTAAAAACCCGGCCAAGTGCGAGTCGGATTCGCACACGGAGGGTTCCGTACTAATTAAACTTAGCAATGAAAAAAGATGTTTCTTGTATTTTAATTTTATTTAATTTAATTATTTTTTGTTATAGCGGCAATAGAAATACATATTCTCTGAAAATGTCAGCTGTCTACCTATTACCGTTCATGAGATACATCCCACTGACAGACGAATGGATAGCGGAGTCTTAGTAATAGCTGAGGTAATAGGGTCCCGTTTGGCACCCTGAAATAAGTGGGGTTCTTCAAAAAGGGCGTGAAGAGATTACTTCAGCGTCGACAACGCGCGATTGATACCCTGGTGTTGCAAGCGTCCATAGGCTACGGTAACTGCTTACCATCATTCGGGCCGTATGCTTGTTTGCCACCTTAGTGATATAAAAAAAAGAAAGAAAAAGAAGAAGCGTACTTATTACGGCAACCCCGTATAATTGGAAACAGGACAGGTAGATGATGCAGTCACTAGATACGATTATTCGTATTTACTGACTTCATCAATGCAGTATCTCCCATTATGAGGTTATTAATTCAACCTAGACATAAAAAAACTTAGTATAAATTTATAACTTCATAAGACCTTGCTGTCCTTCTAAAACTAAGCATGACCTTTGCTAAATAGATTGCAACTTCAAAACAATCTTTCAACTTTATTTACTTTCAAAGATAGTCAGTGTACCAAAACACAAAGTAAAAACACTAAGACCTACCGTAAGAACACTCACAGAAAACACTACACTGCACAATCTCTCCGTACGCGGACGGCAACACAACTAACCTTACCACTTGTAAGTTACCACCACCAAATCACTTGGTTGCACCATTCACAAATTGACTGATGAGGGGCTTGAGGTATCTTAATGATTTAGTAATGTTTTTATATTCAAATGTTGGCTCTATCTTGGATTAGGTGAAATAAGGAGTTAGGTTGTCTTTTTTAATGGATCAAGTATACAGGATGTTTGGCGCATGGACAGACCATTTTTGAGGGGTTGGGGGGTTCTTTTGCTATATTCCCCCGCAAACCCTATGTCCCTATTTAGAAGTTGCTATTTTTTATAAACTGTATTCAGTTTTAACACTTTGGAAGCGTATAAGTAATTTTCTACTAATTATAATTTATTTAGAATGAGAATACATTGCAGACTACAATACAAGTTATTTCGGGCTATAAGAACCATAAAAAAAATATGAAGATGTAAAGGCGAGATTTCGAGTAATTTAAAGTAAAAACTTGAAAATAATCATATCTCAACTACCGTGACAATAAGCCTGTGAAATTGTGTCGTTCCATGCACCAAATATGCTGCACCTTTGTTAGCCGGAATCTTGTAGAGTTCGCTTTAAAAGTTCTTTGATACCAGCAGATACTAACGTGCTGCTACTGGCATATAAGAATCCTACAAATATTATAAATTGAATGTTTGTAGATACCTTAACACGTCTTTTGAATGGAAACTTTGCATATCTAATAAAATAATAGGTACATTTTAATATAATAAAGCTAAAGAGATTTTTGTTTGATTGTTTTTTTGTCTTTAGTTTAATCGCGCAAATCTTTGGAACTACCAATATTTCGTAAAATTCTTTCACTAATAGGAAGCTTCATCTCCGAGTGTTACAGGCTAATTTTATCCTTGTAACACTGGTGAAACCGCAGAGACAGTGTTACATAGATAAATAATAAAGAAATATCCTGGGACATTCCTCACACACGGTCATCTGATCCCAAACTAAGCAGAGCTTGTAATGGAAACCAGATAACTGCTATTGCTATAATACATATACTACTTTTTTGTTTGTAAATACATACTTAATATACATAATTACACCCAGATTCAGGACACAATGACATGTTCATGCAAACAAATGCATGTCCTGTGTGGGAATAGAACCCACGACCTGCGGCGCGATAGCCGGAATCTTAACCAGAGTCTTAACCAACTGCGCCAGCTGGCCCGTTAAACTCATAAAAAAAATGTTACAGGACAAACTAGAGGGCTTGATCAAAAATGTATAGAACTCACGTCTTCGGGGTATCACGTAGTCAAAGCATGAATCCTCAACTCTAAGCAAGAAAATCTAAGTTCATAGTTTGTGAGACGTAACTCCAAGGTTCAACATTAAGTAATGGCCGTGAAACTTAAAATTACTTAGAATAATGTGGTATGTATGACGTATACATAATTACGATAATAGGCATTCTTTTGTGATGTACAATGGTCAAGTGCATGTCCGACACGCATAAACGTTTCGGTTCCGTATTCTGTTTTAAATTTTTGTTTTTGTATTGTTACATTTTGTTTAGGTCGTACGATTTGTTTTTAGATTTGCTGGAATAGCTTCTATTTGAATATTTTAAATGTTTTGTATTGTTACATTTTTTATTTATTTATTTAAAACTAACAGCTTTATTAAATATAGTTATTCTTTTATGAAATTAAAAATATGTTTAAAGCTACTAATAAGTTTCCGCAAATGGAAATTTTGTTTAGGTCGTACGATTTGTTTTTAGATTTGCTGGAATAGCTTCTATTTGAATATTTTAGTGTTTTGGGTATCCAGATGTGGCGACGAGTATAATGTAATACAAGAAGGTTTTATAAAAGATTTAGGAGATATATTCGTGGTTTTTTAGGGTTCCATAGCCAAATGGCAGAAAACGGAACCCTTATAGATTCGTCATGTCTGTCTGTCTGTCCGTCCGTATGTCACAGCCACTTTTTTCCGAAACTATAATGTTGAAACTTGGTATTCGATGTATTCTGTGAACCGCATTAAGATTTTCACACAAACATAGAAAAAAAACAATAAATTTTGGGGGTTCCCCATACTTAGAAATGAAACTCAAAAATTGTTTGTTTAATAAAACCCAATAAGTGTGGGGTGTTTATGGATAGGTCTTCAAAAATGATATTGAGGTTTCTAATATCATTTTTTTCTAAACTGTTGTGTGTTTTTATTTTTATGCCTGCTAGATTTTCTCTAGAATGTATACCTATAACTATGGTAAATAGTAGTATGGTTAATAATATTCATAAGGATATCCTACAAAAATTATTTCAAGAGCCCTAAATTCATTTAAATTAACGTAGTACCCAGTGGTGAAGATCCGGTGTATTCAGGTATATGCACTTTCCGGCCCATTCGAGGTTTTGTGAGCATAATATGATCTCGGCCTCACAAGGTGAGATTTTGGCATTCTTATCTAAAATTTAAGTAGGTATCTACAGTTCAATAAATATGCATACCTAAGGATAACGAATTGACGTTTGAATGCCTTCGTTAGTGAACGCATATAAGGGTCACTGCTCACTATAGCAGCACGGCTACGCCTCGGCATTTATGCGTTAAAGTAAATTTTACAATGACTAGATAAAATAGTTGATGCCTCGCGGTAAGCGCGCATGCCGCTAGAAGCAATGGATCGCTCGCTGGAAGCGTGTGGTTAGCAGGACTAGTGATTAGATTATAAAAAAATTAAAAGGTGATATATTGCACACGCTAAAGCGTGTCATCATCATCATCGTCACCAGCCTATAATGTCCCACTACTGAGCATAAACCTCCTTTCATAAATCAGGGTGAAAGGGAATTTCATCCACGCGTGCCCACTACGGATCGGTGGACGGTACGGTACGGTAGACTAGTGGTCAAACTACTGTTGGAGTTTTCCAGCCGCCTAGAAGGCCTCCAACTAGCTTAACGAATATAACCGGGTTCATGTATAAAACTCCTACCTCTTACCTTACCTTGTCAATCTTAGGTTTAAACCAGCGAGTGCAGAAGCGAACTGAACGGCTGGCACTGGAGAAAGTTGCAGGTACCGCGGGCCAATGTCAATAGCGACGGCATGGCCGCGCCGCGGCATCAGACGGAAGCGATCGCGTAATATGTTACGAAAGAGCTCACGTTTATTATTACAATTTAAATAATTATTGGGGTGACTGCTATAGTTATTGGCCACTTAAGCTGAAATTTATCTTATAACCCCTATAAAAAATAAAGTAATAAAGATACATAACACTTGTGATTTTAACCGACTTCAAAAAAGGAGGAGGTTCTCAATTCGTTTTTTTTTTTTTTTATGTTTGTTACCTCCGTCATTTATTAACCGATTTGGAAAATTATTTTTTTGTCTGGAAGGTTACACTTCTCGTTTGGTCCCATTGTCATCAGATCAGGATTTGATTACTTCTTAGTGTACTTTGAAGTCGGTTTAAGTTTTTTGTAAAACAGTCCAATTATTAGTTTTAGGGGTCTGTTGGTTTGGTTCTGTTGAGATCAGACCATTTCTTATCGTGTCAATTATTGGATGTGAAATGAGTTGATTTTATAACAATTTTCAAGGTTACAATTAAAGGGCATAAGAAACTCTCCAAGGTAGGCAGATGTTAGTCATGACTAACCATGAGTAGAATGGACTGCTTGTCAACCAGCTGGCATAAAAAACATTGATATGCGACTATTTTTCTCTACGTGGATTCATTTGTAAACCACATTCTAAACAATTTTTCCATTTTCTGAGCAATTACTCTGTTAATTGTTGCTCAGATGAACCAGATGAAATTGCAAATAGGTCAACTGTTATAGGGTGTTATACAAAAATAAAGAAACATGCAAAGAAAGTAGAGAAAAATAACAAAACCAGGTCATTGAGATATTAAGAAATTATAACGTTACCATTTATATTTTGTCATTAGTTATTATTAGGTAATCATTTATTCGTTTTAATATGTGAGCATTGAATTTGATTGGCGTGGATAACTATCGCTTTGGGCTAAACGAAATCGCCCACTCTTCTTTTTAAACAAAATATTACACCTACATTTTTGTTAAGACTAGTGTCTACAAGTTCATCGAGTGAATCTTATAGATATGTTCAATTTACAAGCTAAAGTTCATCTAAATCTTTACAGGCATTGTGATTGAGCCACACAATCACTGTAATGAGCTGCAATGTACTGTCACGCCTATACATTGCAGGCGACGCAGCGACAACAGTAGGCGGCGATAAATTCGCGGGTTGAGTGAGTGTCCCAAGTACAATTATTGGTCTAAAACAATATTAGGTGCACTTTTTATATGAAAAAAGTAATTTGCGTATGTTGCTTCAAAGAGTATTTAATAAGAAAGTCATTATGTATCCCTAATTTATCAGTTGTTTTAGGCTAGCTTTTGACTTCTGATTTCTCATTTTAGCCCACCCACCTCAGATTACAGAACAAAAGGCAGATGGAGCGCGCGGAACATTCGCACACAATCGGGTTTGTTTAAAAAACTTTTTCAAATATACAAATGCGTATACCATATATCTAATTTTGAGTTTGTATTTGCTTTTTTGGCTTCACTTTCGTGTTCCGCGCGCTCCATCTGCCTTTTATACTGTTATCCCAGCTATCCACTTATAAGAACTAAAAATATTATGTATTACTTAACTTATTTAAAATACCTATCATGTTGAATTCATTTGTATTCATCTTACGTATAAATAAGCGTTGGATTTTTATTGTTATGGGCAAAGACTAAAGTTCAATAAATAAATATTAACACATAATAACACAAAATATTATATTAGGAATTAGAATCCGTTCGATGAATTAATCATCGTCTAATTATATAAATTCATAGCAAATTCAAGCTCCATTTGATGGTTCTAACCAAACAAACAATGTATTAAAATGTACTATTAAATGTAATATTAAAGTTGAGTATCAAATTAATGATAAATTATTTAATCGCAATAGCATTTCCTCGAATTATTATATTGTCATATGTAGTTATAGAACGTTTTATCCAGCGGTGAAGAATAGGTGAAATAGTCAATAGTCTAGACTCTATTCTATGGATAACTTCAAATCAACGGACCGCAACCGCCCCCGTTCCCCTACCGCCTTTGTTCGCTTGAGTATTAATTGCAACGCCTATTTTTTCTGACAGAAACCTTCCCTTAAATAAGTTAACTCAAAAATACCATACCAAATTACCCTCCTCCATTAAAGCTATTACAATGACCTCAAGTATGCCCATAGGTCGCTACAAATGTCAGAGCCGGCCACACGCTATTATCTATTCTATCCATGAGCATGTTACGGAGTTAATACCTTCAGCCGGTCCCCTCTCGGAGGACTTGAGACGTGGCCGATTATCCTAATCGGTTCGCATGACGTTAGTGCCTGTACTAATAACGAGGCATATATGTTTGTTAGTTTAAGCTGGGTCGAGAATATTATATTTTTTATTATATCAACGAAAGGTAGAATAATTATTATTTCAGAGGAATATGAGGAATAGGAACTGGATATCCAGCAGTTCAGGATAATAAAACCTTTTTTTTATCGTGTCCTCCGCGGAGGGAGTGGCCAAGTAAAACTCCGCGGTGGTTGCCGTCTGCGCTGAGGGGGTCGGGCTCTCCTAGAGAATTCATTCTCGAGCCTATGCCATACTCCACGCGCGACGTGGACATAGCCCATCTCAAGGGAAGTGCTCTCACAATGCTATCGCACGATGAGTCGTGTCTACAATGACCCATAGCCCTCCTTGGAGCCGCTGGTCTTTCAGGGCCCCCGCCCCGATTACCCAAGACCCTGAAGAACCCCGTTTAGTCACCTAACGCATCGATCTAACCGACTGGATGGATAAGTTTTCATAGTATATGTGCGTTTAATAACGTCCCTATAGAACGCAATGACGTCATTACGACCAGCTCAAAACAGCATCTACTTTTCTCTATCCTTATACAAGATATCATGGTTTATACCAAACTCTCTTATCCTCATTTACACAGTGATACCATGACTTTTTTCTTTGGCCTTCCGTTTTTCGTATACTTCTTTTTCTATAATGGGACCACTTCCTCTGATAAACTCTTTTTCGTCTCATCATTCATCCATCTCTACTCAGGAAAATATTATGTCTTATTACTGTCATGTAGGGGCTGGTGCGTCTTACTTATTGTACACGGTTTTCATTTCAAAAGCAACGAAATTATTAGATACTCAGTTTAGTACGGGAAATAGCACGGGTGAATATTATTGCTATTAAAATTATACTAGGCGTCGCCAAAGCAAACCCGCAGCTATCAACTAGTTAGTTAACGTAGCTATTTCCCTCTGCCAAAATTTTCCACGATTTGACACTGAGATATTAATTAGTCAGCTTTGTTAACTTCCAGCAAACTGGCTCTATGACAATGGTTGTTGCTTTTCGTTAATTAAGTGGGTTTAATAAATTTTTGACGGAGTATTTTGTTAAAAAGTTTATTCATTTATTAATGTCTCAGTTCTGATGTTGGTTAGTAAGTAGGGTCATTAATTAGCAATTTTTTTTTAATACCTAGATGTGAGTGAAAAAAAGATTAGAAAATTGTTGGACGCAAAGGAATCTCTTGATGTACCTAAGATCTATTTAATTTTGTCAACAAGTAATTTGTCTCAAAATATTTATTTCTACTAAAGTTACTGGCTTTTCTATCTTCAGGAAACTCTGTAATAAAGGCTGTGAATAGACTTGCGGCCAGTATTTCAACATTTCCACACATTCCGATCGCGATGTAAGCGATTTCGTGACAATTCCATTAAACTCACACTCTATTTGGTAGGCCGACAATTAGAAAGTGTAATGAGGAGGAACAAAAGAGGTAAGTCAGCTTCGAAAGTATAGCTGAGCACTTTAGTACCGTGTCACATTACTCAATTAACAGTTTTCATACAAACTGTCGAGACAATGTCAGTAGATTGTAACATGAAAGGGTACTAAAGTAAATCTACTTTTGAGGCTTCTGTGAATGTTTTGAATAAGTGCAGTGGGAGACAAAATATTAGGGAAAACTACAGGTATAACTTCGTATAACTGAGTAGTAGGTTCTTGCGTAGTGGAGCGGTGCGGGAGGGGGTGATATGTAACGTATCAGAACAGAACTGTCCCACTAACACATTATACATTTTTAGTCCTCATTTGTAGTGTAGTTGCGCCTGTGGTGAGGTTTGTGTACCCAACAGAAGCGTAGCGTAGAGTTAATAATAGCGATTCAAGTTCATTGGCTTGCGTTGCATCGGCAACATTTTTTTTTGTTTTTTTATATAAACTAAGCAGAGCTATGGAAACCAGATAACTGATATGATACATATACTTCTTTTTGTTTGTACATACATAATTAATATACATAATTACACCCAGACACAGGACATACAGACATGTTCATGCACACAAATGCATGTCCTGTGTGGGAATCGAACCCACGACCTGCACATAGGTGGAATCGGCGGTCGAAATTACACTGTCACGTTTCTTAAACTTTTTTCTAAATAAATGAGCTTGAGTTTGGCCAGTGATCCGCATAATGGATGATGACGAAGCCAAAGATGGAGCACACTTACCCAGAAGAAACATTTAATCTTACCTCGAAAGTCCTTAGATTGTAAGAGTCAGGAAACAGACTTACCAACTTTGTAGCAACTTTGGTCCTCACCTTGAAAGTCATATGCAATAAAGGTAGAACCGCAAAAGTAAGTATTAGGCAACTCATACGTAGATTGAACTAGATACAACTCAATAAACCTGTAATCATGCTGGCTAAGGTTGAAGTTCCGACCTTTTGCGAACTCTAATCATTAGTTAGGCCTTACTGAGTACATTACTTCCCAAAACGTAATGTTGGTTTTAGGGATGTCAATTTATATTTTGTAACGGGACGTGTGGGTTCAAAAGTACAACTTAGAATCAGTCCAAATACATTAGATTTACTGTAGTGTATTATTTACCAGCTTTTGTCGCAGTTTTTTGTTTTTTTGGATACTTCTAGAATAAGCCTGGGCATTTAAATAAAGGAAAGTATAGGATGATGGGAATTGGTGGGGCTTTTATCTCACGTCTAACTAGTTACCATTTTAAATTAATTTTAATAATTAGTAGCTTATTCATTAATCTTAAATTAATGTTGACAACAAATTTACATCATTGTATGCAGTCAAGTTCATTCTGGCAGCAACTTATGATTTAGAAAATTTTGTGGGATGACTTGATAGAATTTTGTGTGCAAAAATCGTGACACCCCGGTTTTTACCGGGGTGTCACGGTGCGTCAGTTTGGCAACCCTAAGGTTAAGAAGGGGCGAAGAGGTAAAGTTATATTTCGTATGGTATCAATACCTAACTCGGTAGGAGTTGGTAACTCAATATTCGGTTAACGGTTAACATCAATCAACTACGACATCGATGCGGCTGTTAATTAAAAACTTCCGATATTCCCGGTAATGCCTACGTTATTTGAAACTTATTCCCATATAAGTATGACATGATATTATACGTACGTTTTAAATTTTAATATAACCGTCTCGTTCTAACGTCATATAATAAAAAGAGCCGGGACTATCTTAAAGCCTGGGTCTTACTGGACTAGGTGTCAAGGTCAATCATCTAATGTATTGAGGGCGGTCCTGTGTTTTTTGTTATCCTATTATTTTGACTATAATCAGTTTGATTAAATAAAGATAAAATAAATATACTTCATTAATTTTTTAAAGCAAGACTAAGGAACAGCAATTATTTTTTATGTAAACAAATTTCAAACAACAAGTTCAAATTTCTGATGGGAATAGCTGATTCACCCATCTGCTCGGAGTGTAATATTTTAGAAGACATTTATAATGTGTTGATGGAGTGTGTCCGTAACGAAGCCCAGCGACAGGAGATGGACTTTCTATGCAACCATAATGTAGGAATTTGAAGTGGTATATTGGCTTCCCCGTTGTATGAGAGTACATTCACGAGTTGTGAGTTTTTGGTACCTACATTTTATGTTCCTACTACCAACTACATAATTATGTTGATTACTGTTTTGTTTATAATATTTTTTATATTTGGGTGTTAAGACTTACGGGGGTGACATAGTGACAAATAAGATTATTTGCTCTCTACTACCTAAGAAACATTTTTTTTTTATCTTTTTTATCTTATCTTTTGTTTAAAAAGCAAAATATTATCCCATTTTAGTACTCCTAAAAATCCTAGTAATTCCACAAAAATACTGCACCCTGCACCACATTTAACCGCAACAGAGCTCACACTGGCCTATTAAGTATATCTGTACACTAGTCATCGATACGGTATACGTTGGAAGCGTTAAGTGAAATTTCCATATCAAATTACTGATCCGATTCGAAAGCAAAACGAAGAGTATTAAATAAGGGTGTATTTAGTACTTGATAGGGTTTACAATAGTGTTGTTTGTTTGTTTGTTTGGGTCGCTAACACGAAATAATGGCTACAATGTCTACACAAAATTAATCAGTGTTGAGGCTATTCGAAGAAAAAGCCTTGTTGTCAGCGTGTGATAGAAGCAGCTATAGAAGTGTTAGTTTTCATGACAATGGCGGCTAAGGATGACTTATGCCATAGAGGTAAAATATTAATAGACTGAATTTATTAAAATATCTGCAATTTTCCTTGAAACGAACTACCCGTTCATAGTTTGAACTTCTATTTATTATCCATACTTTCATCAAATTACAAGGATCTCGAATTTTTTTTCAGACAGTGTATCACTATGATATTATCTATTAATGCATCTACATGGAAACTGGTCACGCTGCGCAAATGGTAACGTTCATAACGCTATTACTTTTTTTATATTCTTACCCTCTTATTCATAATCGCTTTTTAACTAAATCAGTGTAATAGTTTGCCCCGTACGTCTCACTCTTTCGGTCACCAAATGTCACGTGTCAGACTTCGGAATTTTAGCTAATCAACGTTTGATAACTTTATTATCAATAAGGGGGTTACTCTATGACTTATACATAACCGCATCGATATTCGATATATTATCTTTGTCCATCCACCCACCAGGTGGACCGATGACTTGGTCAGAGTCGCTGGGCACCGTTGGATGCAAGCGGCCCAAAACCGTTCCAAGTGGAAGTTAATGGGAGAGGCCTATGTTCAGCAGTGGACATCCTTAGGCTGATATGATGATGATCTTTGTCCATAACAGAGATAAATGAATTTTATTTCATTAGTATTTCTCTTTGATATGTGTTTAATGGTTCTCTGCAGTTTGTTCAACTAACATACCTATCAAAAATAATGATACGTAAACAGATACAGATATTACACAAATTATTCATATATTTGAATACTGGTTTTCACTCCGCTGTTTCACCCGCTTTCCCAAGGGTTCTAATATTTTCCAGGGATAAAATTATCGTTTATGTTATTCCCGTTTATGATCTACCCATGTGCTAAATTTCATCACGATCGGCTGTGCCGTTGACGCATAAAGAGTAACAAACAAACTCACTTACGTATTAGATTCCATTTCTGAAAAATACATTTGTTCTGAGGGTATCGAACCCACGACCTGCAACGTCAGTATATCTAACCAACCAGATTTATATGCAACAAAATTAGCATTTCACTTATCCAATTTCAAAAATAAAATAACGAGGAAACTATCCACTAAGCAATTACACTAACTTATGAAAGCAAGCAAGTTGAAAGCAAGTTAAAAATTCATAGCTCGAAGCACGGTTTGTTGAACAATATAACTTGAGTTACGACATTACAGTTTAAATTGATAGAATTTTTAAACTTTAACCTGGGATCGTAGTGGAACTCTATCAGGGGTCTTTAGCAAGTTTGTAATTTTCCGACGGTTCGTAAACCCTCATTTATATCGGCTCTATGTATTCAATAAAGTACAAAGAAGTGAAGTGAGTGAAGTGAAATGAAAAAGTGATTATACCTAATATGAAGAATTTAATGAAATTCCTGGTGTAAAATGCCAGTTGCCGCGTGGTGATAGAGTTTAATTTACCCTACCACAAAGCAAATTTTTCCTTACGCCAAATCTCATTGCAGGCTTCGAACCCACGTCTTGCGTTGCGGTATACGATATACGTCACTACCACTCCCGCCTGATGGTAAGCGGTTTCCGTAATCATGTGGACGCTTGTGGCAACCATCGTCTGGCAACCTCCGTTATTGTTTTTACATGAGTGTGTTTCGCTTTGATATTTCACTATTAACCAATTTGGTTACTCTTTATGTTCTACATCTATAAATGTACTTCAAAGTAACTCCCTTTTAATCAGAAATTGGTAATCTTCTAGGTGTTTTAATCGTTTTACGAATCGTAAGTAAATTGCCTGAACTTTCCATAAGAAAATAAATTGAATCTAAATCAGCTTAAAAATTATTTAAGTTTAATGTAAAAAGTTTGCTTAATTTTAACCAATTTAATTCTTCTAACCTCCTCGTTTATAGTTGACGTAGAGTAATGATGAACTAGACCCCAATCCGAATGAATACCTAGCTTAAGTAATTAATTAGACCATAAATCCACCAGGTTTTCATCATTCCGTTGCCAAAACAGGTTAAAAAGCCCTGGAAGTTAGTGAACAAGGTCAATAAAGGTAAAACTTTTTTGATGAGCATCATGCGCTATGATTAAAATAAAAAGAAGATACGTTACCCAGTTTTCTTCACGCAAAAGGCCCACTCAAGCGGCCTATTTGCGTAAAAGAAGAGCCCGCAAGTAACAAGTAAGGTTACCCACTCTATTAGTTTTATAAGCAGAGCTGTCGTCGCGTGGACACAAGCGATCTTATTATTTAACTGCATTTTTTAAATCCAAATCCTCCTTCTTCCAACTTAGCAGTAGAGTTTGGGCCAGGCGTATTAGGGTTCGTATTTGCCCCTTTTTTGTTTAATCTAAGATCATGAGCTCGTAAAACAACGTCGAACCAATTCACAATTTATTCATCTTTTAGATGTATGCGTAGAACTTGGGCCTCCCCATAGATTTCCATAACGAGCTGCCATGAGCCGCTTACATCTAGCGACTCCTAGGGTGTTGTGTGTGTTGGCGTTGTGTGGTCACACCAGAGTCTTTCTTTCCTATGTAGGCTTTGATCAATGTGGCCTGCTCATTGCCACTTCAACTCATGGCCACTTCAGCTTTGCAAATACAAAACTAAAATTATTGTAGACATTTGGTTAATTCCGGGAGCTTTATTTCAGGCACAAATGGATAAGTTTACATAATGTTCCTCTTATTTCGTATACAGTGGGCCGCCGCGCACAGAGAATGCGTTTCAGAAACCTGTTAATATTGACCAAATCACGGAAACGGCTAATCTGCTTATGATTGGACTTTGAAGCTATGCCTAAGAAAATACTGAACTTTACTGTGAAAGTCCCACATTGCTGTCCCATAGCAATAGGATTAGCCATCCTTATCCTTATCCTTACCTTAATATTATAAATGCGAAAGTGAGTTTGTTTGTTTATTTGTTTGTTTGTTTGTTACGCCATCACGCCATTCAACGGATCAACATAAAATTTGGCATGCAGATAGCCTATGGTATGGAAAAGGACATAGGGTAATTTTTATCCCGGGAACGCGGGTGAAACCGCGGGGGACAGCTAGTGATATATAAAGGCATTATAAAAATTTTTGAAGATGATTGTTCGGAGCCTGGCATACTCATTAGGCTCAATTTTGTTTTTAGGGTTCCGTAGCCAAATGGCAAAAAACGGAACCCTTATAGATTCGTCATGTCTGTCTGTCTGTCTGTCTGTCTGTCCGTCCGTATGTCACAGCCATTTATTTCCGAAACTATAAGAACTATAATGTTGAAACTTGGTAAGTAGATGTATTCTGTGAACCGCATTAAAATTTTCACCCAAAAATAGAAAAAAAACAATAAATTTTGGGGGTTCCCCATACTTAGAACTGAAACTCATTCTTTTTTTTTCATCAAACAAAATTAGTGTGGGTTGTCTATGGATAGGTCTTCAAAAATGATATTGAGGTTTCTAATATCATTTTTTTCTAAACTGAATAGTTTGCGCGAGAGACACTTCCAAAGTGGTAAAATGTGTGTCCCCCCCCCTGTAACTTCTAAAATAAGAGAATGATAAATCTATAAAAAATATATGATGTACATTACGGTGGAAACTTCCACCGAAAATTGGTTTGAACGAGATCTAGTAAGTAGTTTTTTTTAAATACGTCATAAATTGAAATTAATATCAAATACGCAGGTCTATACTACCATTTACTTATATACCTACAGGTTTGTACGGAACCCTCGGTGCGCGAGTCTGACTCGCACTTGGCCGGTTTTTTTTTTATGGCAGCGCACGATGATTCCTATATAAATCGATTGGGGACACTCATACGAACAAAAAAATACGAGGGTGTTTATGTAAATTTTTGCAAATAACTCGTCGACGTTTTAGGACACCCGTGTTTTTGTTCGTATGAGTGTCTCTAATCGGTGTATGAAGGTTAAAACACCATTTAAAAAAAATGGCGCCGAAAAGTATGCCAAAATCTTTTCAATTCAATTCAATTCAATTTATTTCTTGTAAACATAGGTACAATACAATGATGTTAAATAAAAATATTATGTTCTGCTATGTTTTGCCTTGCAAGGCGTACAAGTGATTTTTAAAGGTAAACTTATAACAATTAATTAATAAATTCATTACTACAATTAAATTAACACAGATTCACAAAAATATTCAGATACAATGTCAAACATATAAAAGATATCTAATAAATAACCAAACAGACTAAGCAACACACACAAACAACAAATAAATCAGGAATGTCTTTCATTTAGGTACTCATTAATGGTATAATATGCATTGTGATTAAGGAAGTCATACAATTTCTTTTTAAAAATACTTATAATATTTATGTCTTTTATTTCATTCGGCAATTTATTGAAAACTTTAGGAGCCATTCCCAGGACACTCTTACTGTAGAGTGCTGTTTTATGCGGATTTACTCGTATAACATTATGCAGTCTTTTACTGTTCATCACATTGAACAGATTGCAATTAGTTTTAACAAATATTGCTACCTCATATATGTACAGAGATGGAAATGTAAGGAGTTTGAGGTCTTTAAAATATTGTTTACAGCTATCTGTAGATTTTAAATTACAAATTGACCTTAGACACTTTTTCTGGGCCTTAAAAACAAGTTCTCTATCAGTAGAGTTACCCCAATGTATGATCCCATAACGTAAGGTTGACATAACAAAGGAATGATAGGCAGTCAAAACAACATACTGGTCCACAACTTTAGCTAATTTGTATAATGCAAAGGAATACTGATGAAGCTTTTTACACATTGAGTCTATATGTTTCTTCCATGTCAAGGTATTATCCAACCATAATCCTAAAAATTTTGTGTTATCAGTCTCTTCTATAGGTATACAGTCGTATTTTATATTAAGATTTAATTTATTCGTTTTTTGTCTGAATGTCATAAATTTAGTTTTATCAATATTAATCCTTAAATTATTTACTATTAACCAATCAATTATTTCACTTAAAGCATTATTAATATCATTCTCATATGTATTCATATCATTCCCTATAAAAGTTATTGTGCTATCATCAGCAAATAACACCATGTGATGGTTAACAACTTTGGGCATGTCATTTATATAAATAAGGAATAGCAGCGGTCCCAGAACACTGCCTTGAGGGACACCGAATTGTGTATGTCTCGGGTCAGATGTATAAGTTTTTTCAATTTTAGATTTGTGACAGATCTTATCTATGCAGGTGATTTGCGCTCTATTACTAATGTAGGATTTAATAAGTTCTAGAATATTACCCCTGATTCCATACCTGTCCAATTTACTCAAAAGAATAAAATGGTCAACACGGTCGAAAGCTTTTGACATATCCATAAAAATTGAGGAAACTGGTATTCTACCATCGACATTTGTTATAATTTTTTCAATGAGATCATATACGGCCAAGTTGATCGTTTTGTTTTGCCTGAAACCATATTGTTCATTGGCGAGAAGGTTGTTTTTTTCGAGAAACGAGTTTAAACTATTGTAAATAACCT
The DNA here is from genome assembly GCA_947623365.1 of Achlya flavicornis. Lineage (NCBI taxonomy): Eukaryota > Metazoa > Arthropoda > Insecta > Lepidoptera > Drepanidae > Achlya > Achlya flavicornis. The sequence goes on along the minus strand of OX392482.1, from coordinate 2,880,215 downwards.
TTTCAAAAACCTTGGAAAAAATGGGGATTAAAGCTATGGGTCTATAGTTATTCATGCTTAGTTTATTTTCTTTTTTGAAAAGTGGCTTTATAATCGTAGTTTTTAATTTCATTGGAAAGTGACCCTTTTCGATACATAAATTGATTATATAACTGATTACCGGTGCTATAACAAGAGATGCGGCTTTAACCACACTTGTGACAATGCCATCGAAACCTGTGCTTTTAGTATTCCTTAATGATTTTATTATATGAACTATATCAATAGGAGTGGTCGGCTGCATGAATAGAGAATTAGGGCATATTTTTAATAGTGAGAGATTACTTCTGGTATTAGGAGCAGATTGTACCTGATTGTCAATCTTCAAACCCCTTTTCAATTAACCGACTTCAAAAAAGGAGGAGGTTCTCAATTCTGATGTATTTTTTGTATCCTCATTCCGCCGTCATTTATGTATTAATCGATTTGGAAAATTATGTTTTTTTGGAAGGGTACACTTCCCGTTTGGTCCCATTGTCATCAGATTAGGATTTGATTAATTCTTAATGTAGTTTGAAGTCGGTTTAAGTTTTTTGTAAAACAGTTTTCATTACGAGTATAAATTAATAGACTCTGTCTCTCTTTCTCTGTCTTATGAATCCTCATAAATCCAGTAACCTGTTCTGTTAGTCGTCGTTCCGCTTCAGTTCCCGTTTTGTTTAACATCTTGCGTAGCACTCTGTATAATGAGAAAAGTTTCTTGCACTATATTGTGTAATGTAGTCACGTTATCTCAGTCTCAGTTATTTAAATGGCGTATTGTGTAAATGTCTCTACACTAAGCTAGATTTTGATTTGGTAGTTAGTTTCATGTTGATAATAGATTTGAGTTTAGTGTAAGCTACTTAGTCGCAGATGTAGAACTGTGGCTGTGCAATCGGCGCCAGCCCCCCTAGACAAGAAGGCTATCGACAATCGTCATCGTTAGTAAACGATCAACCTTTGTATGGGTTTGACATAAGAGATTGTTAAAAATCACGTGATATTACCATGTGAAATGTCACGTGACGATTTTGATGATGACATGACGATTGTCGATAACCATCTTGTCCACTGGCCCTGGTATATTTTTTCATGTTCAACTATAATTTAAAATTATAATATAATTTTTGTTTGTAGTAATTAATTTTGCATTAAAATGTTATATTTTAAATTTTATTTACAGTAAAACTTTAGTTGCTATCTTCTAAACGTGACACCTCAGAGTATTGCTATAAATATTAAATTATGCCTATAAATTATTTATGTTCGTTGACAATAATTTCTATGAAGTTGTATGATTAAAAGTAGTTGTATTTACTGCGTGTGATTGGTCGAGGCTTTGACAGTTGTCGACGACCAATCACAAGCAAGTATAATGAATCTTCGAGCATTCTAGTGGTATGTCCGGGCATTCGCTTTTCAACATCAGTGCTAGTCACTTACATTGTATTGCTGTTGGTTTTGCTAACTGTACTGCTGTAACTGTAATAAAGCTGATCCTCAAAGTATAAGGTGTATTTTGTATTCAAAGTCCTTACTTCCAAGTGTTGAACCAGTACGGTCCACAGTATATAAATACTACGTACAAGTGACACTTTACGAGGTTTTGTCACAGAATATTTCTTGATTGTATTGGTCACCTATCGATTTTTATAAAAGTTATCAGTGGAGGCCGTTATGAATTAAAAAAAAACAAAATGGCGAATGGGAGGAATCCAAACTCTTCAAACTACGAAAAACGACTATCGACTTATTTTCCATCTCATAAAAATTTCTTATTAAAACTTTCCGCCAGCTTTTTTAAATAAGCAACAATTATTATTGTTGGCTAATGAAGTCTGAAGAATATTATAAAACAATTAACTCGCGGCACAATGCAGTTTATTAACTTGATAAAAGAGTTCAAAATACTGTTAATGCCTCCCGCACAATGGCTGTAATCATAAACAATCCTAAATTACACAAAATGAGTCCAAACTTCTGAAATTACTTCAGAAATGAGAAAGATACCGGAGTGGATCGTATTTTCATTCAATTTTAAGTTTTGTGGGTAATTCTTTTTGTTATATTGTAATTTTGATGTACAACGGCAGTACAATGTTCAGTACTCTACATTTTTATATGTTTAATTTAAAATATATTGATTTTGGTTATTTTTCTCATTAACTCCTGTGCCGCAGATTCACCTGCTTTATTGGGATAAAAAAGAATCTTAGTCTATCTAGTGATGGCTGTAGTAACGTGAGAGATATTCCGATGGATAAAATTATATATTACTCATCGTAGTTAGAGACTTTCGGTCAAGGTACTCAAGTCAAGTACACAAATGAATTAGAAAACCAGGCTAGTTCTTGGGTATTAGTTCTCAAGTACAAAGTGAAATGTTACGTCAACTTTATTTAGTTGGATTATATCTAATAGTGATCTTTCATTGACAAGATTTGTTGCAGATACCATTTAAATACTCTCACATAATAATTTTGTTAACACCATGCATTGCGGTATAACGAATTACCCTCGAGTAGATAGTTTTTCATTGAATAAGACTTGTCAAAGTTCAATAACTCTAGAGTTATAGTGATTTAATGTCAGTATAAGACTTGAACTAGTATGGTCAAATCCACTATTAGTTTAGTGATAAGGTGAAGACAAGATTTCATTAATGACGAGGCTGTATGGGTTACTGCCTTTGCCATCCCTAAAGAATGGAAAGGGAAAGGAGGAAATTTTGACAGAATATTCATGACATTGTAACCTCAAATTTCAACGTAATATTTCACTCACAAATTTCACAAATAAATGAAACTCTCCGCAATGTTATAAAAGCAGTACAACAATTATGTATATAAAAAATCCCGTTAAAAAGAAATAAAAATGTTTGTATCTGCTACTCTAATGCGAATGAACCAGGATGAGATTACAAATAGGAAGAAGGCAATAAGAGATACGGTCTTTCTTGTCACCGGGATAAGATTTGCAAGTATCTACTAGTTCTGTTTAATTTGGATAGCATACCATGATTATTGAATGCCTTTACCTACCCAAATATATAAATGTTTAACTTATTCATTTTTACAGCGAGGTATAGTAAGAGGCACAAGTGGTGAGCACTTGAGATTGACACATCGCAGTACGGTCTGTTTGGCGGAATGAAGAAGCGGGGAGCACCGAGCTTCACACGATTGGTTCGTCAGTCAATGCTCGTCGTCTGTTGGATTCTTGCGTGTCATTTAACTACTGTGATTCGGCCAAAAGTATACATGCGCGAGTTTGCCCCCACTACTGCCTATCTGTGCTCACCATTCGTGCCTCATACAGTAGAGTATTTCGCTCAAAAAGCAGCTCGACAGCTCGACTTAGATACCGAAGCCAAATAACTTTATGTTGTGTTCCTGCGCGTGAGTAAGGTCGCCAGAGCTCATTGGGGAGAGGATTAGGATGGGTCGGTAACGCGTGAGTGATGCCCCGTGTGTTGCAAGCAAAGAAATTGTACGTACAAGAAAAATATTGCCAGGTATAAGATGAGACGAACATGAAAGTTAGGGATTTGTATGGGAAAAATTTAAACTAATCTTGAGATACATACTAACTTGTATTTTTAGATATAGATAAATAATAATAGGTACTGTTGTAAAATCTGATTTGGAGCCGATTAATGTTTATATTGTGATAAAATATAGCTGAAAACATTCCCATGAAAAAATACGTTTTATCTGTGAAACGTATAATTATGTGGGCTATTTCATACTATTGACATCATATTTGCTCACAGAACAAGTGACAATGTCTATAACATACACTTTTTAAGTTTTATTTGCACGATCGTAATTATTTTCAGTAAATTACGAAATCATACATAAGCCCTCGGGTTGATATGGGTTAATCTTCGAAAATAACATTGACTCACGACTAAAATCTCTATGGCGTCTCATTCTCTCTTGCAAAGTTTCATAAGGGTTGTCATTATTTGGTTTCCATGCTATGTAGGTCTAGTTAGCGTAGCGAAATCCTAAGTTTATGGTTGCAAGCGTATATATTGTTACCATCAGGTAAGCGGAGGGCCGTACGCTTGTTCCGATTTCGTCATATATAAAAAAAAATGATAAAAGGCATCACTCACGCGTCTCACCCCCCTTCTATGAAATGTGGCAACCTTGCTCACGCGCAGGAACACAACATAAAGTTATTTGGCTGCGGTATTCTGTAAGGTAGAGGTACTTCCCCAGTCGAGCTGCTCTTTGAGCCAAATAGCGCTATGCTCTACCTCTCTTATAATTGTATGCAATAATGTTTTGTTTCAGGCATGTATGGTGTTCTACTTAGCATTATACTACTTTATAGAATTTAACAGGGCAAGCATTATCGCTATGTCCCATGTTCTCCAAGCTATGGCATTATTAATCATACCACTGCAATTTGTCCACGTTTATTTTTTATTATCAGGTGTAGTCAAAGTATGTTATTTATTTTATTTCTTAGTTTTACTAGCTGTTCCTCGTGGTTTCACTCGCGTTCCGAGAGGCAAAAGTAGCCTATTTTGTTCTCAATAACAAAGGCTCATTTTGTGCCAAATTTCACCATGATTGGCTGTGCCATTAAGACATCAAGACGTAACAAACAAACACTCACTTTCGCATTTATAATTTACTAGCAGTCCCCCGCGGTTTCACCTGCGTTTCTAAAAAAGTATTCCATAGGTTGTCTAACCTATGGAATACTATGCTACTTTTGATCCTAAGTCCTAATTCTGAGGCGTGAAAAGGTAACAGACAGAAGGAATTACTTTCTCGTATATTTAATACCAGATATACGATAGCTTTCGCCCGCGTTCCCGTAACATAGGCTATCTACGTGCCAAATTTAACGCGTGAAATCGTAACAAACAAAATAACATCTATACCTACTAATATATACGGAAGAGTTTTTTTGTTTGTTTAAACGGACTAATTACTGGAACTACCAGTCGGATTCGAAAAATTCATTCACGAATAGGAAGCTACATTAGCCCGTTTAAACAAACATAAAAAAAATACATAGTATATATATATATATAGATTATAAGTATAGATTCATCCATTGCCATACCTACGTATCATGCTTAAATAATTGAACTGTTTTACAATAACTTAAACCGACTTGAAAGTACACTAAGAAGTAATCAAATCCTGATCTGATGTCAATTGACAAACGGGAATTGTAGGGTACACAAAAAAAGAATTTTCCAAATCGGTTAATAAATGGTTAGTTAAGAGGTAACAAACATAAAAAAATACAAAAGAAACATACAACCGTATTGAGAACCTCCTCCTTTTTTGAAGTCGGTTAAAAAAAATACGACCATTATTATTTGTAGGATAAAGCTAAGCTATTACGTATATTCTAAAAATATTTGTAATTCACCTCCTATGGCATGTTCTCTCTTTCAAAAGAAACGCCAGGTAAAATTCAATATTTGATTACCGCTCTCAGCACCACGCTGAAAATGGAGAACTACTGAAAACAATGCTTTCTGACTCGAATAAAAAGAATCCAGACGTTTTCGCTTGCCTTTGTGTTTTAATAGTTCTCTATGTATTCATTATGATAGCCACTTCTTGAGCATACATCGAGTGTCAGTTATGCGAAGAAAATTTATTTTTTGATAAATCAAGTAATGCATGTATAAAAAAATCAACACGGAGTGTCGCCTGATAAACGAGTGGAGCACCCAAGTAAGCCAGCTTTCTTGTAAATACGAGGCCTCACATATACACCATAGTAAGCCGATAGGTTGTTATTCAGCATTGACAATCAGGCTCAGTATCACTTGTGAAACATGCACATTAAGAGGAAGACTTTCAACATTTGCATCCTGCCATGTATAACATATGGATGCGAAACTTGGTCGCTTACTGACATTCACAGAGACTACTGAGATGCCAAAGAGCAATGGAAAGAAGCATGTTGGGAGTCAAACTAAGGGACATAATTAGACACAGATAAGAAAGAAAACCAAAGTTACAGACGTATTGGATCGTATAGACCATCTGAAATGGGACTGGACGGGACACATGCTACGAAGTAAGGAAAATAAATGGAACAAGCCGGTGACCCTATGGTACCCCAGAGACGGAAAAAGATAACAGGGTCATCCTAAAACCAGATGGGAAGACGATATTCGCGCAACTTTGGGGCCATACTGGACTAGAGTTGCAAACGACAGAGTGCAATGGAGAGAGTTGGAGGAGGCCTATGCCAAAAGGCACACCGAACTGCGGGACATTCTATAATTGTCTTTAGTTTAAGGCGATGATAGCTCAGTGGTAGTGACGTCGGATACCGAGACGAAGGTCCCGGGTTCGAATCCTACAATGAGCTTGAGCTTTCGGTGAAGGAAAACATCGTGAGGAAACCATAGCACGGTGGTAGGGTACTTTGTAGTACCCATCTGGCTGGCTACCACCCTCAAGTTGAAAATCTGTCGCCAAGCACCTATCGGTGTGTTCCGACAGCTGCACTTGAGAGCCAGTTCCTTCTAGGCTTTGTGTGCTTACCACCTTCGGCCACATCATCACTTACCATGGTGAGATTGTGGTCAAACACAGGCCTATACATAATAAAAAAAAAAAAAAAAAAAAAAGTTACAAACAATTAGTGATCAAATAATGTACCCCAAGTTTTGGAATAACTGGCTATTAGTATTATATCACTTGTGCCTGCTTGGGCCAGTACTTATGTTCCTCGTGCATACTTAGGAAATTATGTGCTTCACTTTCTTATATGTCGATGCTTTGACTAAGATCCAAGTTACAGTATTAGTTGTTATGTAAATCTACCTCAAGACTCCTTTGAGCATTTTTCACTATCTATATATATAAAAATGAATGCCACTTTTCGTTGTAATTTTATAACTCAAGAACGGGCTCACCTATCCAAACCAAATGTTTAGGCTTTGTTCGGACTATTTAGTAGAAGGTTTATGTGAAGTTTGCACAAAATCGTTCGAGCGGTTCTTCATTTATCAAATTTTTGTAACCAATGAATTCAATAAATGGCGGATCATTTTGTTAATGGGGATTTTGCTGTCAGGGTAGGGTAGGGTAGAACCACGCGAACGAAGTCGCGCCGGGCAGCTAGTACCCTATACTTTAGAATTTGACCTTTCGTGTCTACTTGAAAAAAAACATTGTATAGTAGACATAATATTTTGTTCCAGCAAAATATACGAGATATAAACTATGCACTTTGCCTATGTCTAGTACTAATTGGATACAACACAACATTGGGTATTTTGGGAGAAATATACTTAATGCGTACTGGGTACTATACCACTACCACGCACTTCTTTATCGTCATCATTTTTGCATGTATAGTTGTATCGATATTATGTGAGTATTTTTATTGTGGCCTTTCTATTTTACTCGGTTGGAAGAGTTTAATATTGGGAGCTTCAACGAAGAATTTAATCAAATTTTGACTGCTGTGGCATTGTTGGGACACCATAATATCCCGGAGGATGTCCCGTACGTCCATACTTATAATTTGAGCGGATTCCAGAGCCATTTAGCTAAACTTACAATTTAAACCTTTCAGTTATAAGATCCATTTAATCTATGTAAGTCAGTTGAGTAAAATCTTCGGATCCAAAGTTGAATCCGAATTTGTAATTAGTTTTATGATTGCTATCTATCAGCTATCTCTTTCCGGCACACGCGTGCATACAGAGGCTCTGCCGCGTAACTTTTGTGGTAATCGTAACGAACACCAAGAATTTCATCCAATCAGGGCCCACGAATGATCATCGTCGTATCGAAACGCGTGCGCGTCATTGCTTGAAATAATTCATGGTGTTCGTTACGATTACCACCAAAGTTACACAGTAGAGCCCCAGGTCGGTTAGCTAAGCTGGCACGTGCTCTGCTATGGTAATACATTGCTTTTCCTTATTTATGTCTTTTTTCTACATTTTTTTGTATGTATTATTAAATTTGACAAAAAGTTTATTTCACAGCTGTATTATTACATGATGCCATAATAATCTACACATACAAAAAGGCTCTAGAAAACCGTCCAGTTCAGCAGCATGAGGCAATATATAAAAGTAATAATAATGATATGATTGGAAATCAAACCCAATGACGTCATTGTTTAATCAAAAATACAGTTTGCTAACGTACGTTTTTGTTTTATTTTAATCTATACATATAAAATGCTTTGTCCTGAATGACTGACTGACAATCAACGCACAGCCTAAACCGCTGATCGTTGAGACCTGAAAGTTGGAGGGTGTGTTCTTTGTATGACGTAGGCATCAGATAAGAAAGGATTTTCCGAAATTCTACCCCTAAGGGTAAAACGGGGGCAAAGTTTGTATGGGACAATGTGATTCCTTGGTCCGATCTACTTAAAATTTTGCATAAACATTCATTAACAGAATTGATGGAAGACGTGTTTCGTATTTTATTGAAAATCATCGCCTAACGGGGTCAAAAAGGGGTAGAAAGTTATTTTAGGGGTGATTTGCATCGAAGTTGATATCAATACTCCTTAGCACTTTTGATTTAAATAACATTTTTTATTTTGACACATTTGAGTTGTCTGCTAGTAAATAATAAAATGTAATTTCAGTGTCCTTAAAAAAAAGTTTGATATTCTACCTCCATTCATTCCAGTCCGTATGTCTACAAATGTTGTCTATCACGTGTCTGGATACATTTAAATTTTTTTAGTGTTTGTAAGCTCGGATGGCACTTAGTATGATTGCTTTGTTATTTTTCTATGTCAGTAGGCTGACAAGCCAGCAAGCGGTCCATCTTATTGTAAATCTTATGAACCGCTTGCTGGCTCGGTATCGACGACAATTCTAATAGCACATCGCTGAATCGAGTCTGAAGTCCCAAGCTGGTCCATCTATCCAGGTGCCGCCGCCCATAGATGACATCAGTACTCCATATGAGGCCAGACTTGCTGAAGTTGCAGCCTTTGCCCCGTTATAGAGTCGGGTGTCAAATTTAACAGTTTTCACTCTACCGGTTTGTAATACTTTTATTTATTTATTCAGTTTTAGGAAGACTATCGACTTAAACAAAACATATAACATAGAATAACAATAAAAAGCCATTAAAAAGTCTCCACTAATATAAATTGAATGGGTAGATCATGTGTAACAATTAGCTGTATTAATATTGTTTATTAATATAAACAATATAAATATTAAATCAAGCACTGCACTCACCAACATAGAACTGGAATAAAGTGTATACTATCACATAGGTCTATTAATGATAATCAGATAATTATATTTGCACGCGACGCTGCACTAACAATTGTTATGAAAGAAGTTGTCACTAAGTTGTTTCCTCACCGCGGGTACTCTTGCCAGAAATAGGTTTATGTTAATGTTGTGATTTTGACGAAGTTCGTTAAAAGTTTTACAGACACGATGAATACCGAATACACTCCGACAAGAAACTCAGCAAGGCATTTTTGTAGATTTAAGTAAATTAATTCTAAAACTAGGTCGCGTGTGTTTTGTTTTGTTTTAATTATTTTAGGTTGATGTCAATCCAAACATTTTTATTCTTTGTGTAATTTGTTTGTTTGTTAATTTTTAGTTAGTTGGAATTTTGTACCTTTTTTAATGTAATATTAATTTTATGTTTATTTTAGTGTCTCAGTTTTTTGTGATGTCGGATAGGGTTTGACTGAAAACCAGTTCCAAGGTATGTACCACATACCTTGTAGTCAAACTGAGTAGTAATCCTTTTTCGACATCACACAATATTACTGAATATGTATATATATTTAATGTATTTATTATAGTATATGTCATATATAATTCTGTAATGTTGTGTGTATGTCAAAATAAATGTTTTTTCTTTCTTTCTTCTTTAGCCTCTCTGACATCCTACGCAGCAATAGAATAGAACCACGAAAGTGTAGTCACACTCTCGCACACGACATGTGTTTTTTCCAGACTGCAGATAAAGGAGTTTTCTTCCGCGGAAGCTCGGACTGTGGAATGAGCTCCCCGCCGTGGTTTTCCCAATGGAGTACAGCATGGGGTTCTTCTAAAAGGGTGTGAAGAGATTTCTTCAGGGTCGGCAACGCGCGAGTGATACCCCTGGTGTTGCAAGGGTCCACAGGCTACGGTAACTGCTTACCATCAGGCGGGCCGTATGCTTGTTTGCCACCTCAGTGGTATTAAAAAAAAAAAAAAAATTTAAAAGAGTTTGTTCGAAAACAATGGCTCTCTAAGGTAATATAACGCGCATAAAACTATAATGTGACCTACGCAATCCACCGAGAATTTCCAGCAGTAAGTAAACATTAAAAGTTTTTTAACGTGTTTTATCTGAACACTTTGCATGTCTCGAGTGTATCAAAACGTACTTACAAATTTGTATGCGAACAGTTTGGATGAACTTTCAAGCGTGAAATGGTTATCATTAGCTGCTGACTCGAGTTTCAAGTAGGGGGCAATTCTTAAATCACTCGACATAGTATACGATAGGTTATGGCAAAATGCCAATGCGATCTTATTTCCTACACAGACAAATTAATCTGTCTTTCAATCATTTGGGTTCGTTTCGTTCGGAAAGTTTGTTTGTATAGCAAATACAAACAAGCTAAAAATTCAATTAACTAATGCAACGTCGAAATCATGTAATAATGTTTATTTTCTTTAGGCATATTTTTGGGAATTTAGGCACGTTTTTGCTTGGTCCAATTGGCTAGAATTCATTCTTCATGCTATTTTTCAGTACAAATAACTCTTAAGAATTAATAATGAAGCTTCATTATAAATAAAAAATAATAAAATATGTCATAAATTGTATCTAACAAATCACTTATTGTAAGTAAGTTGCTATTTTATTATTACCTCGCCAATACTATTTCTCCAAATCAAGAAAAGTACGTAATATACATAATATAGGTTAGGTATAATACCTTTCATGCCAGTCCCTGAAAATTGGCCGACGGGACAAGTTACCAGGTATTCATATGTTTGTACTACCTATGGTACTACGTACTAACACTACTCAATTCTATACATTTTGCCCGTCAGAAAATAAATAATTTCTGGCAGCACTGGGATCTCCTACTGTTAAAAAAAGATCGAATGACTTTAAAATACCACCTCAAAAACTCAGGTGAAAAGTGAAGGGTACGCTAGAAAGTAAAAGGGGTAATTAAAGTTTAAGACCTGGGTGGTGCTTACAAACTTTCAGTTAATTGTTCCCGCCAAGAAAGTAAGTATTTTGCATTCCTTTGCGAATTCCCAACAATGAAGCGTGAGTAGGGCGTAGACTGATAAACCTTAAGTACTATATTTTACTTCGGTTCCTTCAAATTAACCAAAGAGGTTTCTAAAATAAAATTAACTTCGATTTATTTATTACCTTTTGAGGGCTGTTGAAACTAAACTTCAACTAAGATTAGGCCCTGGTAAGGCACTTATTAACGTTACCTAAAATAGAAACTTGAGTAGAAGAGAGTTAGTGGGAGTTACTGATAATTGTTGAAAACATCTCAAAATGGATTTCTTTGAGAAGGGTGTGAAGTTATTTTGTGTGATACTTCTGGTATTGTAAGTGTTTATAGGCTACGGTAACCGCTTACCGTCTGTAAGAAATCGCTGTTATCCCCTGAGTGCTGCTGTACCGACGCAACTGAGAACCGTTTATTGAGTTTGTTTATGTCAGATGGTGGGCAATCTAGCAGATAGTCTATCTAATAGTAAGTTCCCACACAGTAAGTATACACATATGGACATAGATAAATACCAGGGGCTGATATTTCATCATCATCATCAGCCTATAATGTCCCACTGCTGAGCACAGGCCTCCTTTCACAAATGAGGGTGAAAGGGACTGGGCTGCACCACGCGTGCCCACTGCGGATTGGTGGAGGTAGGCTAGTGGTCAACCTACTCTTGAAATTTTCAAGCCGCCTGGGAGGCATCCAACTAGCTTAACAACTATCACAATTAAGTGATAACAGGGACCAACGGCTTTACGTGTCTTCCAAAGCACAGAAACGCACTTGGCCGGTTTTGTGTATAAGTATAGTTTGTCTCATTAGAATTTCTATATTTAAATTATGCAACACCCTGACTGCGATACCTTTGAAATTTACTGTAAGTTCCAGCACGTTTCAAAATACTTTCCAACATTTCTCTACAATTGCCATGTGATTGTCACACACCACGTTTCCGCTATATTGGGTACTATTATGTATTCTGTGATATTGGTCACAGTCACGACTTCAGATTTCAAATACCGAATGCAATGAATGCCCTCCATCGATCTTGCCACTATCGCACTCCATTCAAGCAGCTTTTTAAAGAGAATAAATAATATATCAGGAAAATATAGTCCCAAGAACCTTCTATTGGGCGTCAATTGTAAAGCATTGAAAATGCTACATTACCGTTAAATTGACTTTGGACTTCAGCGCCAATTTACTCTGTCATATTTTATAATTGTTTCTACTATCTTTAGTTATTTTTTCGTCTTTATAATTACAGAAATATATACAGTGAATCAATTCCCCATGTCATAGACGCTCGAAATGAATCGAAAACAAAAGCTGTTGCATAGAATTTCTATAAAGCAGGGACAGAGAATACCAATAAAGTATCTTACATGAATATAAGCTAAGTTGTAGCCCTAAATGGAGCATATATTTCAATACATCGCAGTAATATTCCCTTTGATGTATTTAATAATATCATTATATCAAAAGTAACTGAGAGAGAGCACTCTCAATCGCGCCTCGAGGTTTAGGTATATATCGATGTGAATGTCCTCGAATTACATGAAAAGATGAGTTCTGTCTTTCAATATTACCAATTTATGTTACTCTTTGTAACTTGGGAGCAATATTGGTAGAGGCTTTTGGGGCGCCTGTGTTCCATGCGGAGAAACAAAAGATAAAGTTAATTCAGTATTCTTCGACATTAAAAAATCGCATATAAAATTGTTTCCATCAGTCTTTAAATATACGATTTTAGTGTTTATTTTTAAATCAACCTAACACCGATGGCGATTTGGTTTTGTGGTTCTGAAATTGTTTTTTTTTGAGTTGATAAGTTATTAAAAATTGAATTAAAAGTTTGAGCCGTTCTGCTTTCCCATTACCTGCAACAAATTGACCTCAGCTTTGCATTCTTCAACTTCATTAGGTACTCGAGAAATATACGGTAAAAAAATTGTTGTGATAATATTATTTACCCTATTTGTACTGGGGCGTTGAAAAACCGCTGAAATAATGATAAATTTTTTTTTGTTTGCAACACCATCCGCCGTATCATAAATTAAATTGGAATTTGTAAACGATCCCACGGTCCCAACCGGTTGCAAATTTACGATAAAAATATTATTTTAGTCTGAGAGCTGACATCCCGGGATATTATTACATTCATTATTTTCTGCGCAAAAATATAGGTACTCTACTGAACTATTTCATAGCAAAAGAACCTGACATATTCAGCCTAGGGATATACACCGTTGAACTTAGATCGCCTACGTAAATTTCCACAACGGACAGCTCTGAGTTAATGTTATATTTTGTGCGACGTCCTCCCACTCGAAGGGCTGCAGACTCGGTAGATGTTATTGAAATAAAATATTTATTAATTCCAATAGGCCTTCAAGGGCACTAATTAATTGTTAGTCTCTAATGCACGGTTCAGAAGGTGGCTTTTGCTGAGAAGAGTAGGCAATATATTAAGGAATTACTCTTTTCAAAAACGAACTTTTTATTACTTACATAAGGTGTGCCCTGCAAGAGCGAGCGCTACACCCAATGATTATTGTCATTTAAAATATTCGTTAATTTGGTCGTAAGCCTTTTGCACTAAAGCTGTCATAAGCAGCTGAACAGTAGCCCGATACACGTAACAAAACTTCAATGGTATCGTAGCGACATCAACTATTTAAATTGTGTTTCGTAAAATATATTGAATGAAAAACTTTCAAAAGTGTAATACGCCAGATGGGGTACAATTGACAGCAGTACCTCCACGTGTGCCAACGTAGTCTTGCTATCGGGAAGGAATGTCTAATTCCCTCCGGATGGGAAGGCTGCGGGCCGGTGTACCCCGGGCGTCGGTTAGCGACTTTTGGTCCTGAAGATATTGGATACTTGTGTTCGGTGTTTTTAGGATCAGATCTCTCTAGCCGAGGGCCAAATCTGCTGTCTCCAATCCAAGGTGTCAATCGTACCGTGCCGATGGATGCGTGGCTGAGGGGTAGCTCAGTCGCGAACGGTGTCTCCTCGAAACCGGGGCAACTCGGGGAGTATTTTTGCCCTTCGACTGGACAAGCGGGGCTCTGCCAGTCGTGACCTTTAGTTCCCTAGCTTCTCGTGGGATATATATGCAAGAAGATAACTTAAATCTAAAAGATATTGTTTCTGCCCTGGATTCCATCCAGGTCAAATCTGTTGAAGGGTCGGTGGGAGTGCTCGAAGCACCCCAAACGCCCTCGACATCCACCTCCGCTACTGTGAGGCCGAGCCGTGAGAGGGATGGAGGCTTAACTGACTCCAGACCGATCACGGTGCCGACCTCTAGTGGCGAGGTACCAAAACCTGACAGGATAAAACTGTCGGGTGCTGCTCGGAAGAGGTTCCAACGGCTTAAGGCGGCGAACGTGGGAGTCAACGAAGCCCTCGTACTCTGCCGAAAGCCGTGGAGCGAGATTCCGAAGGATAAACTTCCTCCCGTGGGCTCGCCTAAGGTTGATCCTAAGGCGGTTAAAAGAACACGGTCGGAAGAAGAGTCCCCCAGGGAGCATCTTAAAAAAGCTCCAAAAACTTCCCTAGAAGGAGGAATTAAACCGACTTTTAGGGAAATTGCTGGTGCCTCGCGAGTGGGAATCCGTAATGAGAGTCCCATGAGTGAGGATCAGATGCGCTTGGTCCGACAAGCCATTAACTACGCCATCATAAAGATGGGCGAAATCGGTGTCGGGCCGAGATTTTTGGGACTCTCCCACAAACCAGGCTGGCTTCTCGTAACCTGTGAAAATCAGGAGAGCCAGCAATGGATCGAAAGGGAGGTCCCAAAGCTGCTACCGTGGCCCGAGGCGAAGCTCTCCGTAATTCCGGAGAGTGAACTGCCTAAGCCTACGGTTAGTATAGCTTTTATACCCAAGGGGGAGGTGAGCACCATTCAAGATGCCCTCCACCTAATAAGGGTACAAAATGTGGGGCTTTATACGGAGCACTGGCGTATCCTAGCCAGTAAGGAGGACAAGGCCGGTTATACTGTAACCATGGCCTTGGACGAACCCTCCGTTGAAGCCCTAAAAGAAATGGATTTCAGGGCTGTCTTTGGCTTCAAGAGAGTACTCTTCAGGATCAAGGGCAGCTCTGAATCCACGATTCAAACAGTGGAAGCATCCTCGGGGGCTGTAGTGTTACCACAACCTACGAATCCCCCGGGAGTGGTCGCTGCCCCAGTCGCTTCTACCAGTGGGAGCGGGGTGCCCAAACGCCTACCGGCGACACGGCCCTCAAGTCTCCCGTGGCAGAATAGCGGCTCTCGGGGCGGGAAAAAGAGGCCTGGGAGGGCTCAGCCTGGTCGTGGACGTCATCGTCCGCAACGGGGCGGAGCGCAGCCCGGGCCTTCCGCTGCACCATAAATGGCGCCCCAGGGAGAATCGGCGAGGATCCTCCAGGCTAACCTCCACCATGCCGTAGCTGCAACCGCGGTCGTGGAGCGCTGCTTTGTTGAGGGTCATGCAGAACTCGCCTTCATTCAAGAACCCTGGGTGCGCAACCAATCTATTCTGGGACTCAACGCTGCTGGCAAGGTACTTTACAATACCTGTGGCGTAAAGCCCAGAGCTTGCATCGTGTTTTCGAAACATGTTAATTTTTTACCTGTTCCAGAGCTTTGTTTTGACGACCTGGTAGCGGCGTTTATTAATCTCAAGGGTTGGGATGGGGCCAGAGTAATTGTGTGCTCGGCCTATCTACCCGGAGATAAATCCGATCCGTCTGAGGAGCTGAGACGTGTCGTCGATTACGCCCGGCAGCATGGCGCAGAGCTAGTGGTAGGTTGCGACGCGAACGCTCACCACACTGACTGGGGCAGCAGCGACGTCAACAATCGGGGTGAGTTACTATATGACTATCTTATTCAAAACAGTCTTGGAGTGCTGAATGTAGGATGTGAACCAACCTTCGTCACAAGCAACAGACAAGAAGTTTTAGATATTACCTTCGCCACAAACAAACTGGCCTCTCACATTTTTGATTGGCATGTTAGTGGCGAAACCTCAATGTCAGATCATCGACATATCCGCTTCGAAATCAAAGGCTTGCTAGCCTATGAGTCGATCACTTATCGGAACCCCAAGAAGACCGCCTGGACTGACTACAGAGACATTCTAAGGCGGAACCTGGAGGACTGTCCGAAGAAAATCAAAACATCTGAAGAGCTTGAGATGGCGGCGGTCATTGTCTCTGAAGGCATCACAAATGCCTTCGAGAAGAGCTGTCCGCTACAAGAAAAGACTTCAAAAACTAAAGTCCCCTGGTGGAGCGCAAAACTTAGGAAACTAAGGGAGAAAACTAGGAGACTATTTAATAAGGCTAAGAAGACGCGGGAATGGGAGGTCTACACGAAAGCCTTAACAGAGTATAATAAGGAAATAAGGAAGGCTAAGAGAGCTTCCTGGAGAAAGTTCTGCGAGGACGTTAAACACACGCCTCAAGGAGCTAGGCTTCATAGAATTCTTGCCAAGGAAAAACCTAGGCAAATAGGTCTTCTCAGGAAGACAGATGGCTCCTTCACGTCTAACGAGAAGGAAAGCTTGGAGGTGTTAATTTCTGCCCATTTTCCTGGGGCTCAGGCTATGAGCCTAGTAAATGCCGGAATGCCCGTCTGCAGGAGGCCTCATAACGAGGACTGGCGCAGAGCGGCGCAAATCATTAGACCACGGCAGGTAAGATGGGCGGTAAACTCCTTCAAACCTTATAAATCAAGTGGAGCTGATGGTATCCAACCTATTCTGCTACAGAAGGGATTGGATATCCTTATTCCTTTCTTGATTAAAATATTTAGAGCTAGTTTAGCCCTGGGGGTGGTTCCAGAACCATGGACCAGGGTAAAAGTACTATTTATACCTAAGGCTGGTAAAAAGGACTATTCTTTACCAAAGTCCTTTAGACCTATAAGCCTTACTTCTTTCTTGCTTAAATCTATGGAGAAAATCATAGATAGCTATATTAGGGATATGGTTCTAGCCACGAATCCTATCCATTGTACTCAACACGCCTATCAAAGTGGAAAATCCACTGAAACTGCTCTGCTCAACCTTGTTGACAGAGTAGAGAAGGCGTTAGAGGACAAAGAAATTGCCTTATGCGCTTTTCTAGATATTGAGGGAGCCTTTGACAGTACCCCTACTAGCAGTCTGGTTGGGGGACTGGAACAAAAAAATGTGGACCCCACCACTGTTCGATGGGTTAAGGCCATGCTCTCCAATAGATCTAATACCGTATCACTGCATGGCACTTCTCTTGAAGTATCTGTTGTGAGAGGCTGTCCACAAGGAGGAGTACTATCTCCCCTTCTTTGGACACTGACCATTGACCAACTCTTATATAAGATGGCGGAACTTCGAATAGATGTGCAAGGCTACGCTGATGACCTTGTAATTACTGTTCGAGGATTCTGCCAAAGTACTATATCGTACCTTATGCAAAGAGCGCTCAATACTGTAAGTAGATGGTGCAAAGAAAACCAACTATCGGTAAATGCCGACAAGACGGTTCTGGTACCATTTACTAAAAAACGGTCCCTAGATAAACTAGTCATGCCGACACTTAATAACAAAAGTGTACAATTTTCCAAGGAAGTCAAGTATCTGGGAGTAACCATCGACCAGAAGCTGACTTGGAACAGTCATGTAGCTAACATAATACAAAAGGCGAAAATCGCCTTAGGAATATGTAGCAGAATGGCAGGTCAACGTTGGGGACTCAGGCCTCAAATGATGCTATGGCTATACTCCACCATTGTGAGGCCGTTGATAACATACGCCTCTGTGGCTTGGAGTAAAAAAGTCAGTCAAAAAACAACAATTGCCTTATTAGGCGGGATTCAAAGAACCGCTTGTATTATGGCAACTGGAGCCATGTCAACCTCCCCTGGAGCGGCCCTTGATGCTATGTTAGATCTGACGCCCCTGCATCTACATGTAGAGAAGGTGGCGAAGACAACTATGCACAGGATTCACGCACAGGTGGGAGTGAAATGGCTCTCCCAGGCACTAAACTCCCTTCAGGATTCAGTACTGGAAATTCCTATTCTGAACATGGTCACAGACATGATGATCCCTCAGAATAATTTTCGTAAGCATTACGAAATTGAAATACCCACCCGTGACGACTGGCTAGATGACAAGGTCACGTGGGTGGAGGGTAGCCTTAAGTGGTATACCGATGGATCCAAATCAGGATCTGATGTAGGCTGTGGAATATATGGAGAGCGTCCAAAAATCAGCAAAAAGCTGAATCTTGGAAAATACGCCTCTATATTCCAGGCAGAAGTACACGCCATACTTGAATGTGCGGACACTAATCTGCAGAAAGACTACGTCAACCATACAATATATATCCACTCGGACAGCCAGGCAGCTCTCCTAGCACTGGCCTCCGATTCAATTAACTCTAAACTAGTTAAAAACTGCATGGACCTACTAAACCACCTGGGCGAAAAGAACAGGGTTGTGTTACGGTGGGTTCCTGGACACACAGGAATCGTCGGTAATGAAAAAGCTGACGAACTAGCTAAAGCTGGAGCTAATGGGACCCCTTATGGCCCCGAGCCAATTTGTGGTGTACCTAAAAGCCTGGCAAAACTTATTATGAGGAACCTATATGTAAACTCATCCATCGATTCTTGGAAAAACGCTCCTGGAATGAACCATTCTAAGGCACTTATAAAGGCCTTTAATAAAAAGTCTACAATAGAGGTTTTATCTCTAAGTAGAAACAACTTACGCATACTTGTGAGAGCCTTAACGGGGCACTGTGGATTGAACAAACATCTGTTCACCATCAGTGTTCACGACTCGAGGTTGTGCAGATTTTGCCGTGAGGCGGATGAAACACCAATACATCTCTTGTGTGAGTGCTGTCCACTTATGCCTAAACGAAATACTCATCTGGGGAAACACCTGTTACACCCAGATGAAGTCAAATCCATTCCTGCCAAGAATATTGTGCAGTTTATTATAGCTGTAGGTCTTGGCAGTGAAATTTAATTAACGTGGCGATCACAATAGATCTAGTCTGGTCGCAGTGATACAAGCTCTGGAAAGACTTGAAACAGCCACTTAACCCAAATAATAATAATAATAATAATACGCCAGATCGATTTGTCTATAGGATCGTTTTTCAATCGTTCATTTAACATTACCATAATAAAAAACACAGTTTAATCGTTGATGTCGCTACGACATGTTGATGTTTTGTAACATTAATTGAGACACTGAGATTTTCTGCAAGACATGATATTTGGGTGCCCCATTGAAGTTTAGAGTCTAAAGTAATCCCTAAGAATATGTAGGTCTTGTTGAATCGCTGATAATTAAATTTCAAGCTACTTTTTTACTTTAGGTAGTGCATTTATACATTTAGTTCTTTTTGCATTTAATACTAGATTATTTACATTAAACCAATTTAATACTCTCAGCTAATGCCCCACTTACATCGTCAATATTGAGTCACTGAAAATAGGATCTCGCCCACGAAGACTTTGTAGCGATTCAGTTGCGCTTTTCAGGCATCGATGTTGCATGGCGGTCTTTTTGCGATTGCATAATTGCAAAATGTCGTCATGGGGAACCTCCCTTAATATCACAGCTGTCAATAGATAAGTCAATCTCCTGGACTATAATTGTACACATAGGAAATTGATTCACTGTCGGCAGTTACTCGATTAATTACTCAAATTATCGAGTAATTGATTTTGCACTCCACACATCCAAATATTTATATTTTATTTATTAAGTATTTATTCAAATTAACACTCCCATGGATGAATGCTACACGCTCGAGTTGAAATCCCACTAGGCGGTCACCCATCCAGTACCGGCCTCGGTGGTGCTTAACTTTGCCGATCGATTGCTACACCACGAGCGCTACAGACATCAGAAACGCTCAGAGCTCTTCAAGGTCGACAACACATCGGCAATCACCCTGGAATTGCAAATGTCCATAGGCGGCGGTGACGACTTACCATCAGGTGGACCGTCTGCTTTTTTGTCAACCTATTGACATAAAAAAGAAATCAGAATCAATTTTATTCGTGAAACGTATACATCATTGGATCTTAAATAAATAAATAACATACATAAATTACATAATTAGCTAGAAGCGCTCGTGGTTTAGCGTTTTTAGCCGTTCTTAATCGATCGGCAAAGTTAAACTACGTCTCGGTACCTGGATGGGTGACCGCCTAGTGGTATTTCAAATAGAGCGTTTCCGTGCTTCGGAAGGCACGCAAAGCCGTTGGTCCCGGTTATCACTTAATTGTGATAGTCGTTAAGCTAGTTGGATGCTTCCTAGGCGGCTTGAAAAATTCCAAAAGTAGGTTGACTACTAGCCTACATCCACCTATCCGCAGTGGGCACGCGTGGTGGAGTATCGCCCAGTCCCTTTCACCCTCATTTGTGAAAGGTGGCCTGTGCTCAGCAGTGGGACATTATAGGCTGATGATGATGATGATTTTAATAACTTAGCCATTACCTTATTTGGAAAATAAATTCGGTGAACGATATTTCGGCGAAATACACAATATGAACCGTTATGATACCATTATTAAGACTTTGCATTTGATTAGGTACTAGAATCTTATTATGTAAATTGATCTAAGCATCGTTTGATTTCATTTCAGCGAATCACTAATTTTATCTCTGATTTTTCTTACTACTGTACAGTTTTCTTACCTATTGAATTCACCTCGAATCTCTTTATAAATAACGATACCTACTATATATAGCTATAAAATGGAAGATAGGCTTCTAGATAGAACCTAGTTCCATGTTACAACTGGTTTGGTTATAATGATGATGTTGTTCAAGTTTGTCGTAGGTGTCACATCCTAAATCGCGTTGGCGTTAGACTTTGTTTCTGTCAATTGAGTGCGATATTCATTACTTTTATTTATTACAAAATATGAAATATTATCGAAAAGAAACAGTATCCTCCGGGAAAAGATTTCGCTTGAGTGGCTCGCTTCCAGAAAGCATTGAGTGGGACGAGCGCCCACTAGGTGGACTCGTGTTTTATTTTTACAAACAGTTTGGATATACGTGGGATATACACATGTTCCTTATTGTTCTGTGGTCAAACATCACTAAACTTTATAAATGAATAATCATGACATTATAACCTCAAAATTTTACGTATAATTTAATCAATTTAATAATAAAATCAAAAATACACAAAAATATCGTCATTACATAAGTTTAAAATTTTCAGTGCAATAAAGTATGCGTAAAAGGGACGACACAAAGAAATAAAAAGTGTTTGTGATTGCCGCTCAAATGCGGCCAACTGATCAAAATGAGATCGAATTTAGAAAAAAAGCACTCAGAGATGCTGTCCTATGCATTGCCTGGCTGAAAGTAGCAAGTATCTACTCGTACTATTTTGAAATTATTTTGCTAGCAAGTGGGATAGGGCATAACTGGTACTCCCGTTCAAAATATGGGCTTAGTACCTCCAACTTAAAGAAGATCGCAGCATCGCAGCCAAGTAACAGTACTGGTGGTGTTGTGTTCCTTCGGTAAGATCTGGCAAGCGCCATAAGGATGCATGGCAGAAGGTCCCAGCACTGTAGTAGGTTCTATATATGTCATGCTCTTTGTACCTAGTGCTGCGGGCGCGGCGTCTCCTCTTAAGAGGAAATGCTGGTGGTGTTTGTTCCATACAAACGTAATCCTGAGTTTCCTCTCTGGATAATGACACTAGAGCAATGATTATTCTACCATGCAATCTGTAGGTACCACTGTATGTCCCACGGTTGTGTTTTTTTCCATAAATTAATTATTATAAGAATTAGGGGCTTTCTAAAATCACAAAAACTTACCATTTGTAACGCCCTTATCAGACGTCCAGCGAAAAATTTTTACGAATTTTAAACAACAAATGAGGCCATAGCCAAAGCCCTTCTTATTATGATTCTTGAATTTTATTTTAAATCGATCCAGTTTTGGAGGTGAAAACCGGGGATTACGAAATAGCGATTTCGTCTAATTTAAATAGGTAGAAACGGTCCAAGCTGTAGTTGTCTCTATCGCCCTCTGGCGGGACAGCTCGGGCACAGCGCGACAGCAATAGATATGTTAAAAACCTATTTTCCAAATTTCTTGCAGCCATCCTTCAAACCCCTTTTCAAGAAGTTATGAAGTGAATTTGTGCAGGCAGGTGGTGGTGTAGCAAGCATCTACAGGCTTTGGTTAACGCTTTATCACCTGATAGACGCATGGATTCGCTATCTCATCATCATCATCATCATCAGCCTATAATGTCCCACTGCTGAGCACAGGCCTCCTTTCACAAATCAGGGTGAAAGGGAATGGGCAGATACTCCACCACGCGTGCCCACTGCGGATCGGTGGAGGTAGGCTAGTGGTCAACCTACTGTTGGAATTTTTCAAGCCGCCTAGGAGGCATCCAACTAGCTTAACGACTATCACAATTAAGTGATAACCGGGACCAACGGCTTTACGTGCCTTCCGAAGCACGGAAACGCTCGATTTGAAATACCACTAGGCGGTCACCCATCCAGGTACCGACCAAGACAGACGTAGCTTAACTTTGCCGATCGATTAAGAACGGCTAATCATGCTACACCACGAGCGCTTCCTATCGCTGGATTCCTATGGATTCGCTATCTAAGTACTATAAAATAAAAATAAAAACATTTACTGTAGATAAAGAGGTTCATACCCGGTAATGCTCGATCATGCAGCGTGGGTAAACGTAAAACTCATCGTACGTTTCAACCAAAACTTCAACTCTGTTTTGATGGCCGCTGTAAATAAAATCAATAAAACCGGCCAAGTGCGAGTCGGACTCGCAAACGGGGGGTTCCGTACAACATTAACTCACTCATTGTGCTATGAAAACAAAATACCAACAAAAAAAATGTATTTCATTATTTGTTGTTATAGCGGCTATAGAAATACATATTGTCTGAAAATTTCAGCTGTCTACCTATTACCGTTCATGAGATACAGCTCACTGACGGACGCACGGACGGACAGCGGAGTCTTAGTAATAGGGTCCCGTTTGGCACCCTTCGGGTACGGAATCCTAATAAGGTAGTTGGTAGACTGTCCAGTACAACTTACATTCGCCCGCTTGGTACCTATAAACAATTTGTGGAGTTAGTAGTTTTCCGCATGACTGTCCCAGTAACAAAACTAAGTGGTTCAGTGAGGAATGATTCGCAAAATTCTGACTACAGCGAGTATGTTTACACAAAGGTACTTTACTATGAGATTCTCGCTACTTAGCATTGCTTTTCAGAAATTATGCACTTACTTTTGGGTTTAAAAATGGTACTTCATTTCTCTATGGTTTAAATTAGATTTTCTACTACTAACGTTTTTTACGTCTAAGTCGGTATAAAAGCATACGGCCGTCTGATGGTAACCGGTTACCGTAGCCATTTGTATATTTGTAATTTAAAGGATTAAGGTTTTTAATTTTCCGATATTAGTTTGCTCATGAAATAAATACATTACTTCACTAATAATCAAAAGAAGACCTATTCTGAATAAACTATGATCCTGTTTATTAAATTTAACCCTATAGTACAGTAAAAACCTATAATAACTATAGGAAAAAATCTCGCATAAATTGCAATAAGCGTACTTTTTGGAATGCGATAGCAGTAGGCATTTCTAATTCAGTTAACGACCATTATGTAACAAGTAATGTGCAAAAAACATATCAAAAGACTAAACTTCAACATTTAGCTATTACTTCGTATAGAGAAGACGCCACACATCACAACCGTGTTCCAGTCAAGTGAGGCCATCTAGCCAAACTTAGTCTTGTTGTTGTAGAACGATTATCGAAAGGCGTTAGCGCCGTGAAAATCACGGTGTTTGCGAGAAAAATCTCCTAAAAGCTCCGGAAAGCGTTCTTCAGAACGCTTTTAGGAGTATTTTTCTATCACACACGTAGCGCTATCGCTAAGCGCTACGTGTTCCTACTGTCTGCTTAGATGACTTAATTATTGTTTCAGCGCTAAAGAGAAATTTAGTTTTTTTTTTTTTTTTTTTTTTTTTATGTTAAATGGGCTTGCGTTTGACCTTCGACTGACCCCATGAGGAGTTAAGACGAGGCCGAGGATGTAGCACGCTTACCCAGAAAAAGCCTATTCACTCTGGCCTTGAATACATCTAGGTTGTAGGTGTCCGGAAACACAGATCCCGGAAGAGAGTTCCACTCCTTTGCTGTTCGTATAAGAAACGATGAAGCAAAGCGTTGAGTCCGGGTACGCGGGATGTTGACTCTAAAAAAATCTCTTTGCTTATGATAGCTCCTCTATACGTAGTAATATTAGCTCAATGCACTTCAATCATAGTTAAATATTTTAAATTAATACAAAATCTTTGTTTTGTTTCAGGCATCTATTGTCTGCTACTTGATTTTATTCCTACTCGTTCATATGAACAGTAAGAGCCATATGTCGACGATTCTTCAAGTTATGATCCTGGCGTTTATACCAATGCAAGTTATACACGTTATCGTATTATTTTTGGGAGGAATTAATGTATGTTATTTCTTTTGCTATTTTACTACTTAATGTAGGCTAAAGAGTTTTTGAACTAGAATCTCGAATTATCAGTTCCATTTGTTTTCTTTTTTGCGATAGATCGTTTATTTTAGGGTTCCGGACCTTTTATGAAAAAATAGAACCCTTATAAGATCAGCACTCTGGTGTCCATCTGTCACAGACGTTTTACTCGAAGACCAAGTAACGTAGAAACTTGATATTTGGCATAGTGAACGATCATGAGGCCGCGCACATAACTCACACAAATAATAATAAAAACGAATTTTGGATTAGCTAAAAATGTGTAAAAAAGTTTCCTGATGATCAAAGAATAGCCTTCGTGTCGCTTGGGGCCTAGAAAAAAAAGAGTTTTTTTTTTTAGAAAAGTAAAAAAGGAAGTTAAATAAGGACCCCTTCATTTTTCAGTACGGCCTGAACCCTAATTGAGCGAGCCTGACTCACTTTTGACTGGTATTTAAGGGAAATTAGGCTGTAATAACATCTCGATACGACATAATCCAAATCTGACATAGGTGACCCCGCGGGTACAGGTGGTAAAGGAATAAAGATAATTACCTTAATTCCCCATTAATTTAACCTGTAGTTATTAGTTGAGCGATATCCCATTTGGCCCGCGTAGTGGACAATGGCTCAAATCCACTCAGTGAAAGGAGAGGATTCCGCCCTAGCTTATTGTGGACGTCTTAAGCCGAAAATTAATGAACTGAAACTCGTTACGATAGCTAGCTTTGGCGTCGGTGTTTTGCTAGAATTTTAGGGAAAAAAAAATCACGAACAAGAGATGTTTGTCTAACCAAAAAAGTGTAATGTGTAAGAGATGATTTTAAAAGAACAGTCCCTCGTTTTCGTCCTCGTGTTTTGAAATGAGGGTTTTAACAACGGTGTCCCTTAATTTGCCGTACACTGAACATCGCTTGTAAGATATTATTTTAAATTTCATTTTAAAACAAAAAAAGGGACAAAACACTCTCATGAATTATGACTTCGTAACCTTCTTTATTCCTCTTAATATATACATTGGAAGTCGATGGTTAAATAATTTGATACACTTTTAGAATAATAGTCACAGGCAGGTTTAGATAATACAATATTTCAGTATTTTAGCTGTCTGAAAAATCATAAGTTCTCCATTTTGTAAACCACGAGACCTTTATTTCGCCCTACTGCTCCGAGCTACTTGTAGATCGTTCAAAGGAAAACACGTGGAAGATTTTCTTTGAGTGCCTAAAATCCTCCCTCGGGCGTGGTCTTGTTAAGGCACAATGTCAACGAATGGGGAGCCTTGTTCTGTAATATCCATCAACAAAACGTTAGATTGGACGAGCGGGGTTTGTTTGAGGTTTTGATTTTAGGTATGTGAGACTAGCTTAGTTACTCCGCTAGTATTTTCTGTTGCTCCCAGTTCTAAGTCTGTCGCCTGGAGCTCGAGTAGGACCTTTTCCACGGCGTCCTTCCAGCAGTACCTTACCTATGTCGATCTAGGGTGCATGTTTAATTTGTAAAATAGAATACAACTCGTTTTCGCCCTGTGGTTTCTCCCGCGTTTCCATAGGATTTATTGTTTTCTCTGGATAAACAGTATAATTTGTGCTAATCCAGAACATAACCGATTTTGTTCCAAATTTCATCCGATATCTGTAGTATTTGCGTGAAAGAAAAACAAACACCCATACATCCATCAAACATTTTACGTATAAGAGTGGAGTAATACATCGGGTCTATTGGCGCACAAATGATTTTCAAAAGATATGATAATTTATAATCAAAATATCGATGTTTGTCGGCGTTTCGATCAAGTTACATTAATCGTGGTCATAAATGGACTGGACGAGATAGATTAATTTGTCTGTTCTTTTTGTTTCAGCATAATATACTGGCCCTAGAATTTGCGCTTTGGCTGGCTATAATTCTAGCTGCATACAACACTGTTTTGGGCATTACTGGAGGGGTATACTTTATTCGAACTGGGCACTATACCACTCACTTTTTTTTGGCTGTTACTTTTGCATGTCTATCTTTGTCCATAATAAGTGAGTACAGTTTTTTATTTCCACTTTGCTTGTGGCGATATTGTAGCGATGTCAACAATTAGGGTAAGCACACAAAGCCTGAAATATACCTAGTTGGTATTTAGCGACAGAATAACGCTTGCGGCGGGCGCGGCGGCCTCGTGTGACGGATAGTCCTCTTCCCTCTAATATGGCGAGGAGGGCGATGGCTGCCACACGCGTCATACTTGTGAACAGGTGCTGCTTGTGGGGGCTGGTCTGCCTAAGTTTGCTATTTACTTATTAAATATCTCTTCAGTCCTAATTTGTAGCTTTGCCGCCAGACTCTCAGTTGTCAGTGCTATTAGAATGTAAAATTATTATGTAATCCATCGAAGCTTATTTTAAAAGGAGTAATTGCTGAGAGTATTGCCGGCTCTTCTCAGCAAATGCAACCTTCCGAACCGGTATTAGAGTATTAGTATTCATAAGTGCCTGCGAATACCTATCTATGCTATCTATTCGAAATTAATGATTTGAATTTGAAATATGACACCAGAACCAAAACTGGTTGAATGTTAGGCTTTCTATTATTAAAAATGTTCATGTATTTGCAGCTGTACTATGCCATGATTTTATAATAATCTACGCATACAAGAGGACGCTTGAACATCCAACATCTCAGGATGCATTCGTTGAACAAGCTCCCCACCAACTTCGAGCTATTGAAAATAAACAGTGACGTCACAGTTTTAGTTAAATCAGTGTGCTGTCGTGCGTATATATTGTTTTAAATAAATACTAAAATGTAAGCATAATATACTTGTATTTTTATAAGTTTAATAGTTGCCAGACTGATCAAGATAATTCGGGAAAGCGGTCTTCTAGGATTAAAACTTTCGTATCTGTCTTTAGCTCCAACTTTCGAAGATCATGCACAAGGTTATTTGTCACTGGTGAAGGTAAACCTCAACAATCCGATACATACAATTATAAGAATTAAAGGATTGTGAATCCGCCAATTCGCACTGAGCCAGCGACATGATGTTTCATATTTTTTTTTACTATATGGTTGACCACGAATTCAACATGGTATTGTAAGTGGCTGAAGGTGGCAAGCACACGAAGCCTATAAGGGAGAAGACTGGTTCTCAAGTAGAGTTGGCAGAACACCGACTTAATTGTTGAGGCATTAGTGTACTTCCAAGTACATTAACTGGTTGTGGTTTTCCATGAAGTTATTTTGTGTGAAGTATCACATAAAATAACTTAACACCCTTCTCAAAGAAATCCATGCTGTACTCATTTGGGGGCACCACGACGGGGAGTTCCCAAGGGAAGGAGAGCCGTGGTTTTCCCAATGGAGTACAGCATGGGGTTCTTCAAAAGGGGTGTGAAGAGATTTCTGCAGGGTCGGCAACGCGCGCGTGATGCCCCTGGTGTCGCAAGCGTCCATAGGCTACGGTAACCGCTTACCATCAGGCGGGCCGTATGCTTTTTTGCCACCTAAGTGGTATAAAAAAAAGAAACTTTATCACCATGCTATGGTCTTCTCATCTTGTTTTTCTACACTGAACCTTATTAGAACCTATGTAGCAAACTATCGAAGCACTAGAGAAACTGAGATCGTACAACTTACATGGCATAATCTCAGGCATAATTAAATTCCTTTACAAACTTATTTAATCATCGAAATCATTTGTTACTAAGTTATATATTAGTATGTGGCTAACATAAGTATCTAGTCTCAGCATGTGAATAACCTCAACAGCAGACACATAATGTTACACAAATTATATAAAACCGAGTCTGGTGGGTGTTACCCGCAGACGGATTAGCTTAGAGGATATTACTAAAATTATTGAATTTGTATGAAATTCCGCGAAATTGGCTCGTAATGCAATATATTTTGCATATGGGGTGGGATATTTTAAAAGTGAATTTAATGTTTATCGTCCTGGTTTATGCGATCACCAAGTGAACTGAGTAGATACAAGTGACACACCGTTCGTGGTAGACAAGAATTTGGTAGAATTCCATAGGACATTTGGATCTTTTGTTCTCGATAAAGCAATGAATTTATTAGGATATTCGTGACTTATATTACGTACATATAGCCTATGTTACATTGATGTGATTGTGGACTTAGTTGGTAAGCCTATATGGTGCATTTGAAACCTGGTTCTCAAATGCACCCGCCTGAGTACATCGATAGGTACTTGGCTTATTAATCAGATATTTTGACTAATACAATGTTCTGATTCAGCTTTTTCACCTGTTTACATTGTAGCTAACCAATCTAACCATGAGGTTGTGGTCAAATATAAACCTTAAGTTAAAGTGTCAAAGCTCACAATGTCACAAAATCTCGAAGCTCCAACAAATCTTTGTAAAGCTGAGGTGACACGCATATTAATCTATTAAGATCTGTCTACACTGAGGGATTATGTTTTAGGTTTAACACTCAACGCTTTGTTATGATAATGAGTAAGCTTTACAATAGTTGGGGCTTAGTGGCATTGTGAATGTTTTTAGCTTTGTGTCTTATGGAATTAGGAATAAGGGGCAATTTTGGTAGACGCTAGTCGATTCCTCGACTTACAAATTAATGTAAGCAGCGTACGCTGACTTTATTTAGGTGCAATTTTATATTCCAGTGTTTGCTAAAGGTAAACTTGATAAACATCTTGGTTAAATTAATAATTAATATTTATTTATTGTTTGTTATTTTTTTAATACAGCAATATTGGTGTGAGTGTTCCATCGGACCAGTAAAGTTACCTAATAATTTCACGGGAAATAACTAGAATTATTTTATGTGAGATCTGAGAGTGCTAGAAATTACACGAGACTACATTACACGATCCTAAGTGTTACACGTACCGTAACCAAACGACAGCGTTGCGACAAAATGAATTCAAGCTGTGCTTACGTGTGAATAGTGTCGCTGCGGCTTTTTGCGGTTGCGTTGTGGGGGCTACAAAATGTTTGTACACACGGCTACACATCAAGCTATACATTTCCAGTATAAGCTGATCTCGCATTGTAAAAGATTTCCTTAAAAATAGAGGTCAGCTTATACTGGAAGTGTATAGCTTGATATGTAGCCGTGTGTACCACCTTGTTCACGGTGTCGCTGGTGGTTGCGTTTTGATTGCGACGTGGCTGCGGTGTGGTCGGTATCACACACGCGGTCGATAGTGACGGCAAAATGTGGTCAGTGTGAATTCAACTATAAATTTTCATACAAATTACAGCCCGCCTACGTGGTGTGGTTTTATTTTATTAGGTACATGGACGTATAAAAAAATCAGGACGGAGCATTGCCTTAATATAAATGAATATTGTTTGTTATAAGAAAGTGAAAGATAATATTTCCTAAGTATGCGTGGGTGCAGCGCTCGTGGTGTAGCATGATTAGCCGTTCTTATCGATTGGTAAAGTTAAGCTAGTGGTATTTCAAATCGAGCGTTTTCGTGCTTCGGAAGGCACGTGAACACGTCGGTCCCGGTTATCACTTAATTGTGATAGTCGTTAAGCTAGTTGGAGGTCTTCTAGGCGGCTTGAAAACTCCAACAGTAGGTTGACCACTAGCCTACCTCCACCGATCCGCAGTGGGCACGCGTGGTTGAGTATCTGCCCATTCCCTTTCACCCTTTTGTGAAAGGAGGCCTGTGTTCAGCAGTGGGACATTATAGACTGATGATGATGATGATGAGGTGTGAATAAAGCTTTAGGCGTGATAAAAATTTACTGTTATAAAATTACAAAAAACGCCATTTCAAGGAAGTTTCAATACTACGGAACCATAATAAACCTTACAAGCTGGAGAATCAATAAGCTTAAACGGCCACTTTGAGCCAAATTACGGTCACAATAACAAGTGTTCTGAACGTTATTTGAAAACGAAGCGTTAGAGATATTGCGCTATCAAATCGTAGGAAGAAAATAACTTCAGTTTTCGAACAAATGTTCTTGGAAGATTGTGGCCCCTTACTATACCTATATAACGACTGTTTGTTCACACATTGAGTATTTAATGACGCTGATATGCAAATTAAAGCAATATTACAGACACATTGTCACCACGTAGCCCGCAAAGCCAAAGGAGGATAATACATGCACTTAGGATTTCATCCATATGGATCTCCTTTGTCGTCGACGGTTGAATTAGTAAGCCTATGTTACTGACTCCTAAATTCGTAAGGTTACGGATGGATGTACCGAGTAACATAAGACTAGTTCCTAGCATAGAATAATAAGTAGTACTACCGTATAGAAGCATCACTCCCTAATAAAAACTGTGATAAGCGCGAAGCGGTACAAGTTTAGTTAAACGCCTCTCTTTCTATCGCATAGCTCTATCTAGATCGGACACGGCTCGGATATCGATAGGGTTGTCATTATATACTTCATTCTAATTTTAATGTTAACAACTTTAAAACCCGTATTAGATCCGAAAACTGTTTCATTTATTTTAAAAGCGATGATAGCTCAGTGGTTGTGACGTCGGATACCGAGTTCGAATCTTACTTGAGCTTTCGGTGAAGGAAAACATCGTGAGGATATCATAGCACGGTGGTAGGGTACTTTGTAGTACCCATCAGATCCGTACCTATAGGTGTGTTCCGACAGCTGCACTTGAGAGCCAGTTCCTTCTGGGCTTTAGTGTGCTTCCCACCTTCGGTCACATTGTCTCTAACACACAGTAAAAAGGAAAAATATATATTGCAGAATGCCTTTGACACTGCGCTTTGTCGTAGTAGTATGGAGTTTTTTCGATAGAATCTCTTGGAAAATTTCACGAAGAACAGTGCAAAGTAACGTTTACGGGCCAGTTGGGTAAACAATTATAGGAAAATGTTGACGTATCATGTCGTTTAAGGAGTTGCAGGAAGTGACAAACAACAGAACAGAAGGAAGCCCGATAAAGAAAGTATATGAAAGAAACAGTCTTATTTGTTGAATTTTAGGAAATTTTAACATAAATCTTTTATGGATTGAGATTAAAAGTTATTTAATTTATATAATCTTCGTAGCATCATTCAACAAATGGTTTGCTGTAAATTGGTACGCAAATCTCTGCGAACAAGCAAAAATAAACTTCAATCGTCTCGAATAGCACAGAAGATATAAAACGACTATTAAATGGAACGAATGACGGTAACTGCTGTAGAAAAATCTTCATTTAATTGAAATACGGAGAATCTGTTTGAAATCCATGAGTACTTTTGACATTTACAGGGATTTTTATAAGTATTGAATGTTGTGGAGATTCTTGGATGTTACTCTCCGAAGACCCATTTGCGCCATTCTGGGGTGTCTTAATAACTCAAGTTAGTTGCTTAGCTGGGGTAATATAATATCACATAATCTTAATGTGACCTGTCAAACTCGGCCATGTTTTTGGGACATGTCAATTACTATGCGACATTGATGTAGAATATTGTAGAAGATGTGTGCGTCCATGCTTGGCGAACCGAGCACGAGCCGAGCCTCGAACGAGCACACTGCGAGCACGATTCGCGTAGCGTGGACGGGCTCGCGAGCCTCGAACGAGCGCGATTGACAGTTTTTTCACGTACAAAAGGATTCGCATTGTGCTCGTTGTAGGCTCGTTCGTGGCTCGGCTCGTGCTTGATTCGCGTAGCATGGACGCACCAGAATCGGGCGCTGTAGATTTACTCCTTGTTAGTTAGTTAACATTACTAAGAGCCTTCAAGTATATATTTCCGTAGCGTTTTATCTTATAGCGTATTACTGTGTAGGGAATTTGAGCAACGATTTTAATACTAGCTGTCCCCCGTGGTTTCACACGTGTTCTCGGGATAAAATGCCTATAGGTTGAGTAGTTGAGGCGTGAAGGCGTAACAAACAAATAAACTCACTTTCGCATTTATAAATATTATTACTAGCTGTCCTCCGCAGTTTCACCCGCATTCCCGGGATAAAAAGTAGCTTATGTCCTTTTCCATACCATAGGCTATCTGCATGCCAAATTTCATGATGATCCGTTGAGTAGTTGAGGCGTGAAGGCGTAACAAATAAACAAACTCACTTTCGTATTTATAATTAGTTAGGAAGTTAGGATTAGGATTTGAACATGCGAAAGTTTGTATAGATATGTGATTTGTGAAATTTTAATTTGACACACAGTTTGATAGTATATGTTCTGGAACACATAGGATTTTGTTAATCCAGACATATACATAGTACACAGATTTTTTATCCCGGAATAAAATACGATTCCTCAGGAACCTGGGTGAAACCGCGGGGGACAGCTAGTTTACAGTATCGGTCCTAAGTAAATATGTATAATGTACATACGTAAAAACATAGACATTTTTAAAACAAAAGTGATGTAATAATATAAATAAACTAGCAGACCCCCGCGGTTTCACCCGCGTACGGTTTGAATTTTTTTGCGCGGAACACAAATTATTTTTCAAAAATAAACGTAGCTAAGTTACTCCTTATAACATGAACTACTACTATAACTAATCAATCAATCTAACTATAACTTATCCTATGAACCAAAACAGACAGACAAAAATGTTTAAAACTCAATATATCATTATATTATTAAAAGGAAAGTGATTTTCGTGAAATAAAGTTTTTTTAACAAAGCAGATACAAATTCAAAAGCGAATACCAGGTATGTGTTTTTCAATTTGTATTTGCTTTTTTGGCCTCACTCCCGTGTTCCGCGCGCTCCATCTGCCTTATTCTTGTAATCTGTGAAAATTGGATTGAGTTTTCAAACATGTGTCAAAATAAAATGTAATTTAAATCAAAAGTACTAAGGAGTATTGGTATCAAATTCGATGCAAATCATCCCTAAATTAACTTTCTACCCCTTTTTGACCCCGTTAGGAGATGAGTTTCAATAAAATACGAAACACGTCTTCCATCAATTCTGTTAAGGAATGTTTATGCTAAATTTGAAGTAGATCAGACCAAGGAATCACGTTGTCCCATACAAACTTTGCCCCCGTTTTTCACCCCTTTAGGGGTAGAACTTCGGAAAATCCTTTCTTATCGGATGCCTTCGTTATACATAGAACACACCCTCCAAGTTTCAGGTGTCTACGATCAGCGGCTGTGCGTTGATTCTCAGTCAGTCATTCAGGACAAAGCATTTTATATGTATAGGTTAATAGATTTAATAACACTTTATCCATTTTTTATACAATGTTTGTATTAATTAATAAAAGGATTAATGTATTATTTTCAACAACTTTTGGCCAAACCAACAAACAAACAAATTGGGGAATTTAATTATTAATTGAAGATTTTTTTTCTACTCTTTAAATTAAAATAGAGTCTTGTACAACGAAAAAACTCATACAAGCTGTTAATATCAATTCAACATTAAATTTGTCTGAAATTACAATTTCTTTTCCTTTTTCCTGATTGATCATTTATTTCCTCAGTTATTTTCACTCTTCTGACAATCGGGTGATCAACATTATGTCCCTTAAATATAGCGAGAATTTCGTAAAATTGTCGCCCTCATTCCAATTTAGGAGTTGGCGAATAAAAATCACTTTTATTTATACTACATAATAGAATATTTACTTAATAAATCGGAAATCGGTAAGTGTTGGAATTTGGGGTGCGATAGGAAACTTACTGTTAAGGTGAGAAACCATGGATAAATACGACGTGATATCTACGTTCCTTTCATCATCATACATCCTGATTTTAATCTGCTTCATAACCCGTAGGTTCTCGCGAGGGACGCGCGTCTTATAATAACAATTTATGTCATTTTTTTTTATAACCGCGAGCCAAAATATGAAGGATGGTCTCTACATCAGTTTTTTCTTGCGTTTTAATAATATTGCATCAACTTCAGGCTTCACCTAAAGGATGTAATTTTATGATTTTGTACATGAAGCGTGTATAATACTTCAGAGTAGATAAATACTACGTACAAATAATACTAACTAGCTGCCCGGCGCGACTTCGTTCGCGTGGTGCTACCCTACCCTATGGTGCTACCCTACCCTACCCTACCTGAATTTTCTTTGCTATAAACCTCACGGAGCCCGAGACCTTTCCAACGAATGCAAAACCGTGGAAATCGGTTCGTGCGTTCTGGAGTTATAGCGTCAGGAAGGAAAACCCGACTTATTTTTATATAGTAGATATGATGAAGCTGAAGAGCTTTTCTTATTAATTCTTTATTTAAAAGCGCAAATCTCTGGAACTACTAATCGTATTCGAAAAATTCTTTCACGAATAGAAGCTACAAAATCCCCGAGTATTATATGCAACTTTTTAAATCGGGAACGCGGGTGAATAATTGCAAATTGATAAAAACTAGAAATCTTTACAGCTCCCTAGTTCGAAGTATACTCGAGTAGCATACAGAGTTGAAAGTGTACGGAAAAGATGTATTAGTATTCTTGCGTATGATATGAAGCTTTGAAATCTTATTCTGATAGATTTGTACTTCTTACAGGATTCTTTCTCGCAGTGACAGGCGTAAGATTCTAGATTTATCTTAACAATAAGCGAGGACAATTTTATCAAACAGATTACTCCTTTCGAGTGTCTACATACTGTTCAGCTTCAGGCACATGACACTAATTTGGGTTTTAATTCCCTGTTGACCCGGATGTCTAGATTATTATGATGACCTTTTATGATAAGTCCTTTTTAGATAAGGTACATACATTTAAATATAAACGTACGTTACAGGTCGGTTAACTAAAACTGGCAATTTCACAGTACTCACACATCATGCAACTTCACGATACAGTATGTTTTATTACATTATTGCTTCTAATCAGTCAGTCAATTCGAATGGACGAATGCAAAAAAGACCACTCTATATTTATGAGCTGTAGCAAAAGGAAAACAATAACTGTCTCCTTCATACTCATAATGACCGCACTTGGGAGAGACGGGCAGACTTTTCATGATGCGCATGCAGTGCGACGTCACGCACAGAGGATTGAAGGGAACAGAGACCAAGCTTCATACAAACTCGCTACGGTAGGTACACAAGTACAAGCTTGAGGCGCGTGTGTGCGAAAGCACTGGCGGCTCGTCACGTACGAGGGGAAACCGGTTTATACTGGCTCGGCCTGTGCTCAAACTCAGGGCACTCGCGCATCGTGTTTGTTTACGTTTAGATTTTAATAATAGAATTTTAATATCCAAATCTCTAAATGTGTAAATATGGTTTACTTTACTGAGTCTATGAACAATAATATAATGAATTAGTTTTCTATTAGTATCTTGCATATAATAGGTAGGTAGGTATTAGCTTTCTGGTAAATTGTTTTTATATTGTCTTTTTTCTCGTAAATTAATGGCATGATGGGTGTTTATGATTTCAAATACGTAGGTGTACCTACCTACCTATCATATTTAACGAGCATGTATGTTTTGAGAACTCGAAAACGGTTTTGACGGAAAATTTTGATGAAATTTGCTATATGGGGGTTTCTGGGGCGCTAAAGTGTTTCAGCTAGATTTCATCTCGGGGACAACGCGATCTGCCGAGTTTGCGAGCAAATCTTAGTCACACAGGTATAGTCACCGTCAAAACTAGATTTGCATTTTAGTACCTGTAGC
This sequence comes from Achlya flavicornis, assembly GCA_947623365.1. Classification (NCBI taxonomy): domain Eukaryota; kingdom Metazoa; phylum Arthropoda; class Insecta; order Lepidoptera; family Drepanidae; genus Achlya; species Achlya flavicornis. The sequence continues at coordinate 2,843,801 of OX392482.1, read as the reverse complement.
GTCCACGCACTGACACCACTGCACAGATTAGTGACTAGTTACTCCGTAGCACTGGCTCACCACTACACCAGGTCCGAGCGCAAGCGCACGTCCAACCCGCACCGCGTCTAATGTCAGACTGGCCGGTTGACAGCTACCCCCCTCTACTGGTGTACATGAGACAGTGTATTATATCTACTGTATAGATACAAACACTACATCCCTTCCCTTTTAACAAATTTTAATTATTTCAAATGTAGGTAATCAATACTAGAGATAATTATTATTTACTGATGCAAATTACACTTTTGATATTTGTGGCTTTCACCCAGTGTCGCGACAGACACGTCTTTAATTTTAATACTGATTCTAACCAACACCGGTGTACATGAGACAATGTATTATATCTTTGTAACATCTTTAACATACTAGGTACCTATGTAAAATAAAATGTATGTGTAGGTGTGCTTCATGTGAAGCAGCAAATAAATAAATTGAAATATACCTGCATAGTTTATTACATATATACAGTCATGTTCATGCACACAAATGCATGTCCTGTGTGGGAATCGAACCCATGACCTGCGGCACAACAGGTGGAATCTTCCAACTGCGCACACGGGCCCGTCACTATATTTACTATAGGTAATTAAGCGCTTCCTTTAAGTATGAAACAAATAGGTACAATAAAGCCTATAGAAAATACAATATTACCGAAAACAACCTGCTAATGAGAGTTCAAAGCAACCTTTATATGCTGGTATAAAGGTATTAGTGACATCTTTTTAATTAGGAAGATTTGTAGCTCAATGCAATCTCCTTGTACCTTTTTTGAATAAACAATAATCATTTATTCGACAACACATTTATTTTGTTACCTTTGCGGAATAATTTTGGACATAAGTAGCATTTTTCATTCTATTAATCTTGTTAAAAGATAAGGAAGGTAGGTACCCAAGCATCTTATAGTTTTTCTTACATTATAATTTATTCTCTCATCAATCCATAATACCACTGACGAAATCGTCACTTCACTTAAATAAGTGGAATGAAATGTATTACATTGGGATTATTTTGCGTAAACAACATTCCATGACGATCCAACTGATTATTCTTACTATTGTACTACTGGGTTCGTCTACTTAGGAAATGTTATAAATATGGTATAATATTTAGTACGCATTGCATAAAACTCACACACTTTTTATTGTCACCTTCCTTCCCTTTTAACAATAATTGAATTTTATTTACTGGCCTTTTACACACGTTTCTCGTACTTTATCTCGTCGCCACTTGTAGCGTCCACGCACTGACACCACTGCACAGATTAGTGACTAGTTACTCCGTAGCACTGGCTCACCACTACACCAGGTCCGAGCGCAAGCGCACGTCCAACCCGCACCGCGTCTAATGTCAGACTGGCCGGTTGACAGCTACCCCCCTCTACTGGTGTACATGAGACAGTGTATTATATCTACTGTATAGATACAAACACTACAGTACCCTTTCCTAATAATCTGTAATATGTGAATAGCAATATTCTATCATCACAAAAAGCTGATAGGTATACATTTTTATGTATTAATTTAATGTTATTCTCCTGTGCTAACCCTACCAAAATAGGTATAATTTTTGAACGCTCCTTAGAAGCTTGTACTCTGTTCCCTTCAATCCTCTGTGGTCACGCCGCGCGCTTATTCACAGACAAGCGCAACGTGTAAATGTGTTGAACGTGCCAGCTTTTGCTAACCGACCTGTATCACGTTTATCATTCCATTTGCATATAATTTTATGTTTTGTGACGAAAACTTGAATTCAGATTCAAATAAGACAATTAATATTTTTAATCTTCCACTTTGGTTATACCTAATGACATCTCGCTGGTTATACCTACACTTTATATTAATACTGTGATCTCTTGTAATTGAAGATGGCAGAGACTTTAGGTCACGTTTAATATTAATGATATCTGCATTATGTATTCCTTGTTGGACTTCTTAAATAAATCAATAATAATAATGTAGAAGGTTAAATATATTCAAGAAAAGGTACTTAAAAATAAAAATCATAATTTTAATTGATATCATTTTCATAATATATTAACCCATTAATTAATATAAAAATATACTATTTCTTAATACCCCTATTCGGAGTAATAACGTTTTTAGAAAATAGAAAATTTGTATTTCAGAAATATCTTGTTGTTATTAAAAATAATAATCATTAATTACGTGGACGTATAAAAAAATCAGGACGGAGCATTGCATTAATATAAATGAATATTGTCCTTCACTTTCCTATACGAAATATGAATTACAATATTTCCTAAGTATGCGTGAGTAAAATCAATACTGGCCCAAGCAGGCACAAGTGATACAGAGCCTTATTGTCACTGTCTCCGTCTCAATGTGAAATGACAACCAATCGTATTACAATGGTGTAAAATGAGGCTTGTATTTAAGGGTCGGCAAGGCGCGAGTGATACCCCTGGTGTTGCAAGCGTCCATAGGCTACGGTAACTGCTTACCATCAGGCGGGCCGTATGCCTGTTTGCCACATTAATGGTATAAAAAAAATATTAAAAATACAAGACGGTAAAGTATGAGGCACGAATGGTGAGCACAGATAGGCAGTAGTAGGGGCAAGCTCGCGCATGTGCTATTTTGGCCAAATCACAGTAGCCAAATGACGCGAGAATCCAATAGACGATGAGCATCGACTGACGAACCAATCGTGTGCAGCTCGGAGCTCCACTCTTCTTCATTCCGCCAAACAGATCGCAAATTTAACAACTGCGCAGGTGTCAATCTGTGCTCACGACTCAAGATACTTGGGGTGCTTCATTTTATATAAGGCGACGCTCCGTCCTGCTTTTTACACGTCCATGTTATTACTAAGCCAGCTCCTCAATTCTATAAGTATTCACAATCATAATCAGATAACACCAAAACACCGTGTAGAAAATAGTAAGTATAATACCGGCAAACGCTTCCCCTGCCCCAGATTTTTGAAAACAATCCATATTCACTAATAAACAGTAGAAAAACACCGATACAGCAATTAGCCAATCTAAAATAAGATGGGCTATAACACTCCAAAGATACACCATTACTAATACCTCATCTTCAATAATGAGACCCACTAAAAGAACAATACTTGTAAAAAACAATACAGATATTATAATAAAAATACAGAATAAGTATGTTAAAACATCCAGTTTGTTAATGTAGACTAATTTCCATTGGGAATAGTTGATGGACATGACAAGGAGCAAGCACAGAGCCAGGAAGCCATACAGGATTCCAAAAACAGCGATGCTTATCGACCCACCCCTCAAAGGTATGCAGAGCAAGAATTCGTTTATGGTTTTAAGTCTATCCCATTGTTCCATGTTATATAACCATTGAGTGAGAGGTTTTCAAATTAATTCGTAATAAACTCATGGCCGGATATATTGGTTGTTTTAGCTTCTTGTTTTCTTATTTGATTTGTCAAATTTGAGATATTGTTTTTATATGTTACGTCAATTTGCAAGGTAAATGTTACCTCATCGATGTAGAGCTTGTGTTATAACTAAGTTACAACCTACTTTGAAAAAAAAAGTGTTGAGGAAGAGTGAACACCGACTGAGTGCGAATCGAACACCAATTCAGTTCTATTCTTACGGAAGCAGAATGCTCTTTGAATATTTTTAATAGAACTTAAATTGCAGCATTCATTTCGGTATAATCTGTCACGATAAAGGTCTAAAACTTTGATGTCCAACCAAATAGAATATTTTAGACTTTTTACGATACCTTTTTTTTTTATTTTAGATTTTTTCCGATACTTTATACATAGATTGTAAAAAAAATGGGCGCCTAATTCCTCATTCGTAATTTTGATAGTAGTAGATGTGTGTTATTTTTGAGTTAGGTAATTTAAAAAGTGTGTAAATTTCAAGATTCTTCCTTACTAAGTGTATCAGCTACATGCCAGAGACAGTCCAACGAACAGAGCTGCTACAACAATTTACATAGTGGTTAATCGAAGAAGATGTCCAACGTTCAGATGGTGAATAGGAACACTAAAATGCGGAGCCGTCAACATATGGTCAAAGGTAATGAGAACACATGTCATATACTAGAATGGAATTTTTCAAGAGACAAAAAATAACATAAATATCACTTAGAACGAAAAAAACATAACAAGAAACGTTATGTAACCCTGAAAGCAGAGCCGGTAGGTAATAAATCTTACAAGTTACCTATTCTACTGAAACAAGTACTTTTAATACTACGGCATGATTAATGACCCGAAGTGTTAAATCGCTGAGTGCAGGAGGCAAATAATTCTGCGATTTTGATTTTGGATTTACCGTTTTATAATGTGACTCATATGGAACAATTTTGAATAATCGCTTCTGAATTTTGTTATCAATCATTGAAAACCAGCATATAAAATGCTACTCTATTTTCATTGTTCGACGGGCCAGTTGTCGTTGGTGGCGAGTCTCGCAAGCCCGTCCACGCTACGCGAATCCGTGCTCCACTCGTGCTCGGCTCTTGCTCGGTTCGCATAGCGTGGACGCACCATCACATAAAAAGAAAACTATAACAACAAACACACACTTTCCTTTCAACACAATAAGGTCCATTGTCTTCCTGGTCAGGAAGTAGGTAGCAAAGACATATCGGTCTTTGAGGATTTAAGAAAGGACTTGTGATTTAGGGGCGAATTATCTGAAGTGATTCCTCTTTTTGGGATTATGTTGGATATTTATGTGCCCTTCTGAAACATCTTATGCAAAGGGATTATAAAAAAAAGGTATAACATTGTACTATTCCAGAAATACTAACGTTCAAAATTTCTCCTAAGGCACCGATCCCGCAGCGAGCGGTCGAGAGTTCTACTTGCGTTCTCCTTGACTGCCGCGTTTGATCGGCTGTGGGATCGGCTCCTAAAAAAATACTTTAGAATTCAAACGTTCAAACTTTAGGCTTTAAATTAGGGAATCGATATATCGTATAATAGTATATCTTTAAATACCAATGTATTTAAAGATATTCTGCTCCTCAATAGGACCAGATTTCAATTCAAAGATATCATTAGATACTTTGTTTAAGTGTCCTACCGCGTTTTTCTATCGTCCTGTCTATAATATAGGTTAATCCCAAAAACCACTGTGGGGGTTTTCATTCGGTTTTCAAAACTAGACACATAGACCAGAAAGGTTCAAGTATATTAAGTTAGGTATATTTTTTGAGAAAATGTGGATTAACCACCAGAAGTTTGTGGGATTAACAGTTTACGGAGAGGCATTTTCGCGTGTGCTGCAGTAGATATAGTTGGTGATGGATGAAAATTGTACATGACAATATTTTTGCTCTTACCAAGATCATAAAAAATGTGACAATATAAACACAAGCCCATCGAATTCAAAACAAATATGTAATGTGTCCATCATTTAAGAAAAAGATAGAAAAGTAACCATTTTTGTCTCTCTCATTTTTTATGAAGCTATTTTGACCGGTATCGTAACTATTTTAATTTACTTTGACCACAGAGGATTGTACTTTGACTCCTTAAAAGACGATGACGTTACAGGGTATGAAAACATTTATTCTCAGAAAAACCCATTTATTTCTAGTCTTGAAGGGGCGCAGGTTGCAGGAGTCAGGAAACATAGACGCCGGAAGCATGTTCCCTCCCTTTGCTGTCAGTGTTATAAATGAGGATGCAAAACGTATCCTCCACACGAAACCTCGATACTGCTATTACCCAGTTGGGAGCACTCGGTGTTCACTGAATAGTCTGCTTTCGGGGCAAAAGCCAACACTTTATAACAACAACAAATAATACTCAATACTGTCCCAACTACAGTATTTTGACGCAAGAAATTCTATAGTAGCCTATTTACCCTATCACTGTATAGTAGTAACTATTTGTAAATGAAGCGTAAATGCTTTCTGTATTCTATTGTAGGCTAACGTTGGCGGTGGGATGAACAAGGGAGCCGTCATTTATTTAGCCATTGGATGAACAAAAATACCGTAATTTGTTCTCATAAATAAACGTGTTTGTTAGTACTATATATTCATGATTTCTTATCACCAGGAAAAGCTGATGGGCACATACTTTTCAAAAGGTGCAATTTCTGGTACATCAACATCCTTAATACCACACCTCATACAAACTAATTTAATTATCTACTACCGGAGCACCCGCCTGTCCGCATACGTTTCAAGTGTGCGAGCGGTGACAACCGAGTGACGCCCCGGCACGACAATACTGCTCGTTGCGGGTAGGGTTGCCATCCGTCCGGGTTTTCCCGGATTTGTCCTAGTTTAGAGGGCGTCCGGGGAGCGACCGGGCGGGGTTTCATTTGTAGTCCGGGTTTTTTCAAATTTAAATTCTGAAGTTTCTGTTTTGTAACATTTAAAATGATGATAAAAGATGACTAAATTTAAAGTCTGAAAATAAATATAAAGTTTATTTATGACATTTTGAACTGTTTCTTATTATTCTGACTAATATTTAAAAAAACCTGTTGACATGTCCGGATTCTGGGCTCCAAAATCCGGGGTTTTCACACGTCTTGTCCTGGTTGCAAAATTTTAGAGATGGCAACCCTAGTTGCTGGTGACGATAAATTGGCGAGGGTGTGAGTGTACCTAGATGTAATAATAGTTAGTGTTATTTTGTGATTCGTTGGATGGTAAGCATTATCAGCCTGCCTTTTCCCCAATTATCTGGGGTCTGAGTATCTTGATATCAGTTATAATTTTTCGGCAGCTCTACGACAAGAAGCTCATAGAAAAGTGTGAAAACAGCTCTGATGTACCATCTTTCCGTTTTTCACAAAACAAGAGCAGCTGAGAGAGGTAGAGCGTAGCGTTTATTCGCTCAAAGAGCAGCTCGACTGGGGAAGTACCTCCACCTTACAGAATACCGCAGACAAATAACTTTATGTTGTGTAAAGTTGTGTTCCTGCGTGTGAGTAAGGTCGCCAGAGCTCATAGGGGAGGGGGGAAAGGTCGGTAACGCGTGAGCGATGCTTCTTGTGTTGCAAGCGTCCATATGGCTACGGTAACCGCTTACCATCAGGTGGGCCGTATGCTTGTTTACCGACTTAGTTGTATAAAAAAAAAAACAATTATCAATCAAAAGCGTTAATGGAAAGAAACCTAAAACCGGTAATATTTAGTTTGCTCTGCTTACCCATCACAATTGCACATCAAAGCCTCGCTAATGGAATGTTGCAATTAGTTTTCGCATGATTTGATAACGTCCATTGTCCGAATGCGAGCTAGTTCGTGTATTCGAGTGAACACGATTTACGCACAACCTGCATTCAAATGAGGTTTAATTAGCACTGATAACTGTAGTCGTATTTCGAGAGTACGTGTCAGGTTCGTCAAAACCGGTTTTTTAAGGACGCTTAAGTACATCAATAATTAAACGAACCGGTGGTAAATTCAACTGTATGTACCAATTTAACGTTCACTTACCAGGGCCTAAACTGAATAAATGACTTTTTGATTTTGAAACAAATATAATTTTATGGTTCTATGACTCAACTTTATAACAGTGAAATAACGAAAAAATAAATAAGGGATGAATATTAAAAAAAACAGCCAAGAGCGAGTCGGACACGCACACGGAGGGTTCCGTTCAATAATAATCTCAAAATATAATCACAAATTGACTAATAGAAATAGAAGGCGCAACAAAAACACCAAAAGAAGATATTTCTTGTATAATTATTATTATTAATGTATTGCCCTTTAATATTTAATTTTATTACTTGTTGTTATAGCGGCAATAGAAATACATATTCTGTGAAAGTTTCAAGTGTCTACCTATTACGGTTCATGAGATACAGCCCACTGACAAAACGGCGGACGGATGAACGGACGGACAGCGGAGTATTTGGCACTCTTTGGGTACGGAACCCTAAAAACACGCTGTAAATATACCCTGTTCTGTACATTTATATCAATCAAGTTGTATTATTTATTATAAATAAAAATAAAGTGTGATGAAAACCCCGAGTCGATAAAAATATATCGATAAGTCGTAACGAACAATCGATATGATAGTGATGAATATTGAAGGACATAACTTTGAACACTATCTCTGTCAACAGTGAACAAAGTTCGACGATAAAAACCAACCGAGGCTGTTTTTATGAATATATTCAATTTGATGCACGACTAAGCTCTCGTTTTAGTGATGGATCGATATATCGACATTATAAATTTTGTTATTTTTTTGTTAGGCTTTCATTATTGCAGATTGACCCACCTTCTCTTGCTAGAAATTGCAAATCTCTCTATATTTTCATCTCTGTCTTTCCAGAGATTCAGATTTCCAGACAGGCATCTTATGGCGCGCAAGGATAAAATATTTTTCATTTCATTTTTTTTCATTTCAAATCACTATCCAAATGTCATGTTATTAATTTGCTACATGTGAAGAAACAAAAATATTTAATTTTTTTTATTGATATTGTGTTAGGATGGAATTTAAGACAATTTATTTTTATGAAAAAAGTTGTATCTACTATGCTACTTATTTTTTTTATCATCTTAATAAACAAAATTTTCAATTACAAAATGTATCGAAATTCAGTGCTACAGCATCTAATGGTGCGTCCATGCTACGCAAATCGAGCTCGAGCCGAGCCACGAACGAGCCTACAACGAGCACGAGGCGAATCCCTTTGTTCGTAAAAACAAATCGCGCTCGTTCTAGGCTCGCAAGCCCGTCCACGCTACGCGAATCATAATAATACTGGAGCATAGGCGGAGATAAGTGTCTTATTGATAATAAATATGCCTCTAAACGATTATAATGCTTTTATTTCTGTATGAATCCTAACTATATATCCTAACTTAATATTGTAAATGCGAAAGTGAGTTTGTTTGTTTGTTACGCCTTCACGCCTCAACTACTCAACGGATCATCATGAAATCTGGCATGCAGATAGCCTATGGTAACGAGAAGGACATAAGGAGAAGGACGTAAGGCTACTTTTTATCCCGGGAACGCGGGGGACAGCTAGTCCAAAATAAAAGTTTTTGATTCTTTTCTTTTGTATTACCTTACAGTGATACCAATATCGATATCGATAAAAGTTATATGTACGATATACACACACTACATCGAGCTCGTAATTTTCATCTCATGAGATGTGCACCGCGGGACTAAGCCGTAATGGTATTGTTTGTATTACGATGTTTTTTTACTAGAAATAAATATTTTACGGCCCTCTTATATAATGCCGTCAGAAAATTGATCTAAAGCCCGCCAAATGGAAACAATAATCTGTTGAATACTGCTTTTGTTACTGGCCTTTATCTCTGACTCTACATTTGTTCGATGTTATAATGATGCTTATTAAAACAGTGTAAATGGTGTATGAAGATATAGGTAATACTAAATTATTAAAATACTCATAAACGCTAACTAGGTAATGCAACTGATTAAATGGTCAAATAAATAATGTCATCTTCCTGTCATTGTCAAATAATTTGACGTTATATAAGTGACCACTTAATCAGTTTATTTGTTAAATAACGTTTTTTGAGTAACGGGGTTAATGTATCCTATCCTATCCTACTAATATTATAAATGCGAAAGTTTGTTAGTATGGATGGATGTTTGTTACTCTTTCACGCAAAAACTACTGAACGGATTTGGATGAAATTTGGCACACAGATAGAATATGTTCTTGATTAACACATTGGATACTTTTTATTCCGGGAAAACAGACGATCACCCGGGAATGCAGGTGAAACCACGCAGGACAGCTATTCCAGAAATAAGATAATTCTTCTTGATAAGGTGTTAATAAACAGCATTTTCTTGTTAAAAATAGCTTTGTGTAAGAAGTCGCCATATTGAAACGATTACACAAAATACATTGTCATCTAACCCAACACTTACCCCATGGGAAAGCGAGTAGAAAAGTCAACAGCAAATAAAAATAAATTTAATAAAGCCACCACTCGTGGCAACCCGAAAATTATGTTACACGGTCATACAGTCCCGAGCCCAAATGTTATAATGAAAATCACAGCACAAACTACTTATGCTGTCGACTGTACGTGACGCGGGTTAGCAAATACTCATTGCTTCGGGTAAATCGATTGGTTGATCCGGGTCAAAATGGGTCATGTGACGAAGAGAATATCATAAAAATAACCGTCAGCTCCCCAACTATTCATGACGTAGGAAATGAAAAAGGCCGACTCATGGATTAGTACAGGCCTGACGAAATTGCTTTTGATGGAGTTGTAGTTGGAGATAATTTCATTTGATTTTTTATTGGAGATACTACTTTCCTAACAATTAGCATAGAGTTACAGGTTAAAGCCCCCCTAGACAAGATGGTTGTCGACATTCGTCATCATTAGTAAACGATCAACCTTTGTATGGGATTGACATTTCAAATCGAAATATCACGTGATTTTTAACAATCTCTTATGTCACTCCTATACAAAGGTTGATCGTTTACTAACGATGACGAATGTGGACAACCATCTTGTCTAGGGGGGTAGGTCGGTTAACGAAAGCTGGCACCTTCAAAGTACTCACACATAATGCAATTCACGATACAGTATGTTTTGTTACATGATTGCTTCTAATCAGTCAGGCAATCCTAATGGACGACTGCAAAAACAGACCACTCTATATTTATGAGCAGTAGCAAAACCAAAACAATAACTGTCTCCTTCATACTCATAAGCTTGACCGTGCGTGAGAGAGACGGGCAAGCTTTTCATGATGCACATGCAGTGCGACGTCACGCCGCGCGCTTATTCACAGACACTAGAAGCGCAACGTGTAAAAATGTGTTGAACGTGCCAGATTTAGTTAACCGACCTGTAATAATATACTACGTGTGTGCAACAATTAGTTAACCTGTGCGTGATTTATTCGATGATTTATTTTTGGCCGATATCCGCGTCGCGCGTCGCTTGCAGGTGGAGGTTCAAATTAATAGGAATGTCACGTTCGATTTGTTTCTTTTAGAAACAAAAAATGGATAGAAATAATAATACAGTGCACAGCTTTCTTTATTTAATTGTCTGTAGGATTGTGACCTTTATTACAATTTGCGAAGATATGGCCGAAGCACACCGATATAAATGCTTGCGACAGATTTTCAACTTGATAGGTTGCCTACAGTACTAAAAAGTACCATGAAAGTACCCAACTATCCTAATGAAGATATGTAATCAAAAACCGACTATAGGACTGGAACCCATAATTTAAGTCATGATTTTTACATCTGCTTTAAATAAAAAGCAATCCTTTTTATTAGGACTTATTTTTGGCAGTTTCGAGTTATATAATACTTATTATTCTATTCACAATAAATCACTTCACATGGTCCGCACCACGGCGCACTGTCAGTCGCCGTCCAAAAAAGTCACGTTTTTGTAAAATGTAAACTTTTCATGAACTTTTTGGAACAAATTGAAGTCACGGTACATTATCAACGACTACTTTGATTGCTTAAAAATATATTTCTTTTCAAACTTGTTTAACTACCTTCTACAAACACCATAAACTCTAGCCCAACCAAGCCAAATGCTAGGACACATAAATTCAGTGCAAGCGTGGAATAGTTTGGAATCTCGCTTCCCATCCTTACACTTAACTTAATTAGTAAATATGTAGATGTAACAGCCATGTTAATAATGGGACACATTTCTTTAACCCCGATGCTCTTCTGTTAAATAGGGTAAACTCGCCGGTTGCTGACTGTTACAAATAGCGGCTTAATCCGACGATTGAGCGTGAACTATGGGAGTCGTTACGCGGATTCAGCCTTCGTAATAGTCCTTCTTTGTCGCTAATGTGCCATAAAAGGAACGCTGTCCTCGCGGTGAACGGTTTTGACGGTCAATCGGCTTAGGCTGACAAATGTGTGTAATACCCTATTTTGTTGATGGGACTGATTGAATTGAACCTTGTACCTTTTGGAGAGCTATTTGTTGGATAACTTTTTCATTTTTAACCTTTAACGCCAAAAAAGGAGGAGTTTCTCAATTCGGTTGTCTTTTGAAAAATTATTTTTTTGTTTGGAAGGGTACACTTCCCGTTTGGTCCCATTGTCATCAGCTCGGGATTTAATTACTTCTCAGTGTACTTTGAAGTCAGTTTAAGTTTTTTGTAAAACAATTCGACCCGTTGCTACGATGCTGCATAAAAGAAGGACCAACCAATTCTTTCGCATAATATAATATAAGCAGAGAATATTATAATACTTCAGTTAATAATATACTAATTATAAATTAATAATACTTTTCAATTAATTCGTTTTATACGTATGTTGTGTCGACACATATTTTTAACTAACGTCATTAGTGAGTATTCCAAAAAAAAATGCCTCTACGTGCGACTTTTCCTAGATTTGTTGGCGATACATATTTTCCATTATACCAACTGAGCAATGTGTTGCAAAAAATGAGATTCAAATTAAAATTCAAACTTAAAAAGCATTTATTCAATTTAAGCCGTGATAAGGCACTTATGAACATTAAAAAATGACTCTACACTGGTTCCAAATACAACTTGAACTGAGAGGACTCCGGCAAGAAACTCAGCAAATCTATTTTTTTTATGTATACTTAGAAGTATTACAATTTATAAAATATATATAACAATAGCCTGCGAAGCGAACAATTCATTCAAATGCATTTTTGTCATCTACAAAATCAGAAACTTTATAGTAGGTACACTTTCTGGCCATAGATACAGATTCCACAGATAGTTTAAGCCAAGTCTAGTAAACCCCTTTGGGATAGTCCCTGCTCTTTTTGTTATATGACGTAAGAAAGATACGGATATCTTTAAAAACTTGTTTTTGCTAGACTTGCTTTAAACCATCGCACGTAGTAAAAGGGTTAGAGTCTTTGAGCAAAGCTTATGTATACTTAGGACCTGCTTTCATGGTGAAAAATCGATCATAATATGTCAAAGTATGACTGATTATGATAAACGGTATAGCGGGCTTTGAATATTTGATCAAGGCTATTATTTTGGTTATTGAACTATTATTTTGTACTATATTTTGAGTTATTGCACAATTAATTTTTATCATCGCCATTCAATTCACAGAAAAGTGTGAAATAGTTGTTTGTTCTTTAATTTGACTTTTTGAAATCACCGGATATAAAAATATTCTCATTGAAGATACACCGTTTATAAATAAATAAAAAATGAATTTGTTTGTATGAAGTAACAACCTAAAACAACATAAATAAAAACGTGCAAATTTTATTTAAGTAAGAAAAAGTTACTGTAACAGCATTAAAAAACTTTTCATGAATTCTAATTGCTTATGTCTTAATTTTTAAAAGCAAATAATGAGAATAAAATATGGTACTCAAATTGAAACTGTTTTATAACCGACTTCAAAGTACACTAAAAAGTAATCAAATCCTTACCTGATGACAATGGGACCAAACGGGAAGTGTACCCTACCAAACAAAAAAATCCAGTCCAATTATTTTTTTGCGATTTCGAAGTTGGTCCCATAGTAAAAGTTGATCGTATACATGAGTACTTTACGTGGTTTCATTTAATGTGCTGTCGTATCCACTCCGTATATGCCAAACAAAAAGCAATATACGTATTACATCATATTAATATTATTATCAGGAATATAATTATATGCCTCGTAAACTCAAAGTTATGTTTCCCAGAAGACTAGATCGCTTCAAAATGTTGAGTAACTATCGTTTGATCCGTTTATGTATAAATTTTAGGTTACAAGAAAATTTATATTTAAGAATATTATATATATTTATTTTATTTATTTTAGAATATTTTTTTTTTTTTTTTAAGAATATTTAGGGGTTTTACATAGACGAGCTACTTTTTACATCAAACATGCAATCATTAAACTAAGTTTAAAGCACATTATGTGAAATTAAATGTGGACGATATTCAAAACTCGAATAAAGTTATTATTGTTTGTATCTTTTGAATTTCACACTCTGAGATCCTTTTGTAAAGTGTGTATGAGGATATCGATTCCACAGTATGTATTTAAACTTCGTAATGGGCTAGTTTCCTGAAAGAATCTATTTAGTCCCTCATATACATTATCAAAAAATATTAGGCACGTATTTTTTGTAAATTTTACAATACAATACGAAGATATGCTTTGTTGAATTTCCGCGTGACGTCACGGTGTGATACACTTTTTAGTAACAAGTGACGTCACGAGACCCCACTCCCGAACGTTCACGCGCATTATCTTTGTAAATTAATGATTTGGTAAAGCAAAAAATACGTGTCCAATTTTTTTGATAATCAGACTGACTTAGTATTTAGTTTTTTTTTTTATCTAGGAAACATCCCTATACTACTCAGCCTGCACTTAGAAAGCATAGAAGTAAATACTGCTCCCTCTAAAAAGAAGAATTCTCTTTAGAATCTATTGCAGAAAAAAAGGGAATTATAATGAGTATATGGGGGAAACTTGTTGGACTGGTTGCTGGGCTGTTGATTAAAATGACGGGAAGCCATAACTTGACAGACAGTCGCCGCTAACTAAATGGGCCTCCCGAAATAGTCACCGGTGTCAGCAGCTAAGAGTGTCGAGAGGTCGAGAGGTGTGCACCGGTTTCACTATTGCGAGCAATCTCGGAGCAGGTATTCTCGATATCACGCAGTTTTTTTTTTTTTTATGTCAATATTTTGACAAACAGGCAGACGGACCACCTGATGGTAAGTGGTCACCGCCGCCTATGGACATTTGCAATACCAAGGGGATTGCCGATGTGTTGCCGACCTTGAAGAGCTCTTTTCACGCCCTTTTTGAAGAACCCCATATCGTAGCGCTGAGGGAAAACCGTAATGGGGAGCTCATTCCACATCCTAATGGTCCGCAGTAGGAACGTCCGACTGAACCCACAGATCACGTCATGTCGCGCTCATGAGTCGTAGTCTCGCGAGGACAAGCTGCTCTGTACTATGCTAGTTCGTGGCTAGTTCACTAAACAGTAATCATTCAAAAGATCACATTAAATCCTCGTAAGCTGGAGGATTAACGGCAATTGCATATAAATCGCACATTTCAGAAAGCTTGTAGCTTCAGTCGGTAGACTTCTGAACGATTTAAACGTAGAATCATGTCTGCGGTGGCCTTTAGGTAAAGACAAAAGCTGGGATTTTCCGCATGGAATGAAAAACGTAATTGTTTTACCGCTCCGTACCAAGGATTTTTAGTATTAAATATTAATGGTACATTCTTCAATTACAGAAGTATGGGAAGATTGTTGGAAAAGTACTTTTAATATCGTTTAAATCTTCATAACAGTAAGCCTAGTTCATTCCACTGTAAACGTACTAATATGCCTATGAGTTCGCATCCAGCGGCTTCCGAATCAGTACCTCGCTTGCCTTGAATGCCCGTCAAACACGAATCTTGACTCTTGCGATTGTGTACTACACAGCAAATAGACCGAATCTAGTTTGCAATAGAACCAAACATTGTGACACTCAAAATGAAGATGTTTTTCGAACCACATCGCTTTCACACCAGGGGCCCAAGTCCGCTATTACAATTGTATTCCAATGAACTATCAGTAATTTTGTATGGAAATATACATAAGCCAAGGATAAATAATGTGATATATATGTGTCAAAAAAAAAAGACGTGCTGAATTTCTTTCCGGAGACTTCTCAGTTTAAGTGTATTCCGAACCGGTGGTAAATTCAAACAACTTAACGTTCATAAGTGCCTTACTAGGGCTAAGAAACTGAATAAATGATTTTTTGATTTTGATTCCTGCATATAAAACCCTCACAAAATCTCAATTGAAAATGTGGCGTTTTTATATATATAATTTTTCTTTATCCTAATTGCTTATGTCTCTTACGTCTTTATGTCCTTTATTTTTCTCGCAGACTTTCTTAACTAATAAAGTGGGCAACGCTTTGAAAAATATTCATACCATTAGGATACTTATGTCGACTAGAATTTTCTGATAAAATCCCTAATTGACAATTAATATTTCTTTGTAGGGTCGTATCATTATAGAGATATGGCATTATAATTCCACTCAAACGTCACTTAGATTTTTTGTCCTTTTATGAGCTGAGCATTATGAATGATAATTTAAAATAATTGTGTCATTTTATTTTGATATTTTACACTTGAATAAAATTATGAATAATTGCCATCAAAAAACCAATTTTTATGATGTGCTGCTATTATTTAAATATGTCTCAAGAGCCATCATGTCTTTGAACATAACCTCTCAATGTTGTTGGAGGACAATAATATAGTTATTATGATTGAACATGATATTAGTAGCGATAGACTAAACAATACGCGAGGTATTATTTAGTCTACCTTTCCGAAAATCAAATGTAATCATTGAGCTCATATTATTACGTATATAGAAGCTATCATAAGCAAAGGTTACATCCCATTTTTTTAGAGTCAACTAAAGTTCTCTTTGGCGCTGAAACAATATTAGTCGTCTAAGCAGTAGCCCGATTCCCGTAACAAAACGTCAACGACTTCTGAGCGACTTATCAATCGAAACTGCTTTTCGTATTCTCGTAACACATTTTGCACGGTTGGAGAACGATTCTATTGTAGTTCGATTAAAGTATCGTTGAAGCGTATTCCGGTAACTAAATCGGACATAAATCGTTGCTCGATTGGTATTCCGCTAACAATTTGACGTTTTTACATTTTAGGATTATTATGGCAATTATTTATTTTCCCACAAGAGTGAAGTTAGGCAATCGCTGGCTTGTCGTTTAGTTTCGATCCTATTGAGTTATCGTTCGATTTTGGTTCGATTGAAGTAGCACGGGAATACGAAATTGGAACTAATGTTAAGTTGGACGATTACTAAACCTTAGCGACATTTGGATCGTTTCGTATTACGAGAATCGGGCTACTGATAGTAGAAACACGTAGCGCTATCAGAACGTATTTTTCTCGCAAACACCGTGATTTTCACGGCGCTTACGCGTTTCGTTCATCGTACTACAACAACAAGTGTGGCCGGATTGCCTCACTTGAACGGAACATAGTTGTGGTGTGGCGTCTTCTCTATACGTAGTAATAATATCTCAATTAATGTAATTGATATACTTTATTTGTCAACACAAAAAACTGTTTCAAGTTTCAAACAATAATATGAAAATCAAACGAATGAAAATCAAACTCGTTTCTATTCAGACAGCGCAGCTGAACCGGTGATAACGGGTGAACGGTTCGTCCCACCAAATTAGCAAATGAAGTCCAAATGAAGGGTTCAGGCCATTCTCTGATTAAAACTTTGCATTTATATCAATTAGTATGAAAGGTGGAAGCCTGAATTAGGCTCATTTTGTTTAATTAATGCTCGGACGGGGCGAGGGTTAAAGTTTTTTTTAACCGCCCGCCTCTAGGGGCGTGGGAAGTTGTTAAATTACAATTTTTCCCTGCCGCCTCTCAGGTGTGAATTTTGTTTATGAATACTGAAGTTGTGGCGAGAAAAGCGTTGTTTATCTCGTTTTACGCTCAAATTGTGTTCCATTTTTTCTTCACTTTGGTCTTTGGTTATTTCTTCTTGCAGTAATGGCATTTACCTACAATCATTTTTCAGTAGGTAAACCTCCTATTTATTCTTGTATCCTAAAATACAAAAATACTCATAAACGTAATTAAGTTGTATGTCACTCATAATAATTATATTCTGGGACATTCTTCATCCATCAATAATAATAATATTTGCCACGAACGAACAGAATTCGTTCGTTGCTCGCGATGTCAAGTGTGGACGTTACAACGAGCCCACAACGAGCGCGATGCGAATCCCTGTCTTCTGTCAATCCGGCGGATCGCAGTCGTACGCAAGCCGAACGCTCGTTCGAGGCCCGCAAATCCGTGCATGGTTTGCGTAGCGTGGACGCACGATTGGATAGACGTTGATATAATGGTGGACGAGCATTCGTCTCGCGCTCCGCCCGATTGTCAGTTTTTTCATGAGCACAGGGATTCGCGCTCGTTGTAGGCTCGTTGTAACGTCCACACTTGACATCGCGAGCGGCGAATGAATTCTGTTCGTTCGTGGCTCGGCTCGTGCTCGATTCGTGTAGCATGGATGCACCATAAGATTGTAAAACAACACTCTATAATTATATTCCATTATGTAATCGTAGCTCGTAATTATAATTAGATTAGATGCAGTGCACATTTAACGATGTAATAAACAGGGTTATTACCTATGTGGCTAGTAATAAACCCATATTAGTGGTTATGAGGATCGTACGGCTTATACATTGAGATATCAGTTGAACTAATTATGATGTTGTAGATAGTTTTAGCGTCGCGGTTTTAAACGAGGGATCTAATGTTTTTAAAATTTAAAACTTTCAAATAAATTTAATTATTTGTAAAATAATCCTGCACAGCTGCAGTGCCTTCTTTTCCCCCCTCCGATCATCTTCGGGACCTTTCTCGCCCGTAAACTAGGAACATGACATAAAGTTAATTTGGCTGCGGTATTATGTATGGTGGAAGTTAGTCAGTCAAGCTGCTCTCTATGTGCAACAAATCTTGATATTTATCGAGCTTTTAATAATTCATTTTCCACTATTTTCACGCTACAGATAATAAAGTTCAGCCAAACAATATTTCCAATACAAACTTGTATCTTTTCTCTGTTAAACATATTACAAGAATATTTTGTTGCCCTCGATCTTATTTCTGACATATTGAATGATTGAAATCGATGTGTTTGTTAAACTAATGTTTGGTTAGTTAGTTACACTCGACGGACAGAATATGATACATTGAAGGTTATAATTGTGCTACTCGAGGATATAATATACATCATATAAAACACTAGCTGCCTCGCGCGGTTTCACCCGCGTTCCCGGGATAAAAGTAGCTGTTATTATTTGTGTTAATATAGCTTCCTATTAGTGAAAGTATCTATATATAATATAATAAAGCGGAAGAGTTTTTTTGTTTGTTTGTTTAAACGTACTATTCTCTGGATCTATCAGTCGGATTCTAAAAATTCATTCACTAATAGGTGTAGCTTACAATATCCCCAAGTATTATAGGCTACTTTTTATCACGGGAACGCGGGTGAAACCGCGCGAGGCAGCTAGTATACACATACGTGGGAGGAAGTTAACAATAGTATGGAGCATATTTTAAATTAATATCTGATTAGTGTAGATAAATAAGAAAAGTTAAAACTCACACCCTCTTACTATGTAAGATGGTTTAAAGAAATTCTAGCAAAACACGGGATATTCGCGACTTTCTAACGTAATATAACAAAAAAGTCGATCTATCTTAAAACCTAGGTGTTAAGAACTCCATGAATAGATGGTTTATAAATAGAATATTGATGAATTTTAACGTGAAAAAAAAGAATGATGGAGATGAGACAAAATATTTTTTTTTTTTTTTTTTTTTATTTATTTATTTTAGGTCGCTTTTTAACATCTAAGGTCATTAGCGACCACAATAAACAATTATATTTATTACAAATTACACTAGGTTATAAACATTTATCATTTTCAAAAACATTAATGTTCGGTTACAACCATCTTCATTTAAACAATCTTTTAAACTTTTAGGTAAATTACACATTAGTTTCTCATTATTGTATGCCGTGCATTCAATAAGAAGATGTAAAACAGTCAATTCAAGTCCACACTTGCACTTATTTTTATCAGTATGAGTTATTAAATGTATGTACTAACTAGAAAAGCTGAAAATTTTGTATTTTTTGTCGGTGGACGCGATCAGTCGCCCACACTTGGTTTTACTAGACTTGGCTTAAACCATCTCGTTTTGTTTGCTATTACACCTTGCACCTTGCTTGTTTACACCTTTGCTAATGCAGCCAAAGCCAATATGATGATATAAAGTAAAAAAAAATAGGCGGGTATTTACAGATCAAAAATACTACTGCAAAACTTTTAAACTCACTAATACAATTGTCCCGTTTGTTTGTTTCTAAACTGAAGTGGAATTCAGCAATGGTTTCGCTTTCCGATCACCTAATAAAACATTTATGGCCAGAATAAAAAGAAGTCGAATAAAAGTAAATAAACAACAAACAAAACTGTCTTTCAAGTTGTATACAACTCTTTTTACATCCTTCCACTTGGGACTTGAAATGACAGGTAAGTATAAACTTAGTTATATTACCGCAGGCCTTATGTAAAAAATACTTTTTAAGAAAATAAAGAGGGGAAGATAAGGTGAGTGAGTAACCCGGTGAGTGTAGGACAAGTATAATATTATGTGTAGATTGGTATGCGATCCCGTGGATGCCATGTATTGCCTCGGAACGCACGCGCACGAATGACGCGCTCGCGCTTTCTGCATTTACGTTGCAAGGGAACGTAACAACCCTGCTATCAGTGACGTGGCGAGTGAACTTTTGCATTTACAACATTTGTACGCAGCCATAAAGTCGGCTAAAACGAGGTTCCTCGATTCTCGGTTCGCGCTCGGTTGAGACTAATAAAATAGCGCCTATTGTTGACATCAAAGCAGAGAGCCTTCTGTACTTGTACTTTTATTTATTCTGTGGCATTATGAGGAAAAATTGTTTTGATAGACGGACAACAAAGTGATCCTATAAGGGTCGCAATATTTCCTTTCGAGATTTGTCTTCCTAAAAAAGGGGGGAAGAAATGGTCCACAATGCGTGTGGGACAACCATACGTGACCGTACTATGTGTAGCTATGTGCTATGCATTATGAGGAAAAAGGAAAGGGGAACATCATTTTACTACCTACGTAAAAATACATACATATATAAATAAATGTTACACTCAAAATCGACCTTGAGATTATCCAGTCGCTCCACTTTCACTTCAACAATGTATTGGACACACTACAGCATACTAACAGATGTTCCAAAGTCATATTGCTGACAAATTACACAATTTAGCTGAGTAGGCACAGGTCAACCATATTCTGTGTGTTTGGGTAGCGTCGTCTAAACCGAACGTTGCCGAATGTTAGCTTGGTATTGTAATTGGTGTATGCTCACTTTGTGATTGAAACGAGGCGTTGAATTGATTTTGATTGGTCATGTTTAGATTACGCAAGTCCAGTGATATTTGAACCTAAGATTTAAAAGCTAAATAGGTAGTACTATACGTCCTTCCAAAAGCTTCGCAAGTGTTCTTATGGTAAGAAATCTGCAGCATCATCTGTAGAACTAATATAATGTTTTTGTGGCGCTTATCAAATTTTCATAGTGTTCTCGATTTATCTCTAAGGCGAGTCATGGTCAATACCTACGACCAGAGGACAGCAAAAAGATTGAGACCTTCGAAATGTGGTGTTGGAGGAGAATGAGTCAGATACCATTGCCAACTGAATATCAAGAGCATGATATGCTACCAAAGAGTCCGAGCTACTTTGGTCATATAGCCCGGAAACAACCAAATCATTTTGACTAACTGGTCGTAGTAAGAAAGCCAGAGGGCAAGATACCACGGGGTCGATCACCTATCCGATGGTCCGACCAAATAATGGCGATCACGGGACTCTCCGTCACTACTGTCCTGAGATAATAATACAGAGTCGTGTGGAAGCAGCTTGTGAACACCTCGGTGAAGGCATTTCAAGACGGGCACGACCTGTAATGAAGTAAACGAAGAAGAAGAAGAATCTCATTATGAATATTAAATCAAAATTTTATACCATCCTTATTTTATTGAATGTCCATACGTGGGAGGAAGTTAACAATATGGAGCATATTTTAAATTAATATCTAACTTTTGCTACATGATAATATTGATCTGCAATTCTAAAAGTAAGGAAAGTCTCTAGAGCGATAAAAATAGCCTCCAGAATAAAAGAAAGGGGTTGAGTCAATGTCTGAAGTATAAAAGAAAAATGTACGTTTAACAATGCAATATTTTTCTCTTGTAGCGACTAAGGAAAATAATAAAGGATAAGGAATTTTCTTGTTACATGTGTTCAATGTCTATTGATATAAAAGACGTAATGAAGACTTGTGCATTATTTGTGGAAAATATATTACTCACTAGCTTCCCGCCCTATTGAAACAAACCATAGGCCTTCCAAATACCCCTTTAGAGTAGTTATACCGAGTATTCCGATTCCGTAACTAGTCAATGCTTTTGCACTGAATTTGAACAGTGACGCCAATCACTGCAACGTGCTTTCTTGACTTGGCTAACGACCATTTATTATGCATAACGACCCTGTCTCCATGTTTTTAGACCCTGTTTTTTATGATTTTTTTGCTGTGCGTACTTCGAGTTGCGTACTAGTAGTACCCAACTAATATGGCTTACCGATGTTCCTGCGTAGAAGATACATTTTCAAAGCACGGGAAATGCTATTGGTCAGCTACCGCCATCTGTGCGGAGGGGCGTGACTTGCGAGTGAGACGGAACTAACAGCTGCAGTATATTATAAACCTTATAGTAGTGATCTAAGGTTGAATGTAAGTTTTAAGCATTCTTTCGTTAACCTTCGGCCCATAATTTATTTTCTGTGCGAACGAATATTCACGACGCGCCTTATCAATTGGGTACTACTGTATCAATCAGTCATTATCTCCTAAAACCTAAGATAAAACTACGGCAAAACCTAAGATTTAAGTCTTAATGGTAAACATATGAAAATGAAACTTTGCTGAGTTTCTTGCCTGTTCTTCTCAGTTGAAGGTGGACTTCCGAACTGGTGGTAACTTCAGTAGCTTTGACCTTCATATGTAGGACCTTTACTAGGGTCTAAATTGAATAAATGGCCTTGTCTTTGAACCGTTCTGTGATAATCGTTAATTTCAAATATTTACTGGCACTAAAAATCATCTAATTGTATTTAAAATCTTACATTTACCAGCTCATGTTGATAAATAGTAAGATTTACACACGTTAAACCTAGGATCTACCGTTATTCGGACATTTACAGTAACATTATACTACATAAAAAAATATAGTAAAAAAGTTTACTCGCTCCATTCGGGGTGAACGCACCTATTAATTAATCTTTCGCTAAAGCTTACTATCTTTCTTTTCAACCCTGTTTTTTGTAGCAATCTGGGAAATGTTGACCTTGATTTACGTATTTAGGATAACGTAACTCAATATATTTAAAAAAATCTCCTAAAAAGATTTTAGAAAAGATGTGATCTTCTTTTCTCCGCTAATGTATTGCCATCATACCATTACCTTACCTCAGTAAGTCACATTCGTATCAAAGCCTTTCCTCACAGTTCACTTTGACTTTGAATGTCCCTATTGGAATTTATGCTAATATCAAGATGGGGACGAATTCCTGGACCATAGTAGCATTGACCGTTTCAAAAAAGGGACTTAACGAACCGACATCCCGATCGTTTCGATTGAAAGACAAGTTTGCTTTTGCTTCATTGTTTTATCAGTTAAGAAGGATAGATTTGCAAGAATAAGGGTCACCTTGGTATTAAGGATTAAGTATTTTTTTTATGTTAGACACGATCTGCATGTCTGAGCGCAGGGTTTGTTATGAGCTGTTACAACGCAAAAATATTCAAAATTGCATCTGTGGTTTTATTAAATACATCAACTTCAACCCCTATCTTTTTCTGTAGGAAAATTTGATTCCGTTCCAATAAATAAAATTTAAAATATTATCAGTAGAACAAGCTCGGTACCCGCTCGCCAAAACTATTTCTCTTCATTTAGAATACGTATGTACTGTTCAAGTAATCTATATTTTTTTTTCAGAAATGGAAAAATACTTTTACAACTACTCGAATACGGACTAATCTTAGCTTTGATATTTAAAAAGCAATAGGATCTCAATGATCTCAGAAATTTGATGTTTGCGAGACAGTAGCCTCAATTACCGTTAATAAAGAATACATGAGCGAATACTAAGGGTACCTGAAGATTCAATCCAGATACTTCATCAAGCAAGCACAATAGCTCCTAACTACACAAGCATAATTTACGCTATCCCTTGAACCTAGTAGAGTGTATTTAGTGTGTATCAAACACTCATGTTGAGTTCGAAGCTGAGCTCTCCCAGTTTAATATGGAGTATCTGCCATGCATAGGAATGTCGTGATTTTGTTGACACAACTCCACAGAATTGCTGTTGTTTGTGATAGCATCAACTATCAGGATTGAGTATAAGATTAAAGCATTTATATTAGCATAAGCAGGTTTATATTAACTTCATAAATAATAGGGCTGATGACGTAGGTTGAAACCATAGAGTAGGAATAATTTAGAGTGAGTACCTTGCGCGAAGCGTGAGCAGTTTCCACATAGATGTATTCACAGATATACCGTACACTAGTTGATTTACAGACAGACAAAATGTCGATGTGGATGGACTTCTTGTCATTTATTCTCGGTAAAAGTATCGAGAAATTGGCATTATAACTCTATAATTGAAACTGTCGCTCTAGGCACAGCTTAAATAAGAAGTGCAGAATAAAAACATCTTCATAACAGCTGTAACTCATTTGTATCGATGCATTTCGAAATCACAGTATATTTATTCAATGAAAAAGAAAAATGTTTAAGCCCTTCATGGCCAACGCAACTTCAACGCAAGCGTAGCCTAAAAGCTTGTACTTACATCCAACGTAATGTTTGACTGCGAAAAAGAGAGAAACCATCAGAGCCATCGGTTATCAGTTGGTAAATTCCGCTGATCACTCGCGGCCGCTTCGCTAGGTCGTCATTCATGATTTCGCATATCATAAAACTTGTTCCAGGCCCATACTTCCTGTGATGTAATCTTACAAGTTTGTGAAAAAAAAATTAGTTATTTAGAATCTCCAATACATTTGCAAGCATTGTTTAGAGCTGTTTTCTTTACTTTTACAATTTATAGGTACATTAGATATGGCCAAAGTTCAGGTAAAATTTGTGCAAAACCGCTGTTTTTCAGAGGCTTTCATTGAATTTGTTTCACATTTTTTTTTATTTTCGCCTAGTTATACTGCTAGATATAGTTCACAAGATACCAATTTGTTTAAAACATCTAACGAAAAGTGTTTAAAAACGCCATCATAAGTACAGAGCTTTTGTATGAAAAGTATGGTGAGCTGAGTGCTCTTAAGCAAAATTACAAAATAATAATGTTCCGCGAAACACGCTATCTCCGTCCCATGCCACGCATATATTAGACATAAGTTTTTTTCATCTGCCATTGCTATATTTTTCTGGCTTTATGCGCGCTCTTAATGTTGCATTATCAATACGTAACGTAACACAAGCGACAATCAATAGACAGCCCTAGCCCTATTGCGCGTTTGCTTACCGAGCGGGAGTTGGTAATTATCTCGAGGACACAGTAGCATAGATACTCGAGTAATAGTACGAGATTTAGTGACGGGCCAGTTGGCGCAGTTGGTTAAGACGTGGAGTCTTAACCTATAGCGCCGCAGGTCATGGGTTCGATTCCCAAACAGGACATGCATTTGTGTGAACATGTCTGTATGTCCTGAGTCTGGGTGTAATTATTTACAAACAAAAAGTAGTATATGTATTATATCAGTTATCTGGTTTCCATAGTACAAGCTCTGCTTAGTTTGGGATCAGATGACCGTGTGTGAGGAACCCCCCCCCCCCCCCCCCCCCCGCTTGGACCTCGGTGTAGAGTGGTCGTGTTTCGGCATATTATAATTCTTTTTATCATAAATAGTGCGCAATAAATCGTGTGATTAAATAGGAGTGCATAAACAGTGAAGAGCTCAAACTTGAATTAGGAATTATTAAGAGTTGTCTACTTGCAAGCATTCCTCAGACAAACTTGTACGGGCCATTCCTCGAATCTACCAGGCAAACAGAATATCGAGGAAGTATACAAGCTACACAAGTGAGTAAGATCAATCACTGACTGAGACAACTATATAATCGCAACCCCTGTGAAACACTCGACGTCACGCTAATCCACCTATAGCGCCCTACATATCGTCTTCGGCCACGCCTACTCACCAATTACTGCGCACACGCACACACCTATTTTGACGCCGGTGTTCATTATTACCTACAACATCGGATTGTAATACCGTGGTAATACCGACGGCGCGCATTTTATTTAGGCCTACATTTTAGAGTTCCCCTAAATAAACATGTCTAGGATGCAGCATTCTCCAATCAAAGGCTCAAAATCGGGACCCATACTCCCCAATAAAGAGTTAGTGAGTTATGGCTCGGATTCTCAACTCAATGTTTCAGCAGCTCAAGAGGAAATAATTACAGGCGAAACTAGCGCATCTAGAAGATTAAAGCGTAAAATTCAGGGGATGCCGTCCGATCTTAGCTCAGTTACGACAAAAATGAACGAGTTGTTTGATAAATTTGAAAAACAACAATGCGCTAAAATGAAAGAAATTATCGATTCTATAAGCACTATCAAGGAACAAAACACGGACATTAAAAAAAGTATGGAGTTTTTGTCTAGTAAATATGATGACTTCTTAGAAAAAATAACGGTATTAGAACGTGAAAACTGCGAGAACAAAAAACATATTGCTGTCTTGGAAACTAAGATCGATTTTATGGAACGAAATTCCCGCTCTTCGATGATTGAGCTTCGTAACATCCCCAAACAACAGTCGGAAAATAAAGAGGTACTGCGTACCATTGTAATGGATGTAGGTGCAGCTCTCGAACTACCGATCTTGAATTCCGAAATACGCGAAGTTATCAGATTTAAGCCCAAGAAAGATGAAAATAACAGTCCAATAATTGTGGAATTCACCACTACTGCCACAAAAGATGGTCTGATTAGAAAATGTAAGACTTTCAACAAAGACAACAAGGATAATAAACTAAATACCTCACATATACGCCTGCCTGGACCTTCACACCCCGTTTACATAACAGAATCATTGACCGCGAAGGCAAAAAAACTTCACTACCTGGCGCGGCAATTAGTCACCGATCGTGCGGTTCACAGCTGTTGGTCTTCTTATGGACGAATATATCTCAAACGCTATGAAAATTCACAACCCATACGTATCGAATCAGAAGAAGACTTATCAAAACTCCATACCACGTCTAACTGACTAGTGATTCTGAGAAACCATTGTTTATCTATCTTCTTGTTTTTGATGTTTATTATTTTTATTTCTCACTACATTATTTTTTTATACCAGCTAGTTAGCCGCAAAATAGCCTCAAACATTGAATATTCTTTGGTAACAAACAGCATATTGTACAAATATTTTACCGATCAATGTTATGTTACGCGTCTTAAAAGCCACTGTTTTTCTTTATACTTTGTTTTGTTACTTAAATTATTTATTCATATTAACTACTACAACTGTTTTTTATACCAACTAGTCTACCGCAAAATCGAAAATATCGAATATTTTTTTGTAACAAAAAACAAACACATGTACTTAATCTATGAATGTTTTCGTCCTAATCTAAAAAACTATTGTTTTACTATTTCGTTGCTTGTAATAGTTAGTTTAAGTTATCATTTCTCACACCAGCCAGTTAACCAAGAAACAACCTTAATTATTAAAGATATTATTGAATCAAACACCACACACATATTATTTTTACTTTTATTACATCAATATTATACTAAACAAACCACAATATATTTGTTAAACTCATTCATATTACTGTTAATTCCCATAGTATTGCACTTTTTCCCACACATAACCTATGACCAATCTAATCCCAGAAATTCCTTTTGTCGTACAACTAGATATAACAATATCTTGAACACTACTACTTTACACAAAATGATAAGAAATTGTTTTCAAAATTCGATTGTTTACAAAATCTAAGTTGTGACCTCGATTCATTAACTGTCGCGTCGTCCTCGCTCTGTAATATAGATACCTGTGCCAGCTTATTGCACAACAATAACTCAACTCTTAAGATTCTAATTCAAAACATTAGGAGTATCAACTGCAACATCCCAGGACTATTAACACTATTAACAAGAGCTAACACCTCATGGGACTTGATTGTGCTAACTGAATGTTGGCTTCCGCGTTCCTTCACGATAACACCTATCGATGGCTATACCTATATAAAGTCCCAAAATAATATCACGCAAAGTGAAGGTGTCGTTATATATATTAAGGATACATTACATCTAACACATGAAGAACCGATCATCTTGGATGCAAATTGTTTGTTGATAAAAATTAACTCGTATACCGTGGTTATAGCCATATATAGACCGGCTAGCTTCAAAAACACTGCACGCTTTATTGACTCACTTAATGACGCATTAACAAGATACTCATCGTATCCGAATATCATATTGGTAGGCGACATAAATATTGATATCACTCCCTATAATTTAGACTCAAACTCTTCTTCTTATCTTAACCTTTTAGCGTCACATGGTATTTTACCAGCTCACTGTATCCCAACACATGATAAAACTTGCCTCGATCATGTAATGCTTAAATCTAGGTTACTGGCACATTGCTACGTAGCAGAAACGTCCATTACAGACCATGACACAGTTATCTTTTCTATCGACTTGAAATTGCGGATGAATAACACATCTACCCACTTTATAATTAATAAAATAAATTACGATAATCTTGATATAGATATGGGTAAATTCGACTTTTCTCCGATATTTATTACGACAGATGTCAATGTTTCGATGACTTTTCTAGTAGACTCAATTAACTCTTTAGTTACCAAAAATACAAAAGTAATAAAAACTCCATTTCGGAAGAGGACAAAAAATCCATGGATGACACCAGGATTATTAAAATGTATGAAACTTCGAGATAAACTACATCAAAAACTTAAAAAAGATATTAATAATGACATTCTAAAAACTACTTACAAACGATATAGGAATTTTTGTAAGAACTTAATTAAAAAACTAAAAAAAGAATATGGGAAAAATGAAATCCAAATTGCAACTGATTCAAAAAGTAATAAAAAACTATGGGAAACTATAAAAAAACTAACATTTACGACAAAACAAAAGGAGGTACCATTCCAACTGATATCGGGTAAAAACCCACAACAAGATGTAAATGCTATTAATTCCTTTTTTGTTAATGTAAGCAAAAATTTAACGGAAAATATCCCAGTTAGTAGTGATTACGACTTATCTGATTCTTATGCACATTCATTTGTCCTGCTGGACACAGATAATGCTGAAGTTGACCTTATAATTCGCAATCTTAAAAATAACTGTGCCGTAGGACGTGACAACGTCCCAGCATTCTTACTGAAGCGCTACAGAGAGATACTAGTACCATTGTTGGTACATATTTTTAATCTCACCTTCTCTTCCGGTGCCTTTCCAGATATCTTAAAGCTAGCCGAGATTCACCCGATTCATAAGAGCGGAGACAGAGACTGTGTCAACAACTATAGACCGATTTCAATATTACCTACACTTTCAAAAGTACTCGAAAAAATTATGAATAAACGCTTAATTAACTATCTCGAATCCAACCATATTCTTTCAAAATCACAGTTTGGTTTTCGAGCAGGACTTTCATGTAATGACGCGGTCCAGGAACTCACCAATTTTATAGCAACAAACCTTGACATGAAACAAAAAGTTATTGTCATATTTCTAGACCTGGCTAAAGCATTTGACACAGTCTCTGTACCCCTCCTCATCAGCAAGTTAGAGAGACTTGGAATTAGGGACATCCAGTTAAAACTCTTCTCAAACTATCTTACCAATCGCTTTCAACGGGTAAAGGTGGGTGATTTGTACAGCGGTGATCTCCCCATCAATTATGGGGTCCCACAGGGAAGTATTATCGGCCCAACAATGTTTTTGACCTACATAAATGATTTATGTAATCTTCAGATGCCGGATGGAAGAATCATCTCTTTTGCAGATGATACGGCTTTACTTTTCCATGCAGATACTTGGGAGAAAGTCTTTACTAATGCCCAATATGGCTTCAATCTAGTTACAAAGTGGTTGCAAATAAATAAACTTACACTCAACACCTCAAAAACAAAGTATATTCCTTTCTCTATAAATAAATACAAATCTGACAATCATTGCAATCTATCACTAACAGCGCATAATAATCTTTGTTCTCAGGAGACACCTTGCTCTTGTCCGCATCTCGAAAGAACATATAATATGAAGTACTTGGGCATCCAAATCGACAGTTCACTCACCTTCCAACCTCATATAGATTTACTTGCTACAAGAATACGTAAAATGATATATATCTTCAAAAATCTTCGAGATGTTGCCGACGTAAAAATTTTAAACTCAATATATTTTGCGTTGGTTCAATCACTTTTAACGTACTGCATAACATCATGGGGAGGCGCATCTAAAACTACATTACTAAAATTGGAGAGAGCTCAAAGAGCAGTACTGAAAGTTAGTCGTCATCTACCCTTCAGATTCCCTACTAATGAGTTACATCAAAGATGTGAAATATTAACGGTTCGGCAACTCTTTATCCTCAATGTAATCACACTAAAACATTCCGAAATTGTATACAACCCTTCTCTTTTTGAAAACATTAGGCGTAACCACATGGTTTGTTCTATCTCCAAATTTAACACCGCTTTCTCCCACAAGTTTTTCTGCTTCTTGGGAAGCTACCTTTATAATATGATAAATAAAAACCTATCTATCTATAATCTTACAAAATATCAAGTCAAAGAGGTCATTCGCAAATGGCTTCTTAAATTGGATTATGACTCCACTGAAAACCTTATGTTAGTCACTATGTAATTAAGTCATATATTAGATGTACTCTAATCTTGATCTATTACTCTAAATTCTTACTACTAAAATCTACTTTAATTCATGGCCTTATAGTCATTTCCACTCAGTTCCATACAAATGGCAGTCGGGTTTACACTCATAGGAATCTGATGGCGACATTGAACCCAGGGTAATCTGTTTTTATCGTAGGGCAAGTCCACATGTGTATTCGAATTCCCTGTTCACATTACACAACGCAATCCCACATTACATGTTATTAAATCTTCTTTCATCTTAAATCATTTTGCTTACGAAACACATAAAATAATTGCAACCTTCCTAACCCCTCCACGAAAATATTTCACTTTTCTACCCTAATACAACATTTTGATATACCTACCTCTTTTTTTCATATCTGATAACAGTATTATTATTTACACACAATATGTTCTCACACGTTTGGTTGTTTACTGGCTGACTTAGCTTATCTCCTAATTTATAGTAAGTACCTATTGTCTAAAACAAACTGTACAACCGGGTCCAAGATGTGGGGACCTGGAGATCTGTAAAACAGGTTGACAAACCTTAGTACAGGCTCCAGTCTCCACAATACATATGTAATCATTTCAATGTTTTATGACACATTTTTATCACCTTTTTTGTATTTGTGGAGTTAACAAATAAAGCTTATTATTATTATTATTATTTGTTAGCATTAACATTATATTATTTAATTTCATACCATTGAATATTGATTAATTATAATTAGTTATTAGTATTATTTATTCTGAAAATGTAAAACAGTTTATTTTAATATGGTGGATTTGGATATCGAGGGATGGCAACACCAAAAAGGGATATTGTAACAACGGTGGCCATTGGAGAAAGTATTTTTTTAATTAATTGGGTATTTACCAAGTTTATCAACGGTGTAAATAAAGATTTAGCTTGTTCAAGCCGATTTTCTTTTCAGTAAATATGGTAAGGTTAACATTTCAGAAGTGCGGGATTAAGAAATCAGCTCACCGGTATGTACTTTTGTTATTTTCTATTTTGTGTGTCTTGTTCGTGACGAATAATCAACTATGGCTGGTTAGTAGTACGATGCCGCTAACAAATAAATTCTTAATATTACTACACTACATTTATTCTTAGATATATCTTAAGTAAACAGTTGTTTATGTACTTAAATAAAAGTTTCGTAAGAGAATCATACTACATTTATAAAAAAGCACTTATAGCAACATTAAAAGCAAAAACGTAATATATTATGGATTATTCAAGTAACAATGAATAATAATTAGTGAAATAACTAGAGGTATCTTTAATACCTAATACACAATTAACCTGCTGTACAATACAATACCCGCTGTATTGTAATAATATATCATATCCAGGAAATTAAATATGTACAATCGTCTATAATCGTAAGCTAATGATGAAAATAATATTCCTTGCTTATATGCTTATATGTCTTGACAAAAATCGAATGATACTTGGAAATACCTACCTACTTTTAAAATAATAATATTATAGTTCCTAAAAGCCAAAGAGAAGAGTCTTTCGAAGAATACTTCACTATATGGTGAGGGGCAGGGTCGCTCTTCGCGTCTGTCTGTCTGTCTCTTTGTCCGCTAACTCCTTCTAAAACACAAAACGAATTTGATGCGGTTTGCACTATCATTTGGATATTTTTTCAAGGAAGGATTAAAAACATGCATGTTATATATGCGGAGCGGGTTGTCGATGTTTCGTAAACACATGGAATGTTTTGCGCTTTCAATGCTGACATTGTATTTTGGAAGATGTCATAGATTTAAAATTTGCAAGAAACAGTATTCGCGATGCCGTGTACAAATTAAATTATTTATTTACTTTATGGCATCACATGTGTATAAAAGATGTAAAACAATATTTAATAGTTCACATGGACCCTGTAGGGCACAGAAATATTGATACATACATTAGTAATAATTAAGTAAACATCATAATTATATAATAGTTTAAAGTTTATAACTTGCCTAGAATAATAATACACATTTAGTATTAATTGGTCAACAAAAACTGGTCAGTTGCTGTATAATTCAGGGGATCTTCGATCACTATTCGATTGCTACATTGATAGCTTACAATATTGACATTGTTATAGTAAATATTAAAAACATTAGGTAAAGTGACAAAACAATATTACCTAGTAATTCCTAATAATATTGTGATTAATACTTTAAACATAAAGTTTAAAACAAAACAAAGAAAAGAAGCCTAGACAAAATATTATCTTATTGCGTCAGAACATAAATCGCTTTTCTGGTGATATATATCGAACTTTTGATGGATAAAATCCAAGTTTATATTTTATTATTGTTTTTATTTGGTTTCATTTTAATGTTAACAATTTCACGGTCGCTAATGCGTTCATCAGAGGGGCTGCCAATGGGATCCACTACCATACATATTATTGTATCTAACAGCAACATACAATTTTAAAATCGTACAGATATATATGTAGTAATTCTGTGTCTGTGAGCTGACATGTACAGAGATTGAACTTTCCATCATCGTATATGGATGAGAACCTCCGGCTGCTGGCTTTCATTGTTTTATTCTATAAAAGTTATTCGATGGGAAGTAGCCTATGTCCTTTTCCATACCATAGGCTGTCTGCATGCCAAATTTCATGATGATCCGTTGAGTAGTTGCGGCATTAGGTCGTGACGGACAGGCAGACGAACTCACTTTCGCATTTATAATATTATAAGTTCTATGTTCTATAATAGAATAAATTCTTAGTAAAGTATTCAAATCGTCCATTGAGAACATTATTACAAATGAGAGTATTTTGGAGAAGACGTGCCAAATATTATCTGAAGTAAGGGAATTTAGACCAACCACTAAGTACAAGTTAGAGAAAATTTATAATCATTTGGAATTAAATCTTATCACTCATTTCGAATCTATAATCCTAGTTTAATCATTACCTATGAAACTGTATACTACTGTAACTGTAAAATCTACTGAGATTTGTAAAGGATTTAATAAACATTGCACGATTAAATCTACGAAGGTAAATAATAAGTTAATGTCCTGTGACTGGGACACTAAAGGGGTAAGATTGAGTGGTGTGGTGACAACATGTATGAATTCTATCGAAAAAAAGAAATAATATAATAAAAACATATTCATATAACCTCAGAGTATGTAAATACTACGTACAAATATAACCAAGAGTTTCATGCATATGTTTCATCAATTATTCAAAAATGTTTAAATTATTGATACAACTCAAGATTCAACTAATAAAATTATAATTGTCTGGAAAATTATAAATACAGAGACTGTTCAAAATAAAAAAAAGAAGATGACACAATCAACCATAACATTAATGATAAATTTGATCTCGGATAAATTTGAAGTAATTAAAGCTGAAATAAAAAAAAAAATACAGAAGACCTATGGGGCTTATCAGTTAAAGTCATTTACCAATTATCACTAGTATTGCACCTATTTTAGGAGCTATTATTAATCATTGTATTATTGTTAATGGTTCCCCACTTTGATGAAACAGTAACATCATTACAATATTTAAATCTGGTTGCAAAAAAAAAAAACCTTCCAATTATTGATCTACCCCTGTTCTTCAAAATCTTTGAGAAAGTTATGGTAAATATATTATTGGCTCATTTTACCAATAATCAGAATTTATAGGATCACCAGTTTGGATTTACAAAATACCGATCAACGACTGGTGCCAAACTTTAAAAGCATATTTTTGAGGCCTGGAAGAATTCACAGATTGCGTTTGGCTTATTTTATGATCTCTCCAAGACATTTTATTGCGTACATCATCACAGCCTAGTTTTAAAACTTTAAGACCATGAAGTTTGTTGAGTGGCACTTGATCTTAATATCATCTTACCTATAACCAAAAGCAGTACTATGTCCTGAGGGTCTTCAGTGAAAACGGGCGTACCACAAGGATCAATTTTAGGCCGTGTTTTTGATATATAATAATGATATGCCCTATATGGTAAATTAATGGTCCGATATAGTTGTATTTTCTGATGATACCTCTTTAATTTTTAATGTTAATAGAAAATATACAGACCTTACGCTGCTCAATGACACCTTACCAGCTATATCAAAATGTTTTTCCACCACTAGTATTTTGCTTAATTGCTGTAAAACTAAATGCATAAGATTTTCTCTCCCCAAATGTTGTTGACGCTAACACTCAGTCGACGGTAAAAGACTTGAACTTGTGGATAAGATTTTGGAAGAGCTTTTCTCGGCGTAATACTATACAGTAAAATACAATGGGGTCCTCATATACAAAGATTAACTAGCAAATTAATTTCCAACACATTTGCGGTTAGAAAAACTGGACAAATTACGGATGTACCTAGCTACAGCTAGGATAGTTTACTCTGCTTATTTCCATAGTGTAATGTTCTGCAGTCTCCGGTTGTGGAGCTCAGCTGCAGACTTTGAAACTATATTTCTTCTGCAGAAAAGTGCAATTCGCGCAATATATTGTTTGGGTCGTCGCGAATCACTACGAAATCGATTTAAGGAATTTAAGTTTTAACTTTGCGTGTCCGAAAAAAAGTTAAGATAAAAACCTAGATCCAGGTTATCTAAAACTAATAAGGCTTTTCTCGGGAATTGCGTTCGATTCTATAGTAGAATCCAAGTTGAGGTAACTAAAATGTTTTATAGTAAATTCAAAGATTGTATAAAATAGAGGTTAACTGACAAAGCCTACTACGGGATGGTTCATTGCGTGGGGGACGGGAATGTGTGGTTGTAGTGGCTTTCCTCTGCGCTTGCGTCCCCCTGGCTGAGTGACAATTGTATAAGTAAGCATTATGTTTTTGGAATAATTACTGTGATATGGAAGAAATGATCCACCAAAGAAAATAATGCCTTGCTGGGCTTCTTGCCGGAGTCGTCTCATTTTAAGTATTCCGAACCGGTGGTAAATTCAACTGTATGAACTTAACGTGTATAGGTGACTTACCTGCCTGAACTGAATGGATTACTTTTTTGTTGATTCTGCAAGAGATGCAGTAGGTACGTAGTTTAGCTGCAGATAATATTGGTAACAAATCAACGTGCCATGAAAATTTACTTTTCTTTGAATTAGATGGTTTTGTTATGTGCACGAATTATCACACACATATACACCCAAAGGGTAAGAGAAAAAAGAAAACAGGAACTTTATGGATAAGCGCTGTCCTTAAAAATAACCGATACGAGGTATCCTGCTTTTAAAGTATTTATCCTGCCAATTCTTTAAAGAAGTGGATAACTATTACTATATCTTTCAAAAGTGACAATGAAAACAAACAAACTTAATGCGAGTGATTTTGATGATAACTCTCAAGTTGATAATAAGACATTTTAAGAGTATACTAAATAAGTTCATACTTAAAAATAATAATAAATAATGATAATAATAAATCGTTATTATCAGGCTACTTGTGGCCCGTAGATAAATAATAAAACAATTTTTGATAGTATAAAACACTTAAGCCTATGGATGGTAGGCGCTGCTGCAGTTTGCCTTTGTGCCATCGTGTGGCACTTGTCCGCGAAAGCGATAATCCTTGTTGCTACAGTCAATGTTACAGGTCATCAAATTGGCCAGAAATTACATTGCTGCTTAGATACTAGGTACTCAAGGCTTTACAATACATGATAAAAATCATGTTTGAGTCATCATCATCATCGGCCTATAGTGTTCCGCTGCTGAGCGGAGGCCTCCTTTCACAAATCAGGGTGAAAGGGAATGTGCATGGGCAGATGCTCCACCGCGCGTACCCGCTGCGGATCGGTGGAGGTAGGCTAGTGGTGAACCTACTGTTGAAATTTTCAAGCCGCCTAGAGGGCCTCCAACTAGCGACTGTCATAATTGAGTGATAGCCGGGACCAAAGGCTTTACGTGCCTTCCGAAGCACGGAAACGCTCGATTTGAAATGCCACTGGGCGGTCGCCCATCTAGGTGCCGATCGCGACGGACGTGGCTTGACTGTGCCGATCGATTAAGAATGGGTAATCATGCTATACCACCACAGTACACCACGAGCGCTTGAGTACTTGAGCTTGCGCACGTTTGAGTGTTAGGGTGGTAATATTTGGATAATTAAATTGATGATTCAGGTATACCCATAAAAACTCGTAAGTGAAACATGCTGCTATATGCGGTGATCACTAACAACTCGTAAGTGAAACATACTGCTATATGCGGTGATCACTAACAACTCCTAAGTAAAACATGCTGCTATATGCGGCGATCATTAACAACTCGTAAGTGAAACATGCTGCTATATGCGGTGATCACTAAAAACACGTAAGTGAAACATGCTGCTATATGCGGTGATCACTAAAAACTCGTAAGTGAAATATGCTGCTATATGCGGTGATCACTAAAACCTCATAAGTGAAACATGCTGCTGTATGCGGTGATCACTAAAACATTCTAAGTGAAACATGCTGCTATATGCGGTGATCACTAAAACCTCCTAAGTGAAACATGCTGCTATATGCGGTGATCACTAAAACCTCCTAAGTGAAACATGCTGCTGTATGCGGTGATCACTAACAACTCGTAAGTGAATCATGCTGCTACATGCAGTGATCACTAAAAACATCCTAAGTGAAACATGCTGCTATATGCGGTGATCACTAAAACCTCCTAAGTGAAACATGCTGCTGTATGCGGTGATCACTAAAACATCCCAAGTGAAACATGCTGCTGTATGCGGTGATCACTAACAACTTGTAAGTGAAACATGCTGCTTTATGCGGTGATCACTAAAAACTCGTAAGTGAAACATGCTGCTATATGCGGTGATCACTAACAACTCGTAAGTGAAACATGCTGCTATATGCGGTGATCACTAACAACTCGTAAGTGAAACATGCTGCTATATGCGGTGATCACTAACAATTCGTAAGTGAAACATGATGCTGTATGCAGTGATCACCAAAAACTCCTAAGTGAAACATGCCGCTGTATGATGTGATCACTAACAACTCGTAAGTGAAATATGCTGCTATATGCGGTGATCACTAAAAACTCGTAAGTGAAACATGCTGCTATATGCGGTGATCACTAACAACTCGTAAGTGAACCTTGCTCCTATATGCAGTGATCACTAAGATTTCGTAAGTGAAACATGATGCTGTATGCAGTGATCACCAAAAACTCCTAAGTGAAACATGCCGCTGTATGCGGTGATCACTAAAACCTCGTAAGTAAAACAGGCCGCTGTGCATGATCGCTATAAGTAAGTAACATAAAGACGATGAAATATGTTGCTTATCATTGCCGTGACCATCTTCTTTTAAAGGCTTATTTGTTATGTTATCTACAATTAATACTTGAAGCAAAAACTTTCGCTCCCTTTTTAGGGATATTGCGCGCACGGAGGATTGTAAGATCTTTCATAGCTAACATTTATTTATTTATTCAATTTTAAGAATATAGTCGAATTTCGACTCATGGCGACCTCTAGTATAGTATAAAATGATAAAACATGGTGATATCACATAATGTAAAATGTATTAGACATACAACGCATACAACAACAAAAATTAAAACTAATCGTAAGATGATGTGAAGACAGTTTGATTAAAACTAATGAATTACACTTTATTTTCACAGATGTTCCACGAATCAGCTAGTTAATATCTTGAGGTTCAAAGAAGGAAATCGATAATGGATGGCAGTAAAAACATAAATAATAATATCTAATTATGTCTATTGATATCGACAAGAAGAACTTATGATGATATTTTATTTTAATCGTAAGATGAAGTGAACACAGTTTGATTAAAACTAATGAATTACACTTTATTTCCACAGATGTTCCACGAATCAGCTAATAAATATCTTGAGGTTATTCAAAGAAGAATAATTAAAAACAATAATGTCTAATTGTCTACTGAAATCGACAAGAAGAACTTAAGATGACCTTAAATTTATGTTTAAATAATAATATGTATATTGATTTATATAATTGTTAATGATAATTTATTAACGTAATCTTTATTATATATTTATTTCGCTGAATAATATTATTAGAAACCTACCTTTGTTGACAATGTGTTGTAATTTAGAATAGTAATTATTTGTATAGAGACATACAGTATACGAATGGCCGAAACGGAACAGGGACATTCCGTTAAACAGGACGGCCGTCTGTTAGCATTAACATTATATTATTTAATTTCATACCATTGAATATTGATTAATTATAATTAGTTATTAGTATTATTTATTCTGAAAATGTAAAACAGTTTATTTTAATATGGTGGATTTGGATATCGAGGGATGGCAACACCAAAAAGGGATATTGTAACAACGGTGGCCATTATAATAATAATAATAATAATAATAATTTTTGATTTTTATACCAATGTTACAAAAAATAATAATTTTAAGTATGAAAATAAATAAAGAGAATAATAATAATATTTATTTAAGTATATAACAATGTGTACAATTCTAAATAGCCCTGATTCCTGAACTAGCGTGAGCTGTGTTTCAGGAGTCAGTTCCCACCAAATCAGTGCATTACAAACATATTGTTAATTGGTGATCAACAGACAAAGTTCACATAAAAATTTATATAAAATCAAATCAAAGATATTAAATTAAAATGAAATAAAATTTACAATTTAGAAAGAAAACAAAATCAAAAAGAAAAGAAAACAAAATCAAAAAGAAAAATACATGTTTTACTTAATTGTTTTTGGATGTGTTATGTTTACTGCCTAACCCTATGACTGCAAACTCTTGGGATCGGATTTTATACATTTCCATTAGACAGTAAATGTGTTTGACTGGGAGTTATGTCTGTTACTGTGTGTAGCATGTGTGTAAGTGTGATAGTGTGGGTGGTGTGTGGGGGTGTGTGTATGAGTGTGGTGTGTGTGGGATGATTAAATGTAATTTGTTATGTATGTGTTTGTTTTGTGGACTGGTTCTCTACAGTTCTTACGTTGTAATAGTAAATAAATTTTCGATTTCACCGTAATTAAGTTCATTTAACCATGTTTTAATCTTATCCTTTATTTGATGGTTAGATATATTCCTCACCTTTTTCAAATGGTTGAATGTGTTATACAGTCTTGGGGCTATGTAACTATAGTGATGTTGAGCAAATTTACTTTTAACCCTGGGAGTAGGACAGCGCTGCTGTCTCTTATCAAATATTGGTAAATGTGGGATTGTATTTTTGTGATATTTCCGAATGCATTGGAAAATAAAAAGTTTGCGCACCGAGAGAACTTCTGCTGCTTCATAAACTGCACTAGTAGGATGTCGAAAAGGTAAGTATAATAACACCTTCAACAATGCCCGCTGTGCCCTTTCCAGCTCAAGTAGGTGTGTTTTGGCTGCGCCACCCCATGACGTGATGCAGTATGTGATTACACATTCTGCTAGTGCCTTATACGTCTGAATGAGTAGCGTATGACTACAAACATTGGAGAAAGTATTTTTTTAATTAATTGGGTATTTACCAAGTTTATCAACGGTGTAAATAAAGATTTAGCTTGTTCAAGCCGATTTTCTTTTCAGTAAATATGGTAAGGTTAACATATTATTATTATTTCCCAGGATATTTATTTATTTATAACTCAAGAACGGCTAGACAGATTTTTATGAACTTTGATCAGACTGAATTACTGGAGGTAGAGAAATGAAATTCACCCGGGCGACGCCGGGTGAAACACCTAAAATACTAATAGGCAATCGTTTTCTACAATATTTACTTTTATGGAATGTATTATTGTTGCTATATTACCGTCATAATCGAATAATTAACTCGTCCATACTACTTCGATGGAATTCAGAGGTTCCGTAGGAATGGTTATAAAAAGTCCGGATATCCGATTCGATGGGATTTTCTCGCATGAACAAAAAAAAATTTGTTTATTATGATTGTAAGAGTTATTCCGTTTACGTCGCGTGTACCTCTACGTCGCGTTCCTTCTACAGTGATTCTGCCTACGTCGAGTCTTGCTACGGTTAACAATATATTTCAGTTTGTTTGTTCTGAAATAACATGAAATATGCTTTTCTTATTGGTTATATCCGGCCGGAGTCTTCTCAGTTTAAGTATATTTCGAACCGGTGTTAAATTCAACTGTATTTAACGTTCATAAGTGCCTTGACCAG
Organism: Achlya flavicornis; assembly: GCA_947623365.1. Classification (NCBI taxonomy): domain Eukaryota; kingdom Metazoa; phylum Arthropoda; class Insecta; order Lepidoptera; family Drepanidae; genus Achlya; species Achlya flavicornis. The sequence continues at coordinate 2,802,984 of OX392482.1, read as the reverse complement.
GGCCTAAACTGAATAAATGACTCTTTGATTTTGATATGAGTAGGTATATTAGTAAAAAAAATATTTGTATTAGATTTCATTTAGATAGGTTAAAATTTGCCGGTAGCGGCTACTTAATTAGTATTTTTCTATATTCAAGTCAGTATTTAAGACCATGAGCGCTTCCACACAAGCACATACCGAAGCTGAAAGCGACACGGAGCCTCTCAACCACAGAAGCTATGCTCTCCGAAATCGAGGAAGTTAATCAAATGACCAACAAAGAAATAACCAAACTCAACCCAGGAACTAAATACCAAAGAAAGAAGAAAGAAGACAACATACACCAACGCTCATCCCTCTCTATGATACCCGTCTTCCCACTTTCCAATATTGGCTATAGGCTGAACAGTCGGTCGATTGTGGTCAGCTGGTTGCGGTTGGCTGGCCGTCCTCTCCCATCCCAGAGCGTGTCACTCCTATATACCACGCACTCCTCTGTTTATCCATGGTTACTCCGATACAACTATTCAGGTATCAGTCATTATAAACTAAGTTAGTTACATGGTGGTTGATGCTTGAATGGTTGTTTAGGACATGGGTCGGTCGTTGTACTGGCTGAGACAGTGCTAATCATCATCATCATCATCATCATCATTCAAGTCAGTATTTAAGCCAGTCATCAACTGCACAAACATCTTTCAGTGTAATAGTGGCCGATCTACTATATCAGTTTATTTGCATCAGTTTATTTTATCTCGGGTAAAGATCATCGTGAACGTAGATAAAGCTAAGTTATAAAATATACCTATCTAATTTATTTTATGTTTCGTTGTGTGTCTTTCATCGTTTTTGATTTATAATTATTACTTGGATGTACCTATGAGATTTTTCGCGTCAACGCATCAGCTTGGCCATCCAAAGAGGAAACGCTGCCAGCCTTCTGGGAACCTTGCCGTTAATCGGTAGCAGCGCCAGGCTTGAGGAAAATGTCCATATATAGATTGTAATTTGTACATATTTGTTGTAAATAAACTTACCTTATAATACTAAGAATTTTATCAAACATGTATTATAAGATTAACTAACAAATACATATATTATGGAACAAGTTTTCTGAAATTTAATAATTTGAATTTAATTTAAATTGAATAAATGCTGACTGTTCCCCGCATTTTTCATCAATGTGTTTCATACATATAGATTTTATGATTTTAGTATGGATAAGTAACATTCTCTAAGAATCTGTATTTCTCCAAACATTTTTCTAAAACATCAAAGGTTGGCCAAATGTCAAAGTTACACAATTGTGAATCTAAACGCTATGTAAATAAAGCCGAGTAAATTATGTATTCCAAACGATGTTTGGACAGATGTTGTAATCCAATAGACATAATAAATTATTCAAAGGCATTTCATGTTTTGCAACATTTATGTTTAAGTAGAAGAGGCGCTCGTGGTGTAACATGATTAGACGGTCTTCAATCGGTAAAGTGAAGCTACCACTGTCGTGGCCAGTACCTGGATGGGTGACCGCCTAGTGGTATTTCAAATCGAGCGTTTCCGTGCTTTGGAAGGCACGTAAAGCCGTTGGTCCCGGTTATCACTTAATCGTGATAGTGGAGGCCTACTAGGCGGCTTGAAAACTCCAACAGTAGGTTGACCACTAGCCTATTAACTTATAATACTATCTGCCCATTCCCTTTATTTGTGAAAGGAGGCTTGTGCTCAGCAGTGGGACATAATATGATCTAACTATAATGATTACTGTTTAAAAATATAATTGTATCGCCTGGTCCACGGAAAAGAGATTTATATTTCTTTTCTCTGTGGCCTGGTTCATTCGCTTCGACAGTTTTTGTAATAATCTACTTTATTTTATTCGAAATAGAGTTATTAATAATAAACAAAAGATATTACTATTCCTTTTCATGAAAATGAGGTCGATTGCCCAATTACCTAATTCATAATTTCCTTTGTTCATTAAAACACTGAATTCATCAACATAGTTAATTCGTCCGCTAAATTCAAATTAACACCGTCAATATTCAAAAATATACCGGGTTAACGATCTGACATGAAAGAATCCCCGCCTTACATTACAAAACTTGCCTTAAATGCTAATAAAAGAGATCGCAACCGCCCCCGGGAACATTCGAGAATGAATATTTCATGATGGGTCTATTGGTAACCAGAGATCAGACCTCCCAACCGTCCCGCTGTACATTCAAAATGTATTGCACGAATAGGAACTGTATACTTCGATGGAGGTCTTTATAATCTGGTTGTTTTCTATAGAGCAGTGACGCAGATGCTATGCGTTTACTTTCTCATTAAAGTTTCATCTTTGCGTTCGGTTTTCTGTTCTAACTAGACTTTGGGAGTGTGGTCAACGCTTCGCATTTTTTGCTTCTTTAATTTTTATTACGAGTAGTATCTTGAGTAGGGTTTCGTTCCCGAAGTCGGGATTTTTTTTGCGGTTTCCCGGGAATTCCCGGAATTTCTTTATTAGATTGAATGCTTTAAAACACCTGCAAATCTTGTTCAAAATTAACGATAAACCTTTGATACACGAAAATGTTGAATAAAATCATAGTACATTTTCTGTATCGGTAATTTCGCGACCAAAATTAGGTTTTTTCTGAACTACAGATAAAAGCTGAAAGGAACCATGAACAGATTTTTGGTGAAAATAAAAGTGACTTTAAAATTTATTTAAAAATATAAAGTTATAGTACATATAAATTATAATATTTTCAGAGATAAAGCGAATCAGTTTTTTTTTTGAAAAATTTCAATTTCTCCGAAAAATATACCTAAGTATTATTAAGCATGCGCTATCCGTCTATCTGTTTGTCAGTGGGCTGTATCTCATGAACCGTAAAAGGTGGCAGTTGAATTTTTTTCAGACTTTGTTTTTCTACTGCCACTGTAACAACAAATAATAATAAACCGGCCATGCGCGAGTCAGACTCGTACACGGAGGGAAAGGTTTCCTCGCACAGTTTATTCTATCACAATAATTGTGTCAGATAAAATTATTATATTTTTTTATTCACAACAAATATGTACAAATTACAATTAATATATAGAAAATTTCCTCAAGTTTGCCGCGGCAAGGTTCCCGGCAGGCTGGCAGCGTTTCCTCTTTGAATAGCCAAGGTGATGCGTTGCCCGAAAAAGCCCGCTGGTCTCCGGAGGCCTCGATCAATATTTTTGATGTTCCAACTAATTTGCAGTTAACATTTCTTTAATTTTAAAAGATGAATATTGACAGAGTGGCGCAGTTAAACATATTTTTTGTTCCACTAACATTATTTTATTAAACGCACACCATTAACATTTAACTTTTAAGCATTTACAGAACCAACACCTACATCAAAGGATTAAAAAAACAAAACATTATAATCAGCTTAAAACGCAATTTCCTGTTAATTAATTTAAAAGTCCCTCAACAGAAATTATAATATAAAAACTCCGCTCAAAAATTAAAAAGTATTTCAAAAATGGGAATATTACAAATACATCAGTAACACCACATAATGCCTTTGAAGACAGGAGAGGACATTTTGACAAGGGTAGCACCTCCTGTGGACGTAGGTACAAGTGTGTGTCTTTTACTGTATACATTTGTAAAAAAAAAACGAAATTTTCTATGTAACCGTACGGTAAATTCATACTCAAATAGAAATTAATATCTGTGGACTACGACTGGCATGGAAATTAGATGGGTGTTATAGGTACGTAACAATAATTATGCGGTGTAAACTAAACCATATTTTATGCTGGCGTCGGTCGGCTATAATAATGTTTACGTATAATTGCAAATTGAATGACTGATTATTTGCATATACTGTTGAAACTGGCCCGTAAAGTCAAATTGATTAACTGTCGTCTACTAGTAATCATAAATCACAAAAAAAGTACTTGTAGTAATTATTTCTAAAGCCTCTGTCACCCGTCGTTCTGATAGAGCGATCGAGGACGTGCGCGCGTGAGTTTTGCGTGCGGTGGCTGTCCATATAACATGATTTCCCAAAAAAGGAGTTTTGAGAGAGGTATAGCGTACCTTACAGAATACCACAGCCAAATAATTGTATGTTGTGTTCCTGCGCGTGAATAAGGTTGCCAGTGCTCATTGGGTAGGAGCAAGGGTTGGAAACACGTGACTGATATCCCGGGACAAAAAAAAAAACCCGGGACATTCCTCACACACGGCTTCAACTGGTCCCAAACTAAGCAGAGCTTGTACTATTGAAATCAGATAACTGATATAATACATATAAAAAAAAAAAAAAAAAAAAAATATCCTGGGACATTCCTCACACACGGTCATCTGATCCCAAACTAAGCAAAGCTTGTACTATGGAAACCAGATAACTGATATAATACATATACTACTTTTTGTTTGTAAATACATACTTAATATACATAATTACACCCAGACTCAGGACATACAGACATGTTCATGCACACAAATGCATGTCCTGTGTGGGAATCGAACCCACGACCTGCGGCGCTATAGGTTAAGACTCCACGTCTTAACCAACTGCGCCAACTGGCCCGTCTGATATCCCGGGACAAAAAAAAAAAACCCGGGACATTCCTCACACACGGCTTCAACTGGTCCCAAACTAAGCAGAGCTTGTACTATTGAAATCAGATAACTGATATAATACATATAAAAAAAAAAAAAAAAAAAAATATCCTGGGACATTCCTCACACACGGTCATCTGATCCCAAACTAAGCAAAGCTTGTACTATGGAAACCAGATAACTGATATAATACATATACTACTTTTTGTTTGTAAATACATACTTAATATACATAATTACACCCAGACTCAGGACATACATACATGTTCATGCACACAAATGCATGTCATGTGTGGGAATCGAACCCACGACCTGCGGCGCGATAGGTGGAATCTTAACCGGAGTCTTAACCAACCGCGCCAGCTGGCCCGTGATGCCCGTGTGTTGCAAGGATCCATATGGCTACGGTAACCGCTTACCATCAGGCGGGCCGTACGCTTGTTTTTGGTACTTCTCCAGTCGAGATGCAAATAAACTCTATGCTCTACCTCTCTTAAAATGATGATGCGATGGTTTAACAAATTTAGTTTTTAGCATTTTCATTTGCAAAGCTCCTAAATAAAGCACATTATTAACTGCAATCAAACTAAAGAATAATAATTATGGGTTAAACAAATATTTGTGCAAACAATGTAAACACGCAATCACGTTTTCACTATCATTAGTATGCACACATTAGATAGCGCGTTGTGCGAATAAATTAATACTAAATTCTACTATTTATTTTATCTAGAAACATCATCATCAGCCTATAATGTCCCACTGCAGAGCACAGGCCTCCTTTCAGAAATCAGGGTGAAAGGGGATGGGCAGACATTCCACCACGCGTGTCCACTGCAGATCGGTGGAGGTAGGCTAGTGGTCAACCTACTGTTGGAGTTTTCAAGCCGCCTGGAAGGCCTCCAACTAGCTTAACGAGTATCACAATTAAGTGATAACCGGGACCAAAACGGCTTTACGTACCTTCCGAAGTACGGAAACACTCGATTTGAAATACCACTAGGCGGTCACCCATCCAGGTACCGACCACGACGGTGGTAGCTTAACTTGCCGATCGATTAAGAACGGATTATCATGCTACACCACGAGCGCTTCTTTTATCTAGAATAATAATATTTATAATTTCTCAATGTCGTTTTTAGGATTCGGAACCAAAATGGAACCCTTATAGTGTCACTCTGTCCCTCTGTCCGTCCGTCACAACGCTATATTTCAGCAACCACTGATGCTATTGTTTGAAATTGTTATAAATATTGCTGGCCCACACATATTGCAAATGAAAAAATTTAAGTTTTTTTTTTATTTTTTTGCAAAAGGTGCCGGAATGCGGGCCCGAAAATTCAAAGTGGGGCTACAAGTTTAAATGAGGTATCACATGAAATAATTTCATTTGTACATTCTAAACCAGGATTTTATTTTCTTTTATGTTTTTGACTTAATGACCAAAAATTATAAAAAAAATACATTCCCCCTTATCTCCGAAGTTCGTAAAGCTAAAAATCAGAAATAATTACAGAAGATAGATATTGATGTAAATATTACAGGAAAAATAGTCCCTAACTAGCACAGTTATTTCGAAATCAGTTAAGTTATGCGGTCCGCTTTATACTACAATTAGGGCCCAAAATAAGAAATTATACGTCTAGAAAGAACAGAACCCATCGTGCGCAAGTCAGACTCAGACTCTTGGCCGGGTTTTTTATCAACAGTATTCGTGCCCTGGTGAAATATCTGACTGAAATTTCCAGTTATTTTTCCTTCCCGCAAGTGCTATTATAAAATTGAATTTTTTTTATCGCAATCAGATGAACGGTATAACATCGCATTAAATACGAACAAACAAACATTGATTTTTATATAATTAGATTCGAAAAAACCTTTAATAGAATAATATCACTCGCTTTTATAAGAAAATGAAATTAGATTTCCAGTTTGAAAGCAAACCAAAAATAAATGCAGCACAAAGAACGTTTCATTGAAATCAAATTATTTTCAAATCAAACTAAAAGGCTTCGAAATTCTTTTTGAGTTTCAATTAATGAGTGTAGTAAATTAATTATTCCAAGTTCTAAACTAATGACTTTGATTAATTAATGAAAACAATTCTTATATTGACATTTCAAGATTAATTAACTGCCTTTCGTTTTACAGTGCATTTTGTTGAAAGAAAAGAAGAGTCATTTTCACACCGGCGTGAAGTTAGCAGCCAAAAGTTAGCGGCCAATATAATCCGACCAAATTAAGAAGAATCCAAACAATTGCTTTATTTACCTTATTTACAGAGGAAAATTAATTTAAATATAAGGAAATTATAAAAACAACTGAAAAAAGTCCTAACAGGCGTTAAAATATATTAAATAGACATGAATTCAGAATTAACAAAAACCCAAAGTCTTTTGTAATTTAATCGGTTTCAAGAGTTCAAATCTAAAAAAAATATACTAATTACAAAAGACTACATAGTACCTTCATAGTGAATTGAGATTTGATGATCCCATTAAAGTTTCAGAGTCATAAATCGAACAAAAACAAACGTAATGCTATAATCATACGTTTTCGCTTCTTAAGAAAGAGTATAAGATATCAAAAATGTGATGCTGTCACTCTGAAAATGTATTTATTTTAAAGATGTATATGTATACTAAGTAAATAATATCATTCTATGTACTTACCGAGGGGACACATAGGTTTATTAGCCACCGGCGACAATAATATCGACAACAATCTTTACTTTGATTTTGATGTCAGATTAACCTCTCAAGACATGTCCTTGTCAATCCAGCTATGTATTCAGATTATAGATACGTAAGTTATCTAAGTAAATAACAGCATTCTATGAACTTAGCGAGGAGATATCATAGGTTTGTGAGCCAGCAACAAATAATATATCCACAAAAAAAACCCTTTGACTTTGATGGTAGATTAACATTTCAAGACTGGTCCTTGTCACTCCAACTTTGTATTTAGATTATAGATACATAAGTTTACTAAGTAAATAACAGCAGTCTATGAACTTAGCAAGGGGACATCATAGGTTTAAGAGCTAGCAGCAAAAAAAATATCCTCAAAAAAAATCCCTTTGATATTAATGGTAGATTAACCTCCCAAAACTTATCCTTGTCACTTCAGCTATGTACTTAGATTACAGATACATAAGTTATCTAAGTAAATAACAGCATTCTATGAACTTAGCGAGGGGATATGAAAGGTTTGTGAGCTGTCATCTAAAAATATATCGGAAAAATCTCTTTTTTAATTTTGATGGTAGATTAACCTCTCAGGACTTGTCTTTGTCACTCCAGCTATGTATTTAGATTATAGATACATAAGTCTTCTAAGTAAATAACAGCATTCTATGAACTTAGCAAGGCGATATGAAAGGTTTGTGAGCTGTCATCTAAAAATATATCGAAAAAATCTCTACATTAATTTTGATGGTAGATTAACCTCTTTAGACTTTTCCTTGTCACTCCAAGTACGTATTTATATTATAGATACATAAGTTATCTAAGTAAATAACAGCATTCTATGTACTTAGCGAGGGGATATCATAGGTTTGTGAGCTGTCAGCTGAAAATATATCGAAAAAAAAATCCCTTTGATTTTGATGGTAGATTAACCTCCCAAAATTTGTCCTAATCACACCAGCTATGTATTTATATTATAGATACATAAGTAATCTAAGTAAATAACAGCATTTTATGAACTTAGTGAGGGGATATCATAGGTTTGTGAGCTGTCAGCTAAAAATATATTTAAAAAAAAACCCTTTGACTTTGATGGTAGATTAACCTCCCAAAACTTGTCCTTGTCACACCAGCTATGTATTTATATTATAGATATATAAGTTATCTAAGTAAATAATAGCATTCTATGAACTTAGCGAGGGGATATCAAAGGTTTGTGAGCTAGCAGCTAAAAATATATCGAAAAAATCTCTACATTAATTTTGATGGTAGATTAACCTCTTTAGACTTGTCCTTGTCACTCCAAGTACGTATTTATATTATAGATACATTAGTTATCTAAGTAATTAACAGCATTCAATGAACTTAGCGAGGGGATATCATAGGTTTGTGAGCTGTCATCTAAAAATATATCGGAAAAATCTCTTTTTTAATTTTGATGGTAGATTAAACTCTCAGGACTTGTCCTTGTCACTCCAGCTTTGTATTTAGATTATAGATACATTAGTTTACTAAGTAAATAACAGCAGTCTATGAACTTAGCAAGGGGACATCATAGGTTTAAAACCTGGCAGCTAAAAATATATCCTCGAAAAAATTCCCTTTGACATTAATGGTAGATTAACCTCCCAAAACTTATCCTTGTCACTTCAGCTATGTACTAAGATTATAGATACATAAGTTATCTAAGTAAATAACAGTATTCTATGAACTTAGCGAGGGGATGTGAAAGTTTTGTGAGCTGTCATCTAAAAATATATCGGAGAAATCTCTTTTTTAATTTTGATGGTAGAATAGCCTCTCCGGACTTCTCCTTGTCACTCCAGCTATGTATTTAGATTATAGATACATAAGTCTTCTAAGTAAATAACAGCATTCTATGAACTTAGCAAGGGGATATGAATGGTTTGTGAGCTGTCATCTAAAAATATATTGAAAAAATCTCTACATTAATTTTGATGGTAGATTAACCTCTTAAGACTTGTCCTTGTCACTCCAAGTACAAATTTATATTATAGATACATAAGTTATCTAAGTAAATAACAGCATTCTATGAACTTAGTGAGGGAATATCATAGGTTTGTGAGCTGTCAGCTAAAAATATATAAAAAAAAAAAACCCTTTGACTTTAATGGTAGATTAACCTTGTCCTTGTCACACCAGCTATGTATTTATATTATAGATATATAAGTTATCTAAGTAAATAACAGCATTAAATGAACTTAGCGAGGGGATATCAAAGGTTTGTGAGCTAGCAGCTAAAAATATATCGAAAAAATTTCTTTTTTAATTGTGATGGTAGATTAACCTCTCAGGACTTGTCCTTGTCACTCCAGCTATGTATTTAGATTAAAGATACATAAGTTATCTAAGTAAATAACAGCATTCTATGAACTTAGCGAGGGGATATCAAAGGTTTGTGAGCTAGCAGCTAAAAATATATCGAAAAAATCTCTACATTAATTTTGATGGTAGAATAACCTCTTTAGACTTGTCCTTGTCACTCCAAGTACATATTTATATTATAGATACATTAGTTATCTAAGTAATTAACAGCATTCAATAAACTTAGCGAGGGGATATCATAGGTTTGTGAGCTGTCAGCTAAAAATATATCGAAAAAAAAACCCTTTGACTTTGATGGTAGATTAACATTTCAAGACTGGTCCTTGTCACTCCAGCTTTATATTTATATTATAGCATAAGTCTTCTAAGTAAATAACAGCATTCTATGAACTTAGCGAGGGGATATCATAGGTTTGTGAGCTGTCATCTAAAAATATATCGAAAAAAAAAACCCTATGACTTTGATGGCAGATTAACATTTCAAGACTGGTCCTTGTCACTCCAGCTTTGTATTTAGATTATAGATACATTAGTTTACTAAGTAAATAACAGCAGTCTATGAACTTAGCAAGGGGACATCATAGGTTTAAAACCTGGCAGCTAAAAATATATCCTCGAAAAAATTCCCTTTGACATTAATGGTAGATTAACCTCCCAAAACTTATCCTTGTCACTTCAGCTATGTACTAAGATTATAGATACATAAGTTATCTAAGTAAATAACAGTATTCTATGAACTTAGCGAGGGGATGTGAAAGGTTTGTGAGCTGTCATCTAAAAATATATCGGAGAAATCTCTTTTTTAATTTTGATGGTAGAATAACCTCTCAGGACTTGTCCTTGTCACTCCAGCTATGTATTTAGATTAAAGATACATAAGTCTTCTAAGTAAATAACAGCATTCTATGAACTTAGCGAGGGGATATCAAAGGTTTGTGAGCTGTCATCTAAAAATATATCGAAAAAATCTCTACATTAATTTTGATGGTAGATTAACCTCTCTAGACTTGTCCTTGTCACTCCAAGTACGTATTTATATTATAGATACATAAGTTATCTAAGTAAATAACAGCATTCTATGTACTTAGCGAGGGGATATCAAAGGTTTGTGAGCTGTCAGCTAAAAATATATCGAAAAAAAATCCCTTCGATTCTGATGGTAGATTTACCTCCCAAAATTTGTCCTTGTCACACCAGCTATGTATTTATATTATAGATACATAAGTTATCTAAGTAAATAACAGCATTCTATGAACTTAGCGAGGGGATATAAAAGGTTTGTGAGCTGTCATCTAAAAATATATCGGAAAAATCTCTTTTTTAATTTGATGGCAGATTAACCTCTCAGGACTTGTCCTTGTCACTCCAGCTATGTACTCAGATTATAGATACATAAGTCTTCTAAGTAAATAAGAGCATTCTATGAACTTAGCAAGGGGATATGAATGGTTTGTGAGCTGTCATCTAAAAATATATTGAAAAAATCTCTACATTAATTTTGATGGTAGATTAACCTCTTTAGACTTGTCCTTGTCACTCCAAGTACATATTTATATTATAGATACATAAGTTATCTAAGTAAATAACAGCATTCTATGTACTTAGCGAGGGGATATCATAGGTTTGTGAGCTGTCAGATGAAACTATATCGAAAAAAAAATCCCATTGATTTTGATGGTAGATTAACCTCCCAAATTTTGTCCTTGTCACACCAGCTATGTATTTATATTATAGATACATAAGTTATCTAAGTAAATAACAGCATTCTATGTATTTAGTGAGGGGATATCATAGGTTTGTGAGCTGTCAGCTAAAAATATATAAAAAAAAAACCCTTTGACTTTGATGGTAGATTAACCTCCCAAAACTTGTCCTTGTCACACCAGCTATGTATTTATATTATAGATATATAAGTTATCTAAGTAAATAACAGCATTCAATGAACTTAGCGATGGGATATCAAAGGTTTGTGAGCTAGCAGCTAAAAATATATCGAAAAAATCTCTTTTTTAATTGTGATGGTAGATTAACCTCTCAGGACTTGTCCTTGTCACTTCAGCTATGTATTTAGATTAAAGATACATAAGTCTTCTAAGTAAATAACAGCATTCAATGAACTTAGCGAGGGGATATCAAAGGTTTGTGAGCTGTCATCTAAAAATATATCGAAAAAATCTCTACATTAATTTTGATGGTAGATTAACCTCTCTAGACTTGTCTTTGTCACTCCAAGTACGTATTTATATTATAGATACATTAGTTATCTAAGTAATTAACAGCATTCTATGAACTTAGCAAGGGGACATCATAGGTTTAAAACCTGGCAGCTAAAAATATATCCTCGAAAAAATTCCCTTTGACATTAATGGTAGATTAACCTCCCAAAACTTATCCTTGTCACTTCAGCTATGTACTAAGATTATAGATACATAAGTTATCTAAGTAAATAAAAGTATTCTATGAACTTAGCGAGGGGATGTGAAAGGTTTGTGAGCTGTCATCTAAAAATATATCGGAGAAATCTCTTTTTTAATTTTGATGGTAGAATAACCTCTCAGGACTTGTCCTTGTCACTCCAGCTATGTATTTAGATTAAAGATACATAAGTCTTCTAAGTAAATAACAGCATTCTATGAACTTAGCGAGGGGATATCAAAGGTTTGTGAGCTGTCATCTAAAAATATATCGAAAAAATCTCTACTTTAATTTTGATGGTAGATTAACCTCTCTAGACTTGTCCTTGTCACTCCAAGTACGTATTTATATTATAGATACATAAGTTATCTAAGTAAATAACAGCATTCTATGTACTTAGCGAGGGGATATGAATGGTTTGTGAGCTGTCATCTAAAAATATATTGAAAAAATCTCTACATTAATTTTGATGGTAGATTAACCTCTTTAGACTTGTCCTTGTCACTCCAAGTACATATTTATATTATAGATACATAAGTTATCTAAGTAAATAACAGCATTCTATGTACTTAGCGAGGGGATATCATAGGTTTGTGAGCTGTCAGATGAAACTATATCGAAAAAAAAATCCCATTGATTTTGATGGTAGATTAACCTCCCAAATTTTGTCCTTGTCACACCAGCTATGTATTTATAATATAGATACATAAGTTATCTAAGTAAATAACAGCATTCTATGTACTTAGTGAGGGGATATCATAGGTTTGTGAGCTGTCAGCTAAAAATATATCGAAAAAATCTCTTTTTTAATTGTGATGGTAGATTAACCTCTCAGGACTTGTCCTTGTCACTCCAGCTATGTATTTAGATTAAAGATACATAAGTCTTCTAAGTAAATAACAGCATTCAATGAACTCAGCGAGGGGATATCAAAGGTTTGTGAGCTGTCATCTAAAAATATATCGAAAAAATCTCTACATTAATTTTGATGGTAGATTAACCTCTCTAGACTTGTCCTTGTCACTCCAAGTACATATTTATATTATAGATACATAAGTTATCTAAGTAAATAACAGCATTCTATGTACTTAGCGAGGGGATATCATAGGTTTGTGAGCTGTCAGATGAAACTATATCGAAAAAAAAAACCCTTTGATTTTGATGGTAGATTAACCTCCCAAATTTTGTCCTTGTCACACCAGCTATGTATTTATATTATAGATACATAAGTTATCTAAGTAAATAACAGCATTCTATGTACTTAGCGATGGGATATCAAAGGTTTGTGAGCTAGCAGCTAAAAATATATCGAAAAAATCTCTTTTTTAATTGTGATGGTAGATTAACCTCTCAGGACTTGTCCTTGTCACTCCAGCTATGTATTTAGATTAAAGATACATAAGTCTTCTAAGTAAATAACAGCATTCAATGAACTCAGCGAGGGGATATCAAAGGTTTGTGAGCTGTCATCTAAAAATATATCGAAAAAATCTCTACATTAATTTTGATGGTAGATTAACCTCTCTAGACTTGTCCTTGTCACTCCAAGTACAAATTTATATTATAGATACATAAGTTATCTAAGTAAATAACAGCATTCTATGAACTTAGTGAGGGAATATCATAGGTTTGTGAGCTGTCAGCTAAAAATATATTTAAAAAAAAACCCTTTGACTTTAATGGTAGATTAACCTTGTCCTTGTCACACCAGCTATGTATTTATATTATAGATATATAAGTTATCTAAGTAAATAACAGCATTAAATGAACTTAGCGAGGGGATATCAAAGGTTTGTGAGCTAACAGCTAAAAATATATCGAAAAAATCTCTTTTTTAATTGTGATGGTAGATTAACCTCTCAGGACTTGTCCTTGTCACTCCAGCTATGTATTTAGATTAAAGATACATAAGTTATCTAAGTAAATAACAGCATTCTATGAACTTAGCGAGGGGATATCAAAGGTTTGTGAGCTAGCAGCTAAAAATATATCGAAAAAATCTCTACATTAATTTTGATGGTAGATTAACCTCTCTAGACTTGTCCTTGCCACTCCAAATACGTATTTATATTATAGATACAAAAGTTATCTAAGTAAATAACAGCATTCTATGTACTTAGCGAGGGGATATGAAAGGTTTGTGAGTTGTCAGCTAAAAATATATCAAAAAAAAAAACCCTTTGATTTTGATGGTAGATTTACCTCCCAAAATTTGTCCTTGTCACACCAGCTATGTATTTATATTATAGATACATAAGTTATCTAAGTAAATAACAGCATTCTATGAACTTAGCGAGGGGATATCATAGGTTTGTGAGCTGTCAGCTAAAAATATATCGAAAAAAAAACCCTTTGACTTTGATGGTAGATTATCATTTCATGACTGGTCCTTGTCACTCCAGCTTTGTATTTAGATTATAGATACATTAGTTATCTAAGTAAATAACAGCATTCTATGTACTTAGCGAGGGGATATCATAGGTTTGTGAGCTGTCAGATGAAACTATATCGAAAAAAAAATCCCTTCGATTTTGATGGTAGATTAAACTCCCAAATTTTGTCCTTGTCACACCAGCTATGTATTTATATTATAGATATATAAGTTACCTAAGTAAATAACAGCATTCAATGAACTTAGCGAGGGGATATCAAAGGTTTGTGAGCTAGCAGCTAAAAATATATCGAAAAAATCTCTATTTTAATTGTGATGGTAGATTAACCTCTCAGGACTTGTCCTTGTCACTCCAGCTATGTATTTAGATTAAAAATACATTAGTCTTCTAAGTAAATAACAGCATTCTATGAACTTAGCGAGGGGATGTGAAAGGTTTGTGAGCTGTCATCTAAAAATATAACGGAGAAATCTCTTTTTTAATTTTGATGGTAGATTAACCTCTCAGGACTTGTCCTTGTCACTCCAGCTATGTATTTAGATTAAAGATACATAAGTCTTCTAAGTAAATAACAGCATTCTATGAACTTAGCGAGGGAATATCATAGGTTTGTGAGCTGTCAGCTAAAAATATATCGAAAAAAAAAACCCTATGACTTTGATGGCAGATTAACATTTCAAGACTGGTCCTTGTCACTCCAGCTTTGTATTTAGATTATAGATACACTAGTTTACTAAGTAAATAACAGCATCCTATAAACTTAGAAAGTGGACATCATAGGTTTAAAACTTGGCAGCTAAAAATATATCCTCGAAAAATTCCCTTTGACATTAATGGTAGATTAACCTCCCAAAACTTATCCTTGTCACTTCAGCTATGTACTAAGATTATAGATACATAAGTAATCTAAGTAAATAACAGCATTCTATGAACTTAGCGAGGGGATATCAAAGGTTTGTGAGCTGTCATCTAAAAATATATCGAAAAAATCTCTACATTAATTTTGATGGTAGATAAACCTCTCTAGACTTGTCCTTGCCACTCCAAATACGTATTTATATTATAGATACAAAAGTTATCTAAGTAAATAACAGCATTCTATGTACTTAGCGAGGGGATATGAAAGGTTTGTGAGCTGTCAGCAAAATATATCAAAAAAATCTCTACATTAATTTTGATGGTAGATTATCCTCTTTAGACTTGTCCTTGTCACTCCAAGTACGTATTTATATTATAGATACATAAGTTATCTAAGTAAATAACAGCATTCTATGTACTTAGCGAGGGGATATCATAGGTTTGTGAGCTGTCATCTAAAAATATATCGGAAAAATCTCTTTTTTAATTTGATGGCAGATTAACCTCTCAGGACTTGTCGTTGTCACTCCAGCTATGTATTTAGATTATAGATACATAAGTCTTCTAAGTAAATAACAGCATTCTATGAACTTAGCAAGGGGATATGAATGGTTTGTGAGCTGTCATCTAAAAATATATTGAAAAAATCTCTACATTAATTTTGATGGTAGATTAACCTCTTTAGACTTGTCCTTGTCACTCCAGCTATGTATTTAGATTAAAGATACATAAGTCTTCTAAGTAAATAACAGCATTCTATGAACTTAGCGAGGGGATATCAAAGGTTTGTGAGCTGTCATCTAAAAATATATCGAAAAAATCTCTACATTAAGTTTGATGGTAGATTAACCTCTCTAGACTTGTCCTTGCCACTCCAAATACGTATTTATATTATAGATACAAAAGTTATCTAAGTAAATAACAGCATTCTATGTACTTAGCGAGGGGATATGAAAGGTTTGTGAGCTGTCAGCTAAAAATATATCAAAAAAAAAACCCTTTGATTTTGATGGTAGATTTACCTCCCAAAATTTGTCCTTGTCACACCAGCTATGTATTTATATTATAGATACATAAGTTATCTAAGTAAATAACAGCATTCTATGAACTTAGCGAGGGGATATCATAGGTTTGTGAGCTAGCAGCTAAAAATATATCGAAAAAATCTCTTTTTTAATTGTGATGGTAGATTAACCTCTCAGGACTTGTCCTTGTCACTCCAGCTATGTATTTAGATTAAAGATACATAAGTCTTCTAAGTAAATAACAGCATTCAATGAACTTAGCGAGGGGATATCAAAGGTTTGTGAGCTGTCATCTAAAAATATATCGAAAAAATCTCTACATTAATATTGATGGTAGATTAACCTCTCTAGACTTGTCTTTGTCACTCCAAGTACGTATTTATATTATAGATACATTAGTTATCTAAGTAATTAACAGCATTCAATGAACTTAGCGAGGGGATATCATAGGTTTGTGAGCTGTCAGCTAAAAATATATCGAAAAAAAAACCCTTTGACTTTGATGGTAGATTAACATTTCAAGACTGGTCCTTGTCACTCCAGCTTTGTATTTAGATTATAGATACATTAGTTTACTAAGTAAATAACAGCAGTCTATGAACTTAGCAAGGGGACATCATAGGTTTAAAACCTGGCAGCTAAAAACATATCCTCGAAAAAATTCCCTTTGATATTAATGGTAGATTAACCTCCGAAAACTTATCCTTGTCACTTCAACTATGTACTAAGATTATAGATACATAAGTAATCTAAGTAAATGACAGCATTGTATGAACTTAGCGAGGGGATATGAAAGGTTTGTGAGCTGTCATCTAAAAATATATCGAAAAAATCTCTACATTAATTTTGATGGTAGATTAACCTCTCTAGACTTGTCCGTGCCACTCCAAATACGTATTTATATTATAGATACAAAAGTTATCTAAGTAAATAACAGCATTCTATGTACTTAGCGAGGGGATATCAAAGGTTTGTGAGCTGTCAGCTAAAAATATATCAAAAAAAAATCCCTTTGATTTTGATGGTAGATTTACCTCCCAAAATTTGTCCTTGTCACACCAGCTATGTATTTATATTATAGATACATAAGTTATCTAAGTAAATAACAGCATTCCATGAACTTAGCGAGGTGATATCAAAGGTTTGTGAGCTGTCATCTAAAAATATATCGAAAAAATCTCTACATTAATTTTGATGGTAGATTAACCTCTCTAGACTTGTCCTTGCCACTCCAAATACGTATTTATATTATAGATACAAAAGTTATCTAAGTAAATAACAGCATTCTATGTACTTAGCGAGGGGATATCAAAGGTTTGTGAGCTAGCAGCTAAAAATATATCGAAAAAATCTCTTTTTTAATTGTGATGGTAGATTATCATTTCATGACTGGTCCTTGTCACTCCAGCTTTGTATTTAGATTATAGATACATTAGTTATCTAAGTAAATAACAGCATTCTATGTACTTAGCGAGGGGATATCATAGGTTTGTGAGCTGTCAGATGAAACTATATCGAAAAAAAAATCCCTTTGATTTTGATGGTAGATTAACCTCTTTAGACTTTTCCGTGTCACTCCAAGTACGTATTTATATTATAGATATATAAGTTATCTAAGTAAATAACAGCATTCAATGAACTTAGCGAGGGGATATCAAAGGTTTGTGAGCTAGCAGCTAAAAATATATCGAAAAAATCTCTTTTTTAATTGTGATGGTAGATTAACCTCTCAGGACTTGTCCTTGTCAATCCAGCTATGTATTTAGATTAAAGATACATAAGTCTTCTAAGTAAATAACAGCATTCAATGAACTTAGCGAAGGGATATCAAAGGTTTGTGAGCTGTCATCTAAAAATATATCGAAAAAATCTCTACATTAATTTTGATGGTAGATTAACCTCTCTAGATTTGTCCTTGTCACTCCAAGTACGTATTTATATTATAGATACATAAGTCTTCTAAGTAAATAACAGCAGTCTATGAACTTAGCGAGGGGACATCATAGGTTTGTGAGCTGTCAGCTAAAAATATATCGAAAAAAAAAAACCCTATGACTTTGATGGCAGATTAACATTTCAAGACTGGTCCTTGTCACTCCAGCTTTGTATTTAGATTATAGATACATTAGTTTACTAAGTAAATAACAGCATCCTATGAACTTAGAAAGGGGACATCATAGGTTTAAAACTTGGCAGCTAAAAATATATACTCGAAAAATTCCCTTTGACATTAATGGTAGATTAACCTCCCAAAACTTATCCTTGTCACTTCAGCTATGTACTAAGATTATAGATACATAAGTAATCTAAGTAAATAACAGCATTCTATGAACTTAGCGAGAGGATATGAAAGGTTTGTGAGCTGTCATCTAAAAATATATCGAAAAAAAAATCCCTTTGATTTCGATGGTAGATTAACCTCCCAAAATTTGTCCTTGTCACACCAGCTATGTATTTATATTATAGATACAAAAGTTATCTAAGTAAATAACAGCATTCTATGAACTTAGCGAGGGGATATCAAAGGTTTGTGAGCTGTCAGCAAAAAATATATCGAAAAATATTTTTTTATTCTGACAGCTCACAAACCTATGATATCCCCTCGCTAAGTACATACAATGCTGTTATTTACTTAGATAACTTATGTATCTATAATATAAATACGTACTTGGAGTGACAAGGACAAGTCTAAAGAGGTTAATCTACCATCAAAATTAATGTAGAGATTTTTTCGATATATTTTTAGCTTCTAGCTCACAAACCTTTGATATCCCCTAAGTTCATAGAATGCTGTTATTTACTTAGATAACTTATGTATCTATAATATAAATACATAGCTGCTGTGACAAGGACAAGTTTTGGGAGGTTAATCTACCATCAAATTCAAAGGGTTTTTTTTTTCGATATATTTTTTGCTGACAGCTCACAAACCTATGATATCCCCTCGCTAAGTTCATAGAATGCTGTTATTTACTTAGATAACTTATGTATCTATAATATAAATACATAGCTGGTGTGACAAGGACAAATTTTGGGAGGTTAATCTACCATCAAAATCAAAGGGATTTTTTTTTCGATATATTTTCAGCTGACAGCTCACAAACCTATGATATCCCCACGCTAAGTACATAAAATGCTGTTATTTACTTAGATAATTTATGTATCTATAATATAAATACGTACTTGGAGTGACAAGGAAAAGTCTAAAGAGGTTAATCTACCATCAAAATTAATGTAGAGATTTTTTCGATATATTTTTAGATGACAGCTCACAAACCTTTCATATCCCCTCGCTAAGTTCATAGAATGCTGTTATTTACTTAGAAGACTTATGTATCTATAATCTAAATATATAGCTGGAGTGTCAAGGACAAGTCCTGATAGGTTAATCTACCATCAAAATTAAAAAAGAGATTTTTCCGATATTTTTTTTAGATGACAGCTCACAAACCTTTCATGTCCTCTCGCTAAGTTCATAGAATGCTGTTATTTACTTTGATAACTTATGTATCTATAATCTTAGTACATACCTGAAGTGACAAGGATAAGTTTTAAGAGGTTAATCTACCATTAATATCAAAGGGAATTTTTTCGAGGATATATTTTTAGCTGCCAGCTTTTAAACCTATGATGTCCCCTTGCTAAGTTCATAGACAGCTGTTATTTACTTAGTAAACTTATGTATCTGTAATCTTAATACAAAGCTGGAGTGACAAGGACCAGTCATGAAATGTTAATCTACCATCCAAGTCAAAGGGTTTTTTTTTCGATATATTTTTAGCTGACAGCTCACAAACCTATGATATCCCCTCGCTGAGTACATACAATGCTGTTATTTACTTAGAAAACTTATGTATCTATAATATAAATACGTACTTGGAGTGACAAGGACAAGTCTAAAGAGGTTAATCTACCATCAAAATTAATGTAGAGATTTTTCCGATATATTTTTAGATGACAGCTCACAAACCTTTCATATCCCCTTGCTAAGTTCATAGAATGCTGTTATTTACTTAGAAGACTTATGTATCTATAATCTAAATACATAGCTGGAGTGACAAGGACAAGTCCTGAGAGGTTAATCTACCATCAAAATTAAAAAAGAGATTTTTCCGATATATTTTTAGATGACAGCTCACAAACCTTTCATTTCCCCTCGCTAAGTTCATAGAATGCTGTTGTTTACTTAGATTACTTATGTATCTATAATCTTAGTACATAGTTGAAGTGACAAGGATAAGTTTTGGGAGGTTAATCTACCATTAATGTCAAAGGGAATTTTTTCGAGGATATATTTTTAGCTGCCAGGTTTTAAACCTATATATCCCCTCGCTAAGTTCATAGAATGATGTTATTTACTTAGATAACTTATGTATCTATAATATAAATACATAGCTGGTGTGACAAGGACAAATTTTGGGAGGTAAATCTACCATCAAAATCAAAGGGATTTTTTTTGATATATTTTTAGCTGACAGCTCACAAACCTTTGATATCCCCTCGCTAAGTACATAGAATGCTGTTATTTACTTAGATAACTTTTGTATCTATAATATAAATACGTATTTGGAGTGGCAAGGACAAGTCTAAAAAGGTTAATCTACCATCAAAATTAATGTAGAGATTTTTTCGATATATTTTTAGATGACAGCTCACAAACCTTTCATATCCCCTCGCTAAGTTCATAGAATGCTGTTATTTACTTAGATTACTTATGTATCTATAATCTTAGTACATAGCTGCTGTGACAAGGACAAGTTTTGGGAGGTTAATCTACCATCAAATTCAAAGGGTTTTTTTTTTTCGATATATTTTTTTCTGACAGCTCACAAACCTATGATATCCCCTCGCTAAGTTCATAGAATGCTGTTATTTACTTAGATAACTTATGTATCTATAATATAAATACATAGCTGGTGTGACAAGGACAAATTTTGGGAGGTTAATCTACCATTAATGTCAAAGGGAATTTTTTCGAGGATATATTTTTAGCTGCCAGGTTTTAAACCTATGATATCCCCTCGCTAAGTTCATAGAATGATGTTATTTACTTAGATAACTTATGTATCTATAATATAAATACATAGCTGGTGTGACAAGGACAAATTTTGGGAGGTAAATCTACCATCAAAATCAAAGGGATTTTTTTTGATATATTTTTAGCTGACAGCTCACAAACCTTTGATATCCCCTCGCTAAGTACATAGAATGCTGTTATTTACTTAGATAACTTTTGTATCTATAATATAAATACGTATTTGGAGTTGCAAGGACAAGTCTAAAAAGGTTAATCTACCATCAAAATTAATGTAGAGATTTTTTCGATATATTTTTAGATGACAGCTCACAAACCTTTCATATCCCCTCGCTAAGTTCATGGAATGCTGTTATTACTTAGATTACATATGTATCTATAATCTTAGTACATAGCTGCTGTGACAAGGACAAGTTTTGGGAGGTTAATCTACCATCAAATTCAAAGGGTTTTTTTTTTTTCGATATATTTTTTGCTGACAGCTCACAAACCTATGATATCCCCTCGCTAAGTTCATAGAATGCTGTTATTTACTTAGATAACTTATGTATCTATAATATAAATACATAGCTGGTGTGACAAGGACAAATTTTGGGAGGTTAATCTACCATCAAAATCAAAGGGATTTTCTTTTCGATATATTTTCAGCTGACAGCTCACAAACCTATGATATCCCCACGCTAAGTACATAGAATGCTGTTATTTACTTAGATAATTTATGTATCTATAATATAAATACGTACTTGGAGTGACAAGGAAAAGTCTAAAGAGGTTAATCTACCATCAAAATTAATGTAGAGATTTTTTCGATATATTTTTAGATGACAGCTCACAAACCTTTCATATCCCCTTGCTAAGTTCATAGAATGCTGTTATTTACTTAGAAGACTTATGTATCTATAATCTAAATACATAGCTGGAGTGTCAAGGACAAGTCCTGAGAGGTTAATCTACCATCAAAATTAAAAAAGAGATTTTTCCGATATTTTTTTTAGATGACAGCTCACAAACCTTTCATATCCTCTCGATGCTGTTATTTACTTAGATAACTTATGTATCTATAATCTTAGTACATACCTGAAGTGACAAAGATAAGTTTTAAGAGGTTAATCTACCATTAATATCAAAGGGAATTTTTTCGAGGATATATTTTTAGCTGCCAGCTTTTAAACCTATGATGTCCCCTTGCTAAGTTCATAGACAGCTGTTATTTACTTAGTAAACTTATGTATCTGTAATCTTAATACAAAGCTGGAGTGACAAGGACCAGTCATGAAATGTTAATCTACCATCCAAGTCAAAGGGTTTTTTTTTCGATATATTTTTAGCCGACAGCTCACAAACCTATGATATCCCCTCGCTAAGTACATACAATGCTGTTATTTACTTAGAAAACTTATGTATCTATAATATAAATACGTACTTGGAGTGACAAGGACAAGTCTAAAGAGGTTAATCTACCATCAAAATTAATGTAGAGATTTTTCCGATATATTTTTAGATGACAGCTCACAAACCTTTCATATCCCCTTGCTAAGTTCATAAAATGCTGTTATTTACTTAGAAGACTTATGTATCTATAATCTAAATACATAGCTGGAGTGACAAGGACAAGTCCTGAGAGGTTAATCTACCATCAAAATTAAAAAAGAGATTTTTCCGATATATTTTTAGATGACAGCTCACAAACCTTTCATTTCCCCTCGCTAAGTTCATAGAATGCTGTTGTTTACTTAGATTACTTATGTATCTATAATCTTAGTACATAGTTGAAGTGACAAGGATAAGTTTTGGGAGGTTAATCTACCATTAATGTCAAAGGGAATTTTTTCGAGGATATATTTTTAGCTGCCAGGTTTTAAACCTATGATATCCCCTCGCTAAGTTCATAGAATGCTTTTATTTACTTAGATAACTTATGTATCTATAATATAAATACATAGCTGGTGTGACAAGGACAAATTTTGGGAGGTAAATCTACCATCAAAATCAAAGGGATTTTTTTTTGATATATTTTTAGCTGACAGCTCACAAACCTTTGATATCCCCTCGCTAAGTACATAGAATGCTGTTATTTACTTAGATAACTTATGTATCTATAATATAAATACGTACTTGGATTGACAAGGACATGTCTAGAGAGGTTAATCTACCATCAAAATTAATGTAGAGATTTACTCGATATATTTTTAGATGACAGCTCACAAACCTTTGATATCCCCTCGCTAAGTTCATAGAATACTGTTATTTACTTAGAAGACTTATGTATCTTTAATCTAAATACATAGCTGGAGTGACAAGGAAAAGTCCTGAGAGGTTAATCTACCATCAAAATTAAAAAAGAGATTTTTCCGATATATTTTTAGATGACAGCTCACAAACCTTTCATATCCCCTCGCTAAGTTCATAGAATGCTGTTATTTACTTAGATTACTTATGTATCTATAATCTTAGTACATAGCTGAAGTGACAAGGAAAAGTTTTGGGAGGTTAATCTACCATTAATGTCAAAGGGAATTTTTTCGAAGATATATTTTTAGCTGCCAGGTTTTAAACCTATTATGTCCCCTTTCTAAGTTCATAGACTACTGTTATTAACTTAGTAAACTAATGTATCTATAATCTAAATACAAAGCTGGAGTGACAAGGACCAGTCTTGAAATGTTAATCTGCCATCAAAGTCATAGGGTTTTTTTTTTCGATATATTTTTAGCTGACAGCTCACAAACCTATGATATCCCCTCGCTAAGTTCATAGAATGCTGTTATTTACTTAGAAGACTTATGTATCTATAATATAAATACGTACTTGGAGTGACAAGGACAAGTCTAAAGAGGTTAATCTACCATCAAAATTAATGTAGAGATTTTTCCGATATATTTTTAGATGACAGCTCACAAACCTTTCATATCCCCTTGCTAAGTTCTTAGAATGCTGTTATTTACTTAGAAGACTTATGTATCTATAATCTAAATACATAGCTGGAGTGACAAGGACAAGTCCTGAGAGGTTAATCTACCATCAAAATTAAAAAAGAGATTTTTCCGATATATTTTTAGATGACAGCTCACAAATCTTTCATATCCCCTCGCTAAGTTCATAGAATGCTGTTATTTACTTAGATTTCTTATGTATCTATAATCTTAGTACATAGTTGAAGTGACAAGGATAAGTTTTGGGAGGTTAATCTACCATTAATGCCAAAGGGAATTTTTTCGAGGATATATTTTTAGCTGCCAGGTTTTAAACCTATGATGTCCCCTTGCTTAGTTCATAGACTGCTGTTATTTACTCTGTAAACTAATGTATCTATAATCTAAATGCAAAGCTGGAGTGACAAGGACCAGTCTTGACATGTTAATCTACCATCAAAGTCAAAGGGTTTTATTTTCGATATATTTTTTGCTGACAGCTCACAAACCTATGATATCCCCTCGCTAAGTTCATTAAATACTGTTAATTACTTAGATAACTAATGTATCTATAATATAAATATGTACTTGGAGTGACAAGGACAAGTCTAAAGAGGTTATTCTACCATCAAAATTAATGTAGAGATTTACTCGATATATTTTTAGCTGCTAGCTCACAAACCTTTGATATCCCCTCGCTAAGTTCATAGAATGCTGTTATTTACTTAGGTAACTTATGTATCCATAATATAAATACATAGCTGGTGTGACAAGGACAAGTTTTGGGAGGTTAATCGACCATCAAAGTCAAAGGGTGTTTTTTTTCGATATATTTTTAGCTGACAGCTCACAAACCTATGATATCCCCTCGCTAAGTACATACAATGCTGTTATTTACTTAGATAACTTATGTATCTATAATATAAATATGTACTTGGAGTGACAAGGACAAGTCTAAAGAGGTTATTCTACCATCAAAATTAATGTAGAGATTTACTCGATATATTTTTAGCTGCTAGCTCACAAACCTTTGATATCCCCTCGCTAAGTTCATAGAATGCTGTTATTTACTTAGATAACTTATGTATCCATAATATAAATACATAGCTGGTGTGACAAGGACAAGTTTTGGGAGGTTAATCGACCATCAAAGTCAAAGGGTGTTTTTTTTCGATATATTTTTAGCTGACAGCTCACAAAACTATGATATCCCCTCGCTAAGTTCATAGAATGCTGTTATTTACTTAGATAACTTATGTATCTATAATATAAATACGTACTTGGAGTGACAAGGACAAGTCTAAAGAGGTTAATCTACTATCAAAATTAATGTAGAGATTTTTTCGATTTATTTTTAGCTGCTAGCTCACAAACCTTTGATATCCCCTCGCTTAGTTCATAGAATGCTGTTATTTACTTAGAAGACTTATGTATCTATAATCTAAATACATAGCTGGAGTGACAAAGACAAGTCCTGAGAGGTTAATCTACCATCAAAATTAAAAAAGAGATTTTTCCGATATATTTTTAGATGACAGCTCACAAACCTTTCATATCCCCTCGCTAAGTTCATAGAATGCTGTTATTTACTTAGATAACTTATGTATCTGTAATCTAAGTGCATAGCTGAAGTGACAAGGATAAGTTTTGGGAGGTTAATCTACCATTAATATCAAAGGGATTATTTTTGAGGATATTTTTTTTGCTGCTAGCTCTTAAACCTATGATGTCCCCTTGCTAAGTTCATAGACTGCTGTTATTTACTTAGTAAACTTATGTATCTATAATCTAAATACAAAGTTGGAGTGACAAGGACCAGTCTTGAAATGTTAATCTACCATCAAAGTCAAAGGGTTTTTTTTGTGGATATATTATTTGTTGCTGGCTCACAAACCTATGATATCCCCTCGCTAAGTTCATAGAATGCTGTTATTTACTTAGATAACTTATGTATCTATAATCTGAATACATAGCTGGATTGACAAGGACATGTCTTGAGAGGTTAATCTGCCATCAAAATCAAAGTAAAGATTGTTGTCGATATTATTGTCGCCGGTGGCTAATAAACCTATGTGTCCCCTCGGTAAGTACATAGAATGATATTATTAACTTAGTATACATATACATCTTTAAAATAAATACATTTTCAGAGTGACAGCATCACATTTTTGATATCTTATACTCTTTCTTAAGAAGCGAAAACGTATGATTATAGCATTACGTTTGTTTTTGTTCGATTTATGACTCTGAAACTTTAATGGGATCATCAAATCTCAATTCACTACGAAGGTACTATGTGGTCATTAGTAATTAGTTTTTTTTTTTTAGATTTGAACTCTTGAAACCGATTAAATTACAAAAGACTTTGGGTTTTTGTTAATTCTGAATTCATGTCTATTTAATATATTTTAACGCCTGTTAGGACTTTTTTCAATTGTTTTTATAATTTCCTTATATGTAAATTAATTTTCCTCTGTAAATAAGGTAAATAAAGCAATTTTTTGGATTCTTCTTAATTTGGTCGGATTATATTGGCCGCTAACTTTTGGCTGCTAACTTCACGCCGGTCATTTTCACGAGCTTGCTTTTTCGGGTTCCGTAGCCAAATGGCAAAAAACGGAAACCTTATGGAATCGTCATGTCTGTCTGTCTGTCTGTCCGTCCGTATGTCACAGCCACTTTTTTCCGAAACTATAAGAACTATACTGTTGAAACTTAGGAAGTAGATGTATTCTGTGAACCGCATTAAGATTTTCACACAAAAAAAACAAAAAAAAAATGTGGGTTCCCCATACTTAGAACTGAAATTCAAATATTTTTTTTTAACAAAACCCATACGTGTGGGTTGTGCCTGTCATCAAAACTGACATTGAGGTTTCTAATATATATTTTTTCTAAACTGAATAGTTTGCGCGAGAGACACTTCCAAAGTGGTAAAATGTGTCCCCCCCCTGTAAATTCTAAAATAAGAGAATGATAAAACTAATAAAAATATATGATGTACATTACCATGCAAACTTCCACCGAAAATTGGTTTGAACGAGATCTAGTAAGTAGTTTTTTTTATTACGTCATAAATTGAAATTCATATCAAATACTCAGGTCTATACTACCATTTACTTATATACCTACAGGTTTGTACGGAACCCTCGGTGCGTGAGTCTGACTCGCACTTGGCCTGTTTTTGTGATACATTTTTTTAGCTTGAGATCAGATGGCCGTGCTTGTAGAACAACTCAGGATATTATAAAATTATTACTTTAATTTTTAAAGGCCTTAAAAGTTGTACAGTCTGCGTCACAAGCAGATGATCACTTTATTGCCCCTTCAAAATAATCCGTTGACAGTTATTATGAAAACTTTGAATTGCATGATGTGGTACGGTACTACGGCTTTTGATACTGTCTGTACCTCAAAAAGTCACTTTTTCACCATGCCCCAAATTGCCAATAATAATGTATTCTTCAATGCGGTATTATAAAATCTCTTTGGTTCATCGTTTGTTAGCAATACCTTTATTGATCGGGGCCTGTTCCCAACAGTCATTATTGAGTATTATTTATTAGCAAGGTTTACGCTGGGGGAGGATGTCGTTGGCCTAAATGGAATATCCGATGGCTTTGCCAGCTAGCAAACATGGCATGTTTCGCAGACGCTAAGTGCTTGTCTTCGGACGGATTTGGGATATATATAACGGTAGAGGAGGTCGCAAATTGGACGGTTACCATTATCCGTATGGTTCGTTTGAGTCAGCGTTATTAGTTAATTTATTGTTATATACTTGGTTATGCCTGTTAACAGTAAACAGAAAGGACAATTAAGCGATTTTGTGTGAGTTATAAGTCCGCAGGGCCCTTTGGGGTAATTAATGTATGTATGTTTAAATATCATTTATTTTTCAGACCAGTATTATAATTTGGTTGGAAGGCTAAATTGCTAGAGATAAGTTGTCACCAAATATTTACTAAAGAGTAACATTCGCCGCCGTTTTCCTAACAAGTGGATAACTACATACATATACCAGGTTTTTAAGATAAAGTACATCCCGACCCTTTGAATTGCCACTTAAGAGGTTCTGAGAAATAAGCCATTTCATTTACGAGAATGACACCGGCTAACTTCATTCATAATATTAGTTTTTCTAGCTACTTCATCCTAGACACCGTTAAAAAAATAACAGGCAATTCAACACTGGCCGTAAAAATGACAAATGTCACCGTGATAAAAAAAATAAAGCTGAGTAGAGCAAAAAGGCCGTGTATAATTCTCTTGCAGAAAATTGTTTTCAATGCTATAAGCAATGTTAGAAATAATATTTTCCCCTTGTATTCTATTATTCTTACCTGACAGCTACAAGTATGCGTTACACGATAATCACCTCTATACAGCAGTAAATAAGGATTATGCAAAACAGTTTGCACGCCCCAGGTGTAACTTCCGGGTAAAAATTGAAGTGTAATAATTTCGTATACCGTTTTTGAATACGGAAACGACTTTTATTCTTTTAAAGTGGAAGGTTGGGACGAGTATGTTTTATTCGTCCAATTTATTCAACCTTTTTGTGTCATTATTTTCAAGTAATAGGAATATAACTTAGCTGTCCCCGTAGACAAGATGGTGTCGACAATCGTCGTCTATAGTAAACGAACAACCTTTGTATGGGATTGACATAAGAGATTGTTAAAAATCACGTGATATTACGATTTGAAATGTCAATCTCATACAAAGTTTGATAGTTTACTGTCGATGACGATTGTCGATAACCATCTTGTCTACTGGCTCTGGGCTGCGCTATTCTGATGGGTGTGAAGGAACATAGTTCCCTTAAAAAAATAAATTTTGAGGACTATCCCCCTTACTCATAAAGCGCTATTTAAGTAATATACTGTTTGAATGGTCACGTAAATAATGTCACATTATTTGACAATGACAATAGAGTGACGTTATTTACGTTACCCTTTAAACAGTATATTAGTTAAATAACGTTTTATGAGTAAGGGGATATGTAAACAGTGGTGTTACTAACCCAGCATATCAATACCTAATATTGTTAGCCTACCCCGTGCAAAGAAAGTTATATATATTCAGTCAATTTATAAAATTAATTCCAAGAGTAACCGAATTCCAAATCTTTATTAAACTAAAGATAAATTAATTGATACAATTTATTGTTCTAAAACTATATTACACAAAATTGGTAATACTAACATTGACTTTCATTAAAATTTTGTTATTGAATAGATACTATATTTGAAAACATTGTAATTAATAGAGAAGGCTTCTAATTCAATTATAATATATTGGAGATTGCTTTAAATAGAGTTACGTTTTCGTAAAATAGACTTTGATGTGCTAAAAGTAAAGTCAAAAGTATCCTGTATTGTGTTTTAGTTTGATTGTAGTTTAATTGTAATATGAGTACAACAATTTGATAATAATTATGACAAAGTTGTACCCCAAAACTTGTGCAGGTTGATTTTGTTTTTTTTATTAAGTAATAACTCAGAGTATATAAATACTATACGTACAAGTAATAAGGTAACTTAGTACCGTATCAAAATACAAGTACCTTGCTACTACAGAGTTCTATGGTTCTGACAGCTTCTACATCAGCAACATCTTTAGCTATATTAATATTCCTATAATATAATAATATATATTACAGAAAGTATATCATCGTCTCCGTACCACATAAGGAGACGATGATATATTATTTCAACACACTTACTCGTAAAGTGACATTTATTGCACCGTTTTAAATATCTTAATGCAGCTTATTACGCACATTATTATATACGCACTAGTACTTTTTACTTTACATTACCGCACATTTTTATGATAGGTATAATCCCGATTATGTTAAGTTGGTGGCTGGTATTGCAAGCGTCGATAGGCTAGGGTAACCACTTACCATCAGGCGCGCTGTATGATTGTTTACCACTTAGTGATAAAAAAAAGAAAAAGTAGTGATATGATTGTGTATAGCTCATTGCTGTAGAAAAAAACTTGGGCGCCATATTTGTTAACGTTCCCATTATGTGGTTGATTATTATCAAAAAATCGACTTCAAAAAGTCTGTTTTCTTCCTCGCAAGTGTGTTGAAAAACGTCGTATGACACCACGTGTACGTACATTGATCATGACACTCTCGGTTGCCTTGTCATAAAATATATATTATAGCTGTGTGTGCGGTCACTCATAGATTGTATTATGAAAAATAGTGACTCGCCCCGGCTTCGCACGGGTGTAGGTTCTAATGTGGTGACAGTGTAGCGATTAATCCACCTTGCATGCGCCACCCGCTCCACCCGGGCACAGTATCGCGAATACTGTTATTTGGTAATTTTAAATCTGTGATATCTTCTAAGATATTAATGCTTTTGTTC
The DNA here is from genome assembly GCA_947623365.1 of Achlya flavicornis. NCBI lineage: Eukaryota > Metazoa > Arthropoda > Insecta > Lepidoptera > Drepanidae > Achlya > Achlya flavicornis. Next base: position 2,772,351 of record OX392482.1, on the reverse strand, counting down.
TGACAGCAAATCACTAGTGTACGATATAATCTATGTATGCATCTATATGCAAACTGCTCACACTTCTCACAAGGTAGTAATATGATAACATTCTTGCGCCTTCTTCTTCTTCTTATTCTTCTTCTATGGTGTCTACGATTGAGTAATAATATTAATAGAGTGTTCCCAATTATTTAGGGTTGGCGCAAGAATGTTTACCATGGTTATGGCTTACGTTTAACCACAGGTGAAGACAATAAAAAAATATGTATCTCAGTGATCCTCAACAAACAACAATATATTTATACATCTAACATAAATTTATTGCATATTATAATACCTATAATAATCTAAATAGCACTTTTAATTAATATAATGCACTAACAATTATAAAGCATTTCATTTATATCGTTTAACAAATAGCGCCTTTTGTAGAGAGCTATAATAATATAATAAATTATTTACAAAACAATTTCAAAAGAAAAACAAACTGGGAAACATAAACTCGCAAAAGTTTAAAGTACCAATTATGATTGGCAAATATCTCTTAAAATATAGGTACCTTGACAAAAGTTTATAAATTCGATGAAATGGTGAACGGCCTTATTCTGAATTTCGAGTCGTTAACAGATTACCTACTGTCATTTTACTTATTATTTTATGTAAAAAAGTTTTTATTTTTAATCGTATTTTTTATCTTTTTATTTCTGTTCAAAGCAAACTTCTCCGTAAAACGGAAGAAGTTTGCAACAACTAAAATTATTATTAAAAAATTAAAACAGTAAAAAAAATGATTAGTAACATTTAAAATCTTAAAAGTTGTACATCGATAATTGACTTAATTCAGAATAAGGACATTGTTTAACAAAGTCGATCAGGGCAATTCCCAGTTGACTTCGTCATCGTATCTCTCGGTTTCCTTGAGGGACTCGAATATTCGTAACTTTGAGAGTAGACCTGAAAACAAATTGATTGATATAGTTACTAAACAATCCTAATATAATGTCAAATTGAGAGGACTTGTTCCTAGCCTTTGCAAATTAATATTAGTTCGACAAATTTGCACAAGCCACTAATCTATATGAACGAGTCGTCTGACGCCATAATCAGAAACATGGACGTTGCAGGCTTATAGTATGTCTCTATCTTTTAGGTACGGGTCATTAATAATAATGAACATAATATCTCGTTTTCCCTAAGCGTAAACCGATTAAAATAATATATTTGCTGTTACAACAGGATGTAACCGAAACTGTTACAGTAATCCACTTTTTTGGTAGGTACAAGCCGCACAGATCACGGTAGTGAACATTTTATATTAATACTAGCAGACCGGCGCGACTTCGTTCGCGTGGTGCCTACCCTTATCACTTAGGGGTATGAAAAATAGATAGTAGCCGATTCTCAGACCTACTGAATATGCATATAAAATTTGGTAAAAATCAGTAAAGCCGTTTCGGAGGAGTAAGGTAACTAACATTGTGACACGAGAATTTTATATATAAGATTATCAAGTGACGCAATATATCATTGACCGGTGACATGTTGCTTGTGATTGTAATTCAATAAACTTGGAATCAAAAATTTGGGATGAATTTTTGAGTAATTTATTTTGAGCTGAAACTTTTTATAGTCTGTACCTCATGTAGTCTCACCCCTTTCGGATGTATATACCCTTTTTTTACACGCAGTATAAAGTGAAAGTTTATAATTGGCGAAGTATCATTTATTAAACAATCCACTAAAAGCGTCTCTAGCGCAATTGAACGGTAAGAGGTCGACTCGCTTATCGTTTTCTGGTACGTGATCGCCACTCGAGAACATTTCTTTCCTGTCGGTTATTAAACGTATTGTAAACTTATTGTAACGTTGCGGGTATTTAAACGTAACCGCGATAGATGGCGACTTTTATATTGAAAACAAGCATTGGACTAATTTGACAGGACTAAATTTCTTCCATCCTTTTCTTATGTTCTTTGTTAGAAAGAGACATAGTGAGACTAAAATTAATTTAGTTGTAAACAACAGAATCAGCACCATTGTCTACCAATTGTTACTTTAGGTTCCAACAACTAAAGCCTCAGCATTAAGCAGATATTGTAAAGCACACGCGCGAGTGTTAGGCACCGCCTGCGGTACTAGAGCGGCAGAAGGGCCAATTTCAAGTTTTTTTTTTTCGTGGGGAAATCCTCATAGGATACCCGACCGCCTCGGGGGTAGCGGCCAGGTTATGCCGGACTTCTACCGGCTAAAACCCCACACGGTGGTCACCATCTGCGCTGTAGAAGGGGGCGGGCTCTCGTGTTGAACGCGTACCTGCTCACCCCTCCACGCGCGGCGCTTAGATAGCTCGTCCCGGGGGAAGTGTGATACCTCCCCCCAGCACCCTCGCTGTGCTATCGCACGATGAGTCGTGACCACATCGAACCATCGTTCTCCTTGGGGTCGCTTCTGGGCGCACAGAGCTCCCGCTCTGATTGCCCATGACCCCAAAGGCCCCGTTTAGTCGCCTTTTACGACAGGCAGGGGAACACCGTAGCTTTTATTCTAAGTCCGAGCTACAGGGCTGGGGGGCCGCGACGAGGCACTTGTGCACCCCGGCGGCTTCGCCTCCGGGTGGGATCGGCCCTCTCCCGATCCCGCTCAGCAGCCTCCTTCTGGACCATTACGGTCTCACAGAAGGAGGCTACGGCTCTCCACGCTGTATCCCCGCTCAGCATCGCCGACACAACTGCTGGCAGGGAGAGATTTCGTCCGATCTCTTGGACCAGGATCCGCCGCTCGGGTTCCCACGCAGGGCATACCGCGAGCGTGTGCGATGCGGAATCCTGATCACTCCCACCGCAGTGGAAGCAGGCCGCCGTCGCCAATTCCAAGCTACCCCTCTCGCCGCCCGCATACCTCAAAGGGTGCCTAGCACTTGTGAACTATAATAAATGGTTCTTCTATCAACAACTATAAGACTAAAACTAAACTAAACTTTTAAGAGAGGTAGAGCATAGCGTTTATTCGCTCAAAGAGCAGCTCGACTGGGGAAGTACCTCCACCTTACAGAATACCGCAGCCAAATAACTTTATGTTGTGTAAAGTTGTGTTCCTGCGCGTGAGTAAGGTCGCCAGAGCTCATAGGGGAGGGGGGATAGGTCGGTAACGCGTGAGCGATGCTTCGTGTGTAGCAAGCGTCTATATGGCTACGGTAACCGCTTACCATCAGGTGGGCCGTATGCTTATTTACCGACTAAGTTGTATAAAAAAAAAAAAACTATACCGAAATTCGATTTATTTAAATTTCGAATTCTTAAATACCTATTTTTATTGTTTGCATTATTTCTCAATATAAACTTTAACTATGCCAAATCCGTACGCACAATATGCTTACGGGATACAAAATTTCCTCTTCACGTATTAATACCGATATAGATATTTGGTACGACAAATACCTCTCTAAAAAAAGGAAAATAGCTGGAATAGCTTAAAACTCCATAATACTTTAAGCGTAAGCGGATCCGCCAACGTATTTTGTTTAAGTATTTCTAGGAAACCAATGGGGAATTTATCCCCCATTTATTTTCCTCCTCAATACTAAGGAACATTTTAATCACGGTACTTTGGGAATAAATTCTGTTTGAGAAGTGACTATTGTTTATTTCCTGTACTTATTTTGACGTTGAAAAGACATGAAAATGTAAAGCGATTTATTATTTCACGTATAGTTAATGTACACTCACATTTTTGAGAACAACCTTAATTACGATGTTATGTTATTTTTCATGGAATATAATCCTTAAATCGCCATCGCTAAAAGCGAATATCCGACAATAATGTTCTCAAGTAAAAAGAGAGGCAGTTTATTTTTACATGTGGCCGTCTGATTCCAAACAGACTGTGGAAACCAGATAACTGGTACAATATTTTTTGAATATACTAAGCGGCTATTAGTAAGCCCATCTCTCAAAGAACTGAGAGTTGTTGGGAATTAAAGAAATTAGTGAGGCAACCATATTGAAAAACGTGAAGCGGCACAGTCAACCGTTGATCTGGAGACTAATCACCCAATGCTGGTTGTTGCGCCAGTTAGTTGGCTCTGCACTATAATTCTTATCCTACCTCCAATTTATAAATAAAGCTTCTATGTACCCTCTTTTTATCTCATATTTATCACCTACCTCCTTTCCTCGGACGCATTCTCTATCATGCCTGTTTTTACGGGCAGTCTATGACCGACTACTATAATACGAATAACTAAACGTGGTGATGGTGATCATCGCTAGATCCCATCATTGTTTCCTTAATATATGTGCTTCGCTATCGCTGTTCGTCTTCAATTATCGAAGGACCGCAATCAAGCTACTGGTGTCGTGGAAGTGGATGTGACAGGAAGAAACCAACGGACTCATCACAAAGGTCAGTCGTAGTGTGTAAGAGGTGCGTCTTCTATCATTTCCGTACATTCCCTTGTCCTAGTGCTTATTTAAAACCTATGGTGATATTACATCTCCCGCTGATGAGCCCTATAGTACGACCCTAAAGGAATTCAGATACTTGGCTGAATCACTGGTATATAGTTAAAGAAAAGCCAATTATTCTGATATCCGTAGACTAAATACATCCCAAGGTAAGCAAAGTTGGTGCTATGGTAACCTGATACCTTATACTGGGTGTAATGAAAAGGGTATATACATCCGAAAGGGGTGAAGACTACATCAGGTTCAGACTCTCTGTAAAAAGTTTCAGACCAAAATAAATTACTCAAAAATTCATATTTTTTTTTAAATAAAATCATAACCAAAAGTCACCGGTCAGTGAGGTTCATTTTCATTTTGCGTTCCTTGCTAATTTTTATATATAAAATTCTACTGTACGTGTGTATGTCACTGAACTCCTCCTAAACGGCTGGACCTAGATACCGAATGCGGCGCCATCTGCCGGGCTGATTTGTGAATTTAAACCATCCAGGGCGCCACCCAAACGCATACAAAAAAAAATTCAAATCTGTCCAGCCGTTTAAGAGGAGTTCAGTTACATACACACGTACAGTAGAATTAACTCCCTGGATGGTTTAGATAGGGTAGGGTAGGGTAGGGTAGGGTAGCACCACAGGGTAGGGTAGTACCACGCGAACAAGTCGCGCCGGGCAGCTAGTTAGTATATAAAATTCTCTTCCGCGATCTGTGCGCCTAGTATGTACCAAAGAAGGTGGATTACTGTGATAGAGTTATACCCAGTAAGTATAAGTATACAAACATATAAGAATTAACCCCCTTACTCATAAAGCGCTATTTAACTAATATACTGTTTAAAGGGTCGCGTAAATAATGTGACATTATTTGACAATGACAATAGAGTGACGTTATTTACGTGAACCTTTAAACAGTATATTAGTTAAATAACTTTTTATGAGTAAGGGGGTAAATATATATCTTACTAGCGGCCCGGTACGTGCTTCGCTACGTACTATAAAGTGCAATAATAAAAATGTGATAAATGAAGAACCGCTCGACCGATTTTGTGCAAACTTCACATAAACCATCTACTACATCTAGTCCGAACAAAGCCTAAACATTTGGTTTGGATAGGTGAGCCCGTTCTTGAGTTATAAAATTACAACGAAAAGTGGCATTGATTTTTATATATATAGATTTTGAAATTGTTAAATGTACGAACAATACTGTCAATTTTGTTTTGTGAGTTCGAGTTAATATTACTTTGTTGGATATTTCTATCCTTTCCCACTGTGAATTTGCTTATGACACCCTCGGGAATGGTTGCTTAGCTCTGTTCTAAGTCAGGAGCTATGCGAAAATATAGCAACATACCTGTGATAAATCCTCCTGTAATTGACACGCCTAATGTCGCAACCAAAGCTATGAGCTGGTATAGTGCTTGGTTACCAGCTGATCGTTTATGCTGGAAAAAAATGGATTTTAGTAATTTATGTGAATGTTTGCAAGTTTGCAAATTCAGTCCCTAAACCGGACACCAATCCAGACAAAGAGCCAGAACATAGTAAAGAAAGAAAGAAAGAAAGAAAATATATTTATTTTGAATGTACACACAACACACACAAACAACCTATACAGGTAAATAAAAACAAGAAGGAAGAGAAATGTAATGTTGTGTGACATCAAAAATGGTCAGTGACTTAGTAAAACACTGTTAGCCCATATCAGGGTAACAGCACTGATTTTCAGTCACTGCCATAAGTGCACGCACAACCGGACAGAATATTAGATTTACTGAATAATACAAAAGAACTCAATAATACAAAGGAAGACAATAATACAAAATATATAAATATATATCTAGTAAAATATGCTTCAGAGAAATCACTATGATTTACTTATAAAAATATAAAAAGCCATTAATGTAATGCTACCTAAAAGTAGCTAAGATTATATTTGAGATTTTGTTTTTGTGTTATTAAAATACTGACTGAAGTGGCACTTATATTTAAGTTAAGTCAAAAAAAAAACATTGTATGGAATACGGGATTCTCAAGTAATAAGTTTTTTTTCTTTGTTTAGGGCCTGTCAATGACCACAACCTCACCATGGTAAGTCATGATGTGGCCGAAGGTGGTAAGCACATAAAGCCTAGAAAGAACGGTAAAGGGAGGTTATAGTATTTCCCATCCCATCTTGAATCAGGACTCTTTGTTTAACAATTGTATAAAATTAGAGAACCATTAGCTCACCTTTTCGTCCATAGCTTCAAACACATGTACCAAATCCTTTCCGTAGACTTCAGGTGTTGCCATAAAAGCGAACAATACTGACAGCAAACCAGAATATACTCCAGGCATTCCGTGAAGATTGTGTACACCACATGTGTCCAGTAAACCCATTTTAGTCATATATGGCTGAAAAAAATATATCATAGCTTAGAACTCTGTAGGACTGTATCCTGAAACACACATTTTTACTAGCGCGGAAGCCTATGGATTCAAAAATAATCTGTTATATTTATACTAATAAATACATTTCAAGTTATCAACTTGTACTAGCACCTTCAAGTAAATTTTGGCAGTATCATAGATCATAGATCATCATAGATCCAATCATCTTATAGGGCTTTGTGGATACCATCCTTTGCCATATTGTCACTTATTACTATTATATAAGTTTGTTCACAAACGCAAACTTGCTCTCTCTCTATCTAAAGTAAACAATAAATGGGTTGTATGCGTTTATCAATAACCTAATAACTAACAATAACTCCTTATCTATTGTGCATTGTAATTTTATCCAATACCTTTTGTGTCAATTGACTATTTCATTGTACATTAATACTTTTACTAGAATATTATTAGTCGCTTGATCCCTAACAACGGTTAGTTACAAATTATCAAATTGATTACAATAAGTGCTTCCGTCAGTATTTCACTACAAAGTATCTACTGGATATGTTACTTCTTCAAAAGATTGAGTTCAATTGATTGCGTATTTAAATAAATATCCTGGGACATTCCTCACACACGGTCATCTGATCCCAAACTAAGCAGAGCTTGTACTATGGAAACCAGATAACTGATATAATACATATAATACTTTTTGTTTGTAAATACATACTTAATATACGTAATTACACCCAGACTCAGGACATACAGACATGTTCATGCACACAAATGCATATCCTGTGCGGGAATCGAACCCACGACCTGCGTCGTGAAAGGTAGAATCTTAACCAGCTGGCCCGTCAATCAAAATGTTGTATGCGGCTTTCTTTACTAATTCATTAGCTATCTTAGGATATCCGCACAAATAATACCGTCAAAAATCTGTAGCCCAGAACACTGATGATACCAGCGCCGATTCCTATTGCAACGGCGCCTCCAGCACTTATATGCATGTTGCAGACGGCCCCTACTCCGACACCACCGGCGAGTGTCGAGTTCTGAATATGGACCATGTCGAAACGCCCGTGATGCTTGCTCACAGCTGCCGATAGGAAGAAAGTCGTCACCTGTGTAAAGTACGATATCGGTTTATAAAGTGTTTAAACTTATAGTTATCATCAACAGCTCAATATAGTTTTTAACAAGGTCTTATAAGGCATCGTCCCAATTGGCGATGATCGTACGAGCAAACGATGTGATTTCGTCGCACGGCGATATTAAATACACAAAACGTAGAGTGTCCTAATTGAAGCTCGCAAGTCATCGCGCGAGCACAGGAACATCAGCACGATCGTGCGACGAAATCGCATCGTTTGCTCGTACGATTGTCGTCAATTAGGACGACGTCTAAAGAAAGAGATTTAAAAAGCTAATGTCCAGAGCAATTGATACCCCTGGTGTTGCACGCATCTAAAGGCTCCTGTAACCGCTTACTATCAGGCGGGCCGTATACTTCTTTAGTAGGTAGTATAAAAAGTACGGCACCAAGTTCATTGAAAATCTACTTAAAACCATTGATAAATCATATATAGCTCAGATGCATTAAAAATGTATCAAACTACTATTTTAGTTTGGCGTAACCAAATTATGTTGACGTCATACCGTAGCAGCAGCCAGAGACAAGTATGTATTAACAACGGCTCTCTCATATTCAGTCGCAGTTACGGTCAGTGCGGAGTTGAATGACGGCCAGTATATCCATAGGAAAATTGATCCTGTAATATCAAATTTTATCAAATTAATTAACGTTATTCGGACCGGAGGAAAAATTCAATGAATTTGTTTCGGCCAAAATTTTCTGCGGAGATATTAACGTTTCTTGCCCCGGGCGAAGTTTTCGTATTGAGTTGTGTTTTAAAGCTGTCATATTATATTTGTAATTTAATAACTGACGTTTATTATTTTGTTCATTGTAATTTTTGTTATATGACACTGATCATTTTAATTAAAAAATGTTTGTTTGTTATAAACTAAGTAAAACGAGTGATTTTAGCATTTGAGATTTTACATCAAAGAATTCAGAAAGAGAAGGAGTGACGGGCGGGCGTACAGAGAACCTTTGCTTAGTGAAGACAGCGTTTTAAATACTGATGTGTGCGTAAGATGAAAGGCCATACCAGACTGTGTCCTCGTTTTGGCATTATCTTTACCGTACCAGGCTATAAAATAATTTAAGTATGTATAATAATATTGTTTTAAAGGTCTGAAGTTAGCTTCAACAAATTTTTATTGAAAATTATTATTTAAAATCTTGGAACAGCGTTTCGGTTAAATATACATTTGTGTATAGTTTCTAAGGTACTGTTGATATAGTAATGAGAATCCTAAATTATTCGTTGCGATCTTGTGCGATTCTTCTTACCCCTTTGAACAGCTATTTCAAGTATTTTTTTTACAATAGGTAAAAATCTAATCAAGTAGGCCAGGCCAAGGATTTTGAAGACTATGAAGAACCACCGTGCCTTACCATGCATTTCTCATGACGCTTTCTGTCTATCCAACCTTCCGAACCGGTATTAGAGTCAAACTATTCATAAGTTCCTGCGAAGGTCTATTTGAATAATTTTGAATATTAATAAAGCTGAAATTTCAAAGAAACCTTTGCATATACATATACTCCTGAGCTAAAGTCAAATTAACTCACCTATCATAGCTGTAACATCAGATATATAAGTTGGTCCATTCAGGTCTACTGCTGGTACATTTGTAGCAGCCGGGTCGTTGGCCTTTCCCTTAGACCTGAGTGCCAAACTTGCTCCAAGACCAAAGTATGCTCCAAATGCGTGAATTGCCATGGATCCTCCAACATCTGATGCCTAAAAATACCATATTAAGTTAAATATTTAAACTACATTCCAGATGAAACAATTGTTGTCTAGAATGATAAAAAGAGAGGTTAGTTTTTATTTGCTCAAAGAGCAGCTCGACTGAGAAAGTACCTCCACCTTACAGAATACCGCAGCCAAATAACTTTATGTTGTGTTCCTGCGCGTGAGTAAGGTCCCAGAGCTCATTAGGGAGTGGGGAAAGGTCGGTAACGCGTGAGTAATGCCTCGTGTGTTGCAATCTGTTGCTAGTTTCCATATGGGTTCAGTAACCGCTTACCACCAGGTGGGCCATAAGCTTGTTTACTGACATCATAGTATAAAAAAAAATTTTTTTTTTTTTACTTTGTAACCAAGGAATTTGTGTCAAGATCCAAAAAAATTATGATGAATGAATGACAAAGCGAGATGCAAGCACCTACTGCGGGTTTATTCCGCCAACGAGAGCCAGTTCCAGCTTAGGCTTTGTGTGGTCACCATTTTCAGCCACATCACCACTTACCATGGCGAGATTATGATCAAAGACAAAGTCTATTTATAGTAAAAAAATATGAATCTTGCCGCAAATAGCCACGTCTTCTATAAATCAGTTTCTAGCAGGTATAAAATTAGATTTTTAAGCCATTGAATATATGATATAATTTAGAACGTATGTAAATGAAGACTATAGTTGCAAATTCAATAAAAACATATTGGATACATTTCTTTTCGAATATAAATTAAATTGACAGGTGCATTTTTATGAAACTGAAATTCATTCAATCTAAGTTTATGTCCCTTATTACTGTGTGGAATATGGATGGATATTGCCACTTGCAACATTCTTGCAAATTTTAATATTAAAGTTTTGGAGGTGACACCAGTGTATTTTTTTATTAATATTTAATGTTGACGAAGATGATATGATTTGGGTTTGAAATTTTCCATTACTTGAAAAAAAAATACGTATTCAAATTAAATTTGGCACACAGATGTAACATGTTCTGTCCGCGGTGGGAAACTGATATATTATTTAATAATTATAATATTCCGATGAAGCAGAGATAATTCATACCGAGTAACCTACGTACAGTTAGTCCATCTCTTTCAAAGAATCTCAACAAAGACAATGCTTTCATACCTCAACCTGATTGAATGATGAAGCATTGTCTTCGTTTCTAGGACATATTGATAGTCACGCACTACTAATGATTTCCCTTGAATCAAGCCTAAGAACTTAGTAAAAGTTATAGTGAAGTTTAAAAATAAGGTACATTTTAGATGTACACACTTATCTGAGCCGAACGCATCGAACGAAACGAATTTTAGAATTCTTTATATAAAATCTTATCCAGATTCGGACGATTCGACGCGGACAAGTGTGCGAACTTTCATAAGATTTCATAATACATAATTCTAAGATTCGTTTCGGTCGATGCATTCGGCTCGTAAGTGTGCGTTCACCTTTAAGGTAATATTTTGTAACAACTCCCTCTTTTATCCTTATTATCTCGTTTTCTCCACGCTTCCAAGTAATTTGACATGAGAAGACTCAAATAAATTAATCATTATGTTCTAGATACACATTTAAAAGTTATTTTGTTTATTCAAAAACCAACCATGAAGACGTGCTCCACAAGCCAGAAATTGAAGCAACCGACAGTAACTTCAAGAATAGCAATAAACAGAAGCTGTAGTCCACTCGCAACCCCAAGAAGTGCTCCAAATGCTATGAGAACCGTTGCTGACATTACATCCGCCTCTAGAAATAAAAACACATTGTCAGTTTTAAGAATTTCTTAAACTATATAATAAATAAAATAAAAAGATATTATTATCGGTAACATTAATATTGGTAGATTCTATTAGAACTTAGGTACTGGGATGTCAATAACTATATGGTATTAACTAAAACTATTTAAAGAAAGAAAGAAAGAAAAATCATTTATTTTGATGGCAACAGAACACAATTACATACACTGTTACACATGACATACCCAAAAAACAGTAAAAAAGAAAATAAAAGTAATAATAAATTGTGATTATTATTGATTATTTAAATAAAATAAATAAATAAACATCCTGGGACATTCCTCACACACGGTCATCTGATTCCAAACTAAGCAGAGCTATGGAAACCAGATAACTGATATAATACATATACTACTTTTTTGTTTGTAAATACATACTTAATATACATAATTACACCCAGACTCAGGACATACAGACATGTTCATGCACACAAATGGATGTCCTGTGTGGGAATCGAACCCACGACCATCGGCGCGATAGGTGGAATCTTGACCAGAGTCTTAACCAACCACGCCAGCTGGCCCGTCTCCGTTAAACTTCAAGTAGAGAGGTAGATTTAGTACATACAATTAATGGACTGCAAATCGACTGTATGATGGCAACTATTATCATTACCTATGAGGGTTCATCACCAATTCTGAACTTTACAAAATATTTCAATGCTATCATTACTGACCCAGAAATCGATCCAGTATCATTTCTGCACCTTTGAATATTGGCAATAACAGAGGGAATGCCAATGGGTCGATGTTTACAAAGCTTAGGACGCAACTGGGTAACAAATGCAACTGTCGTAACATGGGTACGTACATAGCGACAGATTTTCAACTTGAAGGTGGTATTTATCTAGGTGAGTACGACTGATTACTCTACCACCGTGCTATGGTTCACGATGCCCTCTTTACCTACGTCCGTACTGAGTTATCATTATTTCTAAGCTCAAAAAAGCTAAGCCGTTTCGACATAGAAGAGAAAAAATACAACTAACAAATTTTGATAGTTATAGAAAAGTATAATAATGGTAGCTAAAAACTAAAATGTATACGTGTTAAAAACCTACCACTCAGAAGCCAAAAAGTAACAAAGATTACTGGAAAAAACAGCGGCAATAACACATAATTCAATTTGCCCCGTGAAAAAGGAAAGTTCCGTCGGTTAGATAAAGTTATAACTTTTTTAAACAATGTCTAAACATTGTCTAACGAAATAAGTTGCGTCCTTGTTTTTTTAACATTGAATGGAAATTGGTTCCTTAAATTTTGCTTGAAGTAAAACTAAAGTTGAAGTCTCTTCTATATTTTTACGGGTTTTTCTGCTACTTATTTTTTCACGTCCGATTTATCTTGAGCAGCCTATTAATTAGCCTAATGCCGGGTCAGACCCTCTTGTTTTTTTAATTATTACAGGGGTGGTATTTGACGTAATCTCAGCGTCTATTGAAGCGATTCAGTGATCACAGCCAATCAGCAATATTGAGAATTCGATCAAACTTGGCTTTATTAAATGCAGATTCTAGAAACTGATTTGTTTACGGAAATATTTTTTTTTGTTTTTGCTTAATTTCATACTTTTTATTGGCTCATTAGTCAATAAGTCTGCAATTTTTTTGGCTATCAATTTCTTATATCTTTACCACCATTATCAGCAGTTTGTGGCCTATTACTAGAGATGCCTCTCCCAAAGCATCTCCAGCTACTTCCAGTTTCTTGTCATTGACTACATTTTTGAGTTCGACGGTACAACGGGTTGGGAGGCATTCCACAGTACGCTTGCCAAGACGAAATCTCTTTGCTTAACTGCACCATCAACCGGCAGATACGACAGGTCCACTGCTACTATAATTACGAAGTCCGTTTGCATATGAATATGTGAGCTCAAGCCGACTGTATGCGTAAGCTCGGGAGCATTCATAAAAGGTAGGTATCGCATCTCGATTTAAAGACACTTTTATCTACATACGTGGCTAATGATCGGTTTCAATAAACGAAAATGAATCGTTTTGCTTACCAATTGTAGGTATTTTTATTGGGCATAGGAGATCATTTCATAAGATAATTTTACCCGTGATAGCTACTTCCATATGGGAGGGTCTGCTATGCAAAGCTTTTAGGGCTTTGTTTCATTATTAGTAAAGACATAAGAGTCTTCATTTTAATAACTCTTAACCGATTACGTTCCGTAAATTATTGAAACCGGGCATAAGCAGACTTAGGTACCGTACTATTAGTAACTAATTCCTAAGATGATCAAATACAATTAAATTCTAGTTGAAAATGTGTCGCCCATGCTGTCAGTTGATCAAGAGATCGAGATACCTTTTGGACTTTCAAAAGATCGGCAACATATTGTCAATCTCCCTAGTATTGATAATACAGGTAGATAGTCTGCAAGTTTGTCAGCTTTTTGAATAAGTAAAAAAAAACAAACATACCAAACAAAGATTTCTTTGTAACAAAGATCGTGTTATTAGTCATGTGGTAGAACGACTGGCACAGCAAGGCCCATTGTATTGCTAGAGCGGCCAATAGCCAGTTGAATCCGAGGGCACTATAGGCGTACTTCTTGAGGAAGGTCATGAGAAATCCGAAACCAATGAATATCATTACATGGGCGTCTTCGAAACCTGAAAAGAATAATAATTGATTTAGAATTTTGATGATGTTTAAATTTTTTTTCTCCACGAATAATGGGGTGTTTTTGTTTGCTCGGGATGAAAAAGAGAGGCCTATCTGTCAAACCAAATTACGGCCATCTGGGGGCCTACCACAAGCTCTTAAAACAAGATTAAAATAACCTTATTTGTCTTTTGTCCCTCTTTGATATCCGGCGTCAAAACAAGACAAAACACAAATAAGGTTATTTTAACCTTGTTTTAAGAGCTTGTGGTAGGCCCCCTGACTTGACTGCGTGACAATAATGCACACAAACTTTTGCATCCAATTCATGCTAGATTAAAAATACACCTGGATGAAAATAAAGGTATCCAAAACTATCCAAAAACCTGCAAACAAACCCAGAAATACACAGATCCGTTATTTATGTAGATTTAAATGACTCAAGTGAACCCACTGTTGAGTTAAACTTCGAACAAAAACGAAAACAATACAAACATCGACCTTATAAAAGTTCTTCTTTAATTTTATCTGTATATATTCCACACAATAATTGTTTGGATGTCAAATGAAAAATTGCAAATGAAATTACAGAATTCATTGTTTTTCTGGCCTCAAATGGCCCCCGGGGGTATGAAGGGAATAAAAAAGGCACATAGAAATCGAGGCATGAACTCGTATTTTCCATTTTTTGCTTAAATCCATTTTGTTAGATGAAGTTATTGCTGTAAAAAAAATACAATAATACTTATAGGCGCACGTTTATTTATAGATAATCATATTAAACGTCTTTTTGCATATAACATATATTTAACGGATTTGGGTAGTGCGGGGCGCGGTTTGACTCTCAAGAGTCTCAAGTTTGCCTGTATTTTGCTTGCAGCTTCACGAGTATTAGGCCAATATTGCCATTCACCACTGAGTGTATCTCTGATCACGTTAACAGTTGTTGGTAATAAGTATGCTATACCAATACATCTCCTCATGGAAGCCAATTAAGATCAAAAGTCTCCTATCAATATCATATATCATAAGAAATATTCAATTCATAATGGACATTACGTAATTCCAGGTCAAATGCTACTGATATCCCTACCTGAGAACTCGGGGAATTCATGGAATCCATCTACAGTGGAGTGGTATTTAATTAGTGTGTGTGGACAACTTCCAATGGAATTCAATTTATAAGCCGATGCGCATACAGATGAAATTATTTTTATGTAGTTTGAAGAGTTTCTGTTAGTAATCGAATTCGATAGTTACCTTTCACATATTTTTTTTACTAGAGAAGAAGCATGCGGCCCGCCTGATGGTAAGCCTATAGAACTATCGCGTTTTGCCGAAATAAGATATCTATACCCTTCTTGAAGAACCAGCTGTACTCCGTGAAAAACTACATAAAGAGTGATGTTAAAATTCATTGAAAAAACTAGAATTCATTATAAATTTTGAATCGAACACCTTTCACCTTTCAGAATACCGCAGCCAAATAACTTTTTGTTGTGTAATGTTGTGTTCCTGCGTGTGAGTAAGGTCGCCAGAGCTCATAGGGGAGGGGGGAAAGGTCGGTAACGCGTGAGCAATGCTTCGTGTGTTGCAAACGTCCATATGGATACGGTAACCGCTTACCATCAGGCGGGCCGTATGCTTGTTTAACAACTTTGTCGTATAAAAAAAAAACAAACGTATTATAATGAAATGAAATGTTTAGTTTCTCCTTATCTTTAAGCCAAGACAGACACAGTCTAGGTGAGACTCACAAGAAGTTGTACAAATAGAAAGTATTGCATTTCATCATTACAATCTTGGCGACCTTTAACCGGCTGCGGTTTTTTCATTTATGAATACTTCGCCGATGCAAGCCGCAAATGACAAAAACATAGACATTAAGCTTAGGTCTAGATACTTTTAAATGAACAAACGTTATTTAAATAACGTGGGCATATATTAGGGCATCAACTAAGGAACGATTTTACATAATTGAACCCCTAAGGGAGTAAAGAAGGGATTGCAGGTCGAACCGCCGGACCTAAAGCATATATTATCAAATTATAATATCACAATCTCCATTAGAAAATAAAAGATAAGCCATTTGCTTCAATTATAAATTTATTGGCTTTTACATTGATGCATTAGGTATTGGTATCGAAAGGTATTATCTTACAAAATTAACGGGCATACCCCGAACCGAGATCTGCCGTATTGGCAATTCGATCATTTATTATTTCATTCACCCTAATAATATTGAGTTGATGGAATTACTTTGTGCTTGGATCAAAAGATATATCCCAATAATAAGGGATGATTGTTCTCTGTAAGCTCAGCTTGAGTATTGGTACAGTCGGCGTCAAAAGTAAATGTTCACTTTAGTACTTTCACTCGCGTTTCCTGGATAAAAAGTAGCCTATGTCCTTCTCCAAACCATAGGCTATCTGCATTTCATGATGATCCGTTGAGTAGTTGAGGCGTGAAGGCGTAACAAACAAACAAACTCACTTTTTGGAATTTATAATATTAGTTAGGATTAAGATAATTTTCTTTTTAATATTTTGAAATTGGTGAATACTTAGTAAAAAGTGCTTAAATTGTGAGATCATAAATGTAAAATTCGGTCTGACATTACATAAAATGGTTTAAATAAGTCTAGTAAAAATGACAGGCCCGAATCTTATTGTTATGACGTTAGAAATTGACGGATATATTTAAACCTTGGGTTTTGCTAGACTTGCTTTAAACCATCTCACGTAATAAGTGGGTGAGTTTCCTTCCATTTTTTTAGTTTAAGCAGTTCGTATATTTTGCAATCAGACTACCTGAGGGAAACTAACGAGTACTAAGAATTAAATGGTCCATAACATAATTATTAAAAATAACATTCTAACGCTGGATCAATAAAAAATATCCTTACTTCTTTAAGTTTATGATATTTTTTTTGGAACAATTACCTGTCTTGTTTATTCATAAACATCATAGAGCTCACATTCGATTCATAAAATATTGCTCGCTTGTTTTTGGTACAAATCATTATGAGTCTCACCCATGTCCCATAGAGACAGAATATTAATAGATTGACGGTACTAGAGTATGTGCCGTGAAAACGGATATGTGCAACGCTGCGTTGAAACGAACTGCGCGTCTCTGCGCGAGTCTGAACGACCAAAATTAAATACATGTAATGAATGCCTAACTATTTATTTTTAAATCGATTCTTTGACTGATACCAAATGACATGGAACTCGTATCGTCACTTTTTCTGGCAGTAAATCACAAGTGTATGATAGGCAGCTTCGCAGGCACTTATTAAAAGTCTGAGTCAAATACCGCTTCGGAAGGTTGCATTTGCTGAGAAGAGCCGGCAATAAACTCAGCTATTACTCTTTTCAAAACAAGCTTAGATTCCTTCATTATATTTACATTCTAATCACACTGACAACAATAAAATTGCGGGCCCCGGCGCGGCGGCAAAAAAACATATCGATATATCGATGAATGCATCTACATATTATACGCATACTGCTCACGTTTCACACAAAGTAATGTTGTTCGCTGTCACTCTATTCATATTTTTACTCTATGGTCTCACCTTTCTTACAAAATTTAGATCAATACAGGATGAAATATGATGAAGCAGGTTTTTTAGTTCCGCCCTAAAGCTTTGCAAAGGTTTCCTGTATCAAGTTGTATTGAATATTGATTTATATTCAGTTTAATTGGTTATTGAATTTATTACCGAGTACAAGGGGAATTCTATGAAAATTAATTAATATGCCTCATAAATTATGTATCTTGGTTCTGAATGACTAACAATCTCTTGTTCCTCGTCTTAGATAGTATTTAATATTGGACATTATTGTCAGTTATTGGTTATTGAAATTTTACTTTAAAAGAGTGGAAAGATAAAATAGTAAGAGAGTAAGACATTTGGTGATCGAAAGAGTGCGACGGAGGACACTATTACACTGATTTTGTAAAAAGCGATTATGAATAAGGGGATTAGAGTAAAACTTACCACCTTGTATTTTTTTAGTCCCAAATTAAATTTTATGAAAACTTCCAGTAGTGATCATCTAAAATCGATGGTTAAAAATACATTGATCCAAATAATGCAATTTTTTACTCTGCTATAATACCTTACATGTTTTGGTTACATAATAATCTACTGAAGCGAAACCACAGTAAACCAAATCAAAAAGCATATTCAATTTAGGCCCTGATAATGCATTTACCCCCTTAATCATAAAACGTGATTTAACTAATACTGTATAAAGGGTCACGTAAATAACGTCACTCTATTGTCATTGTCAAATAATGTGATACTATTTACGTGAACCTTTAAACAGTATATTAGTTAAATACCGCTTTATGAGTAAGGGGGTTATTGTAATAAACAAAATTGACTCTATACTACATATATAAAATGGTTGGGTAATTGACAGACTAGGTTATCTATAAGCAAGAAAAACCATTCATACGAAAACTAAGTCAGTGCTATAGAACCCCTCCATAAAATAACGTAAATTGACAATACAATTGTATGGAGCCAAAAGTTATTGACAATATCTTCCGCACTTCTCAAACCGACCGGGTTATATTCATTCTCGGTCCGGATATAACATAAACGCACACGGTTATCGTGCCTCGTCCCCTATTGACCCGGTTATGATGCGTATAGGAAAACCGGGTATTTTGCTATCAATAAATGTGCTAAGGACATAAACCGGGTTAGTATGATGGAGGGTTCCGCCGCATTTAGTAGTTACTTAAATGTTTCCTCATACAAAAATATTCCTTGAAGGATTTCAACTAATTTGGACACTAACTAATGTCAATGTCAAAGCCAAATTCAACATAGGCCTTAGTAGCGCACCCATTAAAGTCAAAGCTACTGAAGTTACCACTATTTCGGAAGACGGCCTTCAACAGGAGAAGAACAGGCAGGAAACTCAGCAAGGTTACATTTTTAGGGTTCCGTAGCCAAATTGCAAAAATGGAACCCTTATAGATTGTCTGTCCGTATGTCACAGCCCTTTTTTCCGAAACTATAAGAACTATACTGTTGAAACTAGGTAAGTAGATTCTGCGAACCGCATTAAGATTTACACACAAAAATAGAAAAAGAACAATTTAAATTTAAAATTGGGGGTTCCCCATACTTAGAACTGAAACTCATTTTTTTTTAATAATCCCTTACGTTTGGGGTGTCTATGGATATGTCTTCAAAATGTTATTGAGGTTTCTAATATAATTTTTTTCTAAACTGAATAGTTTGCGCGAGAGACACTTCCAAAGTGGTAAAATGAGTCTCCCCCCCTGTAACTTCTAAAATAAGAGAATGATAAAACTAAAAAAAGAGATAATTAAACAATTTCAAGTGCCAAATGGTTCCAGTTAATTAAAGAGTGCTTGCTTTTGTATAATTTACGGATCCCTCTAAGAACCGCATTGGCGTCGCGATCGCACTGCATTTCAATTAACTAGATTATTTGCACTCGTGCCTTGCACCGGTGTCTTGTTGTAGAAAGCGGTTGGTATACACTATGGTATAATTATTATTAAATATAATTATATTATCATGTATTAAATATCATGAACCAGTGATATCCACATCCGAAAGATTCCCAAAGGTCTTCCAGCACTGCGTAGCAAAGCTGATCATGTCTACCTGGTAGGAGGACCTCCCGCTTCCCAAGATGTGGTCACCACTCAAACGCCCATTATCATAACCTCTTTAAAGGATGTAGTTTGCCACTTCAGCTGTGGCCTACTATGGAACTTAATTTATAGAATACAATATTTTATCAAAGTTATATTGCTGAAGCAAAGATGGATTATGAAAAGATCAACTTGTTGGACATAGATAAATGGCTGTTTTAAATAACGATCATAAAGGAAAATTACTATGGAAAACTGTCTATCTTTATCAATATGAAATTTAGTGATATTTATTTATTACCGTTCTCCTTTCTTTTTAAAAATGATAATACGAAGATAAACTTATACAAAGCCATCTAAAATCCTTTAAAAAAACATCAATCACATTAGACAAGTTGGTATTAACTTGTTCATTCGTAGCGATCGTAGAGGACCGTAGCCCGTAGTAGATCGAGGGCGTCGTAACATTGAAATTATGTTTTACAAAAGACCCTGTTTATGAATGTTCGTAATTCAATTTATTTTCTAGAAATGAATCACGCTACCAAATTAGATTGAAGCAAATAAACTTTTTTCACTTAAGAGCCGTATGTAAGCTAAACGTCATAAACAGGGTTCGCTATTTTAGTGGTTTATGAATGAAAACATGAAAGAAATAGTATTATACGAACATATTCATAGAATCAAGACACCAATTAACAGATCCGTGGAGGCCCTTTTTTTTTAATTTGCTTCAATAAATAGCAAAAACAATATAAATATTACCAAAATCATAAAAATGGAGGTTTACCGTTTTAGTGATACCATCAAATTTAGAATCCATTTTGTAAAAATTATATATAACATCGAATCACAAATATATGTACAACAGATCCGTGGGGCCACATTTTCATTTTTTTGTACGAGAATAATGTAATTTATTTATTTATAAGCATCAATTTTGCGACGCCATTTGTCCATACATTTTTCTATGAAATGTCAAGTGAAGCTTTATATACAAGACGCAATCGCGAAAACAGTCAGTTCCCCCCAGTGTCCCAAGGTGACACCACGTCGCTTTTTATTGACACCGGAAATTACGTCATCCACATATCTGTATACATGCGCTCGTCAAAAAGAACATGATAAGTGCATTTTTATTTTTTACATTATTAGAGTTATTAAATTCCTTAGAAATAATTAAATATACATATTATATCATCATACGTATCAATTTCATGGTTTGTTGGTGTGCCTAAGATAATGTTTTCTACTAAGCATTTTTAAGAAAGTTTGGCTATAAGATAGGTAATAAGATAAGGGGTTCTCCCATTCAAAATTCGGAGCAGCCCGACCGGGAGTACCTCCACCTTACATACGATCGCAGTCAAATAACATTACTTTAATTTTGTGGTGTTACAGTGATGACTCAGGTCACCAAGCAAACAAGGTAAAAAAGCACACGGCCCTGCGGATGGTAAGCGGTTACCGTAGCCATATAGACGCTTACAACACTCGGGGCATCACTCACGCGTTCCCGACATTTCTCCTCTCCCCAACTAGCTCTGGCGACATCTATAAACGGATACTATCTCTGCCAGTACTATTAAAGAGATACGTGCAGAGATAGCACCCGCGAAGTTCAAGGACTACTGCAGAAAAGAAGGAAACATAATATAATTTTTATCTCAATATATATATAAATGAATCCCTATTCCCCTTGGACACGCCATAACCTGAGAAAGCCTTTACCGATTTTATCCATCTCTTCTTTTCAAGTTTTCTAATACTCTGGAAAAGTGATATATATGTGATTATTTATACTGAGTTTCTTGCCGGAGTCTTCTAAGTTTAAGTCGTTGGTAGAGTCAACTGTAACATTCATAAGTGCCTTATCAGGGCCTAAACTGAATAAGTTACTTTTGGATTTTTCGATTCCAATCGTAACTGAGGAATGAGTTATTCAATTACTGAAATCCTATTTTTAGAAGTACCTCAATTTCAAAAGATTTCCCAAAAGCAAACGAAATTATAGTTTGAAAACTAACTGAAGTGTTTTTGGTGACATATGAGAAGCTTTTTGACGTTTCTGCTTTTAAATGCACTTCATTTAAATTATATACATGTGAAAATGGTTATAAGCGGTGCTGAAATGAAAGGAACGGCTGGATTAATCAAACTCAATAAATAAAATCTCAGCTAAATTGTGTTAAATTCTGATATCAAAAGAAATACTTTTTGCCTGGAAATCCTACTTGTGGGTATATTGTTTGATGATAGAGACCACATTCCGCAGCTGGCATTTCGAAAAATAAACCACTACACTTATCTAAGCCGAGGATTACCAAAGAACTACCAAAAAATAACTTCTCTCCTATAGATTACACCGAAATTAATCAGCACTACCGGTTCTTCGACATATTTCTAATGGGGACCTTCAAATCATGGCATAAAATTTGAGCTTGGAAAATGTGGGCCATCCTTGTCACACGTAATCGTATTAGAAATATGTATTAATGGTAACGTAAGCCTCACAAAGCTACTTTTAGAGATGGCTTTATTAGATTGAAATCTCGAGCACAAATGCCAAATTTTCGATACAAAAATAAGTGTAAATTCTGTTTTTAACATTGATTATAATTAATATAGGGTTTTTTTTAATTTTTTTTGTTCTTTTTTTCGTTAATTTCAATAATAAAATACCTTTTAAACTTGATTTTTATATTATTTTAGACATACGGCTTAGGTCACTAAAAACGTAAAATTTACAAAACTACAAAGTCCGGTAGAGCCCTCAAGATGATACGCAATTCTAATTTTTCTATGTTTTTAGTAATCTGTGTAAAATTACGCAAATTTCGATACCCCTTGCGATAGTGTAGCACGAAAAAAAATATTTCTCATACATGGACGGGACACCCTAATGTTCATGCACACAAATGTATGTCCTGTGCGGGAATCGAACACACAACCGGCGCAATAGGTGGAATCTTTACCAGAGTCTTAACCAACTGCGCCAACTGGCCCGGCCGAACAAAGAAAAAAAAAACAATTACGAAGAAATTTGACGCTGACATAATTGACATTGACATTCTATAATGAAATTTTCTTTCGATATATTTACATCACAATATTTTTGATATTTTTACCAATTAACTGACTTATTAGTCATTTGGATCGTTTGTTTAACATATACAAAATTAATTGGTTATATTGAAGTTGGTGCAATGGATGTCACACGCAATATTCCGATGATTCAAGAAGAAAGTACTGAAACTGTATTTTGTCCAACCTGCTCCAAATCCTTTAAAAGGAAAGGTCTACAACGTCACATACGTGCTGCTCACAGCGCCCACTGCTCGTCACAATCACTGTCACCTCCGTTACAGCAACCAATACAAGCATCTCCACTGGAAGAAGCCTATAGATCACCGTTCCTGGACTCAATGACACAGGTTCGAAGACCGGCACCTGACAAATACGCTGGAATAAAGTATGTACTCTCCGTGGCAAGCTCTCCGATCTTCCCTCCTCTAGTACCACTAGCAGGAGATTTAATCATATGCTTGCTGAAGAAATAGATTTGCGAACCAATTCCCAATATATGCATACATAATATATGCTGCTACAAAGAGACAAGAATACTAAACATGCTAAAGACATATGCCGTTTACTTGAACGCCGCCTAAAGTTATGGATAGATAAACACATATTAACATTTTGAAATCCTACTAACCAAGTCAATCAAATCAGACAACTCTCTTCATAATTTTCACAATTGAAACAAACACAATGACCAGATAGCACAAACGCTTACACGCCTAATCTTAAGAGGCAAAATACGCGACGCCGTAAACTGGCTGCTGACGAGAGACACTAGTATAATCCTTAATACCAACAATGAAATAGACCCTATCGGAAAAACTGTAAGCGATACCATGATAGATAAACACCCACCCTCTAAAACGCCCGATTCTGATTTATTTACCCTTCCAGACGAACTCTTGGAAATGCCGCTACTGCTAGAGATTGACATAACCAGCAAGTGGTGGAGGCCCAACCGGTATCACATCTAAAAACTTGAAGCAGTAGCTTTTAAGATTTTAAAATCTGCAGTGGTCTCAGTAGTGGTATTGAAGGTGCAATACATGCTATGAATGATCTCTACCAAAGTAAATGTCATTCTGGATCAAACTCGGGTATGCTTCTTGTTGACGCAAAAAATGCATTCAACGCCGTTAATAGACAACTAGCACTCTGGCAAGCGAAAATACAGTGGCCACACTGCGCTCGTTTCTTGTTTAATACATACAACGGTCATGTGGAACTTGTTATTTGTGATTCTGACATGAGACTCTACAGCAAAGAAGGCGTAACTCAGGGAGACCCATTAGCCAAGCTGCTCTATGCCCGTGCAACACTACCCATCATAAACAAAATGAAAGATGAACAAAGTACTATTCAATCTTGGTATGCAGACGATTCCTCAGCCCAAGGTGATTTCAAAAGCCTAACTTTTTTTTTTTTTTTTTTAAATATATTTATTTTATAAAAGTTACAATAATACAATAAAAACAATAATTTATATCTGCCAAACTGCATAGCAGTTTGTCGGCAGTTAGTTCTCTCTCATGTTCTAAAATTTAAAGTAAGTATACTACATAATAGTATAAATACATAATATAACATGACATAACAATTAAAACAGTATCAGGGGCGAGTGGCAGGGGCGTGCAACTGTAGCCACCGTCCCAGCAACTGTGAGTCCCACCGCTCGACTAGCGTACGTATGATGCTGTTTGGGCTGCCACGCAGGCGAGACATCAGCGACGCGCACCGTTTTCTTATGATTGCATAAAAGCAGTCGGTGCTTGCCTCTGCAAACATCCCTGATGCGCTGCAAAATCGTTGCAGCCCAAACAGTACCCTGAATGCATTATTATATTGCACACGCAGTGCGCCGTATGCGCTCCGCGTAAAATTGACCCACAGACTGCACGTGTAGAAGGTCTGACAGTAGGCTTTGAAAAGCGTAAATTTAGCTTGCTTACTACAACGTGCAAATCTGCGAGCTAACATATTGCAGCGAACACACATCGCCCTGCGCTCCCGCTCAATATCCACATTGTCTGACAAGTTATCGGTGACCCAGTGGCCCAGATACTTAACCTGATAGACTCTTTTTAAAGGGGTACCGAAAAGATCCACAGAGGGTACATTTTGTACCAGCTTTAAAAACCATTAGCTCACTCTTAGCGACATTATATCTGAGCCCATGGGACACCGCATAGGTCTCACAGATGTGTAACAACCTTCGCAACGCACCAATCGAAGGGCTCAGCACAACCATATCGTCGGCGTAACTAATATTATTTATGCACACACCATCCACATGACATCCAACAACGCACCAATCGAAGGGCTCAGCACAACCATATCGTCGGCGTAACTAATGTTATTTATGCACACACCATCCACATGACATCCAATAAACTGACTGCTGAGCTCACGGATCAGTCGGTTCATGTACAGGTTGAACAGTTTCAGCGAGCTCAAGCCCCCCTGTCGCACTCCACAACCAACCCATATACGTCCGAATGTACGCCTGCCCACCTCACACAATCCTTTTGGTTGTTGTACCAATACCCAAACATTGAGATTATCTCAGGCGGTAATGTAGTATCTTCCTTTAATTTTTGAAATATGTTATGTAATATGTTATGTTTTATACACAATGTACTAAAATATTGCATCTCGCTGAGTTTGCTTTGCTCATAAATGTTATGAATTCTACTACTTAGTAAACCTGTTATGTAAGCTTTTGTTGTGCCTATTTAAATAAGATGAACACAAAAGGGAAAATAAATAAAAAATTAAATGTATATAATGTAATATTACTTAAATAATTTATTAGCATTTCATCGGATGGTACCACGTTATGCGGTACGCACCTAACTTGACGCAACGAGCTGATGCATGTGTGCGTGCCTGTAACACGACTGCAAAGTAACAAATGAATGCTGGTTTTGGCGCGCGATCTAGCTTACATCCGACCCTTAAACTGGATAAATTAAATTACATACGTCTGTCAATCTATGTTTCACATTACTTTCAGAGTTCAGATTTGTTTAAAAAAGTTGCAAATTAAATTATATTAAGACTCTTTATTTATCAAAAATAACCAGCTCCCGCTCCTCTCATGACAGAACACTAAATCTAAAATAGATTACTATAGAGCTGATTGGTTGATCTCAACTCTACCACGGGTAGATTGGTCGTGGGAACGATGGCAGAATTAGCTCCCGAGGGGGCGCCATGTTTACAAGTGTTGAGTGTCATTGGATACGGTCAGATATATTGCGCGAATTATTCTATACGCTACGTAGGTTTAACGTACTCCTTCTAGTTACTGCTTGCCTAGTACTTTCGAAGTTAGGTCGTAAAATATTGCAATCCGGATTATCCCACAAACATTTCGGTTTGGTCTAAGTTTGGATGTAAATGGTGCTGATTCTGTTGTTTACAACTAAACTAATTTGGTCTCACTATGTCTCTTTCTAACAAAGAACATTAGAAAAGGATTTAAGAAATTTAGTAGTCTCAAATTAGTCCAATGCTTGTTTTCAATATAAACTTATAATAATATATAATATCTATCGCGGTTACGTCTAAATACCCGAAAATTGAGGCGGCAAAGACTAATTTGATAGCTTTAAATATGTTCTATCCTTTTTCAATAATGTTTTTAAGAAAGATATGTGATGTGACTAAAATTAGTTTAGTTCGATTTATAACAAAATCGGCAGCAATATCTTTTTGAGTATACATTAAAAAAAATAGTATTATTATTAGTATCATTATTTACATGTCAAAGTCGATGATAGCTCAGTGGTAGTGACGTCGGATACCGAGACGAAGGTCCCGGGTTCGAATCCTACAATGAGCTAGAGCTTTCGGTGAAGGAAAACATCGTGAGGAAACCATAGCACGGTGGTAGGGTACTTTGTAGTACCCGTCTGGCTGGCTACCACCCTCAAGTTGAAAATCTGTCGCCAAGCACCTATCGGTGTGTTCCGACAGCTGCACTTGAGAGCCAGTTCCTTCTAGGCTAGTGCTTACCACCTTCGACCACATCATCACTTACCATAGTGAGATTGTGGTCCAACACAGGCCTATACACAGTAAAAAAAAAAAAAAAAGTCAAAGTCAAAGTCAAAATATTAGACATGACTTTTTCTTTTGTCAGTTAAAAAAATACAAAGATATCGTGTGTTGCAGTTCCGCGTGACGAGCCTCCCGAACTTCGACGCGCTTTATCTTCCAATTATTATGATTTGATAAAGCAAAAAATACGTGTACAATATTTTTTTAATAATCTAACTGACGGACTAATAAGATATATTTTTTACCCAGGCAGGAATCATTCCTACTCCGGGCTACAAAAGAACACTTTTTTCAAATGCTAAAATATATTTTTTTTCAACTTATTTCCTTTTGATCACTTTCTACCACAAGTTTCCTGCGTCACTCAGTCCCTAGAGAACTGCTACGTTATGACTGAAACAATAACCGAAGTATTTAGTTTGTGTCACGGCCGAATAAAGACAGGCATTTGCTTCAGTACGCACCATACTATTGTTATATTTGCGTGTAACTATAGATATCTGAATATATAGAGTATCTATTTAGCTCTAGTTAATTATTACTACTCCCTTATTAATAACAGTAAGACCTACTGCAAAAAATGCAGTTATCTGCCTTTCTATATGAAATGTTATTAAAACCTTTCTATAGTAATTAATAACTAGGTCTGTGACTGTATAAAAAAATCAGGACGTAGTGCCGCCCTATAAACGAGTGAAGCACCAAAAGGAAGCCGGGTGTTCTTGTAACTACATTGCCTCACACACATATACACCATAGGAAGCCGATCGGTTGTCATTCCACATTGAGACGTCGATGGTGACAATAAGGCTCAGTATCATTTGTGCCTGCTTGGGCCAGTACTTATTTAGTCACGCATACCTATAAAATTTTTCGGCTTCACTTCAT
This sequence comes from Achlya flavicornis, assembly GCA_947623365.1. NCBI lineage: Eukaryota > Metazoa > Arthropoda > Insecta > Lepidoptera > Drepanidae > Achlya > Achlya flavicornis. The sequence goes on along the minus strand of OX392482.1, from coordinate 2,744,566 downwards.
TTTCGCTTGATACTCCGTCTTGATTTTTTTATACGTCTATGGTCTGTGATACGTTTGAATTCCGTAAAACGGGATAATAATGTTTCAAAAATACAAGGACCTAATATCTCGCAATTTTTAATCGATAGGACCCAATGATGCTGTTTTTTTAAAGATAAAAAAAATCTTTGGTTTAGATTCCACCTATCACGCTGCAGATGGTGGGTTCGATTTCCATCCAGGACATGAATTTGTATGCATTACCATGTCTGCATGAGTCTGGGTGTAGGTAATTACGTATATTAAACGTGTGTGAGGAATGTCCCAGGATATTTAAATCTCGTAAAGCTTAGGAAAGATGTTAAGTTTTACCTATATTAGGTATCTATCGTGTTATTACATTAAACATGTATTACAAAACATAAAAGTAAACGCCTAAAAACTATTTTACGCGCTCCCCCTCGACCGATTGTAATTATGAAAACTAAATGTAAACGGTAGCTGGCGATATTGTCGTCTTAAGAGCAAGATTCCGCCCCCCGGCTTTTCCCAGAATCCAGAGAGAGATCTAATGGTGCGTCCATGCTACGCGAATCGAGCACGAGCCGAGCCACGAACGAGCCTACAACGAGCACGATGCGAATCCCTTTGTTCGTGAAAAAACTGACAATCGCGCTCGTTCGAGGCTCGCAAGCCCGTCCACGCTACGCGAATCGTGCTCGCAGTGCGCTCGTTCGAGGCTCGGCTCTTGCTCGGTTCGCCAAGCATGGACGCACCATAATGTTTTCGAAGCACACACATTGTCGGAAGTGAGCATCACAGCTTTGATCTTCACGATATAAACGTAGCATACAATTTCTTACACAAACATTATTAAACTACTTTTTCGTTTTAGCGAAACAATTGAGTTATGCTTGTTTTTAACATTCAATTCAAGATAATGTATAAATTGACATTTGAAGACACACTCCTTTTAGGGGTAAACGTACGTTCCTTTGATTGAAATGTGAATTCTGCTATCCTTTTGATGACAAAATCCATTTTATATGTCGAGAGTAAGAATAATAGAAAACCTACAAATATACAAAATTGAACTGCAGTCTTCATATCATATTCAAATTGTTTGCTTCACTGTGTCTTTCAAGAAACAGTTGCTGAGTTTCACTTTGGTTTCACTGCATTATATTTTCAAAATGATCTTTCGATATTTATATCTATCAGCTTCTATACAAAATATTAGTAGGAGATCCCAGTGCCGCCAGATATTACTTATTTTCTGACGTATAGAATTGAGTAGTGTTAGTACGTACTTTAAACATATAAATACCTGCTTCCCGTCGGCCAATTACAGGTACCAAGCATGAAATGTATGTTATGTACGTTACGTTCTTTTCTTAAATTCAGCTGATTATTATAATATGATCTCGCCAAATATATTTTCATGTAAAATGTTGCCAAGACGAGAACATGGCTCATGTAGAGCCAAGTTCACAAACTCTACACCGTAGTCAATATGGTGGCTAGGCCGTTTCACTACTACAATAAGTATTGTATAACAGAAAAGTAATGAACAATGAATACGTTTTTCACTGTACGCCCATGTGACGGTAGCGAAACGGTACGGTGGCCTGTATTGAGTATCTTCTAACATCCATCCATTATTTAATGGATGAAAAATGGCAATTATCAGCTTATTTGCATTATAATAATAATGTCCTCGCGCTCATACTCCAGCGACATTTTAATTGTGTGTCGTAAAAGTTGATCGTATACATGAGTACTTTAAGTGGTTTCATTTAACGTCGTGTTGTCTTATCCACAATTTAAGAAAAGTACATAACATACCCTTCATGCCGGATACCTATAAATTGGTTGACGGGACAAGTTAGCAGGTATTCATACGTTTGAAGTACGTACTAACACTACTCAATTCTATACATTTTGTCCGTCAGAAAAAAAGGATGGTCTGGCGACACTGGGATTTTGGTCTATATGGTTCATATCTGATACTATGAAGCTTAGCGTTGTATCCGTATAAGCAGGGTGTATACAAACGTGTGATTTCTATGCGTGAATCTGAATACACGGACGTGCCAATGGTTTCATTTTGATTTGCGTCCAGCACCACCATTCATCGAAGCGCTGCTTTTGAGCGGACGTTATTTCAGATTTCTGTTATAAATTGTTACTATAATAGGTGTAGTGAAACGCTCTTGAATGCAGAGCTAGAGCATTTAATAAAGCTGTCTTGATGAATGCATGGTGGGTAAAAGGTTAGGGTAAAATTTTAGGGTTAAAAGCACTCATTTGGAAAACTAAGGTCCGAATTCAAGAACGCAATCAAAGGATAAGTAAAATTTTTAGTTTAAACTGAACCAAGGAATTTGAATTCTGGACCTGTGACATGTACCCCCTGTAAATATATCCGTCACTTTCGAACATCATTAACAAAAATAATTTAAAAAGACAGGTAAACATCAGGTAAAGTTTATTTTATAAATTTTATGTGTGCTATGCAAGGTCTCTTTTTTCTCTATGTAGAAATCTTTCTCGGCTTGCACCAACTGACAGAAGTTTCATCGCAGTCGGATTAATGGTATGGAATAATTTACAAACAGGAGCCCAAGTCTACTATTGTGTTCCAATGAACTAACAGTGTTGTCAAAATTGACAGATTTGACAGCTTCGAACAACATTACGAATTTAGTAGACAATGCACCTTGGCACAATGGCAATGGAGTTGTAATTGGATCGTATCAGAATGAAATTTTAGTTAAAATAGTAGACTTGGCCCGCAGACAGAGAAATAAAGAATAGACACTGATATTCAGATATTTAAATCCTTATCTATTCTTATTGCTTGAAAAAAAAATACAAAATTGCGTTAAATAATACAAGCATTCGCATAAATAAATTCTGCTGTCAAGAAATTAATCTTGCAACTAAATTAATAACCATTGTAATCTATTTCAATCTAGCTATATCATAAGCTGTAGAAACTATAAACCTATAAAATAGACATTTATAAAGATTAGCGTCCACTCCATTTAAGCACAGTGTTAAATTTCCGTATCTCTTTAGCGTTTTAATCAGCTGCGATATGCTCTTGTTGCCAGCCTTGCTTCGTGCTGGATTAATGTGGAATTCCAACTGAATTAATTGCTAGCCAGTGCTTATTCACGGCGCCAACATTATTTTAATTGACAACGCTCTGTGATGACGTTTAAAATTTAGTACGGACGTTATTTTGATCTTGTTTGTTTTTTGTTTACATGGAGTGGACGGTGGACCTAATTTTTTATGCGATCACTGACGGACATTTTTTATTTGGTCGCTTAGTGTTTGTTTGAGTGTGCATTTCTTGAATGAATGAGATATGCTTTTTTATTTTCAAAATAAATGGGTCAACTAGACAAGAAGTACAAAATAGTAAAGATAACAATAGATTAGCTGTGGTTCGGATTTCGGAAACTACCGGTTATTGCATAATTAATAAAATACGAGCAACCGTATCTACTGTGGTATAGGTATGTATGTGTAATAAATTATTTTGATAATTTTGTTATGCCGCAAATATGTTTAATTATGTCAAATGCAATAATAAATCAGTGCCGCTACAGCACACGCAAGAGGTTTTATTTATCAACCCCCGGGAACCGCCTCATGATCATCATCATCTGTGAGGTCATCAACCCACACTGTATCAGTCAAAATATCAGATGAAATCTTACAGCATTGCAGTGACGCGGTTGCGGCAGCGTCGTGTGACGGGTCGCTCACTTCCCTCCAATATGGCGAGGAGGGCGATGGCTGCCACACGCGTCATACTTGTGAACAGGTGATGCTTGTGGGGGCTGGTCTGCTTAAGTTTGCCATTTATTTACTTATTACATATAGATTCAGTCTACTTTGTAGTTTTGCCGCCGTGCCGGGGCACGCAATTGTTGTCAGTGCGATTAGAATGTAAATATTATGTAATGATTCTAATCTTGTTTTGAAAAGAGTTATTGCTGAGTTTATTGCCGGCTCTTCTCAGCAAATGCAACTTTCCGAACCGGTATTAGAGTATTAGAGTCAGACTTTTCATAAGTGCCTGCGAAGGCCTATTTGAATAAATGATTTAGAATTTTGAATTTTGACATATTTTATCAGTTTTTCGTAAATTTTTCTTCAATCTTTCATCCCACAGAATCTTATGAAATTTTGGATAATCATTTTATTTTAAAATCTCTCCTGAAACTATGTAGTTTCATCTAAATCTGTTTAGTCACGAAAAACCAACTTTCATACGTGACTTTCACATTAATAATATTCAAAGACAATGTTAAAGCCATTCACTTAACTTAGACTTTAGAAGGGCACCTATGAAAGTCAAAGCTGCTGATGCTACCATCAGTTTGGCAGTCGGCCTTCAACTGAGAAGAACAGGCAAGATACCCAGGTAACATTTTTTTAATATTTGGTTCGATATATTTGTCCTATTTCATTCTTGTAACACAGTTTTGAGTGGGCCTTGCTCCTACGAATTATAAACTTGCACTAAATCTCAAAACAACATGCAGACGAAGTCGCGACCAAAAACGAATCTATATCTGTAGATATAAAATTCAAAGTTCTGACTGATATATCAACGCACAGCCTAAACCGCTGGTCCTAGCGACATGAAATTTAGAGGGTATATTCTTTGTGAAGAGTAGGTATACATTAAAAAAGGGTTTTTCGAAATTCCACCCCAAAGGGGGTAAAATAGGGGATGAAAGTTTGTATGAAAGTCCGTCAGTTTCGAAGTTAGGATGTTCAATACGATACGATACGTGTCTCAGCGTTTTTAATAATTCCACCCTCGAAGCGGGATGAAGATGTTTTGTTTTATTGATGTAGAAAAATATGTAATTTGTTTCGCGAGCGAAGCCGCGAGCAGAAGCTAGTTATTAATAAATCTTATACGATAAAATAAAATAAAAATTCTTACCTTTCATATCATTATCTTCTCCTTTGCCATACCTGACAAACGCGAAGAAAAGTACCATGAGTATCAGTTGAACCACCATCAAGGGGGCATACCTCATCGCGGAGTACTTTAGCACCATTTTGAATTGGTATCTGAAAATATAATCAATCAATCACTGAAACATCTACTCAGTAACTCAAATGGCGTAACGGCTCTCAATACGATGAGCTCGGAGTGCCCACTTCACGGCATCATTATTATTTGCTTTTCTTATTGAATGTTTATTTCAGATTTATTTCTGAGTTGCAAAAAAATATAGAAGTCAAAATTGCGTGGAATATGACAGTTTTATGCAAAGAGGTTTTATGAGTTCCAGTAGCTTTTTTTTAATTTTTATGTATTGCTGTGTTTCCTTGTGAGCTATGGCAATAAAAAAATCGATTCAATTCAATTCATTTCTATTCAATTCAATTTAATTTAATTCATTTCAATTCAATTCTATCTAAAATTTGTTTTAATTAAATTTATTTGTTACGATTGTACTGCCTTGAAGAAAATAAGTAATGTGGAAAAATAGGAATTTATAAAAGTATGTATGTATGGAAATATAATAATGCGGAAAATTAGGAATACGAAAAAATAAGAAATTGGATTTTTTTGAATGTGGACAATATAGGAATATGGAAAATATGTAATCGGAAAATAGCCCTGACACCATTAAAACACTGTATCAAAATAGGTTAAGCCGTTTTAGAGATAACACCTCGCGTCCGAACGAATAATATGTACCGCCGATGCCGTACCGTTTCCATTGTGAGTTTTTTTTTTAAATTACCTAAAAGTTCTGCTGAATAATCGGCTAACTGAATAAAACGAGCTTTCGGACTAAGAAAACTTTGCATAAAGACTCTTTAAACAACTTTTTGGCTTTTTAAAACTTGTAATCTTTGTTTGTAGGACCAAAAGCTGTACTTTTGAAGGTATCGAATCTAAAGGGATGTCACTCAGCTGTCTATTTCCTTATCCGTTCATATGTCACAGATAGCTCGTAAATAGAATGAGCTGCAGACCTGAAACTCGCATATGATCGTAAGTAAAAGTAAATATTATATAATGTGTTTTCATCATCATCATCATCAGCCTATAATGTCCCACTGCTGAGAACAGGCCTCCTTTCACAAATGAGGGTGAAAGGGACTGGGCGAATGTGTTTTATGTGAATGTATTAACGGAAGCGCTCGTGACTTAGCTTGATTAGCCGTAATCGATCGGCAAAGTTAAGCAAACATCGGTGGGGATGGTATCCGGATGGGTGACCACCTTGTGGTATTTCAACGTTAAACCAGAGTCTAGGCTATCACTTCATTGTGATAGTCAAACTAGGAGGCCTCCTACCACAGTAGGTTGACCATTAGTTTACTTCCACCAATCCGTAGTTGGTATGCGCGGTGAAGTATCTGCTCATTCCTTTCACCCTCATGTGGTCAGCAGTGGGACATTATGGGTTAATGATGATAACGATTGACGCAAGTTTACCACCTCTTATTGCAATTTAACTCAAGCCTGAACTTAACTGAATGATTTTGTGTCATAAAATGTCTAGGCCTAGCTAATATTATGAATTGTTTGTAAAAATTAGACATTTGGACAGAACAATAATTCAGTGAGTTAAAAGTTGTTTTTTTTAATTGTGTATATACCTGATGATGATGGGGGCGAAGGTGGAAAGCACACCAGCTCTCAAGTGCAGCTGTCGGAACATACCGATAGGTGCTTGGCGACAGATTTTCAACTTGAGGGTGGTAGCCAGCCAGATACTATAAAGTACCCTACCACCATGCTATGGTTCCCTCACGATGTTTTCCTTCACCGAAAGCTCAAGCTCATTGTAGGATTCGAACCCGAGACCTTCGACTCGGTATCCGACGTCACTACCACTGAGCTACCATCGCCTTTTAAATTGATGGTGTTGGGAAGAGAAAGACAACATTGATTAGATGTAGGCAGCATTCAGTTAACCCTTAACTAAAGTGCATAAGAGCCACAAGTTGACTTTACAAATTGAAGATTGGAGTGTTTCTACACTCCCCAACAAGATTGCTATAGTATAATCCGCAGAATTTAATCAGAAGAAACATGGAGTGGCGCGAAATAGTTTCTAACTTCTCGCCATTAGCGAACTCGGCAAGCAGAGAGTATATTATGTTGCATTATGGTTATAATTAACCAGTAAGTTCGTTACGTGACCAGGATATCGAGTAAATTGGGGATAGTGTGATTAGATTATGTGTTACTACGGGAATTTTATGTTATGTGTATTAGATTTCTTCTGTACTCCAGAAGCGCACAGAAAAATACGCGTAGCATCACTAAAAAAACCTTCAAATATGTGCTTCAAACAAGCTTCAAACGCATTTTTATTCTGATGAGTTTTTAGTCCAAAATGTTGCCCAAAATATGGAACAAAATATTGCGTTGTGTAATTATTTAACTATTTTCTACGTCCAGATTTATTTCCGCGTTTCAGCACTTGTTTCAAATTTTGTTCTAGTGATTTGACTGACGCTTTAGTAAATACAATGTCAATGGTTTACCTAAAACTGAGGTTTCATTTAATTTGGAGCCGAAAGAAACCATACACAAGTAGAGTGAAATATTAAGTTTCAAATGATTATAATTAATTTCACAAACAAACAAGTGGCTTCATTTATTTCGGAGAATGAATTGAATGATTGAAAATTGAAATTGAAAAATGTCTATTAGTTTTTTTTTATTGTATTGTTTTCATAATTCATAGGTTGAAGTTCACTTACACCAGTCTTTTTATAGCTGTTATGATTGTAATGTTTGTTACATAATTTTCAGTTTTTGGCCATACGGTTGATTTGGTATTTTATTATTATCAGCCTTACGCCTCGATCTATCCATATTTGACATTCAATTTCATATATCAAAATATCAATCCTCAATCGCGAAATCAAGGATTCTGGTACTTATGAAATTCTAGAAAATTATCAGTGGTCTTGATAGCCGATTGAATTAATTGAGATAATCCTACTTTCGTAAGTATATTTCCAACCGGTAATAGACTCATATCTAATGATGCGCCCATGCTACGCGAATCGAGCACGAGCCAAGCCACGAACGAGCCTACAACGAGCACGATGCGTACGTGAAAAAGCTGACAAAGATCTGTTGAAACCCAATATCCACAGACGAGGAGAGTGCAGCCGTTAATTTTGTTATTAGGGCAAATGTATTTGAGTACCCATTTGATGTAATTGTATCAATTAACACAATGACACGTGAGTTACAAACGCCCTAATTATCTTCAGCATTGCTACGTTATTTAACTGAAAAACTGGTACAAAAAGAATATTTGATTTTACTACAGGAGCAACTGAACATTCTGGTTGAAATCTCATAAGCCACGGCATAAACTTGGTTATAAATCGTTCACATGGCGGCCGACGCGGTACTTAGTGGGATGTCGTAATAAATATGGCAAACGCAGCCAGTTGTGTGAGGAGATATGTTTACTACTGTTATATTATCGCGAGGGTCTGTAGCTGTGTATTAGAGGTCGGCTTTTAGGCCGTAGTTTGCTTTTCTTTTTACTTTTGTAGGATAAAATGGTACTCCTATAGAAAGTAATAAAAAGAAAAGAATACACGAAGAAAATTTTAGTGTTGAGAAGAGAGATAGTGGCTCTTTTGTAAACTAGAATCAAGTCCAATATAGGATCTGGGCTACAGCACTGATTCTCATTAGTTGTCATTAGTGACGTCACGGACAACTGGGTAAATATTAAAAAGATATGCATCTATGTACCAGGCAGTGGCACATGACAGCTTTTACTCCCTTTTACGCCCTTTTACTCCGAGTTTATGAGCTTCCTTTGGTCATACCATTGTAGCCACCTTGCACCTCCATACCATAACATACGACGGTGAAATTGTGACCAATTGCAAGGCTATCTGAGGTTGCAAATTCACATTAATTATTATGAGAAAGAAGCGCTCGTGGTGTAGCATGATTAGCCGTTCTTAATCGATCGGCCACCGTCGTGGTCGGTACCTATATAAGCGACCGCCTAGTGGTATTTCAAATTGAACGTTTCGTTGATCCCGGTTATAACTTAATTTCAGCTGGAAGCCTACTAGGCGGCTTGAAAACTCCAACAGTAGGTTGACCACTAGCCTAACTGCACCGATCTGTATTGGGCACGCGTGGTGGAGTATCTGCCCATTCCCTTTCACCCTAATTTGTGAAAGGAGGCCTGTGCTCAAAAGTGGGACATTATAGGCTGATGATGATGATGATTATGAGAAAAAATTATATGTTACAGTCCTATCTCAACTTATCAGTACAGTTTTTATATAAATATTATCTAAAGCACTTACCGAGGTAATTTTATATTTACACTGCAATTAAAATAAATTCTCTAAAATGGAGAAAAAACTTAGTACCTACGGTTTTACAATTAGTACCTTCTCAGTTCACAATTTTCGATAACATTACTCCAGCTATCTTCCCCCTAGAGAAATCTATGTTTTAACGAGTTTTAAATAAAGTAGCGATTAGAGTAATAATGCTGTATTTTATAGTTGAAAATTCATATCGCAGGGAATATTCTAGCTCCTGAATTCATCTAAGCTCTTCAGGTCAAGGGGCATTTGAGAAGCTTTAATCTTACCGGAAATCCTGTAACGTAATATATTGTAACGGATAGAAAATATTTACAAAGGATAGCTTTATTTGCATAATAAAATCGTTATTTATGAACGTGAATAAAAAAACAAGGATTATCCTATACTATTAAACGAGTGAAGCACTCGTGATGAAGCATGATTAGCCGTTCGCAAAGTTAAGCTACGTCTGTCGTGGTCGGTACCTGGATGGGTGACCGCCTAGTGGTATTTCAAATCGAGCGTTGGTCCCGGTTATCACTTAATTGTAATAGTCGTTAAGCTAGTTGGATACCTCCTAGGTGGCTTGAAAAATTGATAGTAGGTTGACCACTAGCCTCCACCAATCCGCAGTGGGCCCGCGTGGTGGAGTATCGCCCAGTCCCTTTCACCCTCATTTGTTAAAGGAGGCCTGTGCTCAGCAGTGGGACATTATAGGCTGATGATGATGATGATTAAACGAGTAATATTTGTATATGTTTGAGAACTCGATAACGAATCTAACGATTTCGATGAAAATTGCCATATTGTTTTTGAAGGCGAAAAAGGTTGCTCATCCCTGTGAAAACGAGTTTTCGGGTAAGATCAGAAATTTCACTGCAGCATGTAGGTGAAGATTTCGAGATTCTGTTGGATCAGTCATGCTTAACAACTTTTACTATGGGACCAATAGTGAATTCTCAAAAATAAAATATTAACATTTCTTACAAAATGTCAACCTTGCTCGATCATAATGTATGAAAAGTAAAATATTTTTTTTAGGAATTCAATATTGTGTCATTTAATATTACACATATAGGAATAGGTCTTCCGCGTTCATAAAAAAAATCAAATTACATTATTATTCGAAACAGCCAATTAAGTTTCAGTGGAAGCCAAATAAATTCTTTTTAACGTTAACACAGACGTTATCGGGTAATCCAGCGGCCATGAGAGAAAGCAAGTAAATCTTAATGACTCTAGTTTAATTTTAACTATATTTAGATAAGGCGAAATGGCTGTTGTGTCACTTTGTGATAACATCTTGATTACACCCTCAAAGTGTTTAATTAACACTATGTAATCTACTGTAATGTGCTTTAGGCTTCATCTCATAGTTTCTTATCATTTGCATAAACACTTTTGGAACAAATTCTGTTATAAACATAAACATCTCATAACGCATCAGTTATTCAACAAAACTACATTATAATTAGCTTTAAACTAAATCATCTCAGGCCTTTCTTTCATCACCAAGTCTCCGTAATAAGTGATGTCAGTATTTTCATGAACAAAGGGATTCGCATCGTGCTCGTTATAGGCTCGTTGTAGGTTCGTTTGTGGCTCGGCTCGTGCTCGATTCGCGTAGCATGGTCGCACCATAACATGTTATTAATTGAATTTTCAACCGGGTAAACAAGCGTTTCAGGTGACCTCATCGGGTCAAAGGACATGTGAAACACGAGGTTCTCAAGTTTCCAAAGCAAGGATAACTCGTGAAAGTTCTCAAAGAAGATGTAGGTTATTGCTTGATAGGGCTTTTTTTTCATCTTATCGCTTTCATGCCACTAAATCTAAATCTAACTATTCCTAACTCCCTAATCCTAACTAATATTATAAATGCGAAAGTGAGATTGTTTGTTTGTTACGCCTTTACGCCTCAACTACTCAACAGATCATCATGAAATTTGGCATGCAGATAGCCTATGTGATGGAGAAGGGTACTTTTTATCCCGGAACGCGGGTGAAACCGCGGGGCACAGCTAGTATATTATAAAAACACTTATTTTAAATATTAATTTGAGTAATACTCTAATTATTACAAAAAAAACTATTATTACCTACTTACCTCATCAGTAGTAATACAGGAATTGTCTAAGGGGTGAGGGCCTGGTAATCTGTAATACAGGATCTTTCCTAGTACAGAGACCAGTCTCTCACAAAGGAATTCGTAATAAGTCAACTGTATTGTAAGTTTAGTATAATTAGTTTTTAAAGCGGACCTTTGTGAAAGATAAATAAAAAATAAATGCTTATTATTATTTAATTAAGATGATTTTATAAGATACGCAGTTTTACAAAATAAAGAAAGAATGGAGTGACAATAATTATAATTTGAATTTTGTATTTCTGGACTGACGCCACTTTTAGCTAACAGTATTTTATCAATACTGAAGTGAGTTCCAGTAAGCCACTGTTGAAAGTGGATCGAAATTGGATCTTAATATTATACGGCATGTCAACAATGTGTCGGTGGAAACACGTCTAGCCCGACATACATGTTTCGAAGTCATCGGGACTTTAAACAGACAGTTTACAATGTTACCTATTAAAATATAGGTACGTAAGTTATATCTTTATTTACAACAAATATGTACAAAATATAACCTACATATAGAAAATTTCCTCAAGCCTGCCGCTGCTTCCGATTAACGGCAAGGTTCCCAGAAGGCTGGCAGCGTTTCCTCTTTGGATAGCCAAGCTGATGCGTTGGCGGAAAAAGCTCCCCGCCCGCTGGTCTCCCGAGGAATAATTATAAGTAAGTAAAGTAAGCAAATCTACTGTATAGTATAATCAAAATTAACCATATTTTTACGCTCCATTATTAGTGAAATATTAGGAAATCTATTACTTTTTATTCACACTTTTCAAAAAATAGTTCTCTTTTAATAGCACATAAACGAAAACTTATATAATAAATTCAAAAATTAATTATTCAGCATCATAATTTATTCTAAAAACTTTTACAGTAGTCTAAAGTTCGAATAGATTACGGTAGTTGCAAATTTTATTCAACTTTCAGGCTATTTCAGTCGTAGAATGTCGATCGAATCATTATGCAATTGAGTGCGCGTTATCTCATGAAAATTTCACATTTAATGCTCTAACCTCTTTGAATATTTGTCGGCTAGAAATCTATTTGAAATGGATGGGATTTTATGACCCTATTTTGTGATTCAGTAGTTATTTTAACATTATAGCCATTTAATATTTCGTTAATCTATGGGTGTTATTCGCAGGTGTGCCGTTAATATATTTAGAGCTGTCATAGAAACATAGAAATAAATATACCTAGAAAGAACGTCGCCATACTACACTAATATACAAAACAGGCCAACTTTTATAGGCTGCTGCGCGTAACAGCTACGTTTTTCGCTCCCTCTGCGTCATTCGGCTTGTCATAATGACGTTCATAATGATAGTAGTTGTCAAAATATTCCAATTAAAATCGGGAGAAATTTAAATATTGATCATTATTTTGCATTTTTATTTATTTTTATTTGATTTAGCCCCTAACAGTTAGAGCGTATTTTTATCCACGCGTGCACAGCTGCGACACTCTATCTAGATGTATCTTTAATCAAAGCATAGAAATTAAGTAAATTTTTAACATGCCTTTTGAATGAATCTTCAAACATAATTTTCATCAACTTCCAAACGTCAGATTAAACTGAAACTTTGCACATTGCACTTATCAAGGACCAATTACAATACAATCATTTGGTAACATCGTTACTACCTTCTAGTAGGTACAGGAGTTTTTAAGGCATGGTTTTAATTTTTACTACAAATAAGGAGAAATTATATTTATGGTTTTGGTTAAAACTATTAAATCCAATTTGTAGACTAATAATAAAATAAATTTTGTACCGAATAAATAGGCTGCTATTGCGGATTCAAATTTGAAATTACATTTCTCAATATTAGAGTTAGATACCGATCCACAATATCAAAAAAAATAAAGCAAAGATTGAATATTGAAAGTCCAAAAGAAAACACTCAAATATGGCTACCGGAATACATTGGTAGAAACTGCAAATAGATTTTCGACCTTGGTGGTTGTCAATCTGTCGCATATACTATAAAGAATGTAATGGAAAGTGTTTTGATGCCACATACATTGTGAACATCTAACCAAACTTAAAAAAAAAACGTCTTCAACGTAGGTTTGCACCAAAACGTATAATTATCATAACCATGTAGGAACTATAATCTGGCTACCTATATCCTTAGGTGCTGTTTAGAATTCAGCAAAAGAATAGCACGTGTGCTATAGTGCACGTCCTCCTTTATTTTTGAAGTCAGAAATCTATGAGATTTCATGCAATAAAACGCTAGGCTTCAAGCATTCATGAATATTTTAAAATACGAACGATTCAAAGAGATAAATGGTTAAACGGCACAAGTTGAATTGATAAACGTTTAACTATGAAGTATTTTTACTTTATGCTTTCATTTTATTTTTTATGATTCTGGTTAGAGGATTTTCAGGCAAATGACAATATTTATAAAACTTTGTATATTTTCCAAACTTACATGTTTACTATTTGTTTGATCAGAACATTCACTGAAACTGAAAATTTGTATCTCTATTTTTTGCAACATTTTTTTTTAATCACTTCAGTATATTTCACTATATTTCAAATTACCCGATTTCGTTATGTTAATCGACTGTACTAAAGTGCTACCTACCTTACAACACTTCAACTATGCGTCCGCTACCGTCAACTGATCACAACTAATGTAACCCACGGTATCACTTGACGAGCCCTCGCCACTGCATGACGTTGACTATTACGCTAAAATGATGTTACAGTCATTTATAAAAGACAGTCTTTTATGATGAATCTGGAATGCAGTTGGGTAAACATGCATACTGCCCCCCTGATGGTAAGCGGTGTCCACATGGAAGCTTGTAACACACGAGGCATCACTCACGCGTTACCGATCTTACACCCCACCCCAATGAGCTCTGGCGATCTTACTGACGCGCAGGAACACAACACAAAATTATTTGGCTATGGTATTCTATAAGGTGGAGGTACTTCCGCAGTCGAGCTACTCTTTGGGCGAATAAACGCTATGCTCTACTGCAATCATGTTAATAAAACAAAAAGGGTGTGGAATTCTCTTGCGAAAGTGTGTTACCTCACTCCAATCTAGGGACTTTCAATGCCAGTCTGAATAGGTTTTTTCTGTGTATACGTGCTCCATCTTAGGATCATCGCTCACTATGTCAGCACCGCTCCATCGCAGCAACGGTCCGGCGCCGCCTAAACTCAATCCAACCACTAGCTGCCAGCGCGCTGCCTGCGAGGTGGCAGCTTGCGGGCGGCGCGGCGCCGGTGAAATTTTTGGCGCGGCTTTGGCAAGATACCACAAGGGTTGCGTGACGCAAGCAAGGTAGCGGACCGCTCGCTGGAAGCGTATGGTCAGCAGGACAAGTGGCTTGTAGCGGCAAGTTAGGCGTCAACTATTTTATCTAGTCATTGTAAAATTTACTTTACCGCATATGATTTAAAGGCCTCACTTGCATAGCAAGATAAATTCCGAGGCGTAGCCATGCTGTTATAGTGAGCGGTGACCCAAGACTTCAGCGTCCTTTATGGACGCGTGGCTCGGCTCGTGATCGGTTCGCCAAACATGGACGCACCATTAGACTGATATGATGATGATGAAAGGGGAGCTATGCTTTTATAATCATCACCATCCATCATGCGCGCCTCGCGACGAAATTTCAAGACAGTGTTCGTTACTACGAACACTGTTTTGAAAGAAAGAAAAAAGATTAACTGTTTGTAACATATTGTGACTTTATGTAGAATGCATACCAGATTATTTTAATATCGCTCATGCTCATATATTTTATAAACAAGTATCAAGCTGAACAACGTGTTTTGAACAGAAGGACTTGTGTTTCAACAAAGCCGTATATGTTTGAGAGTAAGATGCGGATATAACTCGATTATTATCTTACTATAATAATAGTGAATTGAATGTGTGTTTCTTACTCAATTAAACTAAACGTAATAGCTAAACGGATTGGAATGAATTTTAAGAGAGGTAGAGCATAGCTTATATTCGCTCAAAGAGCTGCTCGACTGGGGAAGTACGCACTTCCACCTTACAGAATACCGCAGCCAAATAACTTTATGTTGTGTAAAGTCGTGTTTCTACGCGTGTGAGTATGTTCGCCAGAGCTCATTGGGGAGGGGGGAAAGGTCGGTAACGCGTGAGCGATGCTTCGTGTGTTGCAAGCGTCCATATGGCTACGGTAATCGCTTACCATCAGGCGGGCCGTATGCTTGTTTACCGACTTTGTTGTATAAAAAAAAAAGATATACTTAGGATAGTTTTTCAAACTTTTATGTGATTAAATAAATTGTGTGATGGTTGGCATGTTTGATAAATACGTCCATGCTACGCGAAACGAGCACGAGCCGAGCCTCGAACGAACAGGATTCGTTCGTTGCTCGCGATTTCAAGCGTGGACTTGGCGTGGACGTACTTAACGAGCGTTCAACGAGCGCGATGCGAATCCCCGTGTTCTTGAAATAACTGACAATCGGGCGGAGCGCAGTCGAACACGCTACGAATGCTCGCGCATGCTCGTTCGTGGCTCGGCTCGGTTCGCCAAGCATGGACCCACCATAAGGGTATTTACTAAACATGCCACATGTCGTTGGTTCGATTCTCACAAGACAATTGTATTCATCATCGTGTTATTGGTGTTCGTATAAGTATTTAAAAATGAAATTACAACAGTTATCTGGTTTCCATAGTACACTACACACACAGTACAGTTTTTAGAGAGGTAGAGCATAGCGTTTATTCGCTCAGAGAGCAGCTCGATTGGGGAAGTACCTCCACCTTACAGAATACCGCAGCCAAATAACTTTATGTTGTGTAAATTTGTGTTCCTGCGCGAGAGTAAGGTCGCCAGAGCTCATAGGGGAGGGGGGAAAGGTCGGTAACGCGTGAGCGATGCTTCTTGTGTTGCAAGCGTCCATATGGCTACGGTAACCGCTTACCATCAGGTGGGCCGTATGATTGTTTACCGTAGTTTGAGTATGCTCCTACAAAGAGTGAAATAGAAAATAAAATAAAAGTATTATGCATGTATGCATTGTTGAGTTTCTTGACGGACTCTTCTCAGTTGAAGAGTTGAAGAGCGTTAGTACATTGGTAGAGTCAACTGCAACGTGCCTAACGTGTTCATAAGTGCCTTATGGACTAAGCTAAATAAATGACTTTGAATTTCATACAAATATTTTCGTGAAAAAATATAGCAAAAATTGTAACGTGCCAAGTTCCCATTCCACCGCGACATTACCCATCTTTTTCTATTTCTCACATCGGACAGAGACAGATGTGACAATCGTCACAGTGGGGTCGCCGTCACTTATCATTTATTAGCATTCGAACCTTGCACTTGGCTCTTGCTGATTTATGTATGCCTGGTTACGTGGAAAATTGCCTGTTTGTTTACTCAAACGGCAACGGTTTCAATCGATTAAGTTTGTTTTGTTTTCTGAGCCGTGTACAATGGAAAGCTTTGTAGAGGTGAAAGCATACCCATTAAGTGGTGCATACCGTTTAACTGATTGGTCTTTGTATAAACGGAGTGCTGCAGAAGATCAGTTCATAATTAGTTTAGTTCTCCGCCGAATATGTATATGGAATGAATACGATAAACTGAAAGCTAATATAGGATTTGAACATTTATATATGAGGCGATGAATAGCTTAGTGGCAGTGACGTCGGTTACCGAGACGAAGGTCCCGGGTTCGAATCCTAAAATGAGCTTGAGCTTTAGGTGAAGGAAAACATCGTAAGGTAACCTGTAATAATAGCACGGTGGTAACTTTGTAATACCCATCTGGCTGGCTACAACCCTCAACTTGAAAATCTGTCGCCAAGCACCTATTGGTATGCTCCGATAGCTGCACTTAAGAGCCAGTTCTTTCTAGGCTTTGTGTACTCATCACCATCGGCTACATCATTACCATCGGCTACATCATTACTTACAATGGTTATAAACACAGGTTTATTCCAAAAAAACAACGTTAAATAAAGAAATATATGTACAGTAGTAACCAACTGATAAGGCGCGTCGTGAATTCGTTCGCATAGAAAAGAAAGTATGACCCGAAGATTAACGAAAGAATGCTTAAAACTTACAATCAACCTTAGATCACTACTATAAGATTCATAATACACTGCAGTCCGTCTCACTCGCAAGTGACGCCCCTCCGCACACATGGCGGCAGCTGCCGACCAATAGCATTAGTCGCGCTTTGAAAATGTATCTTCTGCGCAGGTACATTGGTAAGCCATATTAGTTGAGTACTACTGTAAGGCAGAAGAGGCCGTTTATTCGCTCAAAGAGTTTCGATATTTTGTATTTATTACTGTAAGTTAAGTTAAGTAACTGTATCACTCTCATCATTAAATAGCATGAGGTGTATACCTATTATTGATTATGCATGTAGCATTTTTGTTTTAATGTATGTTTTTATTCAATCTCTAATTTAATGACTGTTGGTGTACCTAAATAAATAAACGATTATAAGCTTGAATTACATAAGCGTGCACCGGGACTTAAATATGATAAGCTGTTGATAATATTTTTTATCAGCCCTCGCTTGATTCGTCGCGAAATAATTGAAACAATAGGTTTTCGCAATGGCATATTATATACTTTCTTAAAAACGTACTTCGCGATGAAAAATATGCGAACTAGAGTTTTTCACAATAGCATACTTTCGAATAAACGTATTTCGAGTTCATGAAAATTCGTACTACAGTCAATCGGTGTTTCGAATTTCGAAGCTTTGAAATACAGTCGCTGTTATAGTGTTAACAAGGGCTATAATGCATATGGTGTCTGCTACACCATTTTCTTCACCTAAATCTGGTACATAAACATTTCCATACAAAATTATCAAATTAAATTTAAGGTGACTGAATTACATATTAGGTAACATAAATTGAGTTTACCATGAGTATAAACAAATTTTATCGTGACACACAATTTTACAGTTTATGAAAACGTGCGGGGGTGTGATACAGTTGATTTCTCGACCAATTATATAATTGTAAGTACTATATACTCTAATATATATAAATTGGTGAGTAAATATAGTTGGAGGTGTGTTAATGCGATAATATTTACAAATGGTGACACGATTTTTCAATTATGTTGTAAATCATCATCACTTTTAAGGCGATGATAGCTCAGTGGTAGTGACGTCAGACGGGACGATGGTTCCGGGTTCGAATCCCACAAATGACCTTGAGCTTCCGGTGAAGGAAAATATCGTGAGGGAACTATAGCACGGTGGTAGGGTACTTTGTAGTACCCACGTGCCTGGCTTCCACCCTCAAGTTGAAAATCCGTCGCCAAACACCTACCTGCCTTCACCTGTCTGTATACTCCGACAGCTGCACTTGAGAGCCAATTCCTTCAGCCGATAAAATAATAATATCATACTAACATTATAAATGCGAAACTGAGACCTGATGAAATTTGGCTGGAAACTGAACAACGTATGGTATACTTTTTTATCCCGGAATAACATTAGAGTACTCTTACGAGAGAAACCGTAGGGTTAGTGCTACGATAAAATATATTTTTTACGGAGAAGGAGAAAATTATACCTTAGATACTTTTATTAATCTACATGCAAGTATACTAGCCCCCTTACTAATAAAACGTTATTAACTAATATAGGTACTGTATAAAGGGTCACGTAAATAACGTCACTCTATGGTCATTGTCAAATAATGTGACATTATTTACGTGACCATTTAATCAGTATATTAGTTAAGTAGCGCTTTATGAGTAAGGGGGTAGATTAATATAACTTTATTTACAACAAATATGTACAAAATACAATCTATATATAGAAAATTTCCTCAAGCCTGCCGCTGCTTCCGATTAACGGCTAGGTTCCCAGAAGGCTGGCAGCGTTTCCTCTTTGAAGTACTAAAGCTACGAACTAACATTAAAGTCTAAATAGTTTAGTTAGTTACTAAATCCTTAATAACAATATTGATTCTAAAAGCAAAGAGTCTGATTGCAAAGTTTTCAAGACTCTGTTGAAAAGATTTTGGTGGAAATTAGCAGAGAGATAGTGCGAAGCCTCGAAATAGACCAAACGTAATAAAACCGAGTGAGAGGTAGGTACCTAAAAATAGTAGATTTAGGTTCTTCCATTAAAACAAGCAATCCTTGTACAGGTATACATTGGCTCGCGGTAAAAAAATAACAATGTCATCAATTGTTAAATATAGGACGCGCGATAATATCACATAATATTCCCTTGCGAGAACCAACGGGTTAATGTCGCGCTGAACAATAATATAGTGAATTCAATCTAGTATTAATAATTCAAAAGTAGAACAACAGAGAGGTAGAGGTCAGAGAGGTAGAGCGTTGGCCTTTATTCGCTCAACGAGCAGCTCGACTGGGGAAGTACCTTAAAGAATACCGCAGCCAAATAACTTTATGTTGTGTAAAGTGTGGGAAGGGGGAAAGGTCGGTAACGCGTGGCGTGAGCGATGGTTCGTGTATTGCAAGCGTCCATATGGCTACGGTAGCCGCTTACCATCAGGCGGGCTGTATGCTTGTTTATCGACTTAGTCGTATACTTATGAAAAATATAAAAAACGTATTGATATTTTTCATAAGTTCACATGTAATTCAAAAAAAGGTTGAGTAAGAAAAATGTATTTCTCCTTTATAACTAGTATCTTTTTTAGCAAATAAATTTAGTCACAAGCAATGACTATAACAGGAAAGTGATCGATATAAATGGACTATTTAATAAAGTCTTCTATGAGGAAAACTGTAGGATATTAAATTGTAAAATAAATAACAGACTCGCGCACCGAGAGTGCCGTCCTTCTTAGGCTGCTTTTCCACCAGAGATGTGCTATGCAGCTATGCAGCGAGTATGTAATAGCTAAGCTGTGAAACTATGTGACTGTTTTCACTTATAGTAAGCTATGTAGCGCTGCGAGTAAGATGTGCTATGAAGATGCGCCGCCGCAAAGTAGCTGGGCGAGGAAGATGCGCAGCTCGAGCAATGCGATGTATAACTTTTTGCTTCCACGATGGCATGTCTACTTTCAGCGACAAACACGGGCCTACTGTAGGTACTCTGCTCTGCACATAGCTACACCACTCGCAACCATCCATAGCACGCATCCTTCCATATAACAAACATATCTTAGTTGAATCCGTTCCCACCAGTGCTAAGCTATGTGCACCAATGAATATGATTGGTGGATATCAAACGCATCCATAGCAACGTAGCATAGCACATCACTGGTTGAAAAACAGCCTTAGGACCATATCACTGTAGCTAAAATCTGGACCGCATAACTAAGTGAGTTTGTTTTGGTTCAGAACCCCAAAACGTACCCTCATATCATAAGGTTATTAATGGCCACACAACCCCACAATAGGAAATAACCTTCTCCATAATGGGACCCTTTACGTCATAAAGTCCTCTAAAAACAGTCGCTTAATTCCAGAATAATCCGGTACGAATTCCGGTTGTTACCACTTTTAAAAGCCTACGTGTTTACCTAAATGGATCTATGCCACGTCTATTTTAGGTATCACTCATGTTTCACGTTCTAAAGCTACCAACTAACATTAAAGTCTAAAAAGATTAAAACACTAATGTATTCATATTAATATTGTTTGCGAATTTATACACTGATGTTAAAAAAAAAAAAAAAAAATGTATGTACCAATTTAACGTTCATAAGCGCCTTACCAGGGCCTAAATTGGATAAAAAACTTTTTGATTTTGATTTTGATACCTTATACGTATAAAATTATATCCTAACTAGCGACTTATTGCTAATTTTAAATCAATGATATCTTTAAAAATATGAATGATAATGATTTTCTGTAAAGAGCATAAAGGAAAGAATTTATTCGTCCATGGTAAAGAGCAAACATTATCTAAATTAAATTTCCGTCGTAACTGACTTATTTAATTAGATAAGGATTAATAAATGGGTCAAAATAACTTCGAAAGTATAACCCACAAAAAGTACAATCTCAATCGCATCAAAATTGTTACTGTGGGTTATCCATAGGATATAGACATATACCATTGCTGACTTTTTTGTAGATATTTTCAAGATAAAAAAATCCGTAGAACATCATTTTGATATATCTTGTAAAGTTTATTCAGTGTTAGCAAAGAAAGTGCATAAAGTTCTGTATATATAACATGCTTGTATTATATTATATATGTTAATTACGGATTTTCACTAATTATTCATGATTGTTGATAAGAATGCGCTATTCCTTATTAATTATGGCAGACATACCTGCGAATCGCTACCAAACACATTTTAGGTGGGTTTTGTCACAGAGTTTTGTCTTTCGGAAACTTATGTCCTCCTTATTTTTCGGGACTAAACAAGACTGGGCAACACTGAGGCATAGTTAATTTTTTATTTGTTAGGTTATTTAAAGTCAAAGTCAAAGCCGTTTATACAATTTAGGCCCTATTAGCGCAGAGTACCATAATAATACCATAATACAATATACAAATACATAATACAAAGTACCATACAGCCATAAAAATATTCCTATGTAAATTTTTGCTAATATTCTTACTTATATTATGAATACGAAAGAGAGTCTGCATTGATCTCTTTTCCAAAAAACCGAAAAAAAACGTGAAATTAGACAGATGGGTTGCAACCTAGAGGTGTATATAGGTTTTTTTTTTTTTTTTTTTACTTTGTACAGGCCTGTGTTTGACCACAATCTCACTATGGTAAGTGATGATGTGGTCGAAGGTGGTAAGCACACAAAGCCTAGAAGGAACTGGCTCTCAAGTGCAGCTGACGGAACACACGGATAGGTGCTTGGCGACAGATTTTCAACTTGAGGGTGGTAGCCAGCCAGACGGGTACTACAAAGTACCCTACCACCGTGCTATGGTTTCCTCACGATGTTTTCCTTCACCGAAAGCTCAAGCTCATTGTAGGATTCGAACCCGGGACCTTCGTCTCGGTATCCGACGTCACTACCACTGAGCTATCATCGCCTTAAACTTATACTTTACACTTGATACTTTTTATTTCAGCGAATGCGAGTGCAACCGCGGGACAAATCATAGTTAGTTCATCCAGTTTTTTCATCAGCAGATGAAATATTCAAAATGGCTGCTTCAAGTTTCCAATAAGTTTTTTATTTTATTGGAACTATCTTCAATACATTACATGTAATCTCTTGGGGATGACACGTTCCAGTTTCCTAGAAATATCACATAAGTTATGAGTATGGCATTTAAAATATTGACATTTCTACGATAGATAGAAGACATAATAAAATTCAGAACATGTTTTGAAAGATATACAAATAGAAAACTGATTATTATGGGTAAGATAGGAGTGAATGCTGATAGAAGAGACGAATGGAAGATGTGGACGATTGGGATGATTGGGGACAGGGCAGGCAGATGATTATGTGTGGGATGTATGTAACACCCAGTCACGAAATAATGAATACCACTCTGTGCCCCGTCTTCCGTCTTCCGTTTCGTCAAATATTTTACATGAGAAAATTGCAAAAGTTAAAGGATCCTCAACAAATTTAAAGGATCGTTTGATATTATAATAATAAAAAAAGGGCCCCGGTGTACGAACGCACACCGGGGCCCTCGACCCTAGGGCTTTACAGACCACCTAATCCAAATTATTTAGAATTAGAATTTGTGCTTCTAAGGTGAAGGAGTAAAGCTCACTTGAAGCAAAGCTACCGCCAGCGGGGCCTTTCTAGGTATATTTACGACAATTAAGGAACGAAACTTATGCAATCACTTAGTACACCGGACCCCCGTCACATCTATCTAAAAAGATTCCGCCGGCGACTTTTGGTTAAAAAGTTATTTACGTTTTAATGATTGAACTTCCAGCGGGGCCCTTTCTTGTTTGTTAATTTATAACGCTGAAATTAACAGGACGTAAAGTGCTCACTGCCAGATGTCCAATAATATTAAGAAGGATCGTAATTATTTATGTTGAAACGAATAATCAATTAACATTTCTCTGCTCTGTGTACGCTGACCCCTATAAGGGTGAATCTTATGGTGCGTCCATGCTACGCTAATCGAGCACGAGCCGAGCCACGAACGAGCCTACAACGAGCACGATGCCTTTTTAACCAGTACTTCCACTTTAAGAATAAAAATCAACGTAAAATAATCAATCAAATGTAAAAGAATCAATCAATTGCAATGCATGCAATTTCGGAAAATTCACAATTGAGCTGCTGCTTCTATCCATATCCATACTTCATTGCATACTAAACATACTAATATTATAAATGTGAAAATAACTGTGTCTGTCTGTCTGTTACATTTTCACTCTATAACGGCTGGCTGATTTGAATGAAACTGCATGGGCACACTGACACGGGTAAAAAAAACTTGGCGAAAATAAATTTTAATTAGGAATTTTATTTTCTTCAAAATTCAGGCCGGGGTTTGTTTCAGCGTCTCTAAGACCTATAGTTCAGAAGTTGCCCTCACTGGCTCGAAAAAAGAAATCAGCCTGTATAATAATATAATATAAGAAATGGCACAATCTTCAAAACAAGCTCTGTGATTCGCACTAATTCTTCAATTGATGAAATATCTCGATACCAAATTCGCGATATAAGTATCTTGTGACGAGAAAAAAGTAATCATATACATTTTAAGCCACTGATTTAGGATAGTTGTTAACTTATTTCGATTCGTCAAAAATACCTTATATGATAACATAATTATCTTAGTTGGAAATACGACGGAATAAAAAGCAATTATGCTCAGTACTGAGTTGGAATTTATGCGAAACGATTAAGTTTCATTGAACCTTTTCATATTAAAGAATGTTGGTAAGATTACGGTGAGATTAGAACAAAGGTAGCCAAGGGTCAACGTCACGTTTTTGATTAAAACTTAAGCAGTTTCCAAATGCCGAAACCTAAATTAGTCTGCGTAGTACCTTAATACTCTGAAATGCTTCATTGAAGTTCAGCAAAATGTGTATGGGGCATGCTAATTTCGACGTTATGCATAATATTCATAGTTTATAATTCCTTAAACTAACATGGCCTAGAAAGTTTGAGAGCTCTTTCATAGGCCGATTAACATGTCAGATTAATTAAGTTTTGTGTGCTCGTCGGAGCGTTGTTTAGAGATTAAAATCGCAATGCATCATAGGCGCTGCACAAAAGTGTCTTGTGTCGGACATCGGACGCCGGTTGCTTCTTCTGGTCACTGGTAACCGTAATTGCTGTGTCCGGTGGCGGCGATCGGACACAGTCACCGCTTGTTTTCAGTCAGTTTCAGTAGAATTGTAAGGATTTTTTTAATGTTGCTTGTGTCTTCAACTGACGTCTTTTAGTTTCCAGTTACCGACACCGAACACTTTTTGATCGTCAACGAGTATGTGTAAAGTGGAAGCAACTGGACACAAATCTGCGCAGGGAATGGCTGATTTCATACTGGTTCTATAGAAATCAAATATTAATTGGTAGCTTGTGTCCGACACAAGACACACGTTTGCGCAGCGCCTTAAGCTTGTATAACATTATAATAAATTCCCTCAATTTTTTATCTTTATATATAAAATTCTACTGCACGTGTAATAATATAACCTAGATACCGACTGCAGCGCCATCTGCCGGGCTGATTTGTGAATCTAAACCATCCAGGGGGTCACCCAAACGCATACAAAAAAAACATTCAAATCGGTCCAGCCGTTTAGGAGGAGTTCAGTGACATACACACGTGCAGTAGAATTAACTCCCTGGATGATCTAGATAGGGTAGGGTAGGGTAGCACCACGCGAACGAAGTCGCGCCGTGTAGCTAGTTTCATATACATTTTTAAGATATCTATTTGTGGATAAGCCACAAAACCTTGAAAATGTAATGTTAATAAAAATACTCCAATTATATATTTTGATAGCAACGATGTAAAATTTCCTTTTTGTAGGGATAGTAGTGATATAATCAAAATATTGTTTTTATTTTATGCGCTGCGAATGTTTGTCGTTGTCAACGCGTCGCGTCGCGCTGATGGAGCATGAACTGTCGTACGGTCGTGAACAGCTGTCACGCAGTATCAATTAGCGTCATATTTTATTAGAATTGCTGCTAAAATTGGCGATACTAGGTTCTGTTTGTTACGTGTCAACTGTTGATATTCTCTGGTGTGTCGGTGTTTTGTGTATAGCAACAATATCGGGAGTATTTTTAAATATGATTTGCGTTTATTGTTTTGTTTTTCGGTTCTATTCAAATTCTTATTGAACCTAAAATGGTACAGAGGGTCAAATACGAAAAACGATACGCGATAATCCGATCATCGTTGTCAAATATTAACCAATAGAAATGCAGCATAACTGAGGAGACGTAAATTTTGCTGCAATTCTATTGGCTCATTGATTGACAACTATGATCGGACTATCGTGTATCGTTTTTCGTAGTAGGCCCTTGTCGGTTAACTAAAGATGGCACGTTCCATTTACACTTTGCGATTGTGTAATATCTGTGAATAAGCGCGCGGCGTGACGTCACACTGCATGTGCATGATGAAAAGTCTGTCA
This sequence comes from Achlya flavicornis, assembly GCA_947623365.1. Lineage (NCBI taxonomy): Eukaryota > Metazoa > Arthropoda > Insecta > Lepidoptera > Drepanidae > Achlya > Achlya flavicornis. The sequence goes on along the minus strand of OX392482.1, from coordinate 2,718,556 downwards.
GTCTCTCTCGCACGCGGTCAAGCTTATGAGTATGAAGGAGACAATTGTTTTGCTTTTGTTACTGCTCATAAATATAGAGTGGTCTTTTTTACATTCGTTCATTAGAACTGACTGACTAATTAGAAGCAATCCTAACTAATATTATAAATGCGAAAGTGAGTTTTTTTTTATACCACTTAGGTGGCAAACAAGCATACGGCCCGCCTGATGGGAAGCGGTTACCGTAGCCTATGGACGCTTGCAAACTCCATTGGGAAAACCACGGCGGGGAGCTCATTCCACAGTCTGAGCGTCCGCGGAAGGAAGCTCCTTTGACACTGTTGATTGTTGTCAATTGTTTGTTACGCCTTCATGCCTTACCTATTCAACGGATAATACAAAACATCATAAAATTTGGCTTGCAGATAGCCTATGGTATGAAGGAGGACATAGGCTACTTTTTGTCCCGAGAACGCGGGTGAAAGCGCGGGGGAAATAAAACATACTGTATCATGAAATTGGATATGTGTAAGTACTGTGAACGTGCCAGCATTCGTTAACCGACCAGTAGTCTTTTTTTTTTATACGGCTATGTCGGTAACAAGCATACGGCCCGCCTGATGGTAAGCGGTTTCCGCAGCCATATGGACGCTTGCAAGACACGAAGCATCGCTCTCGCGTTACCGACCTTTCCCCTTCCTGTATGAGCTCTGGCGACCTTACTCACGCGCAGGAACACAACTTTACAAACATGAAGTTATTTGGCTGCGGTATTTTGTAAGGTGGAGGTTCTTCCCCAGTCGAGCTGCTCTTTAGCTAATCTCATCCATTGTCATGCATTTTCATGCATGTATGGGCCTGTCTTTTGACCACAGTCTCATCATTGATGTGGTTGATGGTCTTAAGCACACAATACCTAAACAGAACAGAAAGTTCTTGGCAAAAGATGAAAAGAACCAAGAAAAAAAAAAAGAAAAAATGTACGTGAATAATTTGACATAGAATTTTACGTCATACCGGCATGCATGCGAGAAACGACAATATCAAAGTACCTCTCTCATAAGGATATTTCTTTGAGAAATTGTTCACGGGAATGACTTCCTGTGGCACCTGTATGCGTGTTTTATGTGCATATTATGCATATTGTTACTGGCATGCATGAACGTTTACTTGTACCTACCATATAAGAATTCTTCTTAAAAACAGCTGTTGTTAAACTGAGTGTAGACTGACGACAAAATTTTGGTTAAATATTTTTAAGAATTTTATTTTTGTTTATTTTTTACATATAACATATTATTATGTAGCATGACAAGGAATTATTAACCTACAATGTAATCAAGTAGGTATTGAAGATAATTATTCATGATAAATAGATTGTTATCCCACAGAAATGCTATTTCAATTTATTTTGAGTTGACGCTAATGTAGAACTCTGAAATCTTATTTATTTTTATGTGTTTAAAATAAAATGAAGAAAAAAATTACAATTACGATAAGTCTCGTTCAAAATATTTTAAAATTTTCTTATACTTATAAATATTAAAATTGAAACAAACATAACAAAACACTACAATAAGCATTCAAATAGTAAAGCCTTTTACAAATAAGACCAAAGCTTGATTCTGTTGGGGTGAACTACACCCATTAGTCGGGCGAACACTCAGGACTTAAAACTTACAATCCCTACTACGCCATAAAGCCAGCCGTACATGAACTTCCGCCAGGAATATGAGTTGAATTACCGTTATATTGTATGGAAGCCACAACTATCACCGGTAAATTACGTGGCAGCCACAATTGGTAAGTATATTCTAATCATCGTTATTTTATGTGGCAGCCACAATTGGTAAATTTCGCGTCTTTGTGTCTACTAGTGAGTATCTTGCCTAACGTTACTCAAGTACCACAGTCCATTGAAGCGCCATGTCCCTGTCTTAAAATAAAATAGAATATTCTCCCGCTGGCCACATCTTATCCGCTTCGCTCTCATACAATATTTATGCGTGAGGAACACAGAATGTCGATTACTGTGAGATTTGCGAAGATATCATTCCATACAGGAAGAGGTCAGATGAAAATATCATAATACTTTCCAGGTGCGTAACTGGTTTACACAGCGTACCTAGAACCTTACCTAGAACATTGCATTATTTTACTTATTATAGCCCTGTGACCACAATCTCACAATGATAAGTGATGATGTGGTCGAAGGTGGTAAGCAAACAAAGCCTAGAAGGAATTGGCTCTCAAGTGCAGCTGTTGGAATACACCGATAAGTGCTTGGCGACAGATTTAAAATTTAAGGGTGGTAGCCAGCCAGATGGGTACTACAAAGTACCCTTCCACCGTGCTATGGTTTCCTCACGATGTTTTCCTTCAACGAAAGTTCAAGCTCATTGTAGGATTCGAGCCTGGGACCTTCGTCTCGGTATCCGACGTCACTACCACTGAGCTATCGTCGCCTTAAAAAAGCCTTTAGAATATAATGTTATCATTAATGTTAGTCTTCAATTTTATCTATTTGCATATATATGATGTGTGAAACATGATTTAAATGATGAAAAATAATAATGGGAAAAAAAAAAAAAAAATATGGCGTGTTTTCAGCCACATCCATTTCTTCTATATCCTTGTATTCAGCACCCATCTTAAGTGTGAGGGAGACAGGAATATCATCATACAACACTTAACTTTTAATGGCCTCTTTGTAATCTTTATTGAGTGGCTGTAAATTGACTTTACAGAGGCCTCAGAACATTGTAAGTGGAAAACGTTAAAAAAAAAGAATCTGTTCTTAACATTCATAATAACGTTATAATGAAGGCGGAATATCGTAACCGCTCGTAATTAAATTAATAATGCTGTTTTGGGATCTTTTTGTATACTTTGGTCATTATTTTTTTTTTATTAATTAACACATTTTTATAAGGTCAGCGGGGCTTTTACGTAAGTTTGATGTTATTAGATTCAATCAGTAGGTATCATAATAATAATATAGTAATGAATTGTTTTATTTGCTAGAACATTGTGAATATGGTGACAAGTACAAAATAAGCATATAATAGCATATTTTAAGAGAGGTACAGCATAGCGTTTATTCGCTCAAAGAGCAGCTCGACTGGGGAAGTACCTCCCAGAATACCGCAGCCAAATAACTTTATGTTGTGTAAAGTTGTGTTCCTGCGCGTGAGTAAGCTCGCCAGAGCTCATTGGGGAGGGGGGAAAGGTCGGTAACGCGTGAGCGAAGCTTCGTGTGTTGCAAGCGTCTATATGGCTACGGTAACCGCTTACCATCAGGCGGGCCGTATGCTTGTTTATCGACTAAGTTGTATAAAAAAAAAAGCAGATCTCATATTTCAGCCAATTAATGCAAAAATTTCATTAGAATTAGCACAGCGTTAATAATAATCTACATACATAAAATTAACAATAAAATGATCAAAAGAAATAAATTGTCCTACAAATTATCCCAATAATAAAATAAGATATAATGTTAAGTAATTTAATTACAATTTAAATAATATTGAATCATTATATTACAGTACTTTTCAGATTATTAGTAATAGTATAAGCTTTAGTAAATAAATTAAAATTATGTTTCACGAATATTCCTCCTTCTAAAAGGTAAAGGCAATACTTTTAATGTTTTAAACAAAGGTTTACATGATTCATAGTATGGTATTACGCAGATTCGCGTTAAACCGGATGGTAAGTGAGTACCGCCGCCTATTTCGCACGACAGTTTAAGAAAGCGTTGAGTTCGACACTTTTTACTAGAACGTCGTATGCGTATACTTCCGATGTAAAAAAGCGGGAGCGTGCAAACACGTATATAGGAGAAGTCATACTAATTCTATTCATAACGTGCGTAAAAAGCGTTAATGTGAACGTAGGCTAACAATACTTGTAGGTCGATATTTAAGCCAATCTTAAAAAGGCTTGAAGGCTCCCAAATTCAACCTCAACTGCCGGGACACACCGCTAGAAAAATCCCCAATTTGCGGTAAAATACAACAAAAGTCATCTGGTCTGGTCATACCTTTATAGGTGCATCTGTGCCTCTACGAGAATGTGACGTCAGAGCTACCCAAATAGTATCGTAGTACAAGCTCTAACCAACACAATTTATTTAATGTTACCGCACTATAAATTCATGTAAATTCTAGTATATATAGAACATAAATAATAGTTATATCTAGGAATCATAACAAATTACTATTATAAATGACTTTGTGTGAACTTCAATATCATGTTTACCTCACAAGTTAATAATGCTGGCAAATTACATAAATTTCTGCTGTAAATGAAGTTGTTTACTAGTTACGACTTTTTAATTATCCAACCAGATTAAATATTTATTACGTACGTGTAGATGAAGTGATTCATGAGGAAGGTTTAGGTATATAATTCATTAAGATTTTGTGTAAATTGGCTGAAATATGACGTTGTTTATTGAAATTGTCGGGAAAAAATCATGCAGCGCTGATGAAAATACTCTGCTACCCGTGCGAAGCGGGGGCTTCGCACTTGAGTATGCCTTTGTAAATTTGAGAATAAAATGGAGCCACCTGAACCTTACGTGTAAAGTTGTTCAACAATCGTATCGCAAACTGTAAAAGCAATAACAATCGTAACACAACGAGGGCACGTTAATTATGTTTTGTAACGAATCCCTTTCAAACACGTTTGGCATTTACATGGAATGAGAAAACTTTAACACATCTCAAACAATCAACATTTTAACTTATTTAATTTAACAATTCATAACATTAAACTTTTTCTAATTTCAAGTCATGTTGCAAACCACATGGACACACCAAACCAATGCATGCATTTGAAATAAGTATAATTAAAACCTAATCCTGGTATATTTCAGTGAAGCTCTCGTGGCCTTTCTTAATCAATATCGACAAACTTAAGCTACCACCGTCGTGGTCGGTACCTGGATGGGTGACCGTCTAGTGGTATTTCAATTCGAGCGTTTCCGTTCTTCGGAAGGCACGTAAAGCCGTTGGTCCCAGTTATCACCTAGGCAGCTTGAAAACTCCAACAGTAGGTTGACCACTAGCCTACCTCCACCGATCCGCAGTAGGCATGCGTTTAGGAGAATCTACCCATTCCCTTTCACCCTGTTTTGTAAAAGGAGGCCTGTGCTCAGCAGCAATGTCCCATATTAAAGGCTGACGATGATGATGTCTTTTTTTTCACCTTTCAACTAGTATGTATAATAATATTTTATTCAGTAACTAAGAACTAACCTAAAATATAGGTGAGTGCTCTAAGGAAAATAGCTTTGGTGCTCTTAGTATCTGTATTGTTGCTCTAAAAATCGTTTTTTTAACCGTAATTAATCTGGCAACAAGCCAATCAATAGATTCTATGTATATTAATCATCTTTCTGATACTGTCTTGACACTTTTAAAAGGCTTTGTCAATATCTACGTAAAACTTAGTATCTGAAAATCTGATAAATTGTATAAACCTAGTAGAATTAAATTAAACTTACCTTTGTCCTCGTATTTATTTCATAACTTGTCAGAATTAATATAGTTGTATACGATTGAAATCTGTACCTTACTTTGGGAAAGTTATTTTTATCCAAACATAGATTTTTTTCATACCAGAGTACGCTTTGAACACACCGTTATATGAGCCAGAGGTATTTAATAGAATTTTCTAAAATTTCTGAATCTTAGACCAAACGTACCATTATATTTTTTTAACATCTCCATAATCAATATACCTTCTCATTATACTGTCAAAAGACACGAACGAAAAAATAATCACGGTCCAAAGCTTACAAGTGCCGACTAAAGAGAAAAAATGATTAAAATTTCATTATCCAAAATGTAAGAGAGATTCCTTGAATAATTGAGGGGAAGCGCGCAGATGGTTTGGCTTGCCCCGGCAAAAATATTCCAGATATCACTTTACGTATTATGCTGGTAGGCACTCCGCAAATTCATGCTTACTATATTATACAGAGTTATGTCATGGTTGGTTTTATGACAAAATATCCGACAAAGTACATATACCTACATAATGCTTTCTTTGAAGGCCAATTGGAGTACACCAAAGATCTTTTCTTTCTAGTCGCCGTGTATGAAGATACGATCTTGGCGTCTAAAAAAGCCACTCCAGCATTTTGCTGGAATCCATTTTTCAAATTCATAGCGGATCTGATCCAAATCTGTTAATGATTCAAACTGAAAAAATCTATTACTATTTCACCAACATTATTTGAATTAAGTATTCTGTGAAGTGACTCTTTTTAGCTCCCTGATCATCACTAATCCTTACTTCCACTACTACTACTAGCTGTCCACCGCCTAAAGTCTATGTCCTTTGTCCTTTTCCATACCGTAGTCTATCTGCATGCCAAATTTCATTATGATACGTTGAGTAGTTGACGCGTGAAGGCGTAACAAACAAACAAACAAACTCACTTTCGCATTTATAATATTAAGTTAGGATAGGATAGGATAGAGAGGACGCCATACATCACAACTATGTTCTGTTCAAGTGAGGCCATCCGGCCATACTTATTGTAGAACAATGAACGAAACGCGTAAGCGCAGTGAAAATCCCGGTGTTTGCGAGAAAAATACTCCTAAAAGCGTTCTGATAGCGCTACGTGTTTCTACTGTCTGCTTAGACGACTAATTATTGTTTCAGAGCTAAAGAGAAATTTAGTTGACACTTAAAAAGTGGGCCATAACCTTTGCTTATGATAGCTTCTCTATACGTAGTAATAAATAATAATAATAATAGCTCAATGATCCCATATAAATATCTAACCATCGCTCAGGTGCCTACTTTCTGCCCAACGCACCCACCCACGCGGCCGCTCGGCTACCAGCAGGCGCTTCTTATTTGAGAACACGTAGGTACAAATCGATTGTCGGTTTCCTGACAGATGTGACCTATACATTTTGGGGCATGAGTTATTCAAATTAAGTACATGTTGGTTTATTTAAGAGGCGAAATGAAAAGGCCAATTTGTTGATTTCTATTTGAAGATTTGTTCAAGAAAATCGTATGAGAAGTTAATCGAGACCATGATGGTTATAAAAGACTCGTTTAATATATCGTTAATCTGCTTACATATGAGCCTACAATTAGGCGGATTCCCTGAGATGGAATATACACTCCTTACGATTGATATCTGGTAACTATACCACTAATTAAAATCAATCTAATTTCAATAATAAACCACCAAATACAATAAATTACAGTCATCAATCGAGTACATAGGTTGCCCACAAATACCTCCAAGGTCCCGAAGGTCGAGAGAATACATCTAATTCCCTCTTTGTGCCCTCAGTCACGTAGATCCCGTTAATTCTGTCGGTCTCAAGGCACTGATAAGAATGAAATTGTTAAAATTCGGTTTTTTCTTCCTTCCTTTACAGAGGTGGCCGTGAGCTTAAAAACGTGTATCAAATACGTAATTAATAAAGCTCAAGATGGAAGATTAACTAAGAGGCAGTTTTAGGTCGTTAGGTATTATGCTAAGACAATGAAAATGTCAAAGTTTTATGTAAGTGTTAGGGTTTATAAATTATTGTCGAACAATTTATATAAAATCGACAAAATCATTTGTTCAGGCGATATTATTTTGATTATTACATTATTTTTTCTTAAACAATCACAGAGTTGGATTCTCCGTCCTTTTTCTTGAAAACGTATGTACGATATGTTGATCAGTGAAACATTCTGGCGAGAGCATTGAAGTGAACACATTGTTTGTAACATTGTTATTAGAGTCGATTGGAAAGTAAGCCAAGTGAGTAATCCTTTGGGTACGGAAAGCGTTATAAAAACCACGTCTAATCACCACACTCAACATCGCCCAATATTTGACGGCACTTGAAATATAACAAAAAAAATAAACACAAAATAACAACAAATGTTGTTATTTTGTGTTTATTTAACAATTTACAAAAGTTGAATGATGAACATAACTGGAGAGTATTTCAGCCATTTACGGCTAGCAGAGCACATAATACATCATAAGCGAAAGACATAGGTAATAAAAGTAAAGTAAAGTTAGGTAAGTAGCAAGTGTCGCCTACGAAATTAACGCTGATCGAAACATACCTTTTTTAACCGACTTCAAAAAAAGGAGAGGTTCTCAATTCGTTTTTTTTAATGTTTGTGTCCTCATAACTCCGTCATTTTTTTACCGATTGGAAAATTCTTTTTTGTTTGTGATTGATTTGATTACCTTTTTTATCTGTAATGGTATGTCTTAAAAGTTTGTTTCATGGTTTGTTTTTCTTTCACGCAGCCGCGGATAAAAGCTGGTTAGAAAATCACATATTATATGGCCAGCAAAAAGCCAAAATATAACCAAAATTTAAATGAATAAAAAACGATCGAATATGAAAATAATAACCCGAACTGCAACTTACTATGAAATACTAACATTTCCATAATATTCCTGGCTGAAAAATCCTTTAAGCTCATTCACAATATAGCTCGGCCTCGCCCGAATTCACAAATAATAATCCTCGTCAATTTCACGCTAAATCCTCATTCAATTCAGAATTACTCGGAATAGAATCTGAATCGTAGTATTCAGTACATTTTGGACCTCGTAATCAGGTTGCCCTTAAATTCGATTTACCCAATTTGTGCGGATAAGATTGCGCTGATTTCACACCATTCGGATTTCGGCATTGAGATGGATGACTGGTGTCTCGCTTATAAATCTAAAACGATTTCAATACTATTACTTTTTCCTTGGTTCAATACCAATGCGTAGGAATGCTAAAAGTTTATGTCATATGCCAACTTAGTTATGGAAATGAGGAATAATATTTAGTCGATAATTAGTCGAGTATAAGGCGATGATAGCTCAGTGGTAGTGACGTCGGATACCAAGACGAAGGTCCCGGTGCGAATCCTATAATGAGCTTGAGCTTTCGGTGAAGGAAAACATCGTGAGACAACCATAGCATGGTGGTAGGGTACTTTGTAGTACCCACCTGGCTGGCTACCACCCTCAAGTTTCCATAGTACAAGCTCTGCTTAGTTTGGGATCAGATGACCTGTGTGAGGAATGTCCCAGGATATTTATTATCTCTAGTTTTGTCAGTGTTTCTGAGGTATCGTTGGCTACGTTATTCTGTAAATTGAAGGTTCTGTCCCAGTCGAGCTGCTCTTTAGTATTAAGATGATACAGTTAATTAACAAATATCTACATCCATAGTTACAGTTTACATAGAGCGGTATGGGAGCGCAAATTCAGCATCTTAATTGATCGAACAATTAACTGTAGGAGGTATTAATTTTGTAGCGAAACTGTTTCTAATTGATATAAATGGAAGTAGTTTGTTATACATAAGCGTTGCTATGACAGCATTCAAATGGTGTATATTTACGAGTAACTAGTAAAGGCGGTAAACGTACAGAGAAATTAAAAGTTTCGTTTTGGAAAAAATAAAATTACTCAATTTTATTTATTTAACGATAAAAATCAAAATTAAAAAGTCATTCATTCAGTTTAGGCCCTGGTAAGGCACTTATGAACATTAAATTGGTACATACAGTTGAATTCACCACCCGGTTCGGAATACACTTAAACTGAGAAGACTCCGGCAAGAAACTCAGCAAGGCTCTTTTTTTTGTCGAAGATCTTTTCATATTACAGCTTTTTACCAAATACTTATACAATATATATATTATTATGATGCTTATTCATACAATTGTCACTTAGCCAGGGGGGATGCAAGTGCAGAGAGAAGCTACTACAACTATATATATTCTTGTCTTCCACGTAATGAGCCACCTTATAGAAGGCTTTGTCATTTAACCTCTGCTTTATGAAATCTTTGAATTTATTATAAGACATTTTAGTTACTTAGTGGGATTTTATTATAGAATCGAACGATATACATTACTTAAATCAATAAAAATAAACCTTCTTTATCCTTATAAGGTATCAAACAAGCATACACCATGGTGTTAAGCGGTGATCCTAATCTATAGAAGCTTGCAACATCAGACGTAAAATTAGCGTTTTTCCGTCCCTTAAACAAACTCTTCACATGCCCTCTGAAGAACTCTCCTTAGAAAACCACGGGAAAACCACATCCTGAGTGTCAAATTTATGGTGTTCCTTTGAAAACGCACAGTGCGAGTAGTGCGACACCTTTTTGGTAACAATGTATGAGAACCCCGTCGATAGCGGGAGGTGCGATGGTAGTTCGTAGTACTTTACCAGTCTAATTATACAATGAACGGGGAAGGTTTCTTCACTCGTTATGATATCGCAACTACTGTACTATAGGCATGTAGGTAGCTATATATTTTTCAATGGGAACTTACGAAGGTAAAATCTACTAATGTTACCACCACCGGTTTGGAAGTTAGCTTTCAACTAAGAAGAGCCTGCAAGAATCTGTCAAGCAACATTTTTTAAATATCGTTTGGATCATCTGACTTGTTTATTATGTATATGATTTGGCTATAAATGTTTAAATTAGGATCCATTCCACAATAGAACAGATAAAGTGTACCCGTGTGGAAATGCCTTAAGATATTAATAAATAGATATCAAATATCGTGTTACAACCGGTACGTGCACTGAAACGGATAGATAGACATTATATTTGGGCAGATATTAGATTTGGCTCAAAGCTTTGTTTGTATTGACGACGGTTTGGTACCAATGTTAAATATTGGCGATATTGGTATTCCGGAAAAAGTTTTGATGAGAGCTTGATCTACTATTGGTTTAAAATTGGTTTTGACGGGCCAGTTGGCGCAGTTGGTTAAGGTTCACCTTACGCGCCGCAGGTCGTGGGTTCGATTCCCACACAGGACATGCATTTGTGTGCATGAACATGTCTGTATGTCCTGAGTCTGGGTGTAATTATGTATATTAAGTATGTATTTACAAACAAAAAGTATGTATATGTATTATATCAGTTATCTGGTTTCCATAGTACAAGCTCTGCTTAGTTTGGGATCAGATGACCGTGTGTGAGAAATGTCCCAGGATATTTATTTTTTTATTTTTTTTTAAAATATCAGTTGGCATCGAGGCTTTGTGTGGTTACCATATTCGAGATTTTTGATCTTAAATATTATGTTTCGGTACTAAATGAGACGTAGCTTTATTTACAGAGCCCTGAAAATCTAGTGGTAAATTTTCTTGTAGTACAAATAACAACAGTACAGTAATATTATTTGAAATAACGACGCGACTACATGTCTCCCAGCTGAGGTCAATCAATTATTATTATTGGTTAATTTGTGCTGTGACTTAATTAATATTTCGATTTGTTTATTTCTTGGAAATAACACAATAATATCGACATTACTCACGCCACGTAATGAGACGTCCTGAAGACCACGTGGTTCGGCAGGCCCTGGCCCTACCGAACACAAAAAAGAAAAGAGGAAGACCTCAAGCCACATGGTTGTCTACAGTAACCCGCGACTTGGAACTAGCCAAACTCTCAGTACGGACAACCCAGGACAGACAATCCTGGCGCAGAACGAGGAGAGCCGACCTCAAATAATGGGATAAGGCAAGGAGGAAGAAGAAGAACACAATAATATCGACATTCAATCATACACAGGCATTAACTTGGTTAGTTAAATCCTTCATCATTAAAATGTAAATTAGTTTAAACCATAACGCACTCGGAACTCGAATTCATAAAAAAATATGTAGATATTTCGTCTTAACTTACCATCCAATTCTGAACTGTGTCACCACCGTGTATGAAGCCATCATTCTGTGCTTAACCCTTGTTTGCGCTTGCGGGTCGTTTTTGCAGTTTTAATAAAACGTTCCCGTGTAGAGACGGGGGATGACAGAGGTGGCTCCCGGGGATTTTGGGATGGACATAACGGCAATTTAATTTACTCCCTACATGATTGATATTTATAGCCATCAATTGACTTTTTTATTCGTGAAATATCAATGTTGCATGGATAGGAGATTTTTATTTCTACCGTCAGCTATATTTGGAATCGAACGTGATCAATCAATATAATGTTATTTTGTTTTTAATAAAGGTATATTCTTTTTAAAAGATACACACATACCCCCTTACTCATAAAGAGCTATTTAACTAATATACTGTTTCTTTAAACAGTATATTAGTTAAATAGTGCTTTGGTCACCCAAATAATGTCACATTATTTGACAATGACAATAGAGTGACTTTATTTACGTGACCCTTTAATCAGCATATTAGTTAAATAACTTTAAGTATTAAAACAATTTTCAAATCTCATCGTTATTTAGTCCAAAAAGCCTTTAAGTTATGGCATGATCAAGACAACTTCCTTGACGTTTTGCCAAAACTTCACGAGTCAAGTGCGTTTGTACATATTGTGCCATGAGTACGCTTTATTAGGTTAATACTCGGATCCCACTATTTATTACTTTACTTTGAATGTGTGTTAGCGTTAGTTGTTTCTCTGTCTGTTGGTCTCTGACGCTTCGTAAGTCTTGTGGTTGCCACTATTGCCAGGTATAGTGTGCTTTTATGACCGAGAGGTTGGTAGAGGTGGCCACTATAGAAAATCTCATTAGAATAAAGGGGGTATGCTCATAAATATAGAATGGTAATTTATGCATTCGTCCCTTAGAATTGATTGACTGACTGATTAGAAGCAATAATGTAATAAAACGTATTGTATCGTGAAATTGCATGTGTGAGTACTGTGAAGGTGCCAGCTTTCGGTAATCGATCTGTGTGAAGGGTACATTCCGTTTACAGTATAGAGTAAACGTGCGTCACCTATTTTAGTAACGTTTACCGCGCTGTCTCTATTGTTAGACAAATAACCAAACTCCGAGTGTAAACATCTAAACAGTTGAGGTCGGAACTGATTAGTCTCTGAGGGATCATTGAAATTAATTGTTTCAACGCTTTGGTAATGTTGGTGCATATCCAACAAGATTTAGGATAATTACTATCTATCTATTATAATAGAGCGGAAGAGTTTTTTGTTTGTAATATCTTTGAGCTACCAGTCGGATTCGAAAAATTATTTCACTAGTAAGATTTTTTATTCCGGGAACGTGATTCGAGTGAAACTGTGGGGGAAAGCTAGTGTGTTTAATGCTCTAGTTACGGACGAATTTAATTTTAATTTTGCAGTTTCAGGATCGTTTTCATAGAAACTGCAAAATATCTGAATACGGAATGATATATCCAACATAGGTTATGAAATTATGAAATCTGGCAATATTCGACTACCAATTAATATAATAAATGTGAAATTGAGTTTATTTATTTGTTACTTCTTGAAGCTTCAGCGGCACGCCCAATCTGATTAAATTTGCCACGCAAGTAGATCATAATCTGGAATAACATAAGCTACTCTTTAACCCGGGAAAACAGTTGATAATTCAGGAAAATGGGTGAAACGGCGCGTGAAATCTAGTCTAAATCTAGTTAATAAATAAATATCCTGGGAAATTCTTCATGCAAGGCCATTTGATCCCAAACTAAGCAGAGCTTGTACTATAGAAATCAGATAACTATACTAGTATCATTTTCGAATCAATATTATGACACGCGCGTAGAGCGACTCGACGTAGCGGGTAACAACGTATCGGGTTTCGACATAGAGGTACCTAATCAAAGTTGCGTGAATCGATGCGGAGGAACCCTTGACTTAGGGGGAATAGATCATTCTTATATAGATATTTGCACACAGAACAAACACACACAAAGATTCTTCTAAGAGAGGTAGAGCGTATCGTTCATTCGCTCAAAGTGCACCTCGACTGGGGAAGTGCCTCCATCTTACAGAATACCGCAGCCAAATAACTTTGTTGTGTTCCTGCGTGTGAGTAAGGTCGTTAGAGCTCATTGGGGAGGGGAAAGGGTTGGTAACGCGTGAGTGAACGGTTGAAGCGCTCGTGGTGTAGCATGATAAGCCGGTCTAAAACGATCGGCAAGTTAGTAGTATTTCAAATCGAGCGTTTCCGTGCTTTGGAAGGCATGTAAAGCCGTTGGTCCCGGTTATCACTTAAGCTAGTTGGAGGTCTTCTAGGCCGCTTGAAAACTCCAACAGTAGGTTACTGGCCTACCTCCACTGATCCGCAGTGGACACGCGTGGTGGAGTATCTGCCCATTCCCTTTCACCCTGATTTGTGAAAGGAGGCCTGTGCTCAGCAGTGGGATATTACAGGCTGATGATGATGAGTGACGTTCCGTGTGTTGCAAACTGCTTAACATCAGGCGGGTCATTTGCTTTTCATAATTCTGGCTATATGGGGGTGAAAGACGCTCATATCGTCTCACATTTTTTTTAAATGTGATAATTTGGTTTTTTTTGGCTCTATCATGGGGAACGTATTTGAATGAAATTTGGCATACAGGTAGAATATGTTCTGGATCAATACTTTTTATCATGAGAAAACCATGAATCCCTCGTGTACGCGGGTAAAATCAGGGGGTGGGAACTAGTATAATATTCATTCATGGTTTTCAATTCTATTCGTTCCCAACTCCAAGTGACCAAGCTAGTAATCCGCTGGCACTACGATATGAATGTCAGACCACACTCGTATTGCCGTTTCGGTTGACCACCGCTGTTTATTATCATTTGTATACCTTTTTCAGGCAAAGTAATGGCAATAGTACTGAAAATGGGACAACGGCAACGAATGGCTTGCTGTTTCATGGAGAGGGTTATTGCTTTAGGACATCGAACAATTAACCCAAAGAAGCGCAATGACGTTGATTTTGCTTGCAATCTATTCCGCCAATTTCCCACCATCGACAATGCAGTTTGATTGGCTAAGTCAAGAACACATGATGCAGTCATTGGTCCTTACTGTTCAAAATCAGTGACAAATCACAGACTAGTTTCGGAATCGGATTGCTCGGTATTACTACTCTAAAGGGATTGTTCCTCGATGCTTTCGGAATAGGTGTAAGTATTAATCAAAATCTGCATTTTGCTAATTTAAATGTGTAATCATGAATCACCCACAATCAGCCTTAGAAATCGAACTTTGGAATACTCTTCTTTAGTGGATCCCTACGTTATTTTATGGATCACCAGCTTCCGGCCTGCGGGATAAAAATTATCATATTTGTTAATCCAGGATATAATAATAAGAATATAATAGTAAGAGAGGTAGAGCGTAGCGTTAATTCGCTCAAAGAGCAGCTCGACTGGGGAAGTACTTCCACCTTACAGAATACCGCAGGCAAATAACTTTATGTTGTGTAAAGTTGTGTTCCTGCACGTGAGTAAGGTCACCAGAGCTCATAGGGGAAGAGGAAAGGTCGGTAACGCGTTAGCGATGCTTCTTGTGTTGCAAGCGTCCATATGGCTACGGTAACCGCTTACCATCAGGTGGGCCGTATGCTTGTTTAGCAACTAAGTTGTATAAAAAAAAACCGAATTATATATTCTATCTATGTAAAATTTCATCCAAATTACATGCATTAAAAGCTTTAACATTTTTAGGATACGTGCGAAATTTCAAGAAGCTAAATCCTGCGGTTTTATATCTGCTGTGTATCTACATCTATTAATTAGTGACTAAAACTTTCTTAATAGATTAAAACACTGAATAAATGACAAAACTGCCATCCTCATGTCGTAATCAGCCCCCAAGTGTTCAAGCAGTTGCACTTGAGAGCCTTATAGACTTCGTAAAGGTCAGCAAAACATTGGCAATACTCCAAGAATTGATAATGTCCATAAGCGACGGTGGCCACATTACATCAAGTGGATCATTTGACTTATAGTCAACAATCAAAAAATATTGAGTGGAGCTCAATATGAAAATAAGTACCTACGTTATGAGAGGTAGAGAGTAGCGTTTATTCGCTCAAAGAGCAGCTCGACTGGGGAAGTTTCTCAACCTTACAGAATACCGCAGCCAAATAACTTTGTTGTTTTTTTTTTATACAACTAGGTCGGTAAACTAGTAAACGGCCCGCCTGATAGTAAGCGGTTACCGTAGCCATATGGACGATTGCAAGACACGAAGTATCGCTCACGCGTTATCGATATTTCCCCCCTCCCCTATGAGCTCTGGCGACCTTATTCACGCGCAGGAACACAACTTTACACAACATAGAGTTATTTGGCTGCGGTATTCTGTAAGGTGGAGGTACTTCCCCAGTCGAGCTGCTCTTTGAGCGAATAAACGCTATGCTCTACCTCTCAAAAGCGGGAGCTAAAAGTTAGCGAGAGTGATAACCCGTTTTTTGCAAACATCCATAGGGCTAACCGTGTACGCTTTACAGACTTCGTAATATAAAAAAAACTACTGGCGTGCTTGAATCATTTTGCATACCAAAAAGTAGTGTTTATTTGCAAGTAAATATTTTTTCTTCATATTTTTCAGACGGGCCTACCGGATATTCCCCAGTCGTTAGATATTATGACAGTTTACGACCTTTGGAAATAGTTTGACAAAATTCGAAGAAAGTGTTTTCGATCTCTTTTATAGAAGAGAACTAAAGGAGTGATGAATATAACAAAAATATTTTTTTTTATTTGTGAGAAGGAAGACTACTTAAACAGTATCCCCCTTACTTATAAAACGTTATTTAACTAATATACTGTTTAAAGGGTCACGTAAATAACTTCACTTATTGTCATTGTAAAATAATGTGACATTATTTACGTGACCATTTAATCATTATATGCTTTATGAGTAAGGGGGTTAATCACTAAAGTATTGTTTTTAAATAAAATAACAAGAAGCGCCTGATTTTTATTTATCTGCAACTATAGTGAGTACGTCAGTAAAAAATAGTTTTTTTTGTTTTATTTTACCCACTTACGGTTTCAAACTTTATAGCTACATCAAAGTTTTTCCATATTTTAATAAGTGCAAACGTTCATACAAAAGTTGGCCAAACTTTTTCAGTCTCCAAGTTAATTTTTATGCTACCTGTGCGCAGTATACATTTTTCGAGTTAACTTTTAATCTTCTATATATATATATATAAAAATGAATTGCTGTTCGTTAGTCTCGCTAAAACTCGAGAATGGCTGGACCGATTTGGCTAATTTTGGGTTTGGTAGGGTATTACGCGAACGAAGTCGCGCCGGGCAGCTAGTTAAGTATATATTTATTCCCAACATAATATTAATTGATTTATGTGAGTGATAAATTAGTCTTGATTTATTAAGGCTGTTAAACTCCATTTAAGTCGTGGAGACTATTTTAATTGCCCGAATAATGACTTTTATAGTCAATTACAACTTTACATTGACATAAAAATATATTAAGAGCAAAATAAAATTATCGCTTGAAATTTATTATTATTTTTATGGTATAAGCAGTATGTTACAACGTGAATTATTATTTGATCAATTGTAATTATAGGAAAATATAGGTACTACAAACGTTTTTTTTTTTAATATGTGTTTTCATATGTTTGACCACAATCTCACCATTGTAAAATATCCATTATCTATAATCATGAAGGTAAGAGAGGTAGAGCATAGCGTTTATTCGCTCAAAGAGCAGCTCGAATGGGGAAGTACCTCCACCTTACAGAATACCGCAGACAAATAACTTCATGTTGTGGGGGAATGGTTGGTAACGCGTGAGTGATGACTCGTGTGTTGCAAGCGTTCATATTGCTACGGTAACCGCTTGCCATCAGGTGGTCCATACGCTTGTTTACCGACTTCGTCGTATATAAAAGTAATGACACAGTTTGAAAATTTAAAAAAAGCAACATTTTCCCTCCATCAATAAAGTGAACATATTGAGAGGAGAATTTATAAAAATGTATTTATAGTATAAAAAACTAATTAATTTGAAACAAATAATGTACAACCCTATCTTCAGGGAGTGAAGCTGTCAGAAACACGAGAAGGTAATTGATTGAGCCTTATAATTTTCTCTTTCGCTAAAAATAGAAAATAAAACGTAAGAAAATACTTGCAATATATTTTAATTTTAACATAAACCTACATATTTTTATTTAGGTTTTATTTTCCTCCAAATGTTATTTAAATTTTCACTTTTTCATGGTCACAATTACAATTTCAAGCTTGCTTTGTTGAAGCTAATAAAAAAACTAATAAACTGATAATAATAATTATAGAAATTAAATTATATCTTAAGATGGGCACTGACCGGTAATATGGTGCGTAATGTACAATTCGCAGCGAGTATGACTGTTACGCCGTGTGCAAAAATCTGTATAACACGTTTTGGTGCGTCCATGCTACGCGAGCACGAGCCGAGCCACGAACGAACCTACGACGAGCCTATAACTGCTCGATGCGAATCCCTTTGTACGTGAAAAAACTGACAAACGCGCTCGTTCGAGTTTCGCAAGCCCGTCCACGCTACGCGAATCGTGCTCGTTCGTGGCTCGGCTCGTGCTCGGTTCGCCAAGCATGGACGCACCATTACGAGCGCCTTGTTTCCCCGTACTGACTTCACGAACGCTCGCTGTGTAAAACGCCCCATTACATTACGCCCCGTAACACCCCGGTCAGGACTACCTTTAAGAGTAGGTATCGTTTGAAATTACAATTTCATTAATAGGAAAGGATGGCTGCAAGAAATTTGAAAAATAGGTTTTTAACTTATCTACTGATGTCGCTCTGTGCCCGAGCTATCCCGCCCGAGGGCGATAGAGACAACTACAGCTTGGACCAATTATATCTATTTAAATTAGACGAAATCGCTATTTCATAATCCCCGGTTTTCTCCTTCAAAAGTGCATCGATTTAATAAAAGTTTTCAAGAATAATAATAAGAAGGGCTTTGGCTATGTCTGTCGGTTTTCCTTTGTTGTTTTATATTCGTCAAATTTGTTCGCTGGACGTTTGATAAGGGCGTTAAAAATGGTAAGTTTTTGTGATTTTAGAAGGCTCCTAATTCTTATAATATTTAATTAATGGAGAAAAATACAACCGAGGGCCCAGATGGTAGTTAGCTAGTGGTAGCTGTATGTACAGCTACCACTAGCTAACTACCATCTGGGCTCACTTGCGTTCTGGATAGTAAAATAATCATTGCTCTAGTGTCGAAATCCAGAGAGGAAACTGAGGATTAAGTTTGTATGGAACAAACGGTACCAGCATTTGCTCTTAACTTAGAACTGCGGAATAAAATAGTACTCCTTAAACAAATTTCCTTTTTGTCACAAGCAATAATACAAAATTAGAAATTGAATAAAGTGATTTTGTCATTACCAGTCTCACCTTATTATAAGAGAGATTTTAATAAGAGTGTTCCACTCCCGACGGAGATTAGTTTCTGTTCAACGAACGTTGCCTTGCTTTTCCATTAACTCAATAAAAAATGTAAAAAAGAAAATTGCCTATTATATCGTCCCGGCCTCTTTGAATTTAATACGGCATTTCGAGTAAAATGGCATTATTTTCAAAACAGAGAATGTTTTGTAAGAGGCTCTCACGTTAAAGCCGAGACTTTCCGAGTCTTGTCATTTTTATTCCTCCTGAAAATAATTTATTATTAAAATAATATTGGAATACCACTTTTAATTCTCTGTATTTAAGTTGTTTTTTTTTTGTAATTGTATTTTGTGATGAGATTAGCGAATAAATATTTCTTATTCTTAATAAAAAAATCTAAGGAAATCCCATCTTCAACTATCCATCATCATTGTTGGCATTCCATCTATTTAAAAACTCCGGTTAAAGTGCACGGAGCTATTTTTTTATCTTGCACGATACGGGACATAGTTTTTATACCAACTGTCCTAAACCACCGCAGAAGCAACGCCAATAGCATAAATACCTACCTCCCTTTAACTAGATTGTCTAAACTTCAAAGCTAATTTAAAAAGGTAGGTTATCTACTTGTAATCCCTCTTGAAACTTTTGGGTACAATTTAGAAGAAGACACAAATGGCTAAGTCATTTTTAAAAGCTCTTTATATTATTGAGCATAAAATAAAATGAAAAATAGTTTAGCCTTTGACATGAGGATTATCAATTAGTGAAGGTTGAATATTATAGTATTATTTAAGAGTTTCGATATTGCAACTTCGACCAACTATTATTTATTCTGTGCTTCAACTAACAACGAATGCTATTACTGCGATATTTCAGGAATGGTCAGATTCTGAAAACTATGGTATTGAGTAAGATGAAGTCACCGATTCTATTTCAAATTGACGAAATTATTTTTTAAAAACACTATGAAAACAATCACGTTCTCTAATTTGGAGTGTATTGATCAACTATGCTTTCTTGCTGTAAGTTGAATTTTAGACAGAAAACTGAAGCCGTTTATGGAGAAAATGATATCAAAGCTAAAAATATACCATTTTTAAAACGAATAAATGATCGAATGAAAGTCTTCGATAAAGGTCTGAAATAACTAAAAATTTAAAATTTCCTTTTTGATTAGACTTGTGATGGACATAGCATATGAAGTCAAAAATCATGATAAATTTTGATGCCAAGTCTTAATATAAAAAAAAAAAAAAAAAATAACCGAATTTGCATTGTTATTTTTGTAAATGTTAAACGAAAACAAAAAGCATAGACAGTCTCGCGCGAGTAACCACAGCGGACGCGCGTGTCTCACTTCACTCCGCTTGACCCGTTATCGTGTTTTTGTATTTGTTTACGAGTTAAGAAATTACTTACGTGACACTAAATAATACGAAATATCGAAAACAGGGTAACTCCTGGAAACAGGAGACCCTTTATTTTAAGATGTTTTCTACCCCAACGTCCCATAACTCCCCAATGTCTCAACAACCTACTCAATCACAACCGATACCCAATACTTCAAGTTATTCCAATGTGACGTCATCCACATGTTTCCCCAAGAAAGATCAAGCTATTATACTGGACTCAATCGATGGAATAACACTCAGGGAGTACCTTATTGCCTTATCATCTATTATACCAGCGACATCTATTAGATTTATATCTCGCATATCGAATGCACGAATATGTATATATCTAGATTCCAAAAAAACAGCTGACAACCTTATTGAAGAAAAGAAAAAGATTAATATTCGTCAAAATGTTCTTGAAATAAAACCATTAATTACGAGAAACAAAAGAATAGTTTTATCAAACGTTTGCCCCGTCATACCAAATTGCGTCATAGAACAAAAATTCGAGGAATTAAAAATAAAAATAATGTCCCCTATAACATTTATGAAAATAGGTGTGACTGAACCAGGATTTTCGCATGTATTAAGTTTCAGGAGACAGTTATATATTAGCCCAGATGATGACTCAGGCCTCCCAGAATCATTCCAATTAACCTTTGAAGGGACAAATTATTGGATTTATATATCTACTGATGTCCTTAAATGTTTTTCCTGCAACACAATGGGACATTTAGCCAAAAATTGTCCGCAAAACTTATCAAGTCCCCAAACCTCACAAGAAATGGATATCCAAACGGCCGAAGAAATAAATAAAATATTTGATAGAAATGATGACCTTTGTCCAGTCCCAGTACCCACTCCACAGGTGATACAAGAATTTACACAACCACCACAGATTAGTTCTAAAGGAAAAAAACGGATACATTCTCCAACTATCAGCAATGCTTCAAACGTTGATAATATTATAAATCTAAACACAAAAGAAGATGATTCTGATAAAATGGAATTGGAGACTGATGATACTGGTAGCAATGTTTCTCTGGAAGATGTGGAACTCAAAACAAAGACGAAGAAGAAATTAAAGACAATTGACACTAGAACTGAAGAAGATATTTGGAAAGAAATTGCAGATAATATGGCAGAGTTAAACAATGATTCAGCGTTCCCTATTAATTTAGATCAATTTATTAGTTTAATAGATAATGCTAAAGGAAAACAAAATATAAAAGATTTAGTATATTCATATACTGATAACGTCAAAGATTTAATTAAAATGTGCAACAAGATTCACTGTAAAATGAATAAGAGTTTAAAAAATAGATGTTCCCGCTTGTCGAGAAAGCTTCATGAAATGTTGAATCCTACCTCATCAGATAAAGACGATTAAATTTTCTACCAATTTTCTATTATATTTAAGTAAGTAGGTAATAAACCATATATACATTTTTGTTTTTCTACTTGTAATTTTTATGGATTTTTTACAATGGAATGTTAACGGTTACTTTAAAAGATTAGAAAATATTAAACTTTTAATCAGTCGGTTAAGTCCATCTTGCATTTGTTTACAGGAAACTAACTTCAGTTCTGACTATTGTGCTTCTATGATAGGGTACGATCGTTTCTATAAAAATCGATCCCAAAGCAATAGAGCTAGTGGTGGAGTAGCAATATTTATCAAAACACACACTTTCCCCGAAGAAATACGAATAAACACACCTCTAGAAGCAGTAGCAATAAAAATCAAATTTCCTTTTACTCTTACCATATGCAATGTTTACCTTCCTAATAGTAATCCTCTTAACAAAAATGAGTTAAATTGCCTAATTAGTCAACTTCCAACGCCTTTCATAATTTTAGGTGATTTCAATGGTCATCATTTTTATTGGGGTTCTGAAAAATGTGATACTAGAGGTAGAATGATAGCTGACTGGCTTGATGAACATCATGATATATTATTATTAAACAGTGGCCAACCTACACATTTTGATAGTAACACTGGTTGTACGAGTAATATAGATCTAACTTTGGCTTCACAAAATATAAGATCATATTTTGAATGGAATGCCTTGGATGATTTATATGATAGTGACCATTTCCCAATATCAATTAAATCCCTTATTTCACAAGATATACAAAACAATATTAATTTCCCCAAAAAATGGAAATTCGATAAAGCTAATTGGTTAATGTTTAGTGAAGAGGTTGATCAAAATATTTCCGGTTTGACAGACCTAATTTCTACGTCTGATTATCCTATCAATGATATAGTTGAAAAATTCACGGAAGTCATTCTTGAAGCAGCTAATAAATACATACCGAAGACATCTGGTTTTTTCAGAAAGAACTATTTACCGTGGTGGAATGATGACTGTAAAATCGCAATAAGGGAAACAAAAAAGGCTCTAAAACTATTTAAAAAATATGCCAGAAATGATCCTAATTCAATATATAAAATAGAATATAAGAAAAAGAGAGCATACTATAGAAGACTTCTCAAAGAAAGTAGAAAGAGATATTGGGAAAATTGGGTGTCATCCATCAACAACAAAACCCGTATCGGGGACATGTGGAAAAAGATACAAAAACTTAAACACCGTAACATATTTAGTAGTACTGTACTCGAAAAACCTGATGGTACATTTACATCTGACCCAATTGAAACTTCCAACCTATTAGCTAAAACATTTGCAACCAATTCTAGCTCCAATAATTATGATAATCCCTTTATTCAGTTCAAAAGTAATGAGGAAAATGAGTCTAATTTCGATATTTATGATAATTCTAATCCAATTAATACGGATATAAATATGCATGAATTATTATTAGTGTTGTCTCAGATAGGTAATTCTAGTCCAGGACCAGACGACATTTCTAATATTATAATCAAACACTTGCCCATCAATGGACTTGAGTATTTACTTAAAATATACAATCTTATATGGAAAAAACAGGTATTCCCAGATAGCTGGAAAGAAGCCTTAGTGGTTCCAATATTAAAACCAGGAAAAATATCAAGTCTTCAAACTAGTTATAGACCTATATCCTTAACATGTAATCTTTGTAAAATACTTGAAAAGATAATAAGTAAGAGAATAAGATGGTATATAGAAACGAATAAATATATTTCACCATTTCAATATGGATTTCGTCAATTTAGAACAACAATAGACCATTTAATGAACATTGAAAATGAAGTACTTGATAGTTTTGCTAATGATAATTATACAGTAATTGTATCTTTAGATATAGAAAAAGCTTATGAAATGGTTTGGAAACACAGAGTTTTAAAGTTATTACAAGATATTAACATCAAAGGAAATGTCCTAGCGTTCGTTAGAAATTTCCTTTCAGGAAGATCAATTAAAGTAAGAATAAATGATACAGTGTCTAATTCTGTACCTACAGAAAATGGTCTCCCTCAAGGCTCTGTGCTCAGTGTAATACTGTTTTTACTAGCTATCAACGATGTTTTTTCTTATATTGGAAAACCAGTAAAAGGATTTTTGTTTGCTGATGACCTTACTTTAATTTGTAGCGGTAGAACGTTGAAGCCCATGTTAAAACTAATCCAAAACACGCTTAATAATCTCCAAGAATGGTCCAGAAAATCTGGCTTCAAATTTTCTAAAACTAAAACTGAATTTATGATATTATCTAAAAAGAAAAGTAAAAGTAGAAATGTACAATTAAACTTAAATGACCATGATATTAAAGAGGTAAATAAATTAAACATTTTAGGATTAACATTTGATAAAAAAATGACTTGGATTACTCATATAAATCAACTAAAATCTGAATGCTATAAAAGGTTAAATATAATAAAGGTTTTATCATCAATATTATGGGGATCTGATAGAAAATGTCTGATCAATACATACCGTGCTTTAATTAGACAAAAACTAGATTATGGCTCTGCTATATATGACTCTGCAAAAAGTCGTACCTTAAATTCCTTGGAATGCATCCAAAATACTGCTCTTCGCCTTAGTATCGGTGCATTTAAGACAAGCCCTATCAAAAGCATCTTAGCAGAAGCTGGAGAAATACCATTAGAATTTAGAAGGAAAGAACTTGTAATTGCATACTCTATAAATATTATGTCCCAGCCTGAAAATCCAGCTCATAATTACTACACTAAAGTAACATCTACTGACGCAGAATATGAATTTCAACCTAATTTACCGCAGCCCCTACGAATCAGAACATCCAAATATTTAAACGAAATGAAACTTAAGATTCCACCAATTTTTACAAAGAAATTACTTACCTGTGGTCCATGGGAAAAACTTGAATTTCCAATAAACTTAGAACTTGCCAAAAATTTAAAAGATGATACACCTCAATATATATATAAAAGCTTGTATTATGAAATTAAGAATAGATATACAGATTGTAAGATTTTCTATACGGATGGGTCAGTTATGAATGGAAGATCAGGATGTTCAGTGGTTTCTGGTGATAATAATTGCTATCGATATAGGCTTCGGGAATCACACTCAATCTTTAGTTGTGAAGCAATAGCTATACTTAAATCTTTAGAATTAATACATAATGATTCTAATTCAGAGAAATATATTATTTATACCGACTCCAAGTCATGTCTGACAGCATTACAAAATCCGGAAAACACAAATTCACTTATAATGGATATTAAACAAAAAATGATAAATCTTCTAAAAGATAATTACAATTTCGAAATTATATGGATTCCAAGCCATCAAGGAATAGTTGGCAACGAAAAAGCTGATAGTGAAGCTAAAAATGCGACGAATGAAAATGATATCTGCAGTACAATAAAATCAACACCAGCTGAAATAAAAAAATACTTCAAAGTTAAAATAAAAATTCTTTGGGATAATTATTGGAAGACGGAAAATACAAGTAAACTATTTGGTATACGAAATTCAATTTTTGATAAATCACCTATTTTATTCAGCTGCAGAAAAGATCAAGTTATAATTACCAGATTACGTATTGGACATACAAACATGACACACATACATTTAATAACTCATACTGATAAAAATAAGTGCAAGTGTGGACTTGAATTGACTGTTTTACATCTTCTTATTGAATGCACGGCATACAATAATGAGAAACTAATGTGTAATTTACCTAAAAGTTTAAAAGATTGTTTAAATGAAGATGGTTGTAACCGAACATTAATGTTTTTGAAAATGATAAATGTTTATAACCTAGTGTAATTTGTAATAAATATAATTGTTTATTGTGGTCGCTAATGACCTTAGATGTTAAAAAGCGACCTAAAATAAATAAATAAAAAAAAAAAAAAAAAAAGCATAGACGCAAACCACCTCCTGTATTTTGTAACTTTGTGTTTCCATAGCAAAGGAGGGTGGCAATTTTTATTCAAACGAAATCAAGTTGAGAGAATTAACGCAGAAAAGAAATACACGAAATAAAGTTGAGAAAATTAAGAAAGTAGGCAGGAAAAAGGCTACGGGTAGCGCTCCCTACCTAAATACTTTATCTACAAAGCGATCAATCATTTTATGTTGGAAACCAAAACTTTTCAGTACCCTAATTTAAACATAGGCTGTTAGCAACTTTGTAAAATATGTTTCCACTAGCTAACTACCATCTGGGCTCACTTGCGTTCTGGATAGAAATTCATATTGTTTCAAAAATAAATTAAATTAAAAACGATTCATTGCCAATTACTAAGCCCACATTTGACCATGGATGTGTTATGTAGCGTTATGTATCGTTAAGGTGCGTCCAAGGTTGGCGAACCGAGCACGAGCCGAGCCACGAACGAGCACACTGCGAGCACGATTCGCGTAGCGTGGACGGGCTTGCGAGCCTCGAACGAGCGCGATTGTCAGTTTTTTCACGAACAAAGGGATTCGCATCGTGCTCGTTGTAGGTTCGTTCGTGGCTCGGCTCGTGCTCGATTCGCGTAGCATGGACCCACCATTATAATATAGAAAAAAATAAGAATAAAAAAATCTTTTCAGAACACATTTAGCTTTATCAAGTTTTTGTAGACTATTTTTCATACAAAGTGACAAAGGAGCTTTTTGTCATAAAGCCGCCCTAGCGCCCTACACACTAGGATAATTAAGTTTTATACAAGTTTTTGCTCAGAAGGGCACATGTATACAAAAACCAATACAAAAATACGCAACATTAACTAAGAATTTGTAAACATGGTAGCATTTCAGGTGGTAAAGTAAAGGAAAACATACACGGGGGCTTCCTGAAGTATGAGCACTCCAGGCACGCCTAGAATGGCTTGAGGGTTTTACAAACAAAACGTCCGTCTAAAACAATTTGCCTGCTGCCTCGGCAGCGAGGAAGTTCAGTCGACAGTATTATGCATTTGTATTGCAGAAATTTTATTATAAACCTTTTTATATAATACCTACTGGTTTTAGTTGCAAAAGTTTCACCTATAATATAACAGAACCTTCAGACATCATTTTCATCGGCTTCAAAAGATCGACCGTTTTAGTAGGTATTCAGTAATTCTTCACCTTTTTTTTTCAATTTAATTTTACATTTTTTGGGTTCCGTACCCAAAGGGTGCCAAACGGGACCCTATTCATAAGACTCCGCTGTCCGTCCGTCCGTCCGTCCGTTTATTTATTTATTTTGTATAGGCCTGTGTTTGACCACAATCGACCCATATCATCTTTCACACAATCCATCCATCTCTTTTTCGGTCTTCCTCTTCCCGTATATCCATCCACTTTCATATTCATAACTTTTTTAGTGACGTAGCTTTCATTTCTCCTCATAACATGTCCATACCATGATAAACGGTTCCCTCTCAACTTTTCAGTCACTGACGTTACTTTCAAGCTTCCCCTTATGTACTCATTTCTTATCTTATCCATTCTTGTCACACCACACATCCATCTCAACATCCTCATCTCAGCTGCATGCAAGTCTTAGTCTTACTATCAGCCTTGAATCGTCGTTAAAATATTTTGCTAGTATATTGTCGTATTAAATTTAGCTTATCACAAAATAATAAACGAACGCAGCTATTAATTAATGACATTATCCGCATGGCTCTTGTTGTCGCTAACGTGCCTTCTGTACTGGAACCAGTCGGTATTGCGCGGGGCGATGGCAAGAGACCGGATGGTATGTCTTTGATCCCTTGGAGTGTCTGCAAGTCGCTGGTGCGGGATGCCACATGTAAAGCCTTCAAAATACCCTAAAAAGTATGAAATAACTCTAATAATAATAATAATGTAATAATACTGACACAGATTTTAAAGAGCGTCAGCGAATGAGCACGACGTATTCCATTGAAAATAATTCGCTGACTTCAAATCAGTATCAGATTAGTTATTTCATACTTTTTAGTGTATTTATTTTTATTTTAGAGAGGTAGAGCATAGCGTTTATTCGCTCAAAGAGCAGCTCGACTGGAGAAGTACCTCCACCTTACAGAATACCGCAGCCAAATAACTTTATGTTGTGTAATGTTTTGTTCCTGCGCGTGAGTAAGGTCGCCAGAGCTCATAGGGGAGGGGGGAAGGGTCGGTAACGCGTGAGCGATGCTTCTCGTGGTACAAGCGTCCATATGGCTACGGTAACCGCTTATCATCAAGCGGGCCGTATGCTGGTTAAACGACTTAGTGATATAAAAAAATAAAATAAAAATGCGGTATAATTTTTTCGTTAAAAAGTTGTACGTATTTATGTCGATTACTTATTTACATTATAATAAAATGAAAGATGTATTTGCGAATATGATTCAATCTTTTTATTTATTTTGGTTCAACAAAAGATACAGCATGAGGCTTCTTGGAACTTGTTTGTTTTCAGATATTGTTATGCTATTATTTCTCTCAAATATGCATGTAACATTCATTCATATTGTATAAACTTTTACAAAGGCTAAGTAAACAAAACATATGTTGCAGACGAGTGGAACTACATTATTTATAGACTTCGTTGCAGAAAACAAAACAAAGTTATCGAGGACGTTGCGAAAACATTTAGTTTTATCCGTCGTAGTTACAAGGTTAGTTTGAGATGTGGTCTGACAGGCCACTGAATAGAAATGTAGTAAATAATGTATTGGTAAATACAATTTCTGATTTTTTATATGATAAAAAATATTTTTATTGCACACATTTTTCAAACAAAAATCTGAATCACACTAAAATGCCGGGCCTTCTGAGAATATTATTGAAAACAGGATAGCTAGTATTCCCTCTGCTCATTTGGGATTTCTCAATTATCCAAATATGAATAGATACAATATGTACGTACACCGTACCCCTGGAATTAATGATCCCATAGGATGTGCTTCGCTACCTAAACGTTAACACCCCGTGTTCTAACACGGAAATTAAGGAATGTTTATAGTTTCATCAAAATCCTATTGAAATAAATATGGTTTATGTAAATCAATGGTGTTTTGACTGCGTTGAAGTAAAGGTATCGGCTTATAAGCTTTGAATTATAATTCATAGATACCATTTAATTGACAGAAATCTCATTGTTAGAAATCGTTTGTTGTGTGCAAGTAACTTATCTATGTGAGGCGATGTAATAAATAAATAACGGTAGAGTTAAGACATTTTACTAACCCATGGATCTGTTATCTGAATAAATAAATAAATTATTTTAATTTATTGTACAGAGACACATTTTATTAGGCCGAATAAGAAAAAAAAGCTTACAAATGCATGTTTTCCATCCCCACGACTAATTGGGTTAATTTTTATCCCATATTATGGTGAATCCGCGGGGGACAGCTAATGCTCATATATTCTTTATTTAGGGTAGGATTTCGTAGTCAGTTTCTAAGAAAAATATTTGGGCTAAGATTAATATGTACATCGCAAAAAATCTGTCAGCAACAGAATGTTGTCCCACATACTAGAGCAAACTTCTTATAAAATTAGGACAAGGTTCATAGTCCACAAAATAGTAGACAGGGTATAACATGCCTTATAAAATTCTCGACGATCCTGTTTCTTTCTTGGGAGTTTCAAAAGCTAGTCACCTTATTAGGTTTAGTACCGAAACAATCCGCATTGCCGTTACTAGAGTGTATGTATCTACTTTTTCAGGTTACACAAATCTGGAAAGAGCCACAGGGTGTTATTATTACACTCACACAATCGAGGTCACCTTGATGCTTTCAAGAACGACCGCGTAGGATACAGTTTAAGAGGATAAGATAATATACTTACTTAATTCGTACACTAGTACATTGATCACGTAACTTTGTTGCTAACCTCTTGATCGGATGAAATATTACAATGTCAAAAATGGTTCCACACACTATGCAGTTACAAGAACGTATAAAAGTAAACAGAAAAGCTCACTATAACGGTTTCTAATAAAAACTGATTGCTTTTTAAAACTGATTGCAAAGTTACGTAATAACTTAACAATACAAACAAGAAATATAAGGTAGAAGTTGCTATTAATACATATAAGGAGTAAGCACATCTGTTTGTTTTCGACTGTTTTCACAGCGGTCTTATCGCTAAAGCGATTTCTTCCAAACCTTTGGGTTACAGGAAAATAAAGAGTATGGCAGTTGTGACACATAAGAATACACTTAAATAAATAAATACTAAATTCTTCTACTTAAATAATAACTTTAATAAGAGGAAAAGCTGCCGTTAATCGGAAGCAGCGGCAGGCTTGAGGAAATTTTCCATATAAAGGTTGTATTTTGTACATATTTGTTGTAAATAAAGATGTTTGTTGTTGTACTATGATAACATATTAATAAGCTATGGTACGAGAGGTAGAACATAGCGATTATTCGCTCAGAGAGCAGCTCACCTGGGTAAGTACCTTACAGAATACCGCAGTCAAATAACTTTGTTGTGTTCCTGCGCGTGAGTAAGGTCGCCAGAACCCATTGGGGAGGGGGAAGGGTCGGTAACGCGTGGGTGATGCCTCTTGTGTTGCAAGCGTTCATATGAGTACTGTAACTGCTTACTATGAAGCCGTTTGCAACTTGTTTTGACCATAAATTATCTTGATATAGACAAGTTTAAACTGTGTGATAGTATGAAATAACAAGAGATTTAAAGTGAATAGTGTAAGTCAGGGTCCATTTCATATCTTGGGAGGGAAAATTTCAGTGATCATCATTTCTTTTTTTGGTGCTTACCTTAGTAAGCACCCAAAACTTAGATTTGAGCGGGGTCTTTAGTCAGCCGTCGCGCCGGAACCAAGACTGTGCACACTGCTGGTGGGTAGGAAGGTAGATACAAGGTACAATACGGTATAGTTTCTTGTAGATGTTTTTCTTGATTGAGAGCTCAAGATTTTTATCGATTTTGTCTAGTTGAGTGGACAAATTGGCTGTAGATATGCAATAAGAACATTTTGTAATATGGGACCAAGAAAAGTACTATAATTATAAATATTAATACATGATAATAAATGTATGGAACAGCTCAAATATTATTCGCAGTGTCAGAGTTAGGTCCTTCGTAAATGTTTATGAAAAGGAAGGCGTAAAATTCTAAGGCTTTCCGGTGTCACTGAAACTAAATAAGAAATACATTTAACCTCATTAATAAACAAGATTACATTATATTAATATAAATGCTAGTCGTAAGCACAAAATTACAGAAATAATAAAACTAACAAGGAAACCTTCCATCTTTTAAAGTCGTTAAAATATTCACTTACTCTTATTACAACTACACTGCGCCGCTGAAATACAGTTAGAATAAACAGAACATGTTGTTGAATGTTTGCATGCCATTATCCCACTTATTGACATTGGGGGGAATAGTTTATAAACAAAATTTTGCATGTACATATTTAGGCGAGGCGCTTGGGCGTTAAATTGAAATGCTATGGTACTATGTTATTTCGTTATTTGCAATGGAAAAAAGTTTCATATTATTGGAGCACATGTTTTTTTGTATGTTCCGTTGTATCTATTTAAATAACCGCCTATTCTACGCTCAAAATTAGTTTAAATGCGTGTAAGAGCGGTAGAGATAGAGCATAGCGTTTATTCGCTCAAAGAGCAGCTCGTCTGGGGAAGTACCTCCACCCACGAAACAGATTGTTTTTTCTGTTCCGTGCCTAATAATAATTTGATTTGATTTTAATTTTGAGACTCCGCTTTCCCTTCGTCCGTCCGTCCGTCCATCCGTCCATCCGTCCGTCCGTCTGTCTGTCAGTGGGCTGTATCTCATTTACCGTGATAGATAGACACTTGAAATTTCCACAGAATCTATATCACTATTGCCGCTATAATAATAAATAATAAAAATGTAATAACATTTAAATTTAGTAAAATTATAATAATATTTATTCCATTCATTCTCGGTGACGTGGTGACTGGACCTTGAAAATGAAGCTTATATAGGTATGTATTTTAAGCTTATATTTGATTTATCTGACTTGTTTTTGTTAAACCGCAGAGCAGAGACTGTTACTAATGTTCAAATTCAATAATAAAATTGCAGCATTCCACAATAAAGCTAGGTTACAATGTGATTTGATTCACCATCGGATTGACATGCACAAAAATAGGTAGGTTCTTTGAAACTTGAACAAAAAAGGATTACAGAAATCCTAATGGCACTTCACAGAGGGACGGCTTAAGACGTTCCGTTGGGAGGAAATGGGCGGGAAGCTTCCGGGAACTTGGCTCTAAACACTACTATTAACTCTATGACTCTTAGTGTCCTTTATATAAAGTTCAATTTAAAACTAGCTAGACTCTCGGCTTGACCGGATAAGAAGTAAGGAATGTGTAAGTCAAAATAGTTTTCAACTTACATTTAATGACGAAAAAGATTGCTTTTCAAAACATAGCAGTACAATCTATATATATAAAAATCAATGCCACTTTTCGTTGTAATTGTATAACTCAAGAACGGGCTCACCTATCCAAACCAAATGTTTAGGCTTTGTTCGGACTATTTAGTAGATGGTTTATGTGGATTTCGCACAAAATCGGTCGAGCGGTTCTTCATTTATCACAGGGTAGGGTAGGGTAGCACCATAGGGTAGGGTAGCACCACGCGAACGAAGTCGCTCCGGGCAGCTAGTATTCTTATACAAATTATTATTAGACCTCTTATGATATTGATACTAACCCCCTTACCCATAAAGCGCTATACTAATTAAATGGTCACGTAAATAACGTCACATTATTTGAGAATGACAATAGAGTGACATTATTTACGTGACCTTTTAAACAGTATATTAGTTAAATAACATTTTATGAGTTAGGGGGTAAGTTTGTAATTTTTTCTCGGTATTTTCAGTAAAAAAAATTAGCGACAATCAATTTCTAAAATACAACATATCTGGTAAACAAAATTGAGCAATTCCTATGTCAAAATATCTTCCAAGCACGTGAATTTAATCTTCATTTAATTAACATAAAACAATGCTCAACCTAAATTTAACAACAGAATTGCTTCGTAAACTAAACAGGTCGGATTCTGAGTGTAAAGTTAAACAATTCCAATAATCCTTAGTAAGCTAATCCTAGCCTTCAACCTTCGGTGCGGCCTTTAATTTCCGTCCCCCGAAATACACTATCCACTTTAACTTGACCCCTAATCTTATGTGACGGAGCTCCGCTGTAGTGCTTATTTCAAATAAGGTAATCAGCATGAAATATCAAGTTACACTGGTAATTAATGAAGTAGCATGACAATAATTCCCACCTGTTTCAAAATTTTCCTAGGAATTAACTGATTTGATACTACGTAAATTTGAGTTTCATACTTACAACAAATTATGTAATGATAGATCAGTAAAACAGGTTGTTTCGGTTTTTGATACTTGCCTGAGACCTGCGACTTCCTAAATTCAAAATTCAAAATTCAAAATCATTTATTCAAATAGACCTTCGCAGGCACTTATGAAAAGTCTGACTCTAATACTCTAATACCGGTTCGGAAGGTTGCATTTGCTGAGAAGAGCTAACAACCACGACTGCCAATTCACGACAAACATGGACCATGTTATGGCGATGATAGCTCAGTGGTAGCGCCGTCGAATGCCGGGTTCGAATCCTACAATGAACCTGAGTTATCGGTGAAAGAAATTATGGCACAGTGGTAGGGTACTTGTACCCGCCTGGCTGGCTACCACCGTCAAGTTGAAAATCTGTCGCCAAGCACCTATCGGTGTGTTCCAACTGCTTCACTTATGAGCCCTCCATTCTAGGCTTTGTGTGTTTACCACCTTTGGCTTTTGGCACACAAGTCCTTTCATAAAAAGAATAAAAACTATAAATATTTACGTATATAGAGGTGGAATATTGACGGGCCAGTTGGCGCAGTTGGTTAAGGTTCACCTTACGCGCCGCAGGTCGTGGGTTCGATTCCCACACAGGACATGCATTTGTGTGCATGAACATGTCTGTATGTCCTGAGTCTGGGTGTAATTATGTATATTAAGTGTGTATTTACAAACAAAAAAGCAGTATATGTATTATATCAGTTATCTGGTTTCCATAGTACAAGCTCTGCTTAGTTTGGGATCAGATGACCGTGTGTGAGGAATGTCCCAGGATATTTATTTATTTATTTATTTTATATTAATAGAGCGACAACTAGAGTATGTGTCGTGAGGACGGGTATGGGCAAAGCTGCTTTGAAACGATCTGCGCGTCCATAGTTTGAACGACTAAATATGTACATTATATTGAATGCCAATTTATCGTTTGTTATCGAAACTTTACCGAGAACAAATGTAAAGAAACTCATATTGAAAATTTTTAGTAAATCACTAGATTACGATATATCTATTAATGCATCTATATGCAAACTGCTCAAGCTTAACACAAGGTGTAATGTTGTTAACTATTTGTACTCTATGTGTGCGACTATTTCGACGAATAAGTTTGCCATATTACGTGCCATAGTTGCTTTAGTTGGTATTTAAACAAGGCAAGCAAGATTAATTAACTAAAGTATAAAGAACGTTCCTTTTTTTCCTTTTAGGTTTTGATTTCACAAAAGCTAAATTGCAATTACTTATCTAAACCTATCTAACCATCATGGTTCATGAGAAATCTTCTCGTATATTGAAACTTAAATCACATTTAATGGTGCGTCCACGATACGCGAAGCGAGCACGAGCCGAGCCTCTAACGAACAGGATTTGTTCGAAGCTCGCGATTTCACGCGTGGACGTACTTAACGAGCCTACAACAAGCGCGATGCGAATCCCTGTGTTCGTGAAAAAACTGTCAATCGGGCGCAGTCGAGAGCGCTACGAATGCTCGTTCGAGCCTCGCAAGCTCGTCCACGCTACGCAAATCGTGCTCGCAGTGTGCTCTTTCGTGGCTCGATTCGTGCTCGGTTCGTCAAGCATGGACGCACCATAACGTTATTAAGGTGGGTCTAACACTAACCGAGCCGCTCTTCGCTCGCGATGTCAAGTGGTGACGTACAACGAGCCTACAACACGACCGCGATGCGAAACCGTGTCTGTGTTCGTCAAAAAACTGATTAATTGCCGAGCGCAGTCGAAAGCTCTTTCGAGGCTCCCAAGTCCGTCAACGCTACGCGCATTCGTGCCACTACAACTACTACTTCTTGTTTATTTTTAGGGAAAATTCTTGCCGTCTGGAGACATTTCGTGGTTTCGAAATAGGTTTTCCTTAGAGCATTCTTATACAATCTTGTCAAGCGTACTTGCCATAAGAAGATTCACTTAAAATCATAGAGACTATATATACATGTATAGCTACAAATTATGACCAAATCTTTAAACTATTTTTGCTTTTAGTATCTTACCAATCATATCACATACACACACACCCTCACCAACATACATAATGTATTTTCATATATCGGTCAGTCCCTTTACATAGTCACTGATGTGTTACGAACCTTGAATAATGAAGGGTTTGACCTTTATAGACTTAGAATATCTTTGATGTACTTGCATACTATATTATGTATGGTGTAACCAGGTGCTTGATATAAGCTTTACTATGGGTTCTATGGAAACTAATCTTTGATCATTAGAATTTTGTTATTAGTGAAAGAGTTATCATCACTTTTTCATCAATCAGGCGCTGCGCAAACGTGGACACTTTTGTGTCTTGTGTCGGATCTACCAATTAATATTTGATTTCTATAGAACCAGTATGAAATCAGCCACTCCCTGCGCAGACGTTAAAATTTTTTGGGTCCAGTTGCTTCCACTTTACAAATACTCGTTGACGATCAAAAAGTGTTCGGTGTCGGTAACTGGAAACTAAAAGTCGTCAGTTAAAGACACAAGCAACATAAAAAAAATACTTATAATGTACTGAAACTGACTGAAAACAAGCGATGACTGTGTCCGATCGCCGCCTCCGGACAATGCAATTACGGTTACCATTGACCAGAAGTAGCAACCGGCGCGGCGTCTGTGTCCGATCGCCGCTACAGGACACACGTTTGCGCATCCCCTTAGTTTGTTTTCTTACACAAAACTATAAAATGGAAAGCTAGAATACCATGTAGAATTAGCTCCCAAATACCCTACAACATGATGTTCTTCAAAAAGGGCGTGAAAAGAGCTCTTAATACTGCGGCTACGTCTCGCGCCCCTATAAAGAGACGAAAGCAATGACAGTACTCGTAACGTGCCCCGTGAATTGAGTAAAACGCATAACCGATGACAGTTCAAAGTCATCAAGTCATTTGTTCAATTTAAGCCCTAGTAGGGCACTTATGAAGGTCAAAGCTACTGAAGTTACCACCAGTTCGTAAGACCTTCAACTGAGAAGAACAGGCAAGAAACTCAGCAAGGTTAAATTTTTTTTTTATACAACTAAGTCGGTAAACAAGCATACTGCCCGCCTGATGGTATGCGGTTACCGTAGCCATATGGACGCTTGTAACACAAGAAGCATCGCTCACGCGTTACCGACCTTTCCCCCCTCCCCTTTGAGCTCTGGCGACCTTATTCACGCGCAGGAACACAACTTTACACAACATAAAGTTATTTGGCTGCGATATTCTGTAAGGTGGAGGTACTTCCCCAGTTGAGCTGCTCTTTGAGCGAATAAACGCTACGCTCTACCTCTCTATTTTTTTGGACAATCTTACTATTATGGGCTATTTTTTCAAAACATATATCAGGTCACTGGTAATTAGTAAACGATACTTAGACAGACCTAGATAAACCTTCAATACAATTTACCTGCGTAGCGCTCGTCTACGATGCGGACTTCTTCACCAAATCCTTGTCATCAAAGATGCAATCAATTTCTATATACGGACTACATTATTAGGACTTGGGATACTCTTGTTATTATGGGTTTTATTCAGGTCTACGACATGACATGAGGATCATCTACGAGTCGTTTTCTAGGTCTGCAAAGCTGACCACCTTCGTGTTAGATCGGCTGACTGCTTGAATCTTTTGTTGTGTGCTGTAAGTGTGGATGGTCACAAAACACGCAACCTTTGTCAAACTAGCCACACATTTTTCCAAGCTTAAAAAAAGGTACAGTACTTCAGAATAACAAGTATTTGTAGTGTCAGCAGCACAAAGGACATCTGCTTTCGTAACGAAAAAAATAACATAGGTGACATATAAACTACAAAGCAAACCCACCGATGAGGGTCAACCAGTTCTTTTTTCTATTATAATGCTTGAAAGAATAGTTATTTTATTGTGATATGACGTTTTCAACAACATCGAAATGTGGAAGGTTTTGTTATATACTTTAGGAATTATCTTATTTGAGGAAAAGCAACATAAAAATTTGTAGAATATGAAAAGTTAATATTCAAGGTTTGGTAAAATACAAAATGTTAAATATATTGAATATTGAAGTTTTTTTTTAATTTATTATAAGAAAAATAAAAACCAATAAAGATCCCTTACTTAATTACTCGCGAAAATAGTATCACGAATCGAGCTAGTAAGGCTGAATTTCTTTTGGAAAGTGAAAAGAATAATGGAGTAGCTTATAAAAAGATTTACTATTTTCGTATACAAAATGTTCATTTTTGTAAAAACTACCTAGGTCTCTAACAAACAAGGTTTAAAATTATATTCTAGCATAAGAGGTTCCAAGGGTATAAGCTTATATAGGATATCAAGTGAAGGTGATAAGCTGTGGAAACAAAATATTTTATATATGAACATTTTGTCGACACTTTTTTGCTGAAAAAGTGGTAAATGAAATTGTTGTGATGTAAAATTGATGCAAAAAAATGTTTAGGTTAGTTTTATGAAAATACATATTTTTCAGGGAGACTTAGCTAGTTTCAAGGCTAATGGGGTCGTTTATAATGAG
This sequence comes from Achlya flavicornis, assembly GCA_947623365.1. Taxonomy (NCBI): domain Eukaryota; kingdom Metazoa; phylum Arthropoda; class Insecta; order Lepidoptera; family Drepanidae; genus Achlya; species Achlya flavicornis. The sequence continues at coordinate 2,680,765 of OX392482.1, read as the reverse complement.
GGATAGTAATTTTCAGCTCACCAAATGTCACTAGTTGGGACTGAGATGAGGTTATCTGTCACAAAATTTTATTAATACCCTTGAAGTATGTGACAATTTACATAATACTACATACTATCCATAGAATAACAAAATAGTATAGGGTTACCATTTCATCGTATCGGTATCGTTCGATTCATCACCAGTAGAAGGCCAGCTATATATTTTTTGGAATCAAAAGATTTAGGAATCAATTTATTAATGTCATATGTTTAGATAAGCAATAAAATTATTCTTTATATAATGGTGCGTCCATGCTACGCGAAGTGAGCACGAGCCAAGCCTCGAATGAACAGGTTTCGTTCGTTGCTCGCGATTTCAAGCGTGGACGTACTTAACGAGCCTACAACGAGCGCGATGCGAATCCCTGTGTTCGTAAATAAACTGACAATCGGGCAGAGCGCAGTCGAGAACGCTACGAATGCTCGTTCGAGGCTCGCAAGCCTGTCCACGCTACGTGAATTGTGCTCGCAGTGTGCTCGTTCGTGGCTTGGCTCGTGCTCGGTTCGCCAAGCATGTACGCACCATAATAAATGCTTAATATTATTACATGTCTATTATAGGCTACAGTAACCGCTTACCATCAGTGCTGTTTGCCTGCCTTAATGGAATATACAAACAGGAATGCCTATTGGCCTATGTCCAATTAACATCTGAAGGTTTTTTGGTGATGATGATGATGAAACGTATTACGTGTGGTGAGACCCAAGCGCATACATACTGTCTTACGCATGGTTTCAGCCTGATTGGTTATGTTTAAAAACATCTCCAATATTGAAAATGAAGTAAATAACATTTTAATTCACTCCCCCGCTACATCAAAGACATAAATTATAATTTCCATATGAAATAAGTCATAAACTCATGAAATATCTTTACTCTTTGTACTTTATTATCTAAAACGAATGAACGCTGGAAAAGCCTGTAACAATTTTATGAAACATAAGTATGTTACTTGAGCAATATATTAGACGCACAGCATTGTGACAGTGTATATAAAGTTTATACTTATTACCTTGGTTTTAGGAACTTTAAAGCCAGTTTTAGATGATGTAGGTAACAAAGTTGCGACAGTTAATGTTCAAATGTAACCTTTTATGAAATGTTTGCAGTTTTCCATAGAACTGAGACTTTGAATTAGTTTTAATTGTTAATTAATTTTACTGCTTATGTTATTAATGAAGCGCTCGTGGTGTAGCATGATAAGCCGTTCTTAATCGATCGGAAAGTTAAGCTACCACCGTCGTGGTCGGTACCTGGATGGGTGACCGCCTAGTGGTATTTCATATCAAGCGTGTCCGTGCTTCGGAAGGCACGTAAAGCCGTTGGTCCCGGTTATCACTTAATTGTGATAGTCGTTAAAAGCTAGTTGGAGGCCTTCTAGGCGGCTTGAAAACTCCAACAGTAGGTTGGCCACTAGCCTACCTCCACGTGACCTCCACCGACCTGCTGTGGGCACGCGTGGTGGAGTATCTGCCCATTCCCTTTCACCCTGATTTGTGAAAGGAGTCCTGTGCTCAGCAGTGGGCCATTATAGGCTGATGATGATGATGATGATTATTAATGTCTAACATTGTGTGTATGCATATCACACCGTAATAACTGAACGGATTTAAATTTAACTTAGCTCATAGAAAGATCACACATTTCCATTTATGATCCTGTGTCCCCTAGATGGGGCAGAGGGCGTCCACAGAAATACTCCATCCCGATCGGTCTTGAGCTTCGCACTAGATCTCGCTCCAAGACTCCGATCTTCTTCGGTTGGTCAAGAACATTGCGTTTTTGGGACGGCTGCTCTTTCGCTTCCCTTGGGGATTCCAGTCCATTACCTGCTTGGGTATTTGTTTGGCCAATCCAGTTTCATTTGCAACGCTTGATCTGTTGGTCAATCGGGGTATCGTGTCAGCGTTCTCAGAGATCTTCGTTCGTGGATACCTTGAATTTGGCGAAGGCATTGGTTGACAAAAAACTGGAGCTGGTGCTAGATGACCTTAGTTATGTTCCAAGTTTTGCACTCGTACAGAAGTACAGAGATCACGTTGGACCCGAATATCTTCAGCTAAACTCTTCGGGTCAGCTTCCGAGACTGTAATTCGGGGCGGAGCTGCGTGAAGGTTGCTCGAGCCGTGGCAATCCGAGAAGAGACGTCATCTTAAAAATAAAACAGTTCCTACTTATTTTTACGAGACACACCAAGGTAAATGAATTTGAGGACGCGTTCCACTACCTCTGTGATGGGCAATAAAAACCGGCAAAACCGCGAGACGGAATCGAGTTTGGTTATAAAATGAACTTGGTTTTTACTAAGAAATCCTATAAGATTGAATTTTACCTTTCCGAGAAAGAAAACATTGTTATGAAACTTAAAATAAGTATAGGATAGTATTATGTAGCCACCAAACCACTACCTTCCATTTTCTAGCAGAAAATCTGTCGCCTAATACCTTTTAACCTAGCTGTAATAACACCAAAAAAAAAACAAAATAAAAATCAGTGTAGCTTTTTGCCTTCCACTAAGCTCTCTTCAAATGATAAAATCCAGGACAGAGACTAGACAGACCTTTTAAGGCACTAAAATACTACATAATACCTATTTAAGTATCACGTAAGTATATTTTGTAAGTTGAATTCCCAGATTTTTAACATAGTAACTACATAAAAGGCAATATTTTGGCTATCCCTGTTATATACAAATAAAATATCGTGTTGTTTTCCTCAAAAAGTGTGTCCACAAAATAAAACCTACCTTTAAAAATAAAAATTTAAAATAAACATCAGCACGAGTTATTTTTTTAATCACAGGTCATTCAAAGCCTGAAGTGTGCTCGTCACATGCCCTTTATTTGAAAAAACAAAAGGCTTTAAAAACATGATGGGTTTTATTTTTTGGTAAAACTGTTGGTTAGATTTTGGTCGTCATTTTCAGTCCTAGTTTTAATATTTACATAAATGGTTGGAATGGAATGGAATGTCATAATAAGCCATTCCATATTGCACCTTATTTGATTACGTTTTCTAGGGATAATAACGAAATTATAATTAACTTATTAGTTATATTATAATAAACTTAACTTTTCAAAGCGCTCGTGGCGTGGCATGATTAGCCGTTCTTAATCGATCGGTAAAGTTAAGCTACGTCTGTCGTGGTCGGCACCTGGATGGGTGACCGCCTAGTGGTATTTCAAATCGAGCGTTTCCGTGCTTCGGAAGGCACGTAAAGTCGTTGGTCCCGGTTATCACTTAATTGTGATAGTCGTTAAGCTAGTTGGATGCCTCCTAGGCGGCTTGAAAAATTCCAACAGTAGGTTGACCACTAGCCTACCTCCACCAATCCGCAGTGGGCAGGCGTGGTGGAGTAGTATCGCCCAGTCCCTTTCACCCTCATTTGTGAAAGGAGGCCTGTTCTCAGCAGTGGGCTGGCAGTATAGGCTGATGATGATGATGATGATGAACTTTTCAAAAGGCTCACCCATATAGTTAGAGCGACTGTACTAGAGTACGTGCCGTGAGGAAAATGCCGGAAACGAAGTGCACGTATATAATTTGAACGACTAAAATACATATAATGAACGCCAATTTCTCGTTTTTTATCGATACTTTTACCGAGAACAAATTACAAGGAATCCATATCGACATTTTGTCTCAAAGTCAAAGCCATTTATTCAATTTAGGCCCCAGAAGGGCACTTATGAAGGTCACATATACTGAAGTTACCACCGGTTCGGAACTCAGCCTTCAACTGAGAAGAATCCGGCAAGAAACTCACCAAGGTTACATTTTTAAATATTTTTTGAACAATCTATGTTTGGCTTTTTTTTTTTCAAATAATTAACAATAAAAAAGAAAGCATATACCTTGTCTGACTGTCAATTAACTAACAAGGTAACGTTATTAAAGCTATCACTCTACAATATTCTAACTCTATGGGCTCATCCGTATTTACTCTTTATCAAAATTATTTTACAGTACAAAGAGTCGTGGGATCAATAGTAACCCTACCCCGGAAACAACTTGGGATGAGTTGCTTTCAAAGAAGTGAAATACTTTAATAAACACATGGAAATGTACGAAAACAGGTATCAGTTTAGAAAGGGTTTCCTGAAATTAAATATGGTACAGCTTCTGCTATCTATTTACCTTCGTACGAACACAGCCATGATGATATCCCTTAGTTAGATGTTCGCTTTCATTTATTTGCTTGTAAATAAATAAATAAAAACATGGCCATGCCTATCTTTGAATTTACGACAGACTTCGTCCCCATGTTACGTAAATAATTACAAATTCGCACACGTCAACAGAATTAGGTAGGTTTTCATTAAGGATTCATGTCACAGCTTGCTAATCATGCAAAACTTGGAGGGTCTGAATTCTAGAGCCTTAATTAGGAAGATTTCTGACAAGCATAATTTTGTTGGCCATTTACGCCGTGGTAAAAAAAAAGTTTTTATTCAACTGTCTATGTTCATCGAACGATGAATTCTAAGGGTCGTCGCACACTATGTTAGCACCGCTCCATTGCAGCAACAGCCCGGCACTGCTGCCAGCGCGTCGCCTGCGAGGTGGCAGCTCGCGGGCGCGATTGCGGTGCGGCGCCGGTACCAATTTCACCGGCTAGGATTTGGGAAGATATAGCTGGCTGGCGTCACAAAGCAAGGGAGCGGACCGCTCGCTGAAAGCGTGTGTTCAGCAGGACTAGTGTCATGTAGCGGCAAGCGCGCTTGCCGCGTACATCAACTATTTTATCTGGTCATTGTAAAATTGACTTTAACGAGGGCTCACTTGCATGGCTAGACAAATGCCGAGGCGAGCGGCGGTTGTAGTGAGCGGTGACCCTAAGAGGTAGAAAGCCTCTTCTAAATAAAATATACATGGTGCATATGTTTAGTAGACTATCCATGTAAAAAATGTACAGCAACCGCTGTTTTCATCGCCTAGAAAGTTTCATGCATAATAACACATAATAATCACTTTATTCTCCCGCTTAAACTTAACAAACTATTAACCAACAACTAAAGTATTTCACTACCTTACTTATACATGGCAGTAATATAGTAAGAGATGAAAATTCACCTTAATTTCGCTGCAAGCGAGAAAATAACCCCAACTAATTAAAACGGTGTTAAAGTTTAACCCTGGGGTGTCGTAAAAACTTTGCACCCCCACCAACCAAACATTTTATGCCGCAAACATTTTCTGGATAATGACAGCGCTAAACTTTCTGTTGATAACCTACAAATGAAGCTTGCATGGCTATAATTCCTAAAGTTAGTTTTTCTGGACTTCGTTTACTTACAGCATACTTGCCTATATCATTACTTAACACAGTTTGTGATTTTAAGCATAAACCTATCCAGACTTTGTCTATCAGCTTAGGCATAATTCAGACAATATCCACACTGAACAAAATTCAAATTAATTTATTTATTAACAACTTACGTTATGTCTGAATGTTAATACAATATAAAAAAACAAAGAAAATAATAATAATTTATTTATTTATTTGTATTGTGTATAAGACATTAATTATTCATATAAAATTTAACTTTATTGCCATTTTAGTTTGATTGTATTAAGCATTTGTACGCCTAACGGCAGAACATAGAAAGTACCAACTCTGACATTTTGTAACATCTTTGTTTTATAATAACCTGTGTTCGACAAATAAATATTCTATTCTATTCTATTCTATAATTAAAAAAAAGCACAATCACACATAGACAGAGCAAATTAATTCAAATCAAATAAAATTCAAATTTAGAATTCAAGAATTAAAAAAAAAAAAACTAATTACATGTCAACGATAATCCATAAAAATAAAAACAGTATCACATAAAATCTTCGAAAGAATAGGAAAACTTTTCCAATAGGAAGGCCTTGAGTTTTGCCTTGAATAAGCTGGATTTATAAACAATACACTTCAGTTCAGATGGCAACTTATTAAATACTTGTATAGCCTGATATTGCGGACAATGCTTGACTACGTTGAGTTTAGGTATCATTTTGATTTTAAAGTCCATTCTACGTGTATTTTCTCTTTCAATTTTCTCCTCTTTGGTTTCATACTCAGCCTATATCTATCACTTTATACGGTTCCAAAATCGTCTAGAAATTCGGATGGCCTTATATCACACTTCTGATTACAATATTCTTCTTACTCTTAATATTGTTAAATTCAAGGTAAAGCTCAGTACAGGTCGGTTAACTAAAGCTGGTACGTTCACAGTACTCACACATATACAATTTCACGATAATATAGTATGTTATATTACATTATTGCTTCTAATAAGTCGATCAATTCTAATTGACGAATGCACAAAAAGACCACTCTATAGAGAAGTAAAAAAAGCAAAACAATAACTGTCTCCTTCATACTCATAAGCTTGACCGCGCGCGAGAGAAATGGACAGACTTTTCATCAAGCGCATGCAGTGCGACGTCACGCCGCGCGCTTATTCACAGACATTACACAAGCGCAACGTGTAAATGTGTTGAACGTGCCAGTTTTAATTAACCGACCTGTAGTGAAGTCAAATGTTGTGGCGATGGTCGTGGGTTTGAATCCTTTTAACAGTTTGAGCTATTGATAATGGAAAACATCGTGAAGAGACCATAACACGGTAAAAGAGTACATTGTGCCCGCCTGGGGCTCTACCGCGTAACTTTGGTGGTAATCGTAACGAACACCATTAATGAATTTCATCCAATCAGCGCCCACGAATGGTCATCGTCTCGTCGTAACGCGTGCGCGTCATTGGTTGAAATAATTAATGGTGTTCGTTACGATTACCATTAAAGTTACGCGGTAGAGCCCCTGGTTGGCTACCACCCTCAAGTTGAAAATCTGTCACCAAGCATATACTTGTCTTCTGAAAGCTGCAGTTAAGACCCAGTTACCTTCAATTACCTTCCACCTTCAGCCACGTCATCAGCACTTACCATGTTGGCCAAGACACAATACTTAGCTTGTCCCATAATTTGGTACGGTCAGCGTCAAAAGTATGTTGGCATTTTAGTACCTTTTCATAATACCTAATCTATTGACATTCTCTTGACTTTGTATGAAACTGTGATGTGATACGGTACTTAAGTGATCAGCTACTTTTGACGCTGACTGTACATGAAAAGAAAAAACAGTCTTTCATTTTTATTTTTTTATACCACTAAGGTGGCAAACAAGCTTACGGCCCACCTAATGGTAAGCAGTTACCGTAGCCTATGGACGTTTTCAACACCAGGGGTATCACTCGCGCGTTGCCGACCCTGAAGAAATCTCTTTACACCCTTTTTGAAGAACCCCATGCTGTACTCCATTGGGAAAACCACGGCGGGGAGCTCATTCCACAGTCAGAGCGTCCGCGGAAGAAGACGCCTTTTAGCCCGTACAGTTCGAACCATTCGAAACATTTAAAAACGGGAAACTAACCTTTGGTAGTTAATAAAATAATGTTCATGTTTAAGTAATAAAGATATTTTATTTTAGCCGTCTCAAAGTATTGCTCGATTAATTATTCTCCAAGGTAAAATGAGAGTTGATAAATAAAGTGACAAAGTTTCCAACATCAACTTTTAATGAAATTATTTAAAATTAACAAATACTTTACAAAGGTTTATATACATTTTGCAAGATATCACCTGCTCTAAAATATAACACAGTAAAACATATTTTAAATTGGCAAATGAATTTGTGGTAATTTTATCATATTTTTTAGTAAGAGCTACTTTCGTCATGGAGTAATTATGCGTGAAACATGCCTTCCCGTGTTTCTTGCTGGAGTATTTTCAGTAAACCGGTGGAAGAGTCAACTGTCAACTAGCAAGGAGGGTGATGGCTGCCACACGCGTCATACTTGTGAACAGGTGCTGCTTGTGGGGGCTGGTCTGCTTAAGTTTGCTATTTATTTACTTATTAAATATTTATTCAGTCTACTTTGTAATTTTGCCGCCGCGTCGGGCACGCAATTGTTGTCAGTGCGATTAGAATGTAAATATTTTGTAATGAATCTAAGCTTGTTTTGAAAAGAGTAAATGCTGACTTTATTGCCGGCTCTTCTCAGCAAATGCAATCTTCCGAACCGGTATTAGAGTATTAGAATCAGACTTTTCATAAGTGCCTGCGAAGGTCTATTTGAATAAATGATTTTGAATTTTGTATCGTTCATAAGTGCCTTATCCTTACCCTTAACTAAATAAATGACTATTTTATTTCGATTTTGTAAGTACAATGTAGTATTAAAATATCTAGAAAAGTAAACCAAGATCATAGTAATTTCAAGTATGATTTATTATACCTCATGACAGAATAAAAATGGTCACAGTTACAAAGTCATACTGAGACGTAAAAGTTTTGAAGTCTTGAAGTCTAGTTCAGAAGACAAATTCAAACTACTTAACCATTGAAATTATTATCTTATTTAAATTAATGAAAATCCATTTGAACCATTATTTAAAGCAAAGTTTATTTTAGTTCGTGACGTGATACATTAACAATAATAAGGTATTATAAATTTATATATTTTGCTAATACTCCGTGACTTTTTAATCGTCTTAGAAACGCATCCCTTATAATGTACCCAACGAATAGATACTATCAATTAAAAAAAAAATATTTTTGAGCATTTTTTTAAATAAAAAAAAAAACAAATTATTATTCATTATGACGCATGACGTAGTTTTAAACTCCCTGTAATGAGCGCAGTCTACTCGACTCGTGCTCTGGGTTGGTATTCTCTACCATTTTATACGTAAACTGTAATTATTAACTCGATTTTTCATAAAACCTATGACTTTTTTTTTTATTATACTTATGAACAAAAAAAAATTATTTTGTGTGGTTGGTACCTTTTCATTGGGTTAAGTGGGCTGCGTTTCTAAGACGAATAAAAAGTCAAGGTGTATAATACAACTTCTTTTGTCCAATTCCGCACGATGGGGACTCCAAGATACAGGCTACCCTCGTTTGGAGTCCACTGATATCTCAACGTTGAGTTTATGTGTTATTCTGCCATCCTACGTATTTTGTAAAATCTTACTTTCTTGTGTTTAAATAAAATTATTATTATTATATTATAAAGGTACCTATAAAAAAATAATGAAGAAATTATTTAAGACTAAGCATTCAGGCAATTAATGTAGACAATAATAGCTAGGTAAATGTTTACATTCTCGGGCGCTTCATTATGCATTACTAGCATTATTATACTGTGCTATTTGACAACAGTCAAACTAGGCTTGTATAAAAATCACAATAAATGATGAAACAAATAAAAGAAATAACAATAAGCACATCAACGACTGTTTCTTCCTTTCTTGTTTCTGATTTACAAAGTTGTTAAGATTTCAAGCAAACGTGATATCCGTCCAAAAATATCAATAGATTTTATAAACTTATTTTATATCTTAGAAAGTAGCAAAGAGACGTGAGCTGGTTGCGCTCTGCATTTGAAATTAGTCCGCTCCATACATACCAAATACATAAATGTTATCGAAAATCGTTAAAAGTATTTAACTGCATTGCCTAGGTACATATTAAAGTGCTGAACTAGTACCCTCATCAGCTTGGCGATCATCCAAAAATGTTTCCGCTATAAAGTTTATTTATTTAAAATTGCTTTTTAAACATTCGACATTTTACACGGTCCATTGATTTATAATATTTGTACTGAATGTTTGTATTTTTTTAGAATATGCTAGACTATCGAAGATAATTGAAAACAAGAGGCATCAAGTCAGCCAAGATAATATATCAAAGTTTGCCTGGTAGAGATCACTTTTAGTGATAAGGCCGCCCATTGTAACACTTTCTTTTTTAAGTTCTTGTTTTATTATTTTTTCATGTGGTGTAACAATAAAGCGTTATCTATCTATCTATCTATCTATCTATATCTGAACTTTCACGACAAATAATGGGAGTATATTTGAAAAGATAATCTTTTTTGGTAACACATCAGATGTCAAAGTCTACAAAACGCACGAAGTTTTTGTAAATATGATAAAATTAGCTCAAATAAATATAATTAGAAAATACAAATCATTTATAAAATATTTTCAAGTAGGTAATGTTAGTTTCAAATTTCATTACATGTATATATTAGCACAACCTCGGAGTTGCTAGGTCCAAATTTCAATTTTGCGGTTCATTTGCAAGCGATTTGTCGATATCAATTTATTTTGTTTCCCATTTTAGGTTGGAAACTCTGCAGACAGACAATGAATTTATGATTCTGGTAAAATCATCGACGAATAAATGGACTGTGTCCAAAAAATAAACATGCATCAAAAATTTATTGATAAATTAATATTTGAAAAGACTCCTAAAATATACATGTTAATTTATAGACAGATCTATTTGAACAGATCAGAAAATTACACGAAATATGTCGAGAAAAGGAAGATTCAAAGAGAGATTAACTTTATTACAGTAACCTGCTTGATTTCTGGTGTAGATAATACTGTGCTGTCAAAGTTATACAATAAAATGTGATCACTACTCCAATAGCTGAGGTCAATAACCACATAAAACCACCCTTACACCTAATGATTAATATTTACATATTATTTCGAATCAAAAGATTTCAGAACTATTTACATAAATTTTGATTCAATAGATTTGCAACAATAAAATAAGACAAATTCTATCTCTTATTGAAAAAAGTGAGTTAAGTTTTCTTTTAGAAAAGTACCCTATACTAAAATGTCTGCTCTGAGGCATTAATATTATCACTAAACTTATTTATTATATCACATTTTTTACATCCACTTATATTTACATCAAAATCTTTGTAATCCAAAGCGGTTTAATTACGTAATATCATGTGGTTAAATAGTCTTATTTACAATACTTGATCATGTGAAGATTATGAAAAATATAATAAGAACCTTACCAAATGAAATACTTAATATTCCCTTTTGAGGGAACAAAGTAAATACTGTATAAATTTAATTTCTTCAGCTATTTACAAATGAATGGTCCGTTTTATTAATATAACCAATGGGAGCAGGAAAATTGTTTTCTCTGCGTCTATTCTTGTCGATTCAGAAGATTGAATTAGGTTTCTATAATCTTTCGCTTCATTTTGCGACGGGTATGTGTATGTTCTATCGGTAACGCTTTTGACGTCTTGCGGACACGGCAACGCTTCAATCGGGATTTGTAGTAGAGTTTTCTCATTATCTCCGTGAGATTTAGGTTCATCAATGTAGGTATCGTCTATTTCCTCTTGTAAGATATCCTCAGTATTATCCGTATAATCTTTCGTTTGACTTTTGTCATCGATATTATATAAATCGTTTGAACTGATTACGGTTCGTTCGAAGTAAGTAAAGTGAGAATTTGCAGATGGATCAGCGAATTTGCAAATGAAATTTTCTAAAGACGTCCTCACTTTGATGCTCTTCGCCTCGTGCCGAAGCTTATGCATCCAAGCCAGGTGACAATCGCATGCGAAGTCGTTCCCTGTAACAATTGAAGTCTTAATTAATTCTCTAATTGAACTAATTGCCACTTTCAATTCGCCGTCTGCTAAAACTAATTGATTTTGATAATTAGAAGAGATTATCTTTAAATTGGGCGATATAATTAATTCTGTTCTCAAATAACTTGAGCGATTACGAAATTTTCATTAAAATTATTGCTACTGTTTACCTACGCATTTACAAGCAAGCTTTAAAGCTTTTAACTAATATCGCTTTCATATTTATAAAGTAGCTAAATTAACACATTACGTTCAACTTATAAGCTCGATTACTTTCAATATTAACATATTTTTTTGCTACAAGTATGCATTAATTGTACTTCCTATTGGTGTCGAAATTTAAAAAAAGTGATTTATTTATTACTTATTCGCAAAAAAGTAAAGATTGACACTTACCATCCAGGTAGATGTAACTATTTTGATTCTTCAGATTATCGTAAATAGGGCGTAAGTTATCAATTGTGAATCTCTTGAGTTTATTATATCTTAAATCTAAGGCTGATAGGCCTCTAACGCCCTCAAACAGTCCATTGGCTAAAGTTACAAGGTTATTGTGACTTAAACTCAATTTCTTCAACTGTGATAATCCATCAAATGTTCTCTGAGCTAGAATATAGATTTCATTGTAATCCAATAATAGTGACTGTAAATTCCACAGTTCAGTGAATGTAAATGAATTGAGTACAGCTAATTTGTTTTTTCTTAAGTCTAGACGTTTAAGGTTAGCTAGACCGTCAAAACACTCTTTATTAAGTTCGCTTATATTATTCCTATCTAATTCTAACTCAGCTAAGTTGACTAGATGTCTGAATGCTCCATTTTGAATAATACTTATATTATTACTCGTGAGATATAGTTTTTGTAGAGCAGGCAACTCATAAAACGTCTCAGTGACAAGTTCTGTTATTTTGTTCTCATCTAATGTGAGAATTGTTAGATTTGGTAAGTTGTAGAATGAATGTTTACTAAGTGATATTATCTGATTCTTCGTGAGTGTGACTTCTTGGACTGATGTAATGTTTACAAATGTGAAGCTTTCTATCTTGGGTATCGAGCTGTATTTCACGCTAAAATGTTTCAGTTTTCTCAGATATCGTAAAACTTTTGTCGGTACGAAATCTAAACCGCCGTCTGCTCTCACATTGAATGCCAACATTTCTATATTCGATTGCGAAGTGAAACTCGGCCATAATGGATCTGATCTTTCTATACCACCATTGAAAACCCAACATTCTGTTTTCACTGCCTCATTGATTTCTTGACTGTATTCACAGTAGCAGTGCACTTTTGAATCTCTATCACTGATGTCACATATATTCGTGGCCGCTGGTATATACTTCTCTTTCTGCTTTCTCCTATTAGCGTCAAGGGCTTCTATTGCAAAAAGCAACAGTAGCAAGGTAGCGGGTACCTTCTGAGCCCGCATACCTTCTACCTGCAACAAAAATAAACAAATATTAGATATATTTGAACTTACCCTTTGAACGTCGAACGGTAGATGAACAATGTTATAATATTGTTTTTCTTCTTCGTCGAATTTTTGCGGTATGTTACAGATTCGAAGTGAGGGAACAAATTTTAAAGGGAAATAAAAAGGGCCGGCGTGTTTTGTTGCGAATTTTCAATTGCGAATATCCAAATCCGGGACGTTAACGCAATATTAATGAAAGGTATAACGATTCGTAAAGTATTTTAATTAAAAGCGTTTTATATAAATGACTTGAGTGTAGCTTTTGTTTGCGACTCTGATAATTACAGGTTTATTTATGAGTATAAAGTGCTATATCATAATATTTGTGTCCTTGTGAACAATGGAAAATTCCGGAGCCGTTAATTTAGCTTGAGGTTAGTGAAATAAATAGAACATACTAGTTTTATTTGTCGAGGTGAATTGATCTGAAAAATAAGGTTTCCTTCAGTTGACTTGTGATGCTGACTACTAATACTTTTATGAAACAGCAATTACTAAAATGTTATTTTTAGATTTAAATCCGTATAAAGAATTATGTGAACGAGTGTAAACATCGAAATTAGTATACCGATAAATTGACTGACATCATACCATATTTCTTATTAGATGCTCCACTAAGAATTCTCATTTTTTAATAATGTTTACACGTCAATTTATAAAATTAAAAACAAACTTAAAACCCAAACATGTTCCTCCCGTTCATTAACTAATTAATAATATCAACTATGTTCTGATGGAAATATTTTTACCAACAAGGGATCCCACGGAGACTAATCTTGCCTTGTTGTATGATAATTTCAACGGAACGCGACCAAGTTGACTTATCACTAAAATCCGTCAATCAACTCACAATAGTTTACACACAAAACCATTACACAAAATTGCCTAAATTTACACATCACAGCAAACTATTTAACTTCGAGATGGGTTGTTAATTAACTCAGCAACTGCCTCTGTACAAACATAAAGGGGAAGTGAGGTTCGACAAAGGAGTTTTACATCTAAAATAAATTATTCAACATGTATTGTAAGGAAATTTGCTTGGAATATATGGTAAATTGTGCGTCGATAAAGGCATGTTATTTTAGTAAATAATATGTAGTTTGTTATCTTAAATTTGTTTTCTCGAGCGAGAATTATAACTACAGGATGATGCTTTCTCTAAACATCTGCCTTTTTAAAACTGGAAATGTTATGTAGAGTCAACTGTCTTAGTCTTAGGGTCATCGCTAACTTTATCAGCACCGCTCCATCACAGCAACAGTCCGACACCGTGCACCACTAGCTGCGCAGCACTTGGTGGCGCGGCTTTGGCAAGATACCGCTTGCCGGCGTCACGCAGCAAGGGAGGGGACCGCTCGCTGGAAGCGTGTGGTCAGCAGACTAGTGGCTTGTAGCGGCAAGCGCGCTTGTCGCGAAAATTCTGAGGCGTACCCGTGCTGTTATAGTGAGCTTTGACCCTTAATGTCCACATTGAATAATCAATATAAACAACTTCTCATCTATATGTGACATAAAATTAAAAAAAATAAGTAACAACTTTATATGTGTAAAAGTATCTATATATCAGTCAAAAAATCTGTATCCATTTTTTTATTCACCCATTAATTTAACAGACTATTATAACATGTTTCCTCATAATGGTAGTATAATGCCGCGGTAAAATTAAAATGTCGTTGTATGCACGTTCTAATTGCAAGCTGTGGTTAGATTCACTGTAGCGTTTGTCCTCCTATGATTAAACGCTTAGGTCGGTCTTGGGTCAGTTGCGGTCAGTGCTACCGATACTATGCCATCCTGTATACAAATATACATGAAGAGCGATTAATGCAGTTTAGGATCTTGATTTCTTGCTTAGAATTATAAAGATACGCAGTATATATTGATGTTTTGCATCTGATACTCACAAGTGAATGTTGTATGAGTAAGATTGCTATAGCTAATTGGGGAGGGGAAGGTTCGGAGTGATGCTCTAGGTGTTACAAACGTCCATAGGCCACGGTAACTGCTTACCACTAGGCGGGCGGTATGCGTGCTTTCCTTGTTGTACTAACAAAAGAAATACAAAATATACCGTACAAATAGTGATAGAAAACTTATAATATACTTTGTATACAGTAAATAATGATGATGAAGCGCTCGTGATGTAACATGATTATCGGTACCTGGATGGGTGACCGTCTAGTGGTATTTCATATCGAGCGTTTCCGTGCTTAGGAAGGCACGTAAAGTCGTTGGTCCCGGTTATCACTTAATTGTGATAGCCGTTAAGCTAGTTGGATGCCTCCTAGGCGGGTTGAAAAATTCCAACAGTAGGTTGACCACTAGCCTACCTCCACCAATCCGCAGTGGGCACGCGTGGTGGAGTATCTGCCCATTCCCTTTCACCCTCCTTTGTGAAAGCAGGCCTGTGCTCAGCAGTAGGACATTATAGGCTGATGATGATGATGATGATGACAGTAAATAATTAAACAGAGCTTCCTTCCGCGGACGCTCAGACTGTGGAATGAGCTCCCTACCGTGGTTTTCCAATGGAGTACAGCATGGGGTTCTTCAAAAAGGGTTTGAAGAGATTTCTGCAGGGTTGGCAACGCGCAAGTGTCCATAGGCTACGGTAACCGCTTACCATCAGGCGGGCCGTATGCTTGTTCGCCAACTTAGAAGTATAAAAAAAAAAAAGTACCTATACATTTTACAGGTAACTTAAATAATATTTACAAGGTATGTATGTGAGTTTCGCAGATTTTAGTTCCAAGACGCAGACATACAGTGATGCGAAGCGCCCCGCTGCGTCTAGTAGGGTACCAATATTTTGAGAAGGGACCGCATGCAACCTCTGGCCGTATTCCCTTTGAGACACTGCGAGTAACCTAGCTGTCCCAGAATCATTAGACTATTCAAGGAGACAAGCAAACCACGATGTTATGAATAGTGATTTATTTATGAAATATTTGCGTAGGATCGTAGACCTATGTTGAGACACGATGACAAGGAGTAATTGTAGGTGACTCAGGTTTTAGGTATTTGTCTATTCACTCTCACCAAGAAGATCTTAAATAAAATTAACTGAAGTACTATAATTGTACAATAGAACCCGAACGAACATTTTCATGAGCATTTATGTTTATTTTCTACTAGCTTTCAGCCCGCGGTTTCATCCACTCCCCCTTCTTTATCCCATTACCTACCCTACTCTACCCTACCCTACCGCGCTAAGGTTACATTAGAAAAGTTTATATTGTCGTTAAATTTTCTTAAAGTTTGTGTAAAATTTTCTAATTTTCTTTTTTAAGAACCTTCTAAGTTCTACGAAGTATTAGAAAACATTTAAAGAAAAGATGAATTTAATCAGTAAATTTATTTTATTTCTTTATTTATTTTATTTTTATTAGCAAAGCCGTTCTAAAGTTATAGCGTGACCGGGAGAAATAGGGTTTCATTTATATATAATATAGATTGAATTTTGTATAGGAATAGTCTGGTATCCTAACTATCCTAACTAATATTATAAATGCGAAAGTGAGTTTGTTTGTTTATTTGTTACGCCTTCACGTCCCTACCCTACCCTATCTAAACCATCCAGGGCACCACCCAAACGCATACAAAAAAAAAATTCAAATCGGTCCAGCCGTTTAGGAGGAGTTCGTGACATACACACGTACAGTAGAATTTTATATATAAAGAAGTTAATCAAAATGTGTCACTTTGTATCATATCTAAAGATGGTTTCTCTTTAATGGCCTGTTTATAACGATGTCTCATTAATGTGGCTATCAAAGTCAAAGTAGGCCTAGCGGTAATTAAGCACTTTGCAGATAAAGTGGCTTTCAACAACGTAAAGTTTATTATAAAGTTGTTAAGACTAATTTGCATTTATTTTTAATTTTATGGGAGCCAGTAAGCAAACTGTGACACAGTACTGCAACAGTGATTTTAGTCATATTTGGCTAAGTGGTAGTGATGTTACATGCTGTGATGGTCACGGGTTTGAATATTATAATATTAATATATCGGGTTTATTCGTGCACAGATTATTATCAAAATATTCTAATAATATTCATCTAGCTAGGCCTTCGGAGACCAACGGGCGGGAAGCTATTTCCGGCAACGCATCAGCTTGGCTATCCAAAGAGGAAACGCTGCCAGCCTTCTGGGAACCTTGCCGTTAATCAGAAGCAGCGGCAGACTTGAGGAAATTTTCTTTATATAGACTGTAATTTGTACATATTTGTTGTAAATAGATTATATGTAATACATTATTATTACAATGTGTTCAAAAGCTCAAGCTCATTGTAGGATTCAAACCCGTGACCCACAGCATGTAACGTCACTACCACTTAGCTATAATCTTAGATATAATAATAATAACATATATAACTAAAATCACTGTTTTGTTCGAAAAAGTACAACATATAGAATACTTTTTATTCCGGAAATCAAACGAACCTTCGGGAACGCGGGTGAAACCACGGGGAGAACTAGTTATTATTAGGGTGGGTTCGATTCCCACACAGGACATGCATTTGTGTGCATGAACATGTCTGTATGTCCTGAGTCTGGGTGTAATTATGTATATTAATTATGTATTTACAAACAAAAAGTAGTATATTATGTATTATATCAGTTATCTGGTTTCCATAGTACAATCTCTGATTAGTTTGAGATCAGATGACCGTGTGTGAGGAATGTCCCAGGATATTACCTACTCAAGAGCCAGTGAATAAAGTATACATGACGACCATGTATTTTCAGTTACAACATCTAACCAGGTGGACTGCCGAGCCTACTAGACTGCAGTGGCATGGTAGGTCCACTGTAGGCCATTGGTACTTAAAACTTCGCTGCAGACGATAAAGGTTTCCTTCTCAACCATTAAAGGTACACTATACATTTCCTATTATCCTAAAACCAGCCTAACAAAGCTAATCAGTAACTTACAATAAACTAGCAAATCCATCACAACAAGAAATTCCCTACAAGTTTCTAGCAAGTCAGAAATGTCCTCAGTCATGAGTTTCGGTTGAATAATTTATGATTTGGTATGCCGCACCATTTGGGCTTGTGATGATGGAAGACCCTTCACAAGTGTCTTTCTTAATAGTTGTAAAAACTTGTGACGTCATAGTCAAGATTGTCTCGGGAATTAATTGTTGGGAGAGTAGTTTTTGTTGTAACCGCTTGCGGTCAAGTCGTTGCGTAAGTTTTGTTTCTTATTCTTGTTCTGTGACGTATGGTGTAAAATTATACCCTAGGTTCTTTTTTTATTTAATTCATGAATTTACAACATGTAAAGCAATAAGGTCTACTTTCCTCTGACGTTTTTTAAAGTCTAAAAAGTGTTTTTTATTACGTTGCACGTTATGTGTATGCAATGGGAAGTGAAGTAAATAAATATTATGCAGGCTAAAATAATGACCAGAAGCCCAAATCTGGTATTTCAATGAACTATCTGTGGTGTAAAATTTGTCACTGAATGTTTTGATAGTTTTCTAACATTATAATCGTCTTAAATCATTATAAATTTAGTAGACCACTTGACAATTGAGTTGTAATGATTTAAAATTGCAGACTTGGCCCGCTGTTATATTCAATTTGACTTTGTTTATAGATGCTCTAATCTTTACTTCCTTGTGGGTCTGAAACATTGATCATTTTACTGACTCCTCATTGCTACAACCTATGTTGATGACATTTGATCGAGCTCTACCGATACGTCTTTCTTGTCTGTGATGGACTGGATGTAGATTACTCTTTACTCCGAGGGGCCGGGAAAATAACACAAAATAGCTTCCAATCATTATGCTATTTTTAACCGACTTCAAAAAAAGGAGGAGGTTCTCAATTCGGTTGTATGTTTTTTTTTTTTTTTTTTTTTATGTTTGTTACCTCATAACTCCGTCATTTATGAACCGATTTGGAAAATTCTTTTTTTGTCTGGAAGGGTACACTTCCCGTTTGGTCCCATTGTCATCAGATCAGGATTTGATTACTTCTTCGTGTACTTTGAAGTCGGTTTAAGTTTTTTATAAAACAGTCCAATTATTAACCATCTTTTTTATAGAAGATCGGTAATTTGTAGTAACATCCCAAGAAGTTACTTTCCCAGTCCGGGTACTCCGAATTTTGGACGGGAGAACCAGCTAAATTACAAGTATAAATTATTACTCGAATAAACAGATTTATTCATATAATGAATCTTATTTTACGTGACGTAACTTGTACTATTTATTTATTATGTGATGTAACGGAAACATTAGGGAGATATAATGTGCAAAAATTCACCTTCGAATATGTCACAAATACGGAAAATAACAGGAAACCATGGCTCCCGGAGAACTAAAGATGTTTATCCACACATATTTTCGTTCCATAAATAAAATATTTACTGATTTGGTTTTAACCAACGCGATGATGAAAATTTGTACTAAATATCAACAGAAATTCTGGGAATACACATTCAATTTCCAAATATGAAATTAATCCTTCAAGCGGTACCTATTATACCTACTCATGCAGGAAAAATACGAATATCGTTTGTTGAAAACACGTTAAAATACCAGTAAAAGCCACCACCAATTAACCAGTTTACCATAAAAAAACATAAATACCGAAGATAAAAATTACCAAAAAAATCTTTACCTATGAAATACATCGAAAGGAGTACTATATGACACTTTATCTAATCTTAAGCCGTTACTTTAGTTCCTGCGTCAATTCGTCACCGCACAAAGTGAACAATACCCGAGAAACTGGCTTCAAACTGTAATGCCTCCCAAGAGGCGAATGTTCCAACTTAAATGTAACTTTATGCTGCCGAGAATGGACTGAAAACATAGAAATTGAAACAAATACAATAGAACTACCTTTTCGAATAATTGTGTTACTCTAATACCTAAATGACCTAGGCTTCCGTAGTGCTAGTTGGTGTAAATAAAAACATCACTGAAAAAAATGTTACATGACTTCTAACTGTTTTTACACTGTTATGGTGCGTCCTGCTTGGCGAACCGAGCACGAGCCGAGCCACGAACGAGCACACTGCGAGCACGATTCGCGTAGCGTAGATGGTCTTGCGAGCCTCGAACGAGCATTCGTAGCGTGCTCGACTGCGCTCCGCCCGATTGTCATTTTTTTCACGAACACAGGGATTCGCATTGCGCTCGTTGTAGGCTCGTTGAAGGCTCGTTATGTACGTCCACGCTTGGAATCGCGAGCAATGAACGAATCCTGTTCGTTCGAGGCTCGGCTCGTGCTCGCTTCGCGTAGCATGGACTCACCATTAGATTTTTTTCAATAAACTAAACGTATTTCTAAGTAATAATAAATGAGTTCTAAGTAATTTATAAATCAATGAAACAAAGGATCATAGACTTTTCATTTAGGTTTACCGATATTTTTACAGTGCGAGTTTTGTTTGGCTATAATTTTGTGTGTTTTCTCTGAAATATTACTCTAGAAAAACACTTTGATTGAAAAAAACTATCCAAAACGGTAGAATGACGGGTCACTTGGTTCAGTTGAGTGTCACTTCTATACTTATTAATTTAGATTTCTATGGACTCGGGAACGTTTATTAATGTCTTGAGAGTGGTTCTTTGCTTCGCATTGTTTATCTTGCGCAATTTACGCTACAATTTACAAAAATATTGCGTCGTCGAGTAGACAAATAAATTTTGAATTAGAGTCAGTTAAATCTTTTTTATATTTTTTTATAATAACACGTTTTTTAGAACCAAAACAACAAACGCTCATGTTTCTTGAGAAAATTAAAATAGCACTTTCACCGCGGCATAATATATATTGAAAATATTCAGGGCTCAATTTAATTTACGAAACGAATTACCACCTAAAACCAATTTATAATTAAATTAAAGTACACCAACGGCTATTTTAAATACACTTAAATATTAAAACACACGTGGTCACCTCAATGAGGAGGAGTTTGTTTAAATGGTGACCACACTTTCACACAAACACGCGTAGCCTGTTTAAATATGAAACACTTTTCACCTGCGTGTTAGCTTCAAGTATTCTTTTTATTTGCGACTGATAACTAATTATTCAACAGTTTTATAATGCTCTTATTTTATTCGATTTATAAAACTGAATATAATAATGTTAAAAGTAGTAGTATACGTTACTACAAGTTATATGAAGATTAATTAATTGACAAACGGAATTACATCGTCAACGTTTTATTAGCTTCCCCATTATATGGAAACGCTCGCTGCCAGTTTAATGAGAACATTGCTGATGATCGGGAGCTGTTTTATCAATTTATTGTCTGAATATACATCTATTCCAACTCAGTCCGGCCACTTGTTCTGGCTACTTCTGGGCTGGATGCGGGTGGCAATAAATTGGAAGGAGTGGCGTGCTCTGGGAGAGGCCTATATCCAGTAGTGGTGACATAAAGGCTGATGATGATGTATCTACTGAGGAGATAGTTGCAAACGAATTTGCATTATAAAAAGAACTGGCAAGTGCATGTTGAACTCGCACATGGAGGATTCCGTACAGTAATAAAAACTTCTTTTTTTATACCACTTAGGTGGCAAACAAGCATACGCACCGCCTGATGGTAAGCAGTTACCGTAGCCTATGGACGCTTACAGCACCAGGGGTATAACGCGCGCGTTGCCGACCCTGCAGAGATCTCTTCACACCCCTTTTGAAGAACCCCATGCTGTATTCCGTTGGGAAAACCACGGCGGGGAGCTCATTCCACAGTCTGAGCGTCCGCGGAAAGAAGCTCCTTTGAGCCCGCACAATACGAAACAATTCTGGTTTCAATGTATGCGGATGAACTCCCCGTCGATGGCAAAAGTTGCGATGATGAGGTAGCCGTGGGCATCAGCTAAAACAATTCTACAGAAAACTGTCCGTCGTACAAGCGGTAGAACACACATAAGGAAGCAAAGTCCCCCCTCAGACTGATGGGCTCTAAGCCGATTGTGAGCTCGGAATCGTTGACAATTCTGATGACACGTCGTTGAACCGAGTCTAAAGGATGAAGCTGGTACCCAGGTGCCCCGGCCCATAGATGACAGCATCATTTTTCATTCATTCATTTCATAACATGAATTTGTTTTTAAGCTTCATGGTGTGGTTTTAAAACTTTAATTTGCAATTTTGCTACTAAGCGCAAAAACGCGCGACAAAATATTAATTTTATCACGTCATAACTTCTTCACAATTTTATATCTCAACAATACGATTTTCTTACATAATCAAGTTTTAGAAATAAAGCCTCTTCTGATAAACAATTTTTTTATTATTTCATGTTTCATTTCATAACAATGATTCATCAGATACATCCCTGCGATAGACTTATTTGGCTTAGCAATAGGGTCTGTTTTGACAGGTACGGTACGGTCCTTAAAAATTAATGAAAACAGAAAATCAAATTTATTAAAACAAAAGGAAATTTTCATTCTACAATAATTTCCCATTTGAAAGCTTGAGTCCGGAGATCCAGGGTCTATTATTGTCTGTGCCGAAGGTATTCTTTAGAATTTAATATTTTGTTACATTAAACAATAAATATTTTAACAAACCCCGCCCTTAATACTACCGAACATTTGTAAATTTATATTATTTATTTACAGAAAAGCATACACATTTTCAGCTCACTCAACAATAAATTCTTAGCTTAGGAGGTTTTGTATACATAAAAGGGATGGTTTCAAATAGTGTTGTACAAGCAACGTTCAAATGTATCGATGTCGGTAATTAGCTCGCGTCCGCGTATACAAATATATTTTAAACATCGTAAGATTTTACGATTGCATCGTACGTCGCAATCGTTTTCCGATGCACTCCGCTACTGAAGCGTCGCTGAAATTGTACTTAATGGCGTATTGAAACAAAATATTTTTTTTAGTAGTAACTTAGGGTATAGCTCGGTTATTTTTGCAGCTTCTTCAGGATATAACAAGCATTCTCATTAATTGTAGCTTATGTAGTTTAGTTAAATGAAGTTTGGGTTTATACGTTAGGTATCATACAATGTTATCGTGTATGTTTTTGTAGTCATAATTTGATTAATTTTAAGATTCTTTTTACCTTTTATTTTATTATATTATGTTATTTATTTTTATTGATATTTTACATCAATTATACGATCAATCAAGTACAAACGCATAACACAAATAAAAATAAATTTAATGTTGTTATCACATTTTTACGGTCTTCCCGTACCGAGTCCATCCGGATTGCATTTCACCATAATCGAGTTATGCCCGGTTTATATAAACGAAAACGAATCGTTTTTTTATTGCCATACTTGGTACATGGATCATTTCGTAAGCTAATTTTACTTGTGATAGCTACTTCCATATGGGAGGGTCTGCTATGCAAAGCTTTGAGGTCTTTGCTTAATTATTAGTAAAGATATGAGTCTTAATTTTAACCGATAACGGTCCGTAAATTATAAGAATCGGCCATTAATAATGATGTGGCCGAAGGTGGTAAGCACAAAAAACGTTTCTCCTATCTAAAACTTAGTAGTTCAGTTTTCACAACATTAGCCATATTTCAGTCCATGAACATTAGCATAATGCTCACAGACCGAAAGCAGCTTTGTAAGTCGGTAGATCGACTGACTGAGAAGCGCCATATCGTCAGCAGAACTTAAATTACCAACCACTAACTTAAAGCTGCTATAAAGGACTTTATAAATAATAATTGAACTGTTTTACAGAAAACTTAAACCGACTTCAAAGTACACTAAGAAGTAATCAAATCCTGTTGTGATGACAATGGAACAAACGGGAAGTGTACCTTTCCAGACAAAAATGAATCTTCTAAATCGTTTAATTAATGACGGAGTTATGAGGTAACAAACATTAAGAAAAATACAACCGAATTCAGAACCTCCTCCTTTTTTGAAGTCGGTTAAAAAGAAATTAAGCTCTGCAAAAAAGCATCCCTTTCCGACTTTCAATAACACATAATTTAAGTTAATTTTTAATTTAGATTTAAGGTTTTATTGAACGTGTATATAGTTTCTTGTTTTCTAAAAATAAATATTAGTCCCAATAAAAAAATAAAAAATGTAGTAGTATTTATATTAAAAGTGGAGTTACCCCGATGATAACATGTTATAAATTACTACATTTCACAAGCTACAGATTAAGTACTCCTGTTTCACACAGAAACCCTTTGTAGGACATATCTTTTGTTCTCAGTAGAAAAATCGTCAAATTCGTCAAGCGTGATGTGGTTTGTACGAGCGTGACTCGAATGTGGTGTCGCTTTTGCCGATTGTGCGAGGTCAATCAACAGGGCGCGTGGTGTTGGCAAAAAAATGATACCTCATAAACGTGGGTAAGAGAAATGAGTCGGTGAAATTTTTAAATTTCACGACATCATTTCCTACGTACCCAACATTTGTGTTTTTTTTTTACCATGAATGAATTTGTATTCGGTATTTTTATATTGACAACTTAATGGTATTAAGTGATCACTAACTCACTTTGAGTGACCATTGGCAAACTTTATGAAGAACTTTTCAGACATACCAATGGCTGAAAGGTTGTCTGAAGGAGATTGCTTCTTAGCGATGACACATTTTAATATTAATTTAAATTAAGGTTAAATCACATCGAGTGTTATTATAAACTCACAAAAATGAAAAGAAAAATACTATTAATAACTAAAACAACAGCTACTGCGCTCTTTTATATAACAAGAAATTATCTCGCCCAAGAAACGACAAAACTAAAACCAACATAAAAAAATTAAAACATCTACCAAAACCAACGTAATAACCCTTTCGGAATAAAGACTCGCCGAAAAAGGGTTTTTGTTTTCATAAGCCATCTCAACTGTAAAGGCGAGGGTATTTTTCATTTAGCCCATACCATCAAGAACAGAAATGCGTCGGAACATTAGTGGGTCAGGCGTGGAACGGCCGTTATGGGCCACAGTTGACCCGAGGAGCGCCCTACTGGTACACGACTTCGCTTTTTTACATTTTAAATGTTACCATACAAACAGAGAATTTCGAATAAATAAGGGCGTTGGGTTTTGCGACCTATTTTGGTGTTGGCTAGCTGTTACAAAATTTTCAAAAATGGAAAGTTGTTTTTGTTAGTTTTGATTATTTTATTTTGTGTTTGTCGGTACTGATACTTTATTTTGTCTTAAGTCTATTGTTACTTTAAAAAACCTTTATATTTATTTATAAGATTGTGTTTAGGAATGTACATACGTGAGTAGCGTAGGCATATTGTACAAATATTGACTGAAAGTTATGTCAGGTTTTTAACAATCCTATTTTGTGTAATTGGATATATATTTTTATTAATCTTCCATTATTAGAGCAAATACAAGGCCATCTAAAGTAATTAAGAAATCATTTATTTCCTCCTAAAGCGTTATCTATACTAATATTATAAAGAGGAAAGATTTGATTGTTTGTTTGTTTGTTTGCATTGAATAGGCTCCGAAAGTACTGAACCGATTTGAAAAATTCTTTCACTGTTGGGAAGCTACACTATCCCCGGGTGAAATAGGCTACTTTTTATCACGGGAACGCGGGTGAAACCGCGCGAGACAGCTAGTCTAAGAATAAAAGAACGAAAAGATAAATAGCAAAGTGTTAAACAGGTTGAAGCAAAAATGAACGCGTAGAATAACGAGAGAGGTTGAACGTATTTCAAAATTACTTACACATGAGTGGTATACGACAAAAAAATATTTTACTAATATAAAATAAAAATATATCAACGTAGGGTACCTATTTAGTATACTTATTTATAACCTAAGTACATACGCTCTTACTTATTTAAATGTACTATAAGTATGTTATTATTTACAAGTAGGTAGTATAAGGTCGTGAATATCTAGAAGGATTGAAGAATATCCGAGAGTAAAAAAGGATGTAAGAAAACATTTATTTATTTCTTTCATGCATAGAAGGTTTCTGAAAATATTTAATTAAATATTCAGTTTAAGGCGCGGACTGACTACGATTTTGAAAGCACTCGTTCTTCACTGTAATAGGGTTGAAAATGGTAAATCATAAATGTGTCGACTCTATTATTATTATTAAAATATATTCTTAAATAACATTGTTGTCATCGCTGAAAATAAGGAGAATTTCGACGCGAAAGATTTTTTTGTGACTTAACTTACGAAATTTTTATTGGGAATATCAAAGTACCCTTTAATATTCTATTCAGTTAACATTTTTTTCAAAACCATCTTCTTTCCACAGTATTTTTTTGTGTTAGGTATTTTTATTGCGTTACGTCATACTCGACTCTCATAGAAATAATTTTTTGTGAATTTGAGGCAAGACCTCGTCTTAAGGCAACATTTTACAAACATCTAAAATCAAGTCTGTTTCTTATTTTGTTTACGAACTACATATGGAAGGACAAATAGGTATATTCAACATTTACAAGGCTAACAAACACCGTGAACGTTTGACACCAGCCATTAAATCACATGTTTATAATCTATAAATAACTAAAGCTGAAAGCTGAATAGTTTTCTGTCTTAGATAAATCAATTTACGCCGGTAAACATGTTTACATAGACATTTCCTTATAATATTTATACATGCTGAGAATGTGAAAGAAAAGCTTGTATCAAGAGTGACGTAATGACGTCACGGAAAGATTTTATTCAATTTTACTTATCCGTTACTAGTCTTTCCTCGTAGTTCCTGGTAGTACTCACGTTCTCGGGGATTTTATGTTTTCCCGGAATAAAAGTATCCTATACTACGTGTAACGGAAGGGTACTACGTGTAACGGAAAGGTACTACGTGTAACGGAAAGGTACTACGTGTAACGGAAAGGTAAAACGAAAAGGCATCCGGTAGACAAGAGTAGACTCTATAAAAAGAGTCATCTCAAAATTAAATTACTCAAAAACTCATACCAAATTTTTGCTTCCAAGTTTATTGACTTAAAATCATAACCAACGTGCCACTGCTCAATGTGGATCATTATCTTTTTCACGTGACTTGCTAATATATATTTTTTTATCCCATAAATCTTTATTTACAACAAATATGTACAAAATACAATCTATATATAGAATACTTCCTCAAGCCTGCCGCTTCTTCCGATTAACGGCAAGGTTCCCAGAAGGCTGGCAGCGTTTCCTCTTTGGATAGCCAAGCTGACGCGTAGGCAGAAAAATCTCCCCGCCCGCTGGTCTCCGGAATATAAAATAATACAATAGAATATAATTATATTCTCTTTCGCGATCTGTGCGCCAAAGAAGTCGTGTATTTATGGGTATATCCTTTTCGTTACACATTGTATTAATCCGGGTAAAATCTACCCGCGTGCCTTTTACTCGTAACTCGATTGGTTGTCAGTTGAGGCGTTGATCCGTTGAGGCGTCAAGAGTAACAATAAGCTAACATTCTATTATATTATTATTATATTAGTAGTCTTTGTTAGTATTTGGAAAAATTGCCGAACATAGTCATGTTTAAAACATATTTAAAAAATGTAACCTTGCTGAGTTTCTTGCCGGATTCTTCTCAGTTGAAGTCCGAGTTCCGAACCGGTGAGTAACTTCAGTAAATGCGACCTTCATAAGTTCCCTTCAGGGGCCTAAATAGAATAAACGGCTTTGACTTTGGCTTTGAGTATGAACTTCCTAATCCGTTGGCTCTCGCGAGCAGGTTCGCGCATCCTATAAAACAATTAATTTCATTGTTATTTTTTTAACTGCGATCCAAAGGATTAAGGCACCTCTAAATCATTAAAGATTATTCTTTGGCTAAGGCTACAGCCACGAAGAAGAAGAAGAGGTCACTCCCTATAGTCGCAGCACAATGATGCATAGCTATAACCTTCTCCAATAAATTTTCTACTCTAAGATAAATTAGGATAAAGATGAGTATTACACGACATGAAAATATACTCGAGCATGTTCAATCATTTTACCGTTTGGATCGACCTTTACATGAAATCAGAGGGCGAATGTGAAGGCTGGCGTCCATTTAGCACCGAATCAAACCAAGTGTAAATCGCTATATTTCGTCTCCTGAATATTAACTGTGAAATTTTTGAGAGAGGTAGAGAACGTATTTTTTCACTCAAAGAGCAGCTTGACTGAAGAAATACCTCCAGCTTACAAAATACCGAAGAAGCGCTCGTGATGTAGCATGATTAGCAGTTCTTAATCGATCGGCAAAGTTAAGCTACGTCTGTCGTGGTCGGTACCTAGATGGGTGACCGTCTAGTGGTATTTCAAATCGAGCGTTTCCGTGCTTCGGAAGGCACGTAAAGCCGTTGGTCCCGGTTATCACTTAATTGCGTTTTTTTTTTTTTTTTATTATGTATAGGCCTGTGTTTTACCACAATCTCACCATGGTAAGTGATGATGTGGCCGAAGGTGGTAAGCACACAAAGTCTAGAAGGAACTGGCTCTCAAGTGCAGCTGTCGGAACACACCGATAGGTGCTTGGCGACAGATTTTCAACTTGAGGGTGGTAGCCAGCCATATGGGTACTACAAAGTACCCTACCACCGTGCTATGGTTTCCTTACGATGTTTTCCTTCACCGAAAGCTCAAGCTCATTGTAGGATTCAAACCCGAGACCTTCGTCTCGGTATCCGACGTCACTACCACTGAGCTATCATCGCCTTAAATAGTCGTTAAGCTAGTTGGATGCCTCCTAGGCGGCTTGAAAAATTCCAACAGTAGGTTGGCCACTAGCCTACCTCCACCGATCCGCAGTGGGCACGCGTGGTGGAGTATCTGCCCATTCCCTTTCACCCTGATTTGTGAAAGGAGGCCTGTGCTCAGCAGTGGGACATTATAGGCTGATGATGATGATGATGACAAAATACCGTAGCCAAATAATTTTATGCTTTATTCCTGCGCATTAGTAAGGTCACCAGAGCTTATCGGGAGGTGTGTAAAAGTCGGTGACTCGTAAATGACACCCCGGGTATTATAAAAAAAACTGTGTCATCATTTGAGCCAAATCGCCCTCGTACAGTCGAGGAACGAAAAGGTTCGTCACCTTAGAGTTGGTTTTCACTAGCACCAGATTGCAAGAATCAATTTTATTATATGTACCAAAATATTACCAGTGAGTTTCGTAACAGGAAGAAACAGAAACATTTACATAAATGTGACGTTTGTTATCGAATAAGGTTTTGCTTGTTTTTACATAACGTCAAACACAATTTATGGCTTTTGCCGAATAAAATAGAAGTAAGTATAATTCTTACTGCGGACCATTAGGATGTCGAATGTTACGGTTACGTTTTTCCCCATTACGGTTTTCCCTCAGCGCTACGATATAGGGTTATTCGAAAAAGGCGTAAAAAGAGCTCTACAAGGTCGACAACACATTGGCAATCCCCCTGGTATTGCAAATGTCCATAGGCGGCGGTGACCACTTACCATGCCTGCTTGTCAATCTGTTCAATTAAAAAAAAAAAAAAAAACAATGATGACATTGCCCTATTTTCAATTACAACAATAGCAGGTTAAACCAAAAATAATATTTTAGTTTATCAAAACTTAAAATAAAAACAATCTTGTTGACAAGACAAACAGTCGAACAACTTTGAACTGAGATAACGAACAGTTACATCATTATTTTCTCTAATTCAGTGTATTCTGTCTATTCAGTTTAAAAAGGTAATATAGTAGGTAATATATGCTCTTGATACGTTGAATGAATCAAGTTTAAAACTGACGAACCTTTTCATTTCACCACTGTACACTGTGTTTCGGTTTGATTCTGCGCAATTATTCCGTCCACTACGGTTAGGTGTGTAGTCATGGTCTACTTCTTACCGCAGGTAATATGGTCAAGTATGAGTTGCGGAAGAAATAAATCATATGATAATATTCGTCATTCAGACAAATCTTCCGTAATAATAAGGGATAATAAGTCAGTCTTACACGTGGACTTAGAGCAAATTGGTATTTTTCAGATATTTTTTGACGTGACTTTTTGAGGTTTCTTCACCAAAAAACCACAGGCAAATCATTTTTAACGACATAAATAGCCTGTTTTATAAACAGTACCCTTAAACACGTTCCAGATAATTAGATAATAATATACACAATATTCTGAATTGACTCATAATATACATAGAATACCAAACAGATTTTACCATAATTATATCGGAATGCAATCAATCAAATGTGAATGAAATTAATAACTCAATATTGGCAATAATGCTAGTACCAGTTCATGAATAGGAAATGTATGTTATGCATTAAACATTAATAGTCAATAAAACGGATGGCCAAAGTCAATATTCGAGACTTAGAAATATGCTGGATATTAGATAGAATAGGAGGATTGTGGTCAGCTTCGGGTTTAATATAAATATATCAGTTACATAACTAACAAATTTATTGCAATTTTTGTAAACTTTTATTCGCTCAATGATCAACTCTACTTGGGAAGTACCTCTACCTTATAGAATACCGCAGCTAAATAATTTTGTTGTGTTCCTGCGCGTGAGTAAGGTCGCCTCATCAGGGA
The DNA here is from genome assembly GCA_947623365.1 of Achlya flavicornis. Classification (NCBI taxonomy): domain Eukaryota; kingdom Metazoa; phylum Arthropoda; class Insecta; order Lepidoptera; family Drepanidae; genus Achlya; species Achlya flavicornis. Next base: position 2,650,293 of record OX392482.1, on the reverse strand, counting down.
GGGATGAAGGGTGGGTAACGTGTATGATGACCCGTATGTTGCGTCCATGTGGCTACGGTAACCGCTTATCATCGCAGCAGGCGGGCCGGACGTTTGTTTACCAACTTAGTCGTATGTGGAATATAGTAAAACTTCTGCCCAGCGGGTTTATCCACGTACCGGAGAGATCTAATGTTTTAAGGAATCCAAAATATATTAGCATATATTTTATCGTTTTCCGTGCTTCGGAAGGCACGTAAAGCCGTTGGTCCCGATTATCACTTAATTGTGAGAGTCGTTAAGCTAGTTGGAGGCCTTCTAGGCGGCTTGAAAATTCCAACAGTAGGTTGACCACTAGCCTAACTCCACCGATCCGCAGTGGGCACGCGTGGTGGAGTACCTGCCCATTCCCTGGCCCCAAGGCCTGCGCTCAGCAGTGGGATATTATAGGCTGATGATGATGATGATATTTTATCTAGTTATGTGGCAAATTTCAACGAAAGTTTATTCGCGATCGAGTCACAAATATCCAAACTTTTGCATTTTATAATATTAGTGAGATTTAATTTAATTCCAGATATTTGATATTTCTCGTATCGTATTATTATAGCTCCGAAAATTTCACTAATGGCTGCCTCATCGTGCTATCGTCAAAGATTTTTCTATAAAAATGATAACATAACATGCTGTTTCAAAAAATTAATAGAAAGCTAACAGAGGTTCTCTCATGTATAAATAGATAACAGAAAAAAAAACGACACAGACGTTGTTCTATAAATATATAAATGTTAACGTGTAAATCACATTTTAATAACATTAAAAAGATAGAATAAAGAGTAACGTGTTTGTAAATTTGATATATTTACCAAGAACTGATAGAGAGTGCGCAGTCGGGTAAAATTTCAAAACTTTTGTTTGAATGTCCTTTAGAGCATTTGTTTCTTGCGGACCGAATCTACCCCTTCAAATTAAGACATCAACATTTTAGGCTTTTCGGTACGCGGACGAACAAAAAGTGGGCCGAATGTACTAAAGACCCATGTAAGAAGAGTTACAGAATGCATGCATATCCTTTTTTTTCCATATGTTTTCTCCAAAAAGATTTAACAGAAATTATCATGGGACTTTTACAAGTAAATTAAGCTAAGCTTGGTGTTACATACTTACAGGCATTTTTAATCAAAATTAGGACGAAAAAAATACATTGATTTATGAAGTCCGCGAGCAAAGCCGTGGGCAAAAAGCTCGTGAAATTTACCTCAATCAATCAAAATTTACGCATCGCAAACTGCGAGCGTGACGGGAGGCGAGTCATTCTCCTCAGCGAACTCTAACTGGTTAGCTAGCTGGATATTGAAACCTACCATGGTGCGTCCATGCTAGGCGAACCGAGCACGAGCCGAGCCACGAACGAGCACACTGTGAGCACGATTCACGTATGGTGGACGGGCTTGCGAGCCTCAAACGAGCATTCGTAGCGTGCTCGACTGCGCTCCGCCCGATTGTCAGTTTTTTCACGAACATAGATTATTATAAGGTATTCGCATCGCGCTCGTTGTTGGCTCGTTAAGTACGTCCACGCTTGAAATTGCGAGCAACGAACGAATCCTGTTCGTTCGAGGCTCGGCTTGTGCTCGCTTCGCGTAGCATGGACGTACCATAGAGAGGCAGAGCATAGCGCTTTTTTCCGCTTGAAGAGCAGCTCGACAGCAGAAATGCCTCCACCTTCCAGAATACCTACCGCAGCCTAATGTTCCCCATCAGTAAGGGAAGGGAAAACGGTAACGTATGCTTGATGCCCCCTGTATAACAAATGTCCTACGGCTACGGTCATCACTAATAACATGGTAGAGAGAGGTTTTTTTTTGTAAACACTATTAATAAATAAGTTTATAAGTAAATAAGTTCTCTGAAATCAATATAACACAAGTAGGGAATAATAATTCAGTAAAAACTCCCTTTCATCTTACACTTTTTCCACTTCCACATTTTCAAACAGCATAATCCAAATCCTGGAGCTTAGAGTTGCTGGCATTGTTCCGACTTGAGCAATGCAAACTTAAACAATGGGCAACAAAGTGTAGCAACACGGAGATTAAGTTTAGGAAAAGCCTGTAGCTATGAAGAAAAACCTATGAAGCTTTGAAACATATTTTGTTGGATGTTACACTTTATACGATCAATAATATTAATTATTGTAGTATTTTGATATGTGTAACAAAGGTGCCAATGGGACCCTATTACTAAGCCTAAATTTTCCGTCTGTTCGTGCGTCGGTCTGCCTGTCAGTAATAGGTAGACAGTTGAAATTTTCACAGTAGGTGTATTTCTATTGGCCCTATAACACTAAATAATAAAAACGGCCAAGTGCGAGTTGGACTCGCACAGGTGATCCGTTGAGTGGTTGAGGCGTGAATGTGTAACAAACAAACTCACTGCCGCATTTATAATAAATATTAAGTTACCACCACCTGGCCGGTTTTTCTATGTCAGAAGATTGTCAAGTCTGCTGATGGTTCACCTGATGGTATGTGGTTACCGTCGCTTATGGACATTAGCCAAGGGGATTGCATAATGTTGCCGATGTTCAAAGCCTAGAATGCATCTGTCGGAATACAACGGAGGTGCTTGGCATCGAGGTGTAGCGACATCTATCAGCCATCTATGAGTTACACTGAGATAGTTTACACACGGAAAGATAGATGTCGTGGTGCCATAACATCCTGCATCGCGCTTACGAAGTTTTCTCGAGAATCTCCATATATACAACTGTCCTACATGTACACTTCGACCGCGCGGTCCCTAGGCACGATGACCCAGCCTGGCGGAGGATCTTCCCTTTTAGATGGAAGTGTTATCCGCCTTGCACCTCCGCAAAGAATTCATCGATATTATAAAATGCCTTTTCAAGCAGCAAAATGGTAGCAAAATAGATTGCTAGCAAAATGAACGTCATTGCGCTTCCTTGGGCTAATAGTTCGATGGTGCTAGGTGACAGATGTTTAACTCAAAGATAGATAGCTAGTCTATGCTTAAAACTTATGACTCCATAAATACAAAATTCAATCAAGCTATACTACTTTCAGTCCCTTAAAAAGTACCAAAGCTTTTTTATAAACCAAATAAATGCTTACGGAGTTTTCACGAACCCCAGAAATGTGTCCTGTTTATGTGTAAAAAAAGCTGTTTGGGAAATGGGGGAAACATTTTAAATTATGCATCTGGATTTCCGTGACGCGAAATACCTTATTATTCGTCGTTTGAGCGCCCTTTCTACCTTATCGGCCATTGTCACCGGCCATTTTTCAATGCGCCAAAATGGGTGTTTATTTTAAATTTTATGAGATTTCATGATAGATTTATTGGTATTAGGGATTTATAGTGATGTTGCTTCATAAATAAACGATTTGAAAAGGTTTTTTTTTATACTAATTAGTCGGTAAATTAGCACGGTTCGCCTGATGGTAAGCGGTTACCGTGGCCATATAGATGCTTGCAACACACGAACTCACGGGTTGACCCATTCACCCTCCCCAATGAGATCTGGCAACCTTACTCTCGCGCAAGGCTGCGGTATTCTGTAAGGTGGAGGTACTTCCCCAGTCGAGCTGCTCTTTGAGCGAATAAACGCTATGCTCTATCTCTCTGGTTTGGAACATTCTTTACTTTTTGTTTGAATTTGAACTGTCTTTAGGATACGATTTATTTTTATATTAAAACATACGATTTTTTATATTAGCAGGGCTATCACAGGTCAATCATAAAACAATCGATCCAGGGGTGTTCTTTGCATTTTTTCCTATACGGTATTTTTGCGCACGTGGCAAGGGCGGGTCCGCTTATAAGACTTATCTACATGATTACTTATCCACCCACTAATTTCAGTAATTAATCAACCAAAATAATTAATTGCGAGATACATTACAAACCTTTGATCAAACATTCGACCAATTTGACCTACCAAAAGGCCCGTGTGAAACCAGTAATTACCACGTAGAGAGGGGAACCATGTTTCTGTTTAATGTGAATCCTTCGAAGAAAGTTATATAGTTGACGTTTGAATAAATACAGAATCCCTGTCAGTACTTAATCCATCAGACATCAGGTGAAAATTGAATGGACAAGTGAACGCTTCAATGAATTAAAAGCCTGCCAAAGCTTCTGTTGAACGCTCCTATGGAATTCCATTTGTTTGTAGATTTAGGTAGGCTTTGAAAAGCATTTGTACTGCTACGTTCACCTGTAATTTTGTACTGGGAAAACCTTTGTACTAAATACATAGTGAAAAGATACATGTTATTCTACTTTCTGGGATTGCGTTCGGGAGGAATTTACCTGGGGTCAAAATAATAACAATCTTTATTAATTTTTTTATAAAATTTTGAGTAAACATCCCGGGTTAGTGAGATCAGAATGTATATGTTAAGTATTACGAATATAAGATACCGGTATTAGTTAGACTTTTCGTATGAGATTTATTATGTAAACAATAAAGTTATTGACATCTGTTTTTATTATTAATTTATCTATATATTTTATTTTATGTACCTATTGAAAAAAAAAATTTGGGAAATGAGGAAACTACGACGAGCGAAATGAGGTTAATATTGTGTGTGTAGTGTTTGGTTTGTAGAAATACTCATAGTAATATTATTATCATAAGACAAATATAGGTAAGAACTTGTTATTTTATCATTAGGTACTACAAGTTCCTATATAATTTAGAATGTTTGTTATTTTTTTAACCGACTTCAAAAAAAGGAGGAAGTACTCAATTCGGTTGTGTTTTTTTTTTTTTTTTTTTTTTTTTTTTTTATGTTTGTTACCTCATAACTCTGTCATTTATGAACCGATTTGGAAAATTCTTTTTTTGTCTGGAAGGGTACACTTCCCATTGTCATCAGATCAGGATTTGATTACTTCTTAGTGTACTTTGAAGTCGGTTTAAGTTTTTAAAACAGTCCAATTATTTTCGTATATGGCAAACATACCGACTATAAATTTAAACTAAGTACATTCACACATCTAATCTTTATTTGTTTGTCTACAATACTGACCGTATCTAAAGCTATTTCTACGACAATTTACAAAAACTTCATAAAAGCAGAAAAAATCTGCGATAACAAGAATTTATCCAAAGAAGCACTGAATACAACTAAAGTAATTCGTCTTTCCTAACATAAAACTTATCTCAATGTAATTTTACTGAAAGAACAAAACCGAAACTACCGTCAAAGAACAAAAGAGCATAATGAAGGAAAAAAATCTCCCGTCTTATGTACAGACAAAAAGGTTTCAGAAAACATTCATGTACGGCCTTGGCAATACCGTTATATAGTGTGTCTGGTCCTTAATGTTGATATTTACCGCCACCTACTGAAATTTAGGGTCTGCCTTGAGTGTTATGACGTCATAACATATCTTTTACTACTTGTGTTATTGCTACAAAAAAAATATTGAAGATAAAATAAGACTTGAAGCGATCTTTTGAAATATAAGCTGGAATGGAATTTATAAAACTAGATTCCAAACTTGAAATAATGAAGATGGCTTGGAATGGCTTCTTTTATCATAAATTTTGATGAGATGACTTTAGAGATGGCATATTTAATTCCAAATTTATTTATTCACAACTTAATACTATAATACACATTTCAATTTAATTTTAAATAAACGTAGCCATTATAATAAGAATACCGTAACAGAAAAATATTATATAAAATCGGTTCGTCGACCGCATCAACATCAGTCTTGTTTAGGTAGGGCTGCTCCATCGCCGAAGCCAAATATGTCTGCTATTGGCTTAAATCTATGTCTCGTGCCGCGAATACACATACTAGTGGCACGGATTATAGAGATTATTATTTTTGATCTTAGCCAACCCATCACTACGCTAAATGACCTGTTCCAGCGGTCAGAGATTGCGGCTCCAAGATGTTTAACGAAGTTAGACATTTGTGGAGCGAAAACTCCGTCAACGGATGTGACAAGAGGGGTGAATGTTGCATGTCGCAATTCGCAAGCGCTTGAATATTTTCTTATTTTTTCGTCTTCAGCGGATTTTAATACAGAGGAAAGTTTCGCATGAAGAGTGCACACTTTTTCCCATAGTTTTTGCCATATGTCTGTCTTCGATCCTATTCCATTAAAAAACGGGGATCCGAAAGCATCTTCTAGAAACATTGTGGGTATGGTCTGGGTAATCACTGGAGGTGGCTTTTCACTATGGGCGGCACGTATATGCCGTTGTATTCCATTTACTTTAAAGATTTTAGGACAATGAGGACACTGCACGGTATTCGATGAGGTTTCACTTTGATTGGTCGAATTTTGGGTTTGGGTATTCATTTTTATTTGTATTTATTTACACAATTAATTTAGATATGATACAGAAAAACATGAAATAAAGGTGGCATATTTAATATGCAGAATTTATGTTTGTGAAAATTTTACGTAATTTTAACAACTGTAGGGATTATATTGCGTTGTTCATAATAATACTGAGTTGATGGGCCATTTCGCATGGTTGGTAAGATGGTCTACCTGTCATGACAGGTCGTGAGTTCAACACCAAGAATATTACCTACAGAAATTTTTGAGCCTAGGTGTATTTGTCTATATAAGTATTTATTTAAAAAAATACTACAACGTGTATTTTGCGTATCAGTTATCTGCAGGGCTATTTTAAAACGTCGGATTAGATATCGGGAACGAATTTTAAAAAAACCGAGGTGATATTCAACAATTGCTATTTTAATTTGCGAAAACTTTTCGATGAATCGAACTGATATTTCCGTAAAGAAACATTAAAAATATTCGAAATCAGAAAATAAAAAAGCAATTGCGGAATATCGCCTCGGTAGTTTTTGAATCCGTTTCCGATATCGAATCCGAGCGTTTTAAAATAGCCCTGCAGGTTTCCATAGTACAAGCTCTGTTTAGTTTGGGATCAGATTGCACTGCGTGAATAATGTGTTATTAAAAAACTTTACTTTGAAAAAATAATAAAATTGATCTTCTAAATAACATCTTGAAAACTCCAACAGCAGGTTGACCACTAGCCTACCTCCACCAATCCGCAGTGGGCACGCGTGGTAGAGTATCTGCCCATTCCCTTTCACCCTGATTTGTGAAAGGAGGCTCAGCAGTGGGACATTATTGGCTGATGATGATGATGATGATGATGACATAATATTTTATTTGCAACTTAGTTGTAATAAAAATAGGGCATAAAAATCTTTAAACAAGAAGATTCCAAAAAATCACGTTCCTAATGAAAACCGACCTAAAAGAAAAGGTGTCAATAATACAATAGTCACAATTAATTTGGGTCAGCCCATAAACAAGCCGACGCGGACTCCACTAACCTCAATATAACAATTATAACAATACAAGTAGATAACAAAACTAAACTGTTATCTAAGAAAATAGATCTCAAATAGTCCTATTAATTAATAGGGTCCTTTGTACCCATTTTCATAAGTAAGGGGTAGCACGGCGCGTATTAAGGATATGTAACGTCGGTCTAACCTAAATTAATGTCCCAAGATATTATGTTAAACAAGAAACTCCAACTCCGTAGCGAACGTGAACGTGAGATTGCTGATGGTGGAGACATGTTGACGGTTGAACTAGCTTTTGACGTGGTGGGTGGTTTTCTTAAGATAATTCAGAAAACGCAATTGTTTACTCCATATCGCATTATATTATTGTATTGAGTAACGTCAAATCCATCTTCATCATTTTTTTTTTTGTAAATTGTAAGCACCTTAATTAGCACTATTATTTGAATCAATCGTATAAATCCAGTTCATAATTCATTCATCTTTTATTCTGCTTTGTTTATTCAAATATCATTACTTACAAAACATAAAATTTTAATTTGACATTGGAAGTAACAATGGCATATCCCGGATACAATTAGAACCCGACCCGAGCATAGTGGTTGTAAGGAAACCTCTGATTAAAACATGAAGCTATGCGTCAATGTGTCGTTCACAGAATTTATCTTTTGATTTATGCAAAAGATTTCACCTGACTTGATTAAAGGCCTTGCCTTCCTGAGTTTAATCATACTGTGGTATTTTGCCTAGCGTCAGCGTAATTTCATTTCTTGGTGAATTTATGCAATCATAATATTGTTGTATTTTTTATTATAGTCGGTTAAATCTTATTGGCCCGTTTGACAGCACATATACCTACGTAAGTGTGTACAAAAAGAGACAAACCTAGTGCAATAATAAGAGACAACCTCTCGTCAAAATGGTCCTATTATGGTGCGTCCATCCTACGGGAACGAGCACGAGCCGAGCCTCGAACGAACAGGATTCGTTCGTTGCTCGCGATTTCGAGCGTGGACGTACATAACGAGCCTTCAACGAGCCTACAACGAGCGCGATGCGAATCCCTGTTCGTGAAAAAACTGACAATCGGGCGGAGCGCAGTCGAGCACTCTACGAATGCTCGTTCGAGGCTCGCAAGCCCGTCCACGCAACGCGAATCGTGCTCGCAGTGTGCTCGTTCGTGGCTCGGCTCGTGTTGGGTTCGCCAAGCATGGACCTTTAGATCTCGCAACTATAATCGAACTCGAAGAAGCAAGTTGGTTTAGTAAATAAAATAAACGATTTATTGTGTATTTTATATTTGTAAAAAACGGACGTGTTTATTTAGTCTATCTCTACAACATTAAGCATTAGACTTAGTAAAATACATAAGAAAATACTGCGTTCTATATCTTAAAGCCAGAGCGTGTAGCCAGAATAAGAACAAGGTTCCCAAACTAAACGGCCTCCCGTTGAGTTACTCGCTGTTTCAGTTTATTTCGTGTCAAAACAATGATAAATTGTTTTTGTGTAAATAAATTGTTAACTTTAATCCGGGTAAGATTATATATAGGTCAGTTTATTTATTTCCCTTTGTTGATACTGTTAGGGGAATCGATACGGTATCAAAGGCAAGTAAGTACAAGGTTTTGTTGTTTTGTATTGTACCTCAGAGTTTATATTGTTTGTTTTGTTTAACCTATATTTACCTCTCAAACCACCGATTATGAAGTTTTTTAACCGACTTAAAAAAACCTTTACAACCTTTTTGCTTCAAAATAATGCGAATGAATATTCTAGTGGTACATTGACATCCAAAAATAGAATACAAAATAAATAAATCTTAGATACAACTTTTCCTTATGTTTCTTTCACAACAAAACGATCACTAGGATACGAGTCTAATATGACGGTAAATTTGATCCGAAAATTGCTCCATATCAATTTTGGGACAGGATATTTGAAATTGATCAAATTGTTTACTTAATCACTGGATTAACGTTCACTTACCCGTGAAAATCCATTTAAACCACATGAATTCCGATTAAAACCTGCGACATAATAAACTATATGTTGACAACATAATAATCTTAGGGTAAATTAAAAATTGGAAGATACGGTACACTTTCACCGTGAGTGCGATAACAAAATTACGTCTGAATGAAAAATAGAATGAAGAATAGCATATAGATAATTATAATTATTTTTGAGAGTTCATCATCATCATATCAGCCTAGGGATGTCCACTGCTGAACATAGGCCTCCCACATTAACTTCCACATCGAACGGTTTTGGGCCGCTTGCATCCAGCGGTGCCCAGCGATCTTGACCAGATCGTCGGTCCACCTGGTTGCAGGTCGTCCCGCTCGGCGCTTTCCAGTACGTGGTCGCCACTCGAGAACCTTCCTTCCCCATCGGCTATCAGTTCTTCGAGCGATGTGGCCTGCCCATTGCCACTTTAGCTTACTAACTCTACGAGCTATATCGGTAGTTTTCGTTCTCCTACGAATGTCCTCGTTTCGGACCCTGTCACGTAGAGAGATTCCGAGCATAGCTCGTTCCATAGCGCGCTGAGTGACTCTGAGCTTATTTATTCGGCCAGCAGTAAAAGACCACGTCTCTGTACCATATGTCATCACTGGTAACACGATTGAAGACCTTTGTCTTCAGACTCTGAGGTATTTTAGACGTGAAGATGTGCCGGAGCTTCCCGAATGCTGCCCAGCCGAGTTGGATTCTTCGATTGACCTCTTTATCCATTTTTGAGAGTTTTAGTTAAATATAGTTAGTGTAGTTATAGTTAATAGTAATATCGCTAGTGTTTATGAAACTATAGCTTGATTACTGCCTAATAGTTCGTCAGCGAGACTTAGTTTTGTTGTCCCACGCATTATTGACAGAGTACCGTATATTCATCACCGTGTTGTTATCTAAGCATACAATTATATATCTATCTCCACGTACAACGTAGATAATTTTATAAGAGCCTGAATTTTAATGTAATAATGGAATTATGAGATAATTGTGATGTAGCAATAGTTAGACTTTACTCGTACTTCTTTACAAAGAGCCTAGAAGTAAACTCTCAAATGAATCTATAAACTACTAGCTGCCCGGCGCGACTTCGTTCGCGTGGTGCTACCCTACCCTATGGTGCTACCCTACCCTACCCTACCCCACCCTACCCTTGCTCACCCTACCCTACCCTACCCTACCCTGACAGCATAATACCCATTAACAAAATGATCCGCCATTTATTGAATTCATTTGTTAAAAAAATGTGATAAATGAAGAACGGCTCGACCGATTTTGTGAAAACTTCACATAAACCATCTACTAAATAGTCAGCCTACAACTTCTTACATCACATGATTGACATACTTCCAACATATTAAGGCTGCTTTTCCTATGCTATAGCTATGCCGCGACGATGTAATAGCTAAGCTGTGAAACTATGTGACCGTTTCCACTGATACTAAGCTATGTATATAGCGGTGGGAGTAAGATGTGCCGCCGCAAAGTAGCTGCGCGAGGAAGCTGCGCAGCTTGAGCTATGCGATGGCATGTCTATTTTCAGCGACGAACGCGGGCCTACCGTAGGTACTCTGCTCGGCATATACCTCTCGCTACCGTCTATAGCACGCACCCATAGCACACATCCATAGCACGCATGCATAGCACGCATCCTTCCATATAAAAAAGACATCTTAGTTGAATCCGTTTCCACCAGTGCTAAGCTATATGCACCAATGAATATGATTAGTGGACATCATACGCATCCATAGCAACGTAGCATTGCACATCTCTGGTGGAAAAACAGCCTTAAGCTGTACTATATATGTCACTATAACTACGGGACTACACGTTACGTGTACATAATTTTGGGTAGCGAGAACTAATGTAAGTTAGGTCGACCCGGGACAGGGTTACGAGCTAGGTCGAGCGGCGACCCACACGTTCCCTCTATAATCTTTACTTACCGACGCCTGTTCAGTTACATTCTCGTGTATTATATTTATTTATATTATGTTGTTCGACATTTTTGACAGTAATATAAGAGCTTGCTATTTCGCTCGGATATATATAGTATTTATATTGAAATATCTATAAATTAGTGATAGGTGGAACGTCTTATCCCCTAGTGAGCATTGATACTACTGATAGTATGAGCTATCTATAGTCACCATGGATCTGTAGCTTGCTTGATGAATCCGCGATAACTTGGTAAGGAATACAGCTCAAATACTTGAGAAATTAACAAGAACTGTTTTAATATTGAAGTCCGCAAACAAACGTACGGTCCACCTGGTGGTAAGCGGTTCCCGTAGCCATATGGACGCATGCAATCCACGGGGCATCACTCACGCGTTACCGACCCTTCGCCCCTCCCCAATGAGTACTGGCGACCTTACTCGCGCGCAGGAACCCAACATAAAGTTATTTGGCTGCGGTATTCTGTGAGGTGGATATACTTCCCCAGTCGAGCTGCTCTTTAAGCGAATAAACGCTACATACTTCCTCTCTTAAAATGTATTAGTAGATGTTTCTGAGGTTGGTATGTCGTCAATTTGTATATTCATACTACTTCATATTATTAGTAATCCTAACTCAAATACACAATGAAGTTCATTTCGGTTTCTATCCAATCAAATACACAAATGGAATAGATATCTACATTAGCATACAAATTCATAGAATACCGTTAAATTTAACAACAGCGCTTGAAAATGCAGCGCTATTTAGTATTTTGCAGTGTAATAATTAATGATCAAACGAACTTACCTGTACGTGAAGTTCGATCATTATTATATGAGCAGCTTCATTCGACGCGATTGACAAACCAAACGGAAGACAATTAAATTCATATAGAACTCCGTTATATATAAACCTAAGATATTTTCTATGAGAACTATGTATAGGCGTTAAAAAATACGCGTCTTTCATATCAATTGTCGCCATATAGCAACCTTCCACTACCATCTTTGACACAGTTCTGTAGTCTTCCATTTTGAAATGTTTAGTACTTACAAATTTATTTAAACGTTTTAAATTTAGAATAAAGCGATTTGTTCCGTTTGGTTTGGGTACTAAAAATATAGACGACAGGAATTGGTTTTCATGAGGTGAACACTTTGATATGGCATTGATTTTTTGAAGTGCGGAAATTTCTTTGTCGAAATTTATTAGTTCTTGGTTCGTTCGTGTATTAAGACAAGGTTTAGCGTAATCGACGGGATCCAAGGAAAAAGGAATCTTGTATCCTTGAATCCATGATAACACAGTGCAATCATCTGTAATTTCCATCCATTGCTGTACAAAATATTGTAATCGACCTGCAAAGCGTACCTCGTCTACTGGCGCCTCCGTGGGCGCTGGCGCGGCGGCGGCGACTGGTCCACTGCCTCCCGATGTTGAACGCGACTCCTCGTAACGACGGTGCGCGGCTGGTTCTGGACTGCCCTGAGCCCTGCATCGGTCTTGCCCGTTTGTTTCCGTTGCAGGGGCCTCCAGTTTCCCTGACCTTGATTTTTATTTTTAATAAAATTATTTTTATAAAATTTCGGATTGCGGGTAGTAGGGACGGATCTTTGCTTTAAATCTGTTCCTGATTTTTTGATAGTTTTAGCGGACTTTAACTTGTCTGTTACATTCTCCCCAAATATATATTTATCCCGAACAGTTTCTGTCATAGTGTCTTTCATATCGCTATTTATTGACGAAATAATAAAGTGACGGCGGGTTTTAGTCTCGTTATAATGGCTATCACTTAGGAGGCGACATGCATCGCTGATTGGTTTTAGAACCTTATGTGGAGTAAAGTCCTTTTCTAAAATGCTACAGACCGCTTGTGAAAGTGCCGCTATAGCTAAACCAATTTGGTTTTGTTTTGTCTCCAGTATATTATCCCGTTTTACAAGGTTTTCTGCCATAGCGGCCTTAGTTTCCGGATTAAGTAATGGCGCCTTTAGCATTTCACAATTAGATGGAATTAGGTACTCTTTTAATAGTTTTTCTTTAATTTCTTTTGGTAAGCCTTTTAACAAAATTTCATTCCACCTAACTGCAAGGTCTCTATGGATGGGTGATCCAAACACGGTTTCGCTTTTTGGCTGTTCACCCAGAAGGGCAATAATTTCTTCGTCTAAGTTCGATTCCTCTTTGTTTGTGGAAGAACATGACGGGGCTGTTTCTATCACGCCTTCTGGTATTGAATTTGAGGCCGGTATAGGTGTGCCTGACGTAATTGTATCATTATTGGGACCTGGAAAAAATAACATTATTAAGGTGAACGAGCACCGAATTATTTTTCGCAGAACAACCATATCACATTAAGGTAGGTAGACATAGTCCCCGCAGGACTACGCGCAATTAAGCGTAACGGACACAACCCCGCTGGTTGTTCGCATTACTATGTAAGTAGTTAAGTTTTAAAACTTATAAATATTTTTCTTATGTGGGTAGGCGCAGTCCCCGCTGGACTGAGCGCAATCAAGCGTGACGGAAACAACCCCGCTGGTTGAATCGCAACACGACATTGTTAACTTGTTTATCAACGTGACAGAGATAACCCCGCTGGTTTCTCGCATCACAAAATCGATGAGATCGATTTGAAACAAGATTAACACAAATAAATTGGGATAGGTAAAACTTACAGTCTGGTAATTCATCCTCCGATGACGATGATGATGATGATATGATTCGGCGACGGCTTTTCTTTAAGAGCTCAGATTCTAAGCGACGTATTTTTCGACGTATTTCTTCCGTACACTCTATTTTTCGCTTCATTTTTCTTTTCTTGAAGTTGGGTAGAAAGAAAACACCTAGTGACGTGCGAAGCCTTCGAACACAGAACACAGAATGAAGTACCGCCGAGTGAGAGATACAAGAAAGATTACCTTAGTGTTGCCATGTTGCATATTCTATTTTACTCATTTATTCTATAAAAATGTGTGTGAAGCCCTAGGCTAGGACTCAGCTACAATATGTAAACAGAAGAAATCGCGTCGAATGAAGCTGCGAAATATAATATCTAGATTGTTATCGAAACGCAAAGGAATCGGAAATGCTATCCGATATATCGAATAGCGAAATCGAATCCATTGCTATATTGTCCAATATATATTGATACTACAAATTGAGTTGTTATGGGTCTGGTCCATAACAGACCTTTAGGGAGCTTAATAAAAAGTAATGGGGTCCAAATTGTTAGAGCTCTTGTTAATGCCACTGACCATTTTAAACCATTGATTTTACTTTATTAAAGTGGAGAGTTACATTTATAATTGATAAAATGTTTGTACAAATTACTTGATAAAGAATCATGGCGAGATCCATACATTGATTTGTACAAAAATATAAAACATTTTAGAGGGTTTTGAATAACTTCCAATGTTGAGATTACATTACCAGCAACATGTTAACCTACATGAACTATTTTTATATACCCCGCAAAACATAACAACATAACAGTTTTGCTCGCGAATAGTTGCGATTCGCCGGCACGGCATAGAAATTAACATTTTTATCCCGGGGTTGTAAAAATATTTTAAATGCTTCAAGTTATTCCTTAGGCACCAAGGATCAATTGTATAGCATTGTAACGTCTCTAAAATCTTAATTTTTTTGTACAAATCTCGCCATGATTCGTTGTCGTATCTTCTATAAATTTTTTGGGAATTTTACTGTAATTAGAACATTTTTTCTATGATTTTTATTTATTTATTTATGTTTATATTATTTATACTATATAAACCGTTTGAATTAGTGTAGTGATAGTGAAAATAGTGTAACATAGTCCAAGTGCTACATATAAAGAACACAAGAACAAAGTGTCTTCCCCTTAATAGAGACAATAAGAAAAGTGTTAATCGACACATTCTTAGATATAGTCAATATAGAAGTTTATGTTAAATATAAATTACTTATTAGCCTAATATTAAGGCAAGATTGTAGTATGAATAGGGAACACTAAAGAAGGTGTAACTTAGGATAAAAAAAAAAAAAAAAAAAAAAAAAATTATACGATGAAGTCGGTAACCAAACGAACAGCTTGCCTGATGGTAAGCGGTTAGCGTAGCCTTATGGAACCTTGCAACACACGGGGCATCGTTCATGCGTTACCGATCTTTTCCGCCTCCCCAATGAGCTCTGGCAACCTTACTCATGCGTAAGTTTACAACATAAAGTTATTTAGCTGCGGTATTCTAACCAGCCAGAGAATACGCCAGCTAGAGAGAATAAGCTAGGTACGCTCTTAAAAATATCATATCATTAAATCTGGCAAAATGTTCCACTAATAGCCCCACAAAAAATATTAAAACACTATAAAGTACCTCGAAAACCTCGCATCAAATTCTTGAAAGTAAATTCATTGTTTAAAACAATGGGCGCTGCTATCTGGTGGATATTTCGAAGGATACTTCATTATCTTGCAACGTGACAAACAAAGGGGTCTTTTAACGTCAGATAAGAGAAATAATGAGCCGATAGTGCGAGCCCATTTCAGCATTGAAAGCTTGAATGAAAGCGTATGTGGTTTAAAAAATACTGTATAATTTATGAATTGTTTCATGAAAGTTTTTATTTTTGATGAATATTTGATATCCTTCGGTTATAAATAATAAAATGTACTTACATCATTATGATTATGAAATGCTTCAATTTACTACTAACATGACATATTTATAATAAGCTTAAACAAAAAATAATAATAATATTACAACAAGGGACATAAGCTTTTCCCGCCGTGGTTTTCCCAATGGAGTACAGCATGGAGTTCTTCAAAAAGGGCGTGAAGAGATTTCTTCAGGGTCGGCAACGCGCGAGTGATACCCCTGGTGTAGCAGGCGTCCATAGGCTACGGTAACTGCTTACCATCAGGCGGGCCGTATGCTTGTTTGCCACCTTAGTGGTATAAAAAAAAAAGCTCAGCTTTATACTGGAGACGAACTCGTGTCAGAAGTCCGACGTCCAGCGCTGGTTTTCAGCTAAGACCCGTTTGACTTTCACTGTTGGATTTAAAAAGTGGCGGTATGGCAGTACCTACTATTGCTTACATAAAATATTCTCTTCTTCTTATGCGTTGCACTCTTGACAAAGTGGTCGTGGTCGTCATGAAGTGTCATTTGTGGCGCGCTTCACAACACGCCGCCATTCTTCCCTAACTGCTGCCCTTCTGGTGCAGTTATTGATGGGGCGGTCCCCTATTGCGGCCTTAATTTGTTCGCGGTAAATAAAATATTAGGTAAATGAAAAAATACTAATAATATTTAATATTATTTAGTTAAACGGCGTTTCCTCCAAATTATCCATTAAAATTAAATCCTCTAGCAAAGGCTCGTATTTAATATTGTTCGCATTATGTTCACGGTTCCTACACAAGCATTATTAAATTGTATTCAAGGGTACGGCACGACGGGTTCAAATGTTACGTAAACTTTACTGTGACAGATTTATGAGTTCCTAGCACATGAAACGTTTATGTATGTGATAAACAGTGAGCTGGGTGGGAACATGGCAAGGAATGTTTGTGCACTGCTGGCACGGTGACGTTGGACGTCATTATGTTCCTCCAGATAAGTGACTTACTGAGCAGCGATTTAGTTTATACCAGGGCTTCCCAAACTGCGTCGTGACGCCCTTGGGGCGCCGAGGTATTATCCCAGGGGCGTCGTGAGGCGATCTAAATAGGTTGGCTGTCTGTGTCCATGCGACCCAGTCGAGTGAGCGCCATTCGCATTGTGTTGTGATGCGCCGGGAGAGGGCGGCCAATGCTTTTTTTTTTTCAAAAATGTAGATGCTATTTGGAGTTTTTCTGAGAATTTTTTATTAGGCTATAACAAGAACTAGTAGATAAATGTATGACAAGAAGGCCAGGGCGTCGCAAAAATATGGAAACTTCCTAAGGGCGTCACAGTTAAAATAAGTTTGGGAAGCCCTGGTTTATACATTACTACATAAGAAGTTTGTGATGGGTCAGATCGACTGGGGAAGTACTCCCACCGTACACAATACCGCAGCCCAATAACTTAATGTTGTGTTACTGTGCATGAGTAAGGTCGCCAGAGCTCATTGGGGAGGGTCAAAGGGTCGATCACGCATCAGTGTTTACCATCAGGTTGGCCGTACGCTTGTTTACCGACTTTATACATATCGGTTTACAGATGTCCATTATTTGACGGGCCAGTTGGCTGGTAAAGATTCTAGCTATTGCGCTGCAGGTCGTGGGTTCGATTCCCACACAGGACATGCATTTGTGTGCATGAACATGTTTGAATATCCTGAGTCTGGGTGTAATTATGTATATTAAGTATGTATTTACAAACAAAATGTAGTATATTTATTATATCAGTTATCTGGTTTCCATAGTTCAAGCTCTGCTTAGTTTGGGATCAGATGACCGTGTGTGAGGAATGTCCCAGGATATTTATTTATTTATTTATTCGACATATCTAGCCCAATATGTAAAAAAAATAGAATAACACTTATAGCAATAAAAAGGAAAGGTGCAAGGTTTCAACGGAGAAATGCATGTACAATTGTAATTTCTACAATCTTATGATATATTTCATATTTTCAGGAAAAAATATCGTGGTATTCCTTTCTCTTGTTATCTCATCAGGCACCCTATCTGTACCTCTATACCACCGTTTACAAACTTTATAAACCCATAGAAATATTGGTAGACCTTACGAAACTTGAATGTATCGGCAGTTGAATCGCAGTATTATAAACTTCAATACCGTGGTTCCTTCGTACTCGAAGGATTTAATATTTAGCCGGAATAAAAAGTTCACTAAATTCAATCCGTGTGGCCAACAACTAAATCCGTTTAGCCGTTTATGCGTGATTGAATCACGAACATCGAAACTTTCGCATTCATAATATTACTAGCTACCATCCCGCCAGTCCACCCGTAATCCCTTATACCGTAAGGGGTATTTTCGGGAAATCCATAATACTCATCTGTGTTATGAAACTCCTATGCGAAACTTCTTGTTACTACACTTTGCTTGGGTTGTGTGTTATTTATAAGTATGTCAGTGCTACAACGGTAATAGTACATTATGGTACATGTGTGTAGAGTTGGTTATTAACACTCGAGGCGGTATTAAGCGAGAGTGTAATAATCTATGCACACGCGTGTCATACGACGTTATTCAACACACTTGCGAGGAAAAAAACAGAATTTTTGATAATAATCAACCACACAATGAGAACGTTAACAAATATGATGCGCAAGTTTTTTTTTGACAGCCGTTACCTGTCAACTATTTTACGCGTTTAAATTAAGAATGCTTGGTCTACTGTAAAGTTAAAAGCACTGGTGCGTAATAAGCTGCATTAAGATACTAAAAACGGTGCAATACATGTCACTTTACGAGCGAGTGTGTTGAAATAGTACATTATGGTACATGTGTGCAAAGTTGGTCCTTACACACGAGGCGGTATTGAGGCGATAAGGGAGTCGAGAGTGTTATGATCAATGCACATGAGTATCATACGACGTTTTTCGACACACTTGAATCTTTGATAATCATAAACCACACAATGAGAACGTTAACAAATATGGCACGCATGTTTTTTTTGACAACGATGCGCAGTCTAACTGTTTTACCCGTTTAAATTAAGAATGCATGGTCTACACACATATCACTTGCAGTGAGGTACAAACTTAACATAATCGGGATTATTCCTATCATAAAATTGTGCGGTTATGTAAAGTAACCAACTTTGCGTACATGTATCATAATGATGCAAATGTTAGGTTGAGTTTAATCAATTAAGATAGCGAGATTGCAACGTCATATCAAACGAGACAAGAACGTCATAGTGAGATTATACAATTCCACATATTAAATCGCTGTGACGTCATGCTACGCCGCCTCTCGACCCGCACGCTGTGTGTCACGGCCTTTAGGTTCAAACAGATGAAACATGTATCTGAGTAACATGTGACGCTCTGAATTGTAATTTGTTAATGTTTTGCTATGTGTTGGGTCGCACTGAGTTTGGAATTAGCGCGCTGTTGTTTAATTTGACTTGTGGATAAGGGCGTCTAGTTTATTCCAAATATTTTACTTAGTCTTTGAGTAATGCCATGTATTCAACATACTAATATTGTTTATGATTTTTATAAAAAGTATGTTTCAAATCCTCGTACATTGGAACCAAAATAGTCTCATAATGTGCGGTTTCAAAGGAGCTTCCTATTGCGTATGCTCAGGCTGTGCAATGAGCTCTCCGCCGTGGTTTTCCCAAAGGAGTACAGCATGGGGTTCTTCAAAAAGTGTGTCAACGCGCAAGTGATACCCCAGGTGCTACAAGAATCGATAGGCTACGGTAACCGCTTACTATCAGCCGGGCCGTATGCTTGTTTGCTACCGTAACGGTTAAACATTTCTTTTTTCTTTCATGACGAGGTTCTCTAAGTGTTATGAAAACTTCGACGAAAAAAATAAACATTATAAATGAAAGGTAGAAAAACACATTAGCTGGTCACTTTTAATGTAATGTAAGGAAGCGAGACAAACGGACCGCCTTAATCCACTCTACTGCCAAAAGAAATAATTCCCGGAAGAAACGGTAAGGAAAAAACAAGGTTTCTACAACATAGTAATGTTGTTTATATGTTGCTTATATTATTTACTCTATTTTTCTAAACGCAGTGACCGTAATTAAAGCTATCTAAGGTACCTTTTCGATTAACAAACCAACCCACAATAAAATTGCATGTAAACATTCTATGTCACCAATAAAAACTATACTACTTTGGTTTTTAGGGTTCCGTAGCCAAATGGCAAAAAACGGAACCCTTATAGATTCGTCATGTCTGTCTGTCTGTCTGTCTGTCCGTGTATGTCACAGCCATTTATTTCCGAAACTATAAGAACTATAATGTTGAAACTTGGTAAGTAGATGTATTCTGTGAACCGCATTAAGATTTTTACACAAAAATAGAAAAAAAACAATAAACTTTGGGGGTTCCCCATACTTAGAACTGAAACTCAATTTTTTTTTTTTCATCAAACCCATAAGTGTGGGGTGTCTATGGATAGGTCTTCAAAAATGATATTGAGGTTTCTAATATCATTTTTTTCTAAACTGAATAGTTTGAGCGAGAGACACTTCCAAAGTGGTAAAATGTGTGTCCCCCCCCTGTAACTTCTAAAATAAGAGAATGATAAATCTATAAAAAATATATGATGTACATTACGGTGCAAACTTCCACTGAAAATTGGTTTGAACGAGATCTAGTAATTAGTTTTTTTTTAATAGGTCATAAATTGAAATTAATATCAAATACTCAGGTCTATACTACCATTTACTTATATACCTACAGGTTTGTACGGAACCCTCGGTGCGCGAGTCTGACTCGCACTTGGCCGGTTTTTATTCTTTACAAATTAAGGCGCGGACTGACTACGATTTTGACGGTACTCGTTCTTCACTGGAATAGGGTTGAAAATGGTAAATCATTAATCTGTCGACTCTATAAAATGGACATTTATTTACGGGTTTTCTTTAGATTATACAGAATATACACATTAAATTGAATACAGTTTTCGGTTAACATTCTAATATAATTCTGTATCTAATATATTCTTAAAAATAAAATTGTAGTCATCGCTAAAAATACCGAGAATTTCGACGCGAACGATTTTTTTGTGACGCAACTTACGAATTTTTTATCGGGAGTATCAAAGCACTTTTTGATATTCTATTCGGTAAACATTTTTCTCAAAACCCTCTTCTGTCTACAGTTTTTTTTGTGTTAGGTATTTTCATAGCGATACGTCATACTGGACTCTCAAAGAAACCCAATTTTGTGAATTTGAGGTAAGACCTCGTCTTAAAGCTAAAAATAAAAGAACTAACGGGTGAAATTAAAAAAATAATCAAAAAATTGCCAAGCGCAGAGATTTATTCAGGATGCAAATACAATAACATTTTTATACGGAATGGTGGCACAATACCCTTTACGGGTCGCAGTAGAGTAAAAACATGGTTTGAATGTGATGGCAACTTATTTCGTTAACATTGTCCATTTGGCAACGAACGGAGCTATTAGGACGCTCCCAGACTACATTTTAGGGTCACGCTCCAAATAACTTTAATTAGGGATAGGAATTCCACGTTTGTGTAACGGAATTTGAATACGGCTTTGTTGATATGTTTGAACAGTTGGGAAAAGTTTCATCTGTTTTCCACGTTAATTAGATGGTTGCCTTGCTAGAAATGTTGGTATAGTTACTGCAGTATTTTGGTTTAGAATTGATATATTTCATAAAAAATTGCATTTCTTGTATTACTAAAGAGTTTTATAAATTATTACTGATTAATTAGAATAAAAAGAAAGGAATGGAAAGGTCTTTGTGTTTTTAAAAATAGAATGTAATGTATTGAAATCGAATTCGATGGAGCAAAACTATGCGAATGTTAACAATTTGTATAACAATAACTAGAAGAAATTAAAGGCGTGATATGTATTTCCAATTGGAACCCTTATGGTGCCACTCCGTCCGTCTGTCACAGCGCTATATTTCAGCAACCACTAAAGCCATTGATTTGAAAGTTGAATCAGTTTTTTTAAAAAAATTATCAAAATTCGTTTAAAAACTTAGTTATGCGGGCCAGTTTTCTACTACAATTATGGAAAACTCCAAGAAAAATACGTCCTAGGAAGGTTTTATATTGTAGCATCTGCTACGAATATCTTTGTGCTACGTGCCTACGAGATCGCTACGCCTGAATATGCTACGGCCAATTTATAAGCGTAGGTACTGTGTTGCGTTTTAGGACATTGGTGCTGACTCTGTTGTTTACAACTAAACTACTTTAGTCTCACTATATCTCTTTCTAACTAAGAACATAAGAAAAGGACGTAAGAAATGTAGTCTTGTCAAAATAGTCCAATTGCTAGTTTTCAACAAACATTTAGTGGCCATCAAAATTGGTTACGTCTATTGAAACCCTTAAATGAAACGGCAAAGAGCAATTTGACAACATAAATATGTTCTATCCTTTTTCAAAAATGTTTGTAAGGAAGAGATGTGCTGTGATTGAAATAAGTTTAGTGCGATTTACAACTGAATTTATGATAATGGTGCCGCATTATCATACATTTCTATGAACATTGCTCATCTTGCATCATAGACGATAGCTACACTATGACAGTATAAAATTTTTAGAATCACTTTTGCTACGCCGAAAAGTATTCATATCAAATATCTGCTTGAATAAATATGAGTGTTTTTATATGGTTTTCTATCCATGCTCGTGCTCGGTTCGCCAATTATGGACGCACCATAATTGGCGAACCGAGCACGAGCCGAGCCTCGAACGAGCACACTGCGAGCACGATTCGCGTAGCGTGGACGGGCTTGCGACCCTCGAACGAGCGCGATTGTCAGTTTTTTCACGAACAAAGGGATTCGCATCGTGCTCATTGTAGGCTCGTTCGTGGCTCGGCTCGTGCTCGATTCGCGTAGCATGGACGCATCATTATACTTATATTGAAAAGTCATGTTATGTAGTTTATCAGTAGTAAAATTCCCGCATTGTTTGGGATCAGAGGCCTTGTGTATGCGATGATTATTTCTGAAAACCGCCCATTAACCATGAGGCTTTCGACGAACCATTATAATCGGCTTATTTGGTAAAATATAAGGAGCTCAATTTATTGAAACAAACAATATGTTATTAACATAATCTCCAAACTCCAATAAAAGATAAAATCCGTTTCAATGCTTTGATCCAACTGTAAACATTTCACAGTCATTTGCTTTATCATGATTACATCGGTCTCTTTTGGGAATCGAATTCGGGAATCGAAGTGCCATTATCGAGATATCCGGTGGAAATTTTATTTCTATTGTAATAGGAGGTAATAGCCTAGATTGTTGCGTCAGATTTCAGAAATACCAATTTTTTTTTAACTGAGTTACTTGTATAACATTTATCGGATATAATTTCTCTCTCTGTATTAATAGACGGTCCCTCATTTTTCGGAATCATGGTCAGCTTTAGGTGTAATCCTGGAGCGTATAATCTGCCTCCACTAGATTTTGTCCAGCGCGTTCTTTACGACTTTTTACTATTTATTTGGATGAGGATGAGTCTTTTACTTGACCGGTCCATCTTGATGGTGAACGATCTCGTAGTTCAAAAGAGGTAGAGGATTTTTTGTTCAAAGAGCAGCTTGACTAGGGAAGTACCCCCCCCCCCCCCCCCTCCATGCCCCAGATGTTGCAAGCGTCTCCTGTGATGAAACAACCACGATATCTCAAGCGTCCATAAGGCTATAGTTACCTTACCATACTTATTGCCAACTCAGTCGTATATAAAAAAAGAAAAGTTGTTTTCATCTGTGTTCCCAACTATAATCAATTTTTCCAAACTTTCATCGCCTCGTGCTCCATGTGGATGAAATATCAATGCGTTGGTGCCATATGGCGGACAATTGGGTTTTAATTTGAAGCTGAGTTAGAATCCGTGCACTAAATACACCAATTTAGTGCACGGAATTATGCTGGCCTGGTTGCCAATTTCAAATACATAAATGCCATTGTCTTCTTTTACGCATACAAATATTATTTATTAATTTCATATTGGCCCTGATTCCATTGTTTACAACTAAACTAATTTTAATCTCACTATGTCTATTTCTAACAAAGAACGTAAGGAGGAAGAAAAAAGGATGTAAGAAAATTAGTCCTGTCAAATTAGTCCAATGCTTGTTTTCAATATAAATTTAGTCGCCATCTATCGCGGTTACGCTTAAATACACGCAACATAAGACGGATTAATTTGACAGCATTAAATATATTCTATCCCTTTTCAATAATGTTCGTAAGAAAGAGATGTGATGTGACTAAAATTAGTTTAGTGAATTATACAACGGACAATAAAACAACAAACATCTTTTTACAGTAAGTGCATAAAATAAGAATCACCAAATCAGAAGCAGAGTAAAATTAAAGTAATTTTTTATTTCTTTCGAAAACCCGCGCTTGAGATATAATTTTCTTTTAAAGTTATAACATCTTTGAATGGCGTAAGCAAAGAATTTAAAACGTCCAGAAGGATAGTCGCCTCTATGGCAACATGAAATAAACAAGCCAGAATTGACAGTATTTGACAGCCGTGCGCAGTACGAACTGAGAGCGATTTGCTCAGGGAGCCCCTCAAGCGGAGTGAAATTAAATGTCATGCTTTAGTAAGGCGGATTATCCATCTGGGTAGAGGCACGATGCCCTATGAAAATCTTTGGGCGTAAGCATATTACAAGTAAAAATATTTTTATATTTTTAAATACATTATATTTTTATAGACAAAGTTAAAATTTCCCTTTAATCTTCACAAAAAACAAGAGATAAGAACTAATCCGGAGATTATTTCGAAGCACCCAGTAGAGTCTTTGATAATGTATCTTGAGTAACCCTTTATAAAGAACACAACGAGGAAAAAGATGAAATAGATATACCTTTATATCGTTCTTGTTGCTAACCTCCAAGAAAGAGGCTTATGGCCGACCTCCAAATAATTCCGCAAGTTTGATACTCATAGCTATGAGAGGGTAGCTAGCGATTTTTTTTAATGACTGACAAGGTTGTCTAATGACAACTGTTGTTTAATGACTGGTTGCCTCACTTAGTGGCCATGGATCAAGGGGTTATTAATGTGATGCGAACCTTATAGAATGCTTAAAAGGCTCTTAAGTGTAACTGCCAGGACACGTCGCTAGGTCCTTGGTGACAGACAGAGTTTTGGCG
The DNA here is from genome assembly GCA_947623365.1 of Achlya flavicornis. Taxonomy (NCBI): domain Eukaryota; kingdom Metazoa; phylum Arthropoda; class Insecta; order Lepidoptera; family Drepanidae; genus Achlya; species Achlya flavicornis. The sequence goes on along the minus strand of OX392482.1, from coordinate 2,625,218 downwards.
ATGTTATCATTGAAATACTAAAGAACCTCTTTTCGCCAAACTGCACAAAATAGTTTGTTGGCGAAAGATTCGGTCGGATTTTACACACGCATTCTTGTTTCATCGTATACAAAGCACAAAACTATTATTTATAAAAACTGGCCAAGTACGAGTCGGACTCGCGCACAGTGGGTTCCGTATAAACGTAGGTATGAAAATCATTTTTCATCACGGGAATCGAGTCTCGAAGATTTCTCTCCTTTTTCCAATTATGTTATTTTTTGCTTTGTAATTACTACGCTTTTCGGATGTCTTCCTTTACTTGTACATGGCATTACTTTTTACCAAATTTCATGATTCTAGGTCAACGGGATACCCTATAGGTTTTGATTCCCTTGTGAGCGTCAAAATGTGCAGCATAAACGGCTGTAACTTTTGATTAGGTTGACTTAGCAGTTCGATTTTTTTTTCACTACTCCAAGGGATTGCAGACTTGAGTATTTGGTATTAATTTCAGCTTGGTAACTCCATGCGTTCCTGAGAAAAAGGGTCCTGAGTCCTGACAGACGGACAACAAAGTGATCTTATAAGGGTTTCGTTATTTTCTATTGAGATACGGAAGCCCTAAAAAGAATTGAAACGAACATTACACAAAAACCAATCAAAAAATGTACATACTTACTTAGCTAGGTTCACACATTCAATTCATAGGAGCATGTTCTTTTATTTAAAGTTATTTCTTTGTTGCAATAATCTGTTTTTTAACCGACTTCAAAAAAGGAGGAGGTTCTCAATTCGACTGTGTTTTTTTTTTTTTTTTTTTTTATGTTTGTTACCTCATAACTCCGTCATTTATTAACCGATTTGGAAAATTCTTTTTTTGTCTGGAAGGGTACACTTCCCGTTTGGTCCCATTGTCATCAGATCAGGATTTGATTACTTCTTAGTGTACTTTGAAGTCGGTTTAAGTTTTTTGTAAAACAGTCCAATTATGTTCTGTCAAGAAGTCTACCTACTAGAAATTACTAGTGCAATAGTTTGCCTCTGCATCTCCCACAGAGCTTTCATCACAATAAAAAATAATTCGATAGACGTTCAAAGTGTTGTCCTACTATAATACCTACAAGTTATGATGTATCTTTTATATAAAATTACCGTATAATTTCTGGGTTACTGCAAATTACACGGCAGAAACTCGTAAAATTGTAGTGAACAGCGGGGCAACGGTAATGTACCTACGTCTTTATTAAGAAACGCAGTTAAGCTATGTTTCTCAGCCTGAGAATTTATTATTAAACTTTTCTTGCGTGTACTGAGGCAGTTTTATTTTTGTTTCGAACTAGGTACATGAGTTATATTGGCGAAGCTGAATGTATTGCTGACGGGGAAACTTGGGATCGTGTAACATGTTTTATGTATTAAAAATTAATAGTAGAAAGCAAGTTTGAACACTAGGTTTGTTAGTATTTTTATAAGATATTCGGTAATAAACACTACTTTATGGCAAAACCGAGAATATGGTATGAGAAAATAAAATACAAATCATTTATTTCAAATAGACCTTCGCATGCACTTATGATTAGTCTGACTCTAATATGGTTCGGAAGGTTGCATTTGCTGAGAAGAGCCGGCAATACACTCAGCAATAACTGTTTTCAAAACTAGCTTAGATTTATTACATAATATTTACATTCTAATCGCAGTGACAACTATTGCGCGCCCCGGCGCCGTGGTAAAACTACAAATTAGACAGAATCGAATTTAATAAGTAAATAGCGTAGAACTTAAGCGGACCAGCCCCCACAAGCAGCACCTATTCACAAGTATGACGTATGTGGCAGCCATCGCCCTACTCACCATATTGGAGGGAAGAGAACGACCCGTCACACAACGCAACCGCAAGCAAGTGACCTATCCCTCTACATGATAACTTAAATATGTTCATCGAAATGTGAGTTTAATTCATTACTCATCTTATAGATCTCAGTCAACCATTTTACAAATTAATTCACATCATATTGCTTACATTATGAGGATGAATCAAAGTTCGACACAAATTCGATTTGTATGCAGTAAGCAAAACTTGTGAAATAGGCGCACGTAATCCATTCTTAGGTCCGTATTATACGATCAGGTCTAAATAATAAATGAAAATAAATCTCTATGGCCTACCAAGAACCAAGTTTATGTAATATTGATAGTACTTGTGTGCGATAATTTGAGACCCGAGTGGAATGCGACTCTCTCTCCTGCTTCTCCTGCACTTCCTCGATGGCGCCCATGTTGTACTTATAGCATGGAGCAATGATCCCGCTACACGTACAATACAAGCACGCAACTGCAACGTCACCGTGCCTGGTCTCAACTTATCGCGCACGGTTAGTATATATGTCACCGTATTTTTGTGAAAACCGTTAGTTTATAATCTACCTAGAGAGATTATAAACTCCCCGATATATTTTGAACTGTAATTCATACCGCTTACAATATAACGTTATAATTTCCGATAGTTTATAATCTATCCATAACAAACCGTCATATTGTAAACTGGCATCATAATTGAATGCGTCGGAACGCACCTTCCTCGCTGATTGATTAAAAGTCATGTGTCCCGCGCCACCATCTTTGGCGATACGCAACGCAGGTAGTTAATTGTTTTTATTGCTCCTTAAAAAATAATAATTGAACTATTTAATTTTGTTCTCAAACAATTAAATGTGCATTTCTTTTATTTGACTCCCATGTTTGTTTTCTCACTATAAGAATACAGAACGAACTACCGCCAAGACTGACCAATCAGGGTCGGTTCACAATATGACGGATGGACAACGTTAGATTATAAACTATCGAAAATGAATACGTAATATATATAATAATAATACGTATATTGTAAGCCGTATGATACAGTTCACAATATATCGGGGAGCTTATAATCTCGCTAGGTAGATTATAAACTAACGGTTTTCACAAAAATACGGTGACATATGCATATTGGTAAACAAAATACTTTGTCATCTATACAAATTAACACACACTCTTGCTCTACAAATAAGTTGCAGAATTTCCATCAACCACATCATCCGCAGGCTTGTATCAAAACTTAATGCGGAGAATAGAATACGTAAATCAACTTCTAACTTAATAAGGAGTTGAATGTGCAACTCCTTTGAGAGGATTCACAGCAGCCACACATTAACTCGGAGCAATAGGGCGAAACCCGCAGGGTGTTCGGTGCCCGCAACGAATTTAATCAGTCTGGTAAAATGGTAGCAAGAATGGGTACTAGGTCGGGTCTTAGGAATATTTAGGGCATATTAGGATGCTTGAAGATTATGATTATGATCAACAAAGAATATAACAGTTTGTTGGATTGGAATAGAGTGAATGGTTATTGGGCGACTTTCAACAATGTTGAAAGTCGCCCAATAACCATATGATTTTTTGGTTAAGACAAGGACACATGCGCTCTGATTGGCCAGGTCAAAAATATATGATGCAGTGATTGGTCCTTACTGTTTGAAATCAGTGGAAAATCACTTACTAGTTGCGGAATTTGATTGTTCAGTATTACTATTCTATGGGACTTTCCTCGATGCACAGGAGTATCTGAAGAAAAATCTTGGTTTATAACGTTAAACGACGTTATTTTTATTATTCCTAAGAACTTAATTTAAAAATGCCGTATAGGTATATTGAATCTAAGAACAAATACTGTTTCTCTAAGATGCCTCTTGAAATTACCTTTCTCGTACAAAAGTGCACGTTTTAACACAAAGCGTATAAAATACTCGCGGATCGATTTTACTGGAAACCTACATTATACAAACTTGTGTAACTACTGTATGGAGGCGGTTTAAGTCAGCGTGGGTTGAATCCGCGGGGTACAGCTAGTAATTATATACATGATCTAAAAATGGGTCTGTTGACTGTTCATGTAAATCATGACACAATAATGGTGAATGAGTTACCTCCCCCTCTAAATTAGGTTACTAAATTATATACAACAGGAATTATTTTAGAATATAGGGAATATATAAATGTTACACAAAGAAACCGGTCATAGCTTTTGATAGGTACAAGGATTTATCGCAAGCACGCCATATTCACATAGTTCGATATGATCAAATATTCGACAAAGGTCGTCTAGACGTAGTTCAGTGAAGCGTATATAACGTTAAATGAATATTACATGTCGCTGAAAAGCTAAAGACAAGCTAAAATGTATATTTTACTATGTATTGTCGGTTTAAGAAAGTTAGTATTATGTTTTGTGTTTCCTTTGTATAGTTTTGCCGCACAATGGTTTAGTACTACACAAACGCGACGCGACGCGACGCGACGTGACGATGCAATTGACGGGCCAGTTGGCGCAGTTGGTTAATTTTGATATTTTTTTTTTAAATAACTGTACTTTTATGTCAAATCGCTATTTGACACGCACCGTAGGAAGACTCGACGTAGGCGGAATCACCGTAGAAGGAACGCGACGTAGAGCTACGCGCGACGTAAACGGAATAACTCTAAGATTCCACCTATCGCGCCACAGTTCGTGGGTTCGATTCCCATACAGGAAATGAATTTGTGTGCATGAACGTCTGTATGTCCTGAGTCTGAGTGTAGTTATTTATATTTAGGGGGCAACGCAACTTAAACGCAAGCATAGCCTAAAAGCTTGTACTTTCATCCAACGTAATGTTTGCTGCGAAAAAAGAGAGATAGCATCAGAGCCGTCGGTTATCAGTCGGTAAATTCCGCTATCACTCGCGGCCGCTTCGCTAGGTCGTCATTCATGATTTCGCATACCATAAAACTTGTTCCAGGAGTGTTCTTGTGAAAAAATCTTATAAATTTGTATATTAAAAGTATGTTATTTGAAATCTCCAATATATTTGCGTGCCTGGTATCTAGATGTTTTCTTTACTTTTTCAATTTATAGGTACATTAGATATGGCCAAAGTTCAGGTAAAATTTGTGCAAAAAAGCTGTTTTTCGGAGGCTTTTACTGAATTTGTTTCACACTTTATTTTTATTTTCGCCTAGATACACGGCTAGATATAGTGCACAAGATACCAATTTGTTTAAAACATGTAACGAAAAATGTTTAACAACGCCATCATCAGTATTTGTATGAAAAGTATGGCGAATTGACTGCTCTTAAATATCTATTTACAAACAAAAATTAATATATGTATTATATCAGTTATCTGATTTCCACAGTACAAGCTCTGCTTAGTTTGGGATCAGATGACCGTGTGTGAGGAATGTCCCAGGATATTTATTTTAAATAAACACAAAAGGAAAATCTTAAAAAAGACTTCATGCAGCGTAACTAAGTATTTTCAACAATAACTACTGAATGTGTATGAAACGTTTTTGCACGGAAAGCCAAGAACGTTTAAACTTATAAATGCTACTCGGAAGTCTTTTGACTCATGAAACTCATTCCACGAGGAAAATCAGGAGTATTTTATAAAAATCCTAACAGCTTTCGATTTGGGAGTCGTCAGACTTCTTAAGTACTCCTTCCGGTTTCATTTTCTTTAACTGGAAACAAAGTTTATGTGCGCAGTGCGCCTTACAAACTCGACGAAGAGGATGTTAGTACACAAATGCGAAACGGAAAAGATAAAAAAAGTTTATTTAATAACAGTTTAACAGATAATTTAAACCTTAAAGATATTTTTTATAGATTGTGTTTGCTTTTATACTTACTGGGTGGAGATTTCGAGATGGCATATTTTCGAAACTTATGTTGGATTATTATGTTAGACATAGTTAGTTGAATAGTATGGTTGGATTGAAATCTCCACTTATGTATAGTATTAATTATAAATGAAAAAGTCTGTCTGTTTGTTACTTTTGCACGACTAAAACTCTAAAACTATCGTAATGACATTTGCCATGTATATTTTTATCTTTGCAACAATGCTTTTAATTTTAGGATATGAGTAAAAATTAAACCAAAACTAATAATTTATGATTTCAAACACACCAGCCTTGCGCGTCTCCGCTCCATTCAAACGCTCGAACAGTGTTTCAAAGCCTCAAAAGCCGGCAACTGTGAAAAGTTGGCAAATTGTTTACGCCAGCGAACTGGTCCGCAACAGTCGTTTGTCGTGACGACAATGTAGCTACAATGTGTTGCTGGCGCGGAAATAAAATTCCTGAAGTGATGCTTTGTTTCGAAGATGCTATAACAGACTTGACGGGCGCTTAACAAGATATTGTCAGCCGTTTATCACTTGGTAAGTGCTTCTTTAGATTTTGGTGATAAATTGACTTGACAAATTTTAGTACGATGAGAATTCTTTTATTTAATCACTAGCTGCCCGGCGCGACTTCGTTCGCGTAGTGCTACCCTACCCTGTGGTGGTACCCTACCCTACCCTACCCTACCCCACCCTATCCCACCCTACTTGTCAGTGTTTACAGTCTTGATTATGAAGTAATTTATTTTGATAAGGATTAATACTAAGATACAAATAAAAAGCCTCTTCTAGCGGCGGCATTTCAATTAAATTTTTAAAATAGGAAAACACTCATTGTGGCATAACTATAATAGTTAGATATATGGTATCCCGACACTTTCTGTAAATAATGTGTTCTGCAAAGTCATAGTACATTATTTTATTCTATCATCAATAGTTTTCGCAGCGCACGCGATATAATGAATATTTTAGGTAATTTTTTTACACATTATTGGAGTTTTAGTAAGGATCCCTATTTTTTTTGAAAATATAATATAGCCTATGTCACCCGGGGATAGTGTAGCTTCCCAAAAGTGAAAGAATTTTTCAAATCGGTTCAGTACTTTCGGAGCCTATTCAATGCAAACAAATGTTTCCTCTTTATATTATTATTATTATATTATTATTAGTATATATATTATATTATACTAGTATAGACTAGCCTTTTATCCATGACTTCATCAGCGGTACCCTATAAAACCCCTTTGGAAGTAACATTTTGAAAAACCCTTCTTTAGTTATAAAGAACCTGCGTACAAAATTTCAAGTTGTATGTGCCAGTCAGTCAGTTATTTTCTCCTTGAGTGAGGTAGAGCATAGCGTTTATTCGCTCAAAGAGCAGCTTGACTAGGTAAGTTCCTTCACCTTACAAAGTAACGCAGCCAAATTAGGGGAAGGAGAAAGGTCGAAGGTCCTCGTGTGTTGCAAGCGTCCATATAGCTATGGTAATCGCTTACCATCAGGCGGGCCATACGGCCCGCCTGATGGCGAAGCCTGAAGCCGGTAAACAAGAATACTCTTGTTTACCGGCTTCGTAGTATAAAAAATCCTGAAGATTGAAGAGTCAATGTAAAAATAAGGTATTCTTGACCTACGGTTACCTTTGAAACACTGCTAGAACCATATACTAACACTCAGCCCAGACTCAGCACAATATTTATATTAGATTCTAAAGCTAATCTAGCAAATCAATTACAGCTATTAAACGACATACAACCTATGAGCGCTATAGCAGTGGTATACCAGTACATTATACCACCAAAATAAATCTATTGTTTTGAAGTTCAACTAACTCAATTTGAATATTTATCGCCAGACTATTAAGTTCATTGCTTATTATTTACTTACTGAAATATTTATGTTTAGTTAAGATAACTTTGTATTGATAAACTTTGGATTTTATTAAGCGAATTGCTACTATTGAATCATTAAGTTATTGTAAACAATTTTAGGTCTATGTATTGAAATTATTCCAATTAATAATGTTTATTATTTATATACGATGCGTAAATAAACCCATTTTGTTATTCGATACCTAAATAAAAGCTTTAATTTCACCCAGTATCCCCAAAGTGACCCTTTGAGGTTGGATTTTGAAAAAGTATTGAATTGTAAACCTTAACGCACCGATCCCACAGCGAGCAGTCGAGAGTTCTTTCCCTTCAATCCTCTGTGGTTCTGCGTTCCGTGTTCACTGTAATCTATGCGGCGCTTTTGGTCATTGCACACAGTGAACGCGGTGGTCAAGGAGAACGCGCGCAGAGTTTAAGACCACTCGCTGTGGGATCGGCACCTAGGGGTTGCTTAGGGTAGTCATGCAATATTTCTTTCAAATTGTAAATCTCTAGTCCATCGGCAGTTCGTTGGCAGTTGGTGGAATTGGAAATTCGTGGCTCATTGGTGCCGATTCTGTTGTAAATCGCACTAAACTAATTTTAGTCACATCTCATCTCTTTCTTACAAACATTATTGAAAAAGGATAGAACATATTTGAAGCTGTCAAATTAATCTTTGCCGTCTTATTTTGCGTGTATTTATGCGTATCCGCGATAGATGGCGACTGAATTCATATTGAAAACAAGCATTGGACTAATTTGACAGGACTAAATTTCTTACATCCTTTTCTTATGTTCTCTGTTAGAAAGAGACTTAGTGAGATTAAAATTAGTTTAGTTGTAAACAACAGAATCAGGGCCAATGCCTACCTAGTTTTACCCGATAGAAGCCTCTCTTTTACACCCTTTCACGAACTGTCACAGGATTTTTAAAGCCATCTGACGCCATCTTCTCGATCTTTAAAAAAGAAAATTGTTTTATTATTTTCAGTTAATGTTTATAAGAGTTTCTATACTGCATAAAAACTTTGAATCAAAATTAAATTACAAACACTGTATCAAAACAAGTGATGACTTTCGCATTGCGGTATTTTTTATATCCTTTCGAGGTCAATTGAATATTAAAATGCGTGTGTACCTGTAGGCTTTATTCTTACATCAATGGAATAAAGGTGCTTAGTTAATAAGAAAACTCGTTGTACCTGTAATCCCGGGATAATGTAGCTATTATATAGGTTAAGAACGCGTTTACAAAATTAATAGGTAGCAAATCGCACTACTATATTATTTGCAAGGTCCACACGCACACACATGCAATGCTGCGTAAATAGTGAATCATTACCATACAATTTTTAATACGCTTTTATTCGTTTCACATTCAGACTTCAAGATCTTTCCATCGTAACACGGCCTGTTTTTGTAGTTTTCACGGGAGGAGGGTGCGAAAAACTAATATTTTTGTATGGAACGTATGTTATTTGAAAAAACTGTTAAATCGATTTACATGCAAAGGTGTATTGTATCATTTGGTATACGCAAAATTTGGCAAATTTCAATGGTTTAATCAGTAAATGGATTTCAAAACAGCGAATTTCTCAATATTTTGACAACTTACGTCCTTAAATTATTTTCATAGTCCTATTAATATTATCCTAACCTATCCTACGCTATCCTACTAATATTATAATGTGAATGTTTATGGATGTGAGGATGAGATCTGTGAAGTTTTTTTTTTTTTAGATAACATTCAAATTTACCATTTAATCCCAAAATAAAAATGTTTAAGTATATCACACTCATTATTATCTCAAAATTCATTCAAAATTCAAAATCATTTATTCAAATAGACCTTCGCAGGCACTTATGAAAAGTCTGACTCTAATACTCTAATACCGGTTCGGAAGGTTGCATTTGCTGAGAAGAGCCGGCAATAAACTCAGCAATTACTCTTTTCAAAACAGGCTTAGATTCATTACATAATATTTACATTCTAATCGCACTGAAAACAATTGCGTGCCCCGGCGCGGCGGCAAAATTACAAAGTAGACTGAAAAAATATTTAATAAGTAAATAAATAGCAAACTTAAGCAGACCAGCCCCCACAAGCAGCACCTGTTCACAAGTATGACGCGTGTGGCAGCCATCGCCCTCCTCGCCATATTGGAGGGAAGCGAGCGACCCGTCACCCGTTTTGTTTCTCTTTCACTCAAAAACGATTGGAAAGCCGGAGATGAAAGGCACATAGATTACGTAGAATACTTTATAGTTATCCCAGAAAAAAATAGGTCCCTTTGGTTACTTGGAATCCGATATCTCCAACAAGGTGTGTTTGCGCTTGTGCTTGCGTACTGGGGTGCGCTAGGTGATGCGACTTTAACAGCTCCGGTACCATTCTGGACAAATGGTAGTGATTGATGCAACTCAGATGAGTAGTAGGGGATACTCTGGCGGCGTGACCTACCGTAGATGGTCCCAGACGCCTCGTAAGGGGCTGCCAGGTATAGTATGCCGTCTTTTGTTTCCTAACGGTTGGTAAAGGTGGCCACTATAGAAAATCTCAATAGAACATGGTGGGTTTGGTCTTTTGGGGGAAACGAGTAAATTATAAAGAATTAAAAATATATTAAAATTAGCAGCTGATGGTAGCTGAGGGACAGTTGTCTAAGTAGCGAAAATAAAAAATATGTTTAGTTCACTCCATTATTTTCATAGTTCGATTAGTTTGTGGACAGTAAAAGACAGTTGCTAATTACAGTTCAATTGGCCGGTCAGTAGTTGAATCTGAAAATTAGTATGTGTTTGTGCTTACAGGAAATATTACAAAATTAATCTAATGCAATAAATAGTATTGTTAAACTAAATTATTACCGATGTTTTAATAACTATACCGCAATTTAAATGACAAATTCAGTACTTATTGTGCTTAACTACTAATTTTGTTTCAGTAATTAATAATACTGTGACGTTGGAATAGGCGGTTGCGGGTGCTAAATAGTAATTCATTTCGAATTTTATTTATAGAACACCAGAAAATTGTAATAATTCAATGTAGAACCGGTAATTTTCAGAAATATTTATGACATGCACAATCATGCCTCGGGCTTTGCTGATTGTAAACCATTTATACTTTGTAAATGTCCGACTGGTTTTATTGTGACAAAAATGCTTGTTTTTATGTAATAAAAGAATTCGTGGTGTATCATGATTAGATCGGCAAAGTTAAGCTACCACCGGTGAGGCTGGTACCTGGATGGATGACCGTAAGGTGATATTTCAATTCGAGCGAAGGACACGTAAGGCCGTTGGTCACGGTTATCACTAAATTGTTTGGAGTCCTACCGGGCGGCTTGAAAACTCCTAATAGGTTAACCACTAGCCTAACTGTAGCAATCCGCAGTGGGCATGTGTTGTGGAGTATTTTCACATTCCTTTTCACCCTCATTTGTGAAACGAGGCCTGTGCCACAGAGGATTGAAGGGAACAGAGACCAAGCTTCATACAAACGCGCTACGGTAGGTACACAACTACAAACTTGAGGCGCGTGTGTGCGAAAGCACAGGCGGCTCGTCACGTACGAGGGGAAACCGGTTTATACTGGCTCGGCCTGTGCTCAAACTCAGGGCACTCGCGCATCGTGTTTGTTTACGTTTAGATTTTAATAATAGAATTTTAATATCCAAATGTGTAAATATGGTTTACTTTACTGAGTCTATGAACAATAATATAATGAATAAGTTTTCTATTAGTATCTTGCATATAATAGGTAGGTAGGTATTAGCTTTCTGGTAAATTGTTTTTATATTGTCTCTTTTCTCGTAAATTAATGGCATGATGGGTGTTTATGATTTCAAATACGTAGGTGACTACCTACCTATCCTATTTAACGAGCATGTATGTTTCGATAAAATTTGCTATATGGCGGTTTTTGGGGGCGATAAAGTGATTCAGCTAGATTTCATCTCTGGGACAACGCGATCTGCCGAGTTTGCGAGCAAATCTTAGTCACACAGGTATGGTCAGCGTCAAAACTAGATTTGCATTTTAGTACCCTTTCCTAATAATCTGTAATATGTGAATAGCAATATTCTATCATCACGAAGAAGCTGTGTTATTCTCCGTGGTTATTCTCCTGTGCTAACCCTACCAAAATAGGTATAATTTTTGAACGCTCCTTAGAAGCTTGTACTCTGTTCCCTTCAATCCTCTGTGCCTGTGCTCAGCTGTGGGACACTGAAACTTTTGAATCATTAATAGATGTAGGTATACTACATTTCTTTTTATATGTCGATCTAGCTGAGAAGATTGGAGATTGCCCAGAAGAGTAGTTATCAAGTGGTATGTGTGCTTCGGAAGGCACGTATTCCAGTAGTAGGTTGACCACTAGTCTACCTCCACCAATCCGCAGTGGGCATGCGAGGTGGAGCCCATTCCCTTTCACCCTCATTTGTGAAAGGAGGCCTGTGCTCAGCAGTGGGACATTATTGGCTGATGATGATGATGATGATGTATGCAAGTGGTCTATGACCATTCGTTGACCTTGATCATGATAAGAAAATCTGAGAACCAAACATCCAAGTTATTTCCACTTTATTCAACAGTCACGCCACTTTACTATTTTGCATACCATCCATAAATATGAGTAAACTCCTATATTTTCGCAACACAATTTCAGCTTATAACAATGCGCTGTTTGGATGCCTTTTGATGTTCGCCGCGTTATTATTTCTTTCTAAAAGGGAAGAAAAATAATATGTTTTCTTTTTTGGGTCATATTTTCTGAGCACTTAACTGTTTTTTTTATAGAGCTAAGGTGGCAAACAAGCATACGGCCCGCCTGATGGTAAGCAGTTACCGTAGCCTATGGACGCTTGCAACACCAGGGGTATCACTCGCGCGTTGCCGACCCTGAAGAAATCTCTTCAGACCCTTTTTGAAGAACCCCGTGCTTTACTAGTATGGCATACATACCTACACATTTATAGTTATTATAGTTTACATAATATCCTATTTTGGTACATTTGGTAGTTTTTGTCTTTTAGGATAAAACACAAATTATCGCCATTACTTCGAAATCATCATAATAATATAATTATTTGTTTGCACTCAGAATATTCCATTACTAACATAAATAAATAATAAATAAATATCCTGGGACATTCCTCACACACGGTCATCTGATCCCAAACTAAGCAGAGCTTGTACTATGGAAACCAGATAACTGATATAATACATATACTACTTTTTGTTTGTAAATACATACTTAATATACATAAGATAATATACTAAGTAATAAACTTAATATACTAAGATAATATCGAAAACATAAAGTTATAATATTATAAATAAATAAATATCCTGGGACATTCCTCACACACGGTCACCTGATCCCAAACTAAGCAGAGCTTATCCTATGGAAACCAGATAACTGATATAATACATATACTACTTTTTGTTTGTAAATACATACTTAATATACGTAATTACACCCAGACTCAGGACATACAGACATGTTCACGCACACAAATGCATGTCCTGTGTGGGAATCGAACCCACGGTGGAGTCGCCAACTGGCCCGTCATTACCATTATGATAATAACTAGATGTTGATACAACGCCAAATATAATTATCACAGTCTATCATTTATAATCTTAACCCCATAGTAGTTCATAATAATAGTAAGAAAGTCAAATCGGCACATTAAATATTTCTTGAAAAAAGTAAGAGGTATGTATTATATTATATAGGTACAACATACCTAATACAGACACAAAACAGCTGGTTTAAAAAAAACTGTTTGTCTGTACATTCAATAGTCTATATATTTATAGTCTGTTTGTTTGCATCACTCAAAAACGAATGTACCGATCGCGAAGAAATTACGCACGCTATGTTTATTCCGGGAATACGAGTGAGGCCACGGGGCGTTAGGCTTGTATTAAATAAAATGCACTTTATGGTTCACACAATAAGCTGCAATATAAAATTAAAAATATGAAGACTACCAATCCTCACCGTTCCCATTTGGTGAACGATATAGCCTTAAAGTTCTTTGTTGAAAGATACTCTTGTCTTCAATAGAAACATAATAGAAAGATTGATAATAATGATGAGTCTGTTCTGTACCGTTTGCAATTTGATAATAGATTTATTTATTTCAATAAATATATTTCCACAAAAACATTTCCAGACGAATATTTGTACTCATAAATTGTAAGAACGTAAGACCACTGATTCTGGGTTCTGAACGGTTCATAGCTTTGCAACGAGGTAGAAGAAATTACGAAGAAGACATAAAAAGCCAAACATAGTACCGTTTCTGTAAAAGTAATCGTTGGACCCCTTTTTGGTAATTGAAATGAGGATGGGCAATAGATTACGGATGCTATTTAAGCAGGTTTAAGGTATAAAATTGAAGAGTTTTAGTAAACAACTTTTTAGTAACTACTTAGATAAAAAAAAATAATCCTAACTAATATTATAAAAACGAACGTGAGTTTGTTTCTTTACGCAACGTACCAACGTACGTTTCTTTTCGATCATCATTAAATTTGGCTCGCAGATAGCTTATAGAATGGAGAAGGAAATAGGCAACTTTTCATCTCGGAAACGCGGGTGAAACCACGGAAGACAACTAGTAATATTATAACACGAAACTTTGTGAGGATTTCGCTGTGCGTATATCTTATCGTACGTCCATGCTACGCGAAGCGAGCACGAGCCGAACCTCGAACGAACAGGGTTCGTTCGTTGCATACGATTACAAGCGTGGACGTACTTAACGAGCCTTCAACGAGCCTACACCGAGCGCGATGTCGGATGACCGATGACGGAGCGCAGTCGAGCACGCTACGAATGCTCATTCGAGACTCGCAAGCCCGTCCATGCTACGCGAATCGTGCTCGTTCGTGCCTCGGCTCGTGCTCGGTTCGTCAAGCATGGACGCACCATTACGTATTACACTTTGACAAAGCGTTACATTAACTCTGAGAGACATGTGGGTTATTGTCTTTTTGAAAGCAAAGACATGTTTTCGGGATTTTCAGGGAGAAACCTACTAAAACACTCTGAGTTTCGCGATGTTATCAACAAGGGATGTTTGAAAGGGCCTAATTAAATTTCTGGCCTAAAATAACAGGCCTTTGACGCTTTCATGTGGTTATGTAGGCTAAGAACAGAAAAATAGTTTTGCTAAACCTTGTTTTGTCATAAGGGGGCTATGTTTATTTCATCATCATTAGCCTATAATGTCCCACTGCTGAGCACAGTCCTCCTTTCATAAATCAGGGTGAAGGGGAATGGGCAGATACTCCACCGCGCGTGCCCACTGCGCTCGTTGGACCAGCGGTCAACCTACTGTTGGAATTTTCAAGCCGCCTAGAAGGCCTCCAACTAGCTTAACGACGGAAACGCTCTATTTGAAATACCACTAGGCGGTCACCCATCCAGGTACCGACCACGACGGTGGTAGCTTAATTTGCCGATTATGTTTAATTCACAATCAGAAAACTGAGGCTAACCAATTTAAATAGAATCCTCACGTATATTCATAAAAATATTATTTTATATCGTACACTTGTGATATTGCACTCCCGTTTGATTCTCAAAGTGCAATTTTTCGTTTCGTAGACGATATCAAAGCTCAAAGAGCTTGCAAAGCAGATTAAATGGATTATTGTGAAAAACTGTGTTATGTTATCAAAAGAAAACAATGACAGGATGAATTACGTCACAGCTGAGAAAGAATTCTCGCTCTTTCCTTACACTTTGTACTCGCTACATGTTTATTCAAAGCATTATAATATTAAAGTTGTTCGTGTAATATAATGACGTCACAACGTCGCTCTTATTTGTCAGTTTTTCATGCAGTGGATAGTGATTTTCGGTGTGTTTCCGAGTATTCATCATCATCATCATCATCAGCCCATGTCAATGTCCCACTACTGAGCACAGGCCTCCTTTCACAAATGATGGTGACAGGGACTGGGCGATAGTCCACCACGCATGCCCACTGCGGATTGGTGGAGGTAGGCTAATAATGGTCAACCTACTGTTGGAATTTTTCAAGCCGCCTAGGAGGCATCCAACTAGCTTAACGACTGTTACAATTAAGGGATAACCGGGACCAAGGGATTTACGTGCCTTCCGAAGCACGGACACGATCGATTTGAAATACCACTAGGCGGTCACCCATCCAGCTACCGACCACGACAGACGTAGCTTAACTTTGCCGATCGATTAAGAATGGCTAATCATGCTACACCACGACCGCTTCAAATTATAGAGCTTCAGAGTATTATAAAGCCTAAAATGCAAATTGCTCTCAAGAGCAACTTTGGCAACTCACTCAACTTACTCACGCGTTACCGACCCTGCCCCCCTCCCCAATGACTCTGCCGACCTTAATCAAGCGCAGGAACACAACATAAAGTTATTTGGCTGCGGTATTCTGTAAGGGGGAGGTGCTTCCCCAGTCAAGCTGCTCTTTGAGTAAATAAACAATATGCTCTACCTCTCTTAAAATCATTATCATCATCGTCTTTATTGGAATCGAACCCAAGACCTTCATCACTGCATTTGACATCACTAACACGGAACTATCATCGGTTCACTTTTCGGAGAATTCGAGATGGCATATTTTAGAAACCTATGTTGGGTTAGTCATTCTGAACAACTTTTACTATGGGACCAATAGCGAATTCACATTTTTTTTTTTTTCTTACAAAATGTCGATCTTGCTCGATGTAATGTATAAACAGTTAAAACATTTTTTTTAGAATTTAGTGTTGGTCCCTTAGTAAAAGTTGTTCAGCATGACTAATCCAACATAGGTTTAAAAAATATGCCATCTCGAAATCTCGACCCAGTATAGCTCCTGAAATTGTTCCGTTTATTTAAATAATACTCCTGAAAATATTCACTGAAGGACTACCTTATCACTTCTCCTCCCAAATCCTGAAAGCTGAAAAATTATCATAAATGATATACTCAGCCCAATTTTCGCTGTAACTACCTTCGTGTCTTATTCATGAGGACGCACAGAAAAGGTTGTGTTTTCAGTTGAAAGCTTACCGAACTTTTTGTTTAGATATCACGCGTTATACTCGGAACTTTGAAATTAGATTTTTTGCGAGTACAAGATTATATTCGGATTCATGGAAGTTTACAGAATAAAAACTGCGTGCTTATATTTTTTATATTAATAAAATACCTACTTTCTATTACCTACTTTAGTTTAATTAATTTTAGGTTTTGTAAAACAGATTTATTTAAAATTCTGATGAAATTTGTACACAATATATATTAATAAATCTGTTTTACTTTGTCTTGGTATAATGTATTTTGAATTTATGGATGAGCAGAACTGTCTTTGTTTTCTTATAAACTTCTTTAAAAACAAAAGAAATTCAATTTACACCGTCCTGCACCATGATGTAACGACTTTAGAACGACTTCTTTTAACCTACTCGTACTTCTTTCTATAAAAGCTTGACGCAAACATAGAGGTTTCCTTTCAGGTAGCGTACTTTGAAACTATTAAAGTACACATAAAACTCCGGAATTGGCACCTTTTTGCTGGTACCAAGAAACTGGGACGACAAAATCAATCACGTACATTTCTTGCACTAGGGCTTCAGCTGTTATTTGACATTGTACCAAAGCATTGTACGCAGATATGGCAGGATGCTAACGTGCTAATTTGCTAATGATATTATTTATGTCATTAGACGTTAGGTAGGCGATAGCTCAATATTTTTTTAATTTGTTCATGACCATGGATTCAGAGTCCTTCAGTCGCATACATTTTATTTATAATAATTACTTTCATAATCGCACATTAACTTTCACATAGTCAACATTATCAGTCACCGGAGTCATGCTTTAGTAAAATGGTGGACATTGTACTAAAAAAGTTCTCGGACTTTTTGAGACAACTTATAAAGTCACGATACACATAATTCATTTCATTTCACTTCACTGGTGCACATGGATTGATCTTTATTGGATAAAATACCACCGGTAATATGCAATAAAACTCAAAATACACGAATTTATGAAAATAAAAATGAAAACGCAACGTCACTCCCACCATCAAGTCCTCCCGATAGCTCAAATCAAATGACAGTGTGACCACCCATTTAGTGCATAGTTTAGTGCATCATTTATTACACATTATTATTAAGTTTCAAGTCTTTCCAGCGCTTGTATATCACTGCGACCAGACTAGATCTATTGTGTTGTGATCGCCACGTTAATTAAATTTCACTGCCAAGACCTGCAGCTATAATAAACTGCACAATTTTCTTGGCAGGAATGGATTTTACTTCATCTGGGTGTAACAGGTGTTTCCCCAGATAAGTATTACGTTAGGCATAAGTGGACAGCAGTCACACAAGAGATGTAATGGTGTTTCATCTGCTTCACGGCAGAATCTGCATAACCTCGAGTCGTGAACGCTGATGGTGAACATGGCTAAAAAAGAAGCTAAAGCAATATTGCTACGCAATTCATATTTTCGAATTCTCGGCAGTGTGTAAGTAAGTAATTCCAATATTTTGAGTAAAGTGATTCCAATATTTTTTAACCGACTTCAAAAAAAGGAGGAGGATCTTAATTCGGTTGTTTTTTTTTTTATGTTTGTTACCTCATAACTCCGTCATTTATTAACCGATTTGGAAAATTCTTTTTTTGTCTGGAAGGGTACACTTCCCGTTTGGTCTCATTGTTATCAGGATTTGATTACGTCTTAGTGTACTTTGAAGTCGGTTTCAGTTTTTTGTAAAACAGTCCAATTATTGGTAAAATAGTTACTCATTATATACAATTCAATTCATTAAAAGATTTGGAATTGATGAATTGCATAAGATCTGTTTTAAATTCGAAAAAATGAATTGCGTTAGCAATATTGCTTAGCTTCCTTTTTAGGGAGCCAGATGTTTGTTCAATCCACAGTGCCCCTTTAAGGCTCTCACAAGTATGCGTAAGTTGTTTCTACTTAGAGATAATACCTCTATGGTAGACTTTTTACCTTAGAATTATTATTACACTATTTAGAAATCATCTGAAGTAACTGCGTAATGTAATGTATAAAGGACAAAAACCTTTCTGAATACGTTCATTTTGGGAAGTAAATGTTTCCGTTAGTAAGCATCAAATGCATTTACGAAATTTTAAAGAGAAAACATGTAGTTCATTTCTACGTTGACCTCTTTTCACGGAAATTTCTTTTCATGTGTACAACGTTACCTTGCCATGCAAAAGTTGGATTTTATCTTGGAATATTCAAGATATTTAGATTTTTGGAACTTGTTAAGCTTTTTGCTAGCTATTTATACGGATATTTATGAGAGAGGTAGAGCATAGCGTTTATTCGCTCAAAGAGCAGCTCGACTGGGGAAGTATCTCCACCTTACAGAATACCGTAGCCAAATAACTTTATGTTGTGTAAAGTTGTGTTCCTGCGCGTGAGTAAGGTCGCCAGAGCTCATAGGGGAGGGGGGAAAGGTCGGTAACGCGTGAGCGATGCTTCTTGTGTTGTAAGCGTCCATATGGCTACGGTAACCGCTTACCATCAGGTGGGCCGTATGCTCGTCTACCGACTAAGTGGTATAAAAAAAAAAGAAGATATTTATAACAAGGAAAAAATAAGAAAATTAAAAACTTTTGGATACGATAAGATTAGATAAGACAATGTAGAGAAACATTATTATTATACAAAAAGATTTTGTATTACTTTACTTATCATAAGATACACTTAAGTACAATAACTTACTGTATAAGAGCACGTACAAATGAACAATATCAAGAAGAAACATAGCTTTTGCTGGCAATAAAAAAGAGTCACGTAACAAATCTCATGAATAAGAAAATTGAATACATAATCGATATTTTTGTTATAGAAATGTAATTTAGGAACGGGTCAAAATTCTTTATGTATATTTGATTTAATAAAAGATCAGTTCGGTTAAAAAGATATAGTATAATCAAATTTTGATACTTAATGGCTCCTGAAGTTAATGTTGCTTAAAAATTTTATCGGAGATACTTACTTATTTTATTTCTGTAAAAATAAACTTGAGACGCTCGTGATGTAGCATGATAAGTCGTTCTTAATCGATAGTCAAGTTAAGCTACCACCGTCGTGGTCTGTAGGTACCTGGATGGGTGACCGCCTAGTGGTATATCAAATCGAGCGTTTCCGTGCTTCGGAAGGCACTTAAAGCCGTTGGTCCCGGTTATCACTTAATTGTGATAGTCGCCACTAGCCTACCTCCACCGATCCGCATTGGGCACGCGTAGTGGAGTACTGCCCATTCCTTTTCACCCCGATTTGTGAAAGGAGGCCTTTGTTCAGCAATGGGACATTATAGGCTGATGATGATGAAAAAACTTCCTAAACTAACTAGACCTATAGGATACTAATAGAAAAAACCGGCCAACTGCGAATCAGACTTGTACACGAAGAGTTCCTTAGATACGTTTCTAGTATGGTGGTCCCTTTTATTTTAAGCAGCAGCAATAGAAATACACATTCTGTCCAAATTTCACCAGTCTAACTGTTACGGTTTATGAGATACAGCCCTGAAAGATAGACGAATGGATGGACGGACTATAGGTACAGTCATATACAATAACATTGTGCATACTGGTAAGAACTAATTATAAATTTAATATCTACATTTGCTTAGAATATTAACTTACTTGCTCATTGTTTCTAAAAATAATGTAGGCTTTAAAAGCATCGTCAGAGTAAGTAAATGCTTAAGGCACTGAGCCGAGACAAATAAGGAATGTTATAATTATATTAAAGCTGTCTTGGGGGCCATAGGCGTCGGCTTTGTACATCGTCAGTGTGAGGGGGAAATAGGACAGGTATAATGAGGGAGTTTAGAATTAGCTTGGGTAGCTGTTACGATGTATTTTAAAATATTGTGGAACTCCTAAGCTATAATAAAAAAATCTTTTTACAAAAAATGAAGACTTCAAAGTACGCTATAACCACAGACGTATGAGTGTAGTACCTACAAAGCTATAACTTATAAAATAACGACGTAGGAACTCTACGAGTAAAGAATTTGTATGTAGAATGTATAACATTACCAGTTAAAAGACGAAACGAAAATGGATGAAAAAAATGAATGGATGGCTTTTTATAGTGTTTTTGGATGTAGTTTTGCATTAAAAGTATTATGCTTTTATTTTGCTTAATTTTAAACCTTTAGTTGCTTCGAAACGTGGCACTTTAAGAGGTTTTGTCACAGAATATTTCTTGATTGTATTGTCAGGTATCGATTTTTATAAAAGGTAAAAAATCACGCCGTTTTGAAAAATAAAACAAAATGGCGGACGAGAAGAATGCCAAAATCTTCGAAGTCCTTTCACCCAGAGATAGCACAGGATAATATGCCCATGTATGTCCTGAGTGGGAATCGAAACCACAACCTGCATGATAGGTCTTACCAACTGGCTAGTCAAAAGACTCGACAAGTTGAGAGCTATTTTAGTTGTTCACTAAATCCCATTATAACTACAGTAAATAATTATAATATAACATGGCAATATTTTTCCATTCCCAAAACATAAGAAAATCTGCTCAAACTTCAATTTGCATATCCTATGGGATCGTCTTCGAAATTTCGAAAATAAAAACATTTCTTTCGTACAAAAAATAATATGAGACTTTTGAGATTAGTAAAATAGTCTCATGATAAAATTATTCATCATGACGAACCCAAATAGTTTTGGAAAATTGACACCTGGAAGAATCTACTCAGTTTAATGAAAGTGGGTTTTCTCAAAATTCCAGTCTGGCAATAAAAATACTCGTGTGTATACAATTAATGTTTTGAATTAACATTTTCGAGGACTCTTTGTCCTGGTCAAACATACCGCTCCTAAGGGACCGGGAGATAATTTTATATCAAATAAAACATTTTTGGGATTTTCATTCTGTGTAAAAATCCTTTGGAAATAATGAAGATTTTTTACTAGTATTCTATGAAAATTCTGTGCTTGTGATTATTTCTTGGCTTATTATTTTATTATTGTTGTTTTATTAATTTTAAGGTTAAACATCAGTTAAGAGATAAACATCAGTTAAGGTTAAACATAAGTTCAGAGGGAAATTTGATTTTTTTCGAGTTTTTTTTTTTACCTTCGTAAAACAATATGGATAGATATTTCAGTGTTTAGCAACCATAGTAGTTTATTTAGCATATTGTAGAATTGATACTTTTTGTTTAAGATTAACTATTTTTGTACATTTCCCAAAATAGTAAGTTTACGGTTTTTAGAGAAACCGTGAGAAATGTTCAAACATGGCTTATTTATACAAAAAACATTCATAACACAATATGCCAAATGAACTACTACTGTCGCTAATCACTGAAACATCTATCCAGATTGTTCTACGAAGGTAAAAAAACTAAAAACTCGAAAAATATCTAATTTCCCGCCTCGTAACTGATGTTTACCCTTTAGCATTAGCAGTAAGACTAAAAACCATGTAACATGGAAACATAGTACCTATGAGTGTTGAGTAACAAACTTTCGCATTTTTAATTCATACAAAACAAGAGAAACCAAGCATAACGTTGTACTTATATATAACTAGCTGCCCGGCGCGACTTCGTTCGCGTGGTGCTACCCTACCCTATGGTGCTACCCTACCCTACCCTACTCTACCCTACCCTACCCTACTCTACCCTACCCTACCCTACCCTGACAGCAAAATCCCCAAAATGATCCTCCATTTATTGAATCCATTTGTTACAAAAAATGTGATAAATGAAGAACCGCTAGACCGATTTTGTGCAAACTTCACATAAACCATCTACTAAATAGTCCGAACAAAGCCTAAACATTTGGTTTGGATAGGTGAGCCTGTTCTTGAGTTATAAAATTACAACGAAAAGTGGCATTGATAGTTATATATATAGATAATAATACATTCAATACAAAACACGCTCATTAAGTAGCGTTATTATTCGAATAATTGTAGCAATTCGGTGAAATCGAATGGAAAAACGTCTCTTACAATTGATTAAAGCGGAAGCTAACAGCTACAGTTAAGTTAATTATGCCGTAAAATGACTTGTATTTTTTGTAGCGACGAAAATGTTGAAGTTGAAAAAATGAAGGTAAAAAAAATCCTTAGACGCTACTAATTGGGAAGATATCATGTGACAAAGAGGTTTCTTCAGGTTACTTTTATATAAAGAAAGCCATAAATATGGAAAAATAATGTTTCAGTATACAACTAAGTCGGTAAACAAGCATACGGCCCGCCTGATGGTTAGCGGTTACCGTAGCCATATGGACGCTTGCAACACAAAATTATCGCTCACGCGTTACGTTTTTTTATATATATATAATGGGTTTGCGCTTGACCGCAATCCCGCCTGATGGTAAGCGAAGATGTAGTCTAGGGTGGACCACGCGTACCCATAAGATGCCTGTTCACTCTGGCCTTGAATAGACCCATGATATAATTGTCTGGAAACACGTTGTCCGGCGTATAAGGAAAGAGGAAGCGAAGCGCTTGGTTCTGCTTAAGTTTGCTATTTAAGATTTATTCAGTCTACTTTGTAATTTTCCCGCCGCGCCGGGGCACGCAATTGTTGTCAGTGTGATTAGAATGTAAATATTATGTAATGAATCTAACCTCATTTTGAAAAGAGCAATTGCTGAGTTTATTGCCGGCTCTTCTCAGCAAATGCAACCTTCCGAACCGGTATTAGAGTATTAAAGTCAGACTTTTCATAAGTGCCTGCGAAGGTCTATTTGAATAAATGATTTTGAATTTTGAATTTTGAGTCTCTCTAGCGCAAGGTCAAGCTTATGAGTATGAAAGAGATAGGTATCGTTTTGTTTTTGTTACTGCTCATAAAATATAGAGTGGTCTTTTTTGCATTCGTGCATTAGAATTGACTGACTAATTAGAAGCAATAACGTAATAAAGCATACTGTATCATGAAATTGCATATGTATGAGTACCTACTGTGAACGTGCCAGCTTTCGGTAACCGAGTGTTTAGTCATTATGTCCTACTTCCCAATGGCCCGCAGGGTAATTCGCTCAATTATTGCAAATTTTAGATATTTACCTGTACCCCACCACCGCGCTATAACTTGCGTTTTCTCGTGATATATTTCAAATCAAATCAAATCAAATCAAATCAAATCAAATCAAATCAAATCAAATCAAATCAAATCAAATCAAATCAAATCAAATCAAATCAAATCAAATCAAATCAAATCAAATCAAATCAAATCAAATCAAATCAAATCAAATCAAATCAAATCAAATCAAATCAAATCAAATCAAATCAAATCAAATCAAATCAAATCAAATCAAATCAAATCAAATCAAATCAAATCAAATCAAATCAAATCAAATCAAATCAAATCAAATCAAATCAAATCAAATCAAATCAAATCAAATCAAATCAAATCAAATCAAATCAAATCAAATCAAATCAAATCAAATCAAATCAAATCAAATCAAATCAAATCAAATCAAATCAAATCAAATCAAATCAAATCAAATCAAATCAAATCAAATCAAATCAAATCAAATCAAATCAAATCAAATCAAATCAAATCAAATCAAATCAAATCAAATCAAATCAAATCAAATCAAATCAAATCAAATCAAATCAAATCAAATCAAATCAAATCAAATCAAATCAAATCAAATCAAATCAAATCAAAAATATTTATTTGTAGAATACAATGGTGTTATTCTAAAAGAGGACCACTATATCCACACCAAAATGGCATACAAAATAAAACATAGATATTATTAAATAAACACAATCAAAACAACTATTACATTACATTTAAATACAACAATAAATAATAAAATAAAATTTTTTTTATGTGAGAAATCAAAAAAAGGCAAGACATTAGATATCCTGCTGAACAAATCGGGTATAATGTAGGTAGGTACCTAATATTAAATATCATTTAAAAATTCTTCTATTGCATAGTTTGTCCTTTCAATTAGAAAATTGTGGAGTTTTGTTTTGAATTATATTTAAAAGCTATCATAACGTTATCATTGAAAGTTTGTTTCAAATTTACATTTAAAATACATTTCAGACTTTGATTAACCAGCGTCTAAACTTAACAAAGCTTTTGACAGATAATGACATAATCAAATCAGACAGGCTACCTTTCATCACCTATCCTATTACCATTATTATAATATACATGAATACGTAATAGTAAAACTTATTCAGCTGAAACCATAGATTTCCCAAGGGGTATTGTAAGCTCAGCCTGATCGTAACTCAGACGACCATAAACTAACTAGTTCGGAGCGACGGTGACTCTAGCGTTTTTATTTTATTGCCGTGTAGCGCTTGACCAAACGCTTGACATATTTATGACACTTTTATATCAATCAGAAATATATGATGCGTTGACATTTCCTGTTTATAAGGAAAATTAGCTTTATAGTCACTGATTTTCAACCTTTTCTAAAATATTACGTTTCTTTTCAGTATCCTTTGGGTCTGAGTGATAAGGGCGTCTATTGTAAAGCAGTAGAAGTACATATTTTGATTTACGATAAAGAGTTAGGTTTTCATCTGTCTATAATATTTAGTCATTCAAATAGCAAGGCGTTGTTTTACGCGAGTTGAATCCTATTTTTAAGCCTCATTTTATTTCTGTGATATTTATTTGTTTTATACAATTATAGGGAATCAAATTCGTCGCATAAAAAAGCGACTCTCATTCTGATGATATCTGATGATATAAGGCGCCGATCCCACAGAGTGTTCTAGAGTCGTAGGTTTCGCGTTCAGTGCAATAAGTAAAAAAAGTGTATGACATGTGATCGATACTTTAACTGTAGACTGCTTGCTGTATGAACAATAGTGAATGCGGTGAATACGCAGAACTCTAGACGCAGAACATAGTTCTAGAGTTGTTCTGCATTCAGAGATATGCGTTATCTGTGGGATTAGCGCCCTACGTATAGTACAATTTATTTGAATATGTATCATAATATTTTTAAATACGTGTATAGTAGGGTTCAGAACCGGGAAATCCCGGTCTCGAAAGTACCGGGAATTCCCGGTTCTTTTGTCAGTAAAATGGAACCGGGAAATCAAATTTGATTACCGGTTCTTTCGGTATTTTCGGGAATTTTATTTTTTTCGGTATTTTCTTTCGGTATTTACGCGATTCACACTACTACTTACTTCTACTGTTCAAAAGTTCAAAACTAATATAAAAAATTCAGCGCTAAAAGAAATAAAGTGCGACTGAATGATGCGCTCGCTCCGTCTTACTAATAAAAATATGGAACACGGTTGTTTAACAGCTGTATAGTTATGCAGTGTGTAAGCCTTACACAGTTGCTATACACTCCCTTTACTAATAATCAGTGTGTAAGCGTAGTATAGTTATCTATTTGTTAAAACAAAAACGACTGGCAACTTTTTAGGAACGTTTTGAAACTAAAACTATCTAACTTCAAAATACGGGAGAAAATATGGGGAAAAATGTAAACACCAAAAGATACTGAAAAATAATTATATAAAATATTAATCATATCATAAAAATCAGGTTTCTTTTTCTTAAGACTATTTTTATTTTAATAATTAAACAATAAAAATATATTTAAAAAGCTTCAAATAGCTAATGGTGGTTTTGAACGAAACTGTCTTGTGCTTATGGCTACAGTAGCCATTTAACCAAAGAAGAAGAAGAAAGAAGAACGTCATTGTCAAATTACAAATGTTACGTCAACAAACGAAGCAAATGGCTGTGCCAATGACTTCAAAACTAAGGATACACCTACCGGAACATTTTGCATAAAGTTATCAAAATCAAATAAATAGTACTAAAATTTTTGTTTTATTTTATCCATAACTCCAGTATAAAACACAAGCCTTTCACTACGCAACTAGGCATTTATAAGCAAACAATGAACGAATGAACTGTTCCGTGGACCGCAGTATGACCGCAGTCGACTGAGTCGCGTTGGCCCTAAAATGACTTTTTAGGGCCAGCGCGTTGGTGTCATTTTGTTGCGCGGTTGGCCTGGTCGGTAGTAAATGGACACAACACTTGATTGTCAGACACAGCTGATCTATTGAAATCCGCCATAATGTTCTTATACAAACACTAAACAAGGGTCCTGGCCCGTGTAAGCCCTGTGTAAATTTCCTAGGTAACTAAAACACGTGTATACAGGCTTTGTGTCAAAAATGTTTTTATTAGTAGCAATTATCCTATATCAGATGTGTACACCGCGTGTAACTTTTTATTAGTAAGGCTGTATATCTACATTCGCTCGCAGTTGCTAGTTGCTGATGTAGATGGAAAGTAGTAGATACATACGCGACTGCAACACGATCAAAAAGAATAATTTCGATTTTGCAATGTCGGGTGCCAGGTATTTTTTCAACGTCCTCTATTTTTTCATTAGAGCTACTACAAAAGAAAAGGTTTTCACTATTCAGTCTTCCGAATTTCACCGCTGGAACCAGCTTATATACAAGACGGCATATTAACACATCGGCTACTTAACATCGACACCGCTCCACCTACACATTAAGAAGTGGGCAAAGCCATAATCTCGCTGAAGAGTGGAAAGGCACCGGGATTCGATCTAATATCCGCAGAAATGCATAAAGCTGACCTACCCTCCGATGTATTGACGCCTTTGATTGTAACGGTCTGAGAGGCTCAAGAGCTACCAGGAGACTGGAGTAAAGAGCTTCTGATAACAGTGTCCAAAAAAGGTGATCTTAGTCTTTGCAAAAATCACCTTTTTCTTTACTAGAGTGGGTAATCTCCAACGTCTTGGAGGATTTAGACAACGCCGACGACATATGCCTGTTGAGTCATACATGCGCCGATATGCAAGCTAAGCTCGACGATCTGAGCCATGAGGCAGCAAACAGGACTGAAAATCAACATCCGGAAGACCCAAAAGATGCGATCTGGATTGAAGAATATTGCACCGTTGCTGATAGGCACATAGGTAGTGGAACGCATCCACAAATTCACTTATCTTGGTAGTGTCGTGTCAGAATCAGGAGGAACTGAAGGTGACATCTCTTCTCGGATTGCCAAGGCCCAAGCAACTTTCGCGCAGCTGTGCCCCGTATGCCAGTCTCTGAAGCTGACCCGAAGAGTTAAGCTCAAGATATTTGGGTCCAACGTGAAGTCTGTACGGATGCGAAATGCGGAACGTAACCAAGGCCATCTCGCACCAGCTCCAGGTTTTTATCAACCGATGCCTTCGCCAAATTCTGGCCTGAGAAAATCTCGAACATAGATCTCCGAGAAAGCTGCCACGAAACCCCGATTGACCAACAGATCATGCGTCGCAAATGGAAAGGGATTGGCCACACTCTCCGACGGGATCCCGATATATACCCAAGCAGGCAATAGACTAGAATCCCCAGAGGAAGCGAAAGCGTGGCCGTCCCAAACAAAACTAGTGACACACTGTGCTTGGCGAAGCGAAGAAAATCTGGAAGTCTTGGAGTGAGATCAAGCCCGATGCTCAAGACTGCCCTGACTGAGGATCTAGGAGATGAAGGATGACAGGATACTTAGTTATGACAATAGGAAATAGAACAAAAATTACTATGAGAAGACTTGAGTGATTAAATTCTGTTTTATTCTTAAGTTTTTTTTTTATTTCTTAAAATTTTATTCTTAAAAATTTTTTAATTACTTAGAAATTACTTGAATATTTAATTGTGGTATACTTTTGAGGCGTATCACCGCTTTATATAACAAAAACTGCCAAGAACCGAAAATACCGAAAGAACCGGGAAATCCCGGTTCCTTTAAACCTAAATCCCGAAATTCCCGGTTCTCAAAAAAGAGACCGGTTCCGGAAACCCTAGTGTATAGTAAGGGGCACGAGTGGTGAGCACAGATTGACACCTGCGCAGTAGTTAATTTTTCGGCCTGTTTGGCGGAATGAAGCAGGGGGGAGCGCCGAGCTGCACACGATTGGTTCGTAATCGTCGTCTGCCTATCTGTGCTCATCACTCGTGCCTCATACTGTACACGTACGTATTCCAATGCTTCAAAATTTAAAAAAATCAAAAATGTTTCCATTTTTAAAACCGAAAAGCACAGCACAAATCCATTCATACCTCTCAACAAAGGACCGAGACAAGTATTGCCACATTTCAAAAGCTTCATTTCGAACCAACCAATTCCAATAACCCATCAATGTAGTAATGAATTCATAAATTCCAAATTGGAAAATGCGTTTGGCAGTTCGTGTGGTTTGTAAATTCCATTTTCGAAGTTCTCAGTTAAATTTACACGAGAAGATTTTAGTGCTGGCTCGGTAATTATGAATGCCCTCAGGCCTCTCAGAGCATTATTTATCTCCAATAAATGTACATACATCCATGGCTTTACCCAAACCATGATGATGATGATTTCAATGACAAACCGATAATGGATTTCTAAATGAGTAACCAACTATTGTCAATAAAAGCGTATTATGCATGCTTGCAAATAATAAAATGAGGTTACGCGTGCGTAAGCAATTGCAATGTTAGCTGATAAATTAAAACAACACAAGAATAGTATATTATGATACATGTGTGCAAAGTTGGTAATTACAGACGAGGCGGTATTAAGCGCGTGCGCACAATGAAAACGTTAACAAAATAATGGCGCTCATTTTTTTTTCTTGCCAGCGCTGCCCTGTCTACATTTTTTCCCGTTTAAATTAAGAATGCTTCGCCTACACACATATTAATTGCATTGAGGTTCAAACTTAACATAATCGGGATTATACGTATCATAATACTGTGCGGTAATGTAAAAAAGTAAAAAACACTAGTGAATAATAAGCTGCATTAAGATACTAAAAACGGTGCAATAAATGTCACTTTACGAGCGAGTGTGTAGTTTTTTTTTTTACGGTTTTAAGGCACGCATAAAACAAATTAGTTGATGAGAAATAAAAAACACACGTTGATTAAATATCTGGCATAAAAAAATAGATCTTATTTTAACAGGCTTAATGGTCGATATTGATTGTTTTAAACATCGCAAATTTCCCAAAATTAAACGTGATGGAAAATGGAAACATCATTCTGATGGGAAAACGAGTTGGGTTTATGTTAAAATAAGGGTTTTACATTAAACTTTTATCCTGTTTGGTAATATGAGGATTATGTATTTTACATTTGGCAAACAAACGATTGGGATGGAATATTATAATATTTTTATACTATATGAATATAGAAATATACTGAGACCTCTTCTCTTGAAAGTTGATAAAAGAAACTAGACATTAAAAAGAGTATAAAAAGATCCAGATTTGCTATTAATAAACCCAAACGGATGGTTGGCCAAATGTATTTATGTAGGGATTTTTGATATGGAATTGTGTGACCAAATCCGACTCAAATATGACAAAAAGAGAAAAGTTGTGTAAGGAGCTCGATTTAAAAGAAAATAAAAATTACTTATTTACAACTATTTTACAAGCTTTTATTTAGTTTCGTCTGTGGGTCCAAGTCTACTATTTCAATTGTGTTCCAATGATCTTTCAGTGGTGTCAAAATTGTGCCATAATGACATATTTTGTTAGTAAGTAGACTATCTAAACTGTCCAATGTCACAATTTTGACACTCCACTGAAAGTTCATTGAAACACAACTTAAATAGCAGACTTGGGCCCCTGGTGTGTGACTGTTAACAAATCGTGCAAGTTTTTGATCCACTTCCCGGTTTCCAATTAAGCTGAAATTTTGCATGCATATTATTATGAAAATCGAATAACAATGAAACATTATTATGACATGAAGCTGATCTGATGATGGATCTGAAAGTGACCATGGAAACTCTGTAGTAAAACGACGCAAACCCATCGAGTTTGGGCTCGTTTGATTCATCTTGACAAGGACTCTTGTTCTAGGGTCTGATGATTAAGTTGGTTGACTATTACACGAAATATATTGGCCCTTGACTTGCGGTTAAAAAATGATGATTGATTTCTATTGTTTTCTTCGCCTGCGCGGGTTGTCAAACAGTCAAAGGATTAAGTTTGTTCTTTGATCGGGAATTCAAACCGTTCATTACAAACACGACATTATCTAGTTACCAATAAGAACCGTGTTAAACAGCCATGAGCATCCAGCGTGACCTCTTCTGAAAACCTTATTACTCCCCTATCAACCTATTCAGTGCATCAGTGATCAGGTACACTTCAATGAGCATTTCATTTTGATGATGTCCGTCGCAGCTTTTAATTACAAACGAGATTGGGTATTATGAACACGTTCAACCAACGCAGCGATGTAGAGCTGAGAATGCAATTGCACCGGATATTTCGCAGTGAAAATCCTACACATGATACGTAATCCGATTCACTCGCTTAATTACTAATGGTAGTCACCAGCTGTAAGAGTTTAAACGCTGAGTGGTTCTAAATGTTTTCACAAGATTATGCATACAATTTTAGTCTAGTTTTTTTTACTGAGGTACCATACAAGCATACTACCAGATGGTAAACGGTTCCCTTCACTCACGCGCTAATGAATGTGTAAGAGGACGATAGAAAAAAATAATCTTCTAATATCAATTTTGGCTAGGTTATCAAAGTATTTTATTTTGTAAATGACTAAGTCGGTAAACAAGCATACGGCCCGCCATATGGTAAGCGGTTACCGTAGCTATACGGACGCTTGCAACACACGAGGCGTCAATCATGCGCTACCGAACCTTTAGCCCTCCTCAGTGAGGTCTGGTGACCTTATTTACGCGCAGGAACACAATATAAAGTTATTTGGCTGCGGTATTATACAAGTATTTTTTTAAGTTAATTGGTGTTGCGTTTGACCTTCGACTGACCCTACGAGAAGTTATGACGAGCCCGAGGATGTAGCACAATTACCCAGAAAAAGCTATTAACTCTGGCCTTGAATACAACTAGGTTATAGGTGTCGGGAAACACAGACCCCGGCAGAGAGTTCCACTCCTGGTCTGAATAGGTCTGGAATAAACGCTTTACTATACCTCTCTTAATCCTAACCGAAAGATGACTTAATTTAAAAATTCAAAATTCTAGTACCCTTCTTAGTACTTCAAACTAAGTAAACTAAACTAAGTCCAATATCCACCCCAAATTATTGAGACAAATAAACATAATTTTAATAAAATCCTATAAAATATTCCTTTCCTATTAAAATGAAAGCATCACGGAAAAAAAATCATAGATCGATGGAACCTCGTCTCATCAATCTATTCTGGGCGCCATAAATAAGGCGTAGACAGACAATACGACTAATAAAGAGTAAAAGCTGTGAGAGATAAATGTCTCACGTTGCTGGACTGAATCCAAAGATCCTTTTACTATTTGACAGCTCAAGGACTTGCGTGACAAACGTTATCTGGATTTAAAACGAATGAATTTGTATGGAATTGATACAGTTTTGTCGGACGATTGGATTTATTTTACAGGAATTTAAAAGTATCTTCTAAATTCCAATGTTTAGCATAATCTTTGTCCGTTGTGATGGTAAAATAAATAAATAAATATCCAGGGACATTCCTCACACACGGTTATCTGATCCCAAACTAAACAGAGCTTGTACTATGGAAACTATTTGTTTGTAAATACATTCTTAATATACATAATTACACCCAAATTCAGGACATACGGACATGTTCATGCACACAAATGCATGTCCTGTGTGGGAATCGAACCCACGACCTGCGGCGCGATAGGTGGAATCTTAATCAGAGTTTGATTTAAACTTTTTAGGGTTCCGTAGCCAAATGGCAAAAAACGGAACCCTTATAGATTCGTCATGTCTGTCTGTCTGTCAGTCCGTATGTCACAGCCACTTTATTCAGAAACTATAAGAACTATAATGTTGAAACTTGGTAAGGAGATGTATTCTGTGAATAAGGAAGTTGGTAAGTCTGTGAGTAAGGCTGTGTGGTAAGGAGTTATATAACAAATACAAAGGCTTTCAAGCTAGTGCTACATAATTAAAACTAAACTGCAAACACTACGGCAATTTAGTTCTACACTCTCCTCTTACATTTTATAGGTTTCCAGTATCTAACCCTTTTTAAAGTGTTCAAAAAAGTTTGTTCAATAATGGAACTTATTTTTGACCATAATAACATTATAATACGTAATTATTTATACACAGTAGTGGACATTATTGATTTTAGATTAGAATGGCATTATGACATTCTACTCAGTTTGACATGGTGTGTGTGTCAAAATCATGGTAGCGTGTGTAATGTATTTCTAATGTGTTATTATATAAAAATATTAGCTTTTAGTACTTCTTCTCGATATAAATTTTAACTATGCCAAATTTCAGAATCCTCATCTGGTACAAAAAAAATAACTTGAATATGGAAAGATAAACTGGTAGCACTTTAATAAATCGACATAATCAACATGTTGTCTAGAAGTACTTTTAGTTATTGTCTATGTTAAAAACGGCAATAATTTCAAAAAATCCATTAAAAACCTAGCTATTTTCAATTAATTACAAATAAATCCCACCTCAACGGGTCTTAAAGGCCGGCCCCTTCCCGTATCCTCAAATCTTAATGGATTAAATTCAAATCCACTTTTCATTTCAGGCGCAAGTTTTTCAACTTAAGACTTTGATTCTTGTAGTTAAATATTTTTTGGTTATTAATAAATTGGTAGATTTCATTCCCGGGTCATTTTTTTTCTTCTTTATAATTCTTACTTAAATGAGTTTCTTTGTTACGCTTTCACGCCTTAACTTCTCAACCGATCGCGATGAAATTAGGCAGGCAGATAGCCTATAACCTTGGAACGCGGGTGAGACTGCGGGGGACAGATAGTATTATATTTTACAGTGGATTCTCTGGCCATTATTACAAAGTTTTACAGCGTGCGGATCCCTAACTAGCTTTTCAATGAATCCTGCCTGCACATGAAGAAATTATACGTCTTTTGAATCTTAGTGATAAAGACTCCATACTTCATCGTTCGATCATTTATTTCCGTGATAAACCGAATATTTCTGAAATCAGAGAACTAGTCATCGTTCACAAAATATGATAGAAATCGTATTCTCAAAAGATTGGAAAACAGCAATTTCGATCCATTTGCTAGGCATAGAAGTCGGGGCGATTTGTCAAAACGAGGAGCGTTGGTGTGAACCTGACGAAGCAATACCAATTTGTACGGATTAGGAACGATGCCAATGCGTAGGTATTTACGTTTGTAAATGTACGAATTACGATAAAATCTAGTCGTTAAATTGAAAGACAATATCCAATGACATTCGTTAGATAATTTTAGCATTGCAGGTTTACATTTGGTAGGCTGCAATTTTTATTTAGAGGCATTCGCTGAAATCGTAAAACAAATGCAAACGAACTATTTTTATTTGTAAGGTATATTTTTATGGTTGGTTATTCCACAGCAAATGACGATAAAAGTTATTGAGCATGACGATGTCGTCATGTCAATAACTTTTGAACTTCAATTATGTTTTTTTTCTAGAAAATGTCACCTACTATAGGTACCATAGACTTAGGATATTTTTGCTACGCTAAGCTGAGCCTAGAAGCGGGGAAAAAAGATATCACAATCGTGCGTGGCGTCATGGCGTGATGTCCCATTATAATTAAAAAAATTACGATCATGCAAATATAACTAGAGAAGTGTAGGTATATTATAGACATTGCGACTTTTTCCTTGAGCAATTATATCAATGGTAATACAACCTATCATTTATTTTGTCGCGTTTTTATCTGCGTCTGTTCATCTTGTACATACAAGATCTTTGCCTACTACTACTATTTGATTGCATCGACTATTCTTTACACCTATATATCAGATAATGAATTGTAGAAAGCTCTAATGAAGAACGTGTATTGACTAGAAAGCAGCGTTTTTAATTCAGTCCGATAAATTGGTCGGAAGTCGCTGGCTCACCGGATACAAAGCGAGCATTTAAATTATTGCTAGCTCAGTGGTAGGGGTGTCAAATACCTTGGTGAAGTTTATGGGTTCAATCCTAAAATTAGCTTGAGCTTTTGGTAAAGGAAAAATATCACGATGGAAGCGTAATTTATAGTGTAACCAGCAAACTTCTTGCCACAAAATGTTAACTGCACAGAAGCCAAAGGTCTCTTTGGTGGTGAGGTGCGGGAACCAGAGCAGTGGCGGACGCAAGACTTATGTTGCTCGCAAGTGTACCGGTGCAAATACCGGCCGGTCATTAAGTACCGTTTTAACATCACCGTCTTTGATCTTCGAACACTTATGATTAAATAAGATTCAAGTAAAACTTCATGTAACATTTGAAATAATAGTACATACCTAATTCCATGAAATGACACCAAAATTAAAAAAGATAACTTTGTATAAGGAATATTTAAAGATGGAATTTAAAACGCAATAAAATATGTTGTTAACCGATAATTTAAGTTGACATTACATACTCGTAGTCGCAGTTAAGATAGAACGAGTAACACCTTACTGATTTATGCTCCAAATCAGAGACCCGCAGAATTTATGTTAGTGGAACAAATAAAAGATATGTACGAGTATGTTCTAACGTTCTGCATGGTACTTGTATTCCCGGTAGTTTTTGGAATATTCTGTTAGTTTTTAGGGTTCCGTAGCCAAATGGCAAAAAACGGAACCCTTATGGATTCGTCATGTCTGTCTGTCTGTCCGTCCGTATGTCACAGCCACTTTTTTCCGAAACTCTATAAGAACTATACAGTTGAAACTTGGTAAATAGATGTATTCTGTGAACCGCATTAAGATTTTCACACAAAATAGAAAAAAAACAAAAAAAATTGGGGGTTCCCCATACTTATAACTGAAACTCAAAATAGTTTTTTTATAAAACCCGTACGTGTCGGGTCTATGGATACGTCTTCAAAAATGATATTGAGGTTTCTAATATCATTTTTTCTAAAATTAATACTTAGTTTGTGCGAGAGATACTTCTAAAGTGATAAAATGTGTGTCCCCCTGTAACTTCTAAAATAAGAGAATTATAAAACTAAAAAAAATATATGATGTACATTAAACATGCAAACTTCCACCGGAAATTGATTTGAACGAGATCTAGTAAGCAGAATAAATTGAAATTCATATCAAATACTCAGGTCTATACTACCATTTACTTATATACCTACAGGTTTGTACGGAACCCTCGATACGCGAGTCTGACTCGCACTTGGCCGGTTTTTTTTTACTGAATTAACGTTTTCAACATCTCTAAAACTAAACACATTCAAATAATGCCTCTGTATCTGTTAACAAGATAAATAAAAGCCTACATTTATTACCCAATAACTTTTATAGGCTGGCAATACTTAACTAGATAACATTTTCAGTAAGCACATATATTTTGACATGTATAAAACCTGCCTTTAGAGGATATATATATTTGCTTGGCATGAAACATTTTTCTTAATTCAAGAAATTGCTTTTTACAGCTATAATCTTGTTAGACCTCAACTCCAATAACTGTCAACCCATCCGTGTTCATTTCGCAATCAAATTTCATTCGTAATCCCAAACTAAGCTCAGATATTATTACAGTCTCTTCAAAATTCTAGATCTCTGGTAAATATTTTTAGTATATATTTGTTTGGCACTTGATCCTACATCAGATACTGTAAGTAAACATCAGACCGATGAAGCAATTTGAAGCTTCTAGTCTCACCTTGAGCATAATATTATTATATTGTAATTCGATAGGCAGTGCTAATAGTTCAAGACATATTTGTATATTTACTAAGATTTTTCTTATAATATATTTTCTTTCAGACTACCTATTTCTATACATAATATTTTGATACCATGTATATTTTATTGTATCGCATATTTATGTTCGGTCTCGGTTTTGAATGTATAAATATTCATTATAAAAAAGAAATACGCCAAAATATAAGCACGCAATATTACTAAGACTTTTTAATAATTTATACAAGGATTTTACTGTTTTTTAATATCGATTGCCTTGAACATCTTCCAAAGTTAGTAAGTATGGTCCAAAGGTGATATGTAAGCGAAACTTAGATCCTTATTGGCATGGTTAAATGTATCATTCATAAAAACAAAGATTTTTCATATAATTTATCATATGACATAATGATAAAAAATCAACGAAAATAGGCCATTTGCATCGTGATGTATAAAATAAACACACTTTGCTGCAGTATCAGCCTAGTTGTACCGACGCCAAATTCATAGTATTCTTATTGTAATAACATGTTTTAATATGTTTTTATCATTATTTTTACGATTTATAATTACATATCTATACTAATAATAATATAATAAAGCGGAAGGATTTTTTGTTGGTTTAAACGGGCTAATCACTGGAACTAACAGTCGGATTCGAAAAATTCTTTTACTAATAGGAAGCTACATTATCCCCGAGTATTATAGGCTTTTTATCACGGGAACGCGGGTGAAACTGCGCGAGACAGCTAGTCGTCTTATATAAAAATACCTGTCCTGACTGACTGAATGACCTATCAACGCACAGCCTAGCCATGCTACGCGAAGCGAGCACGAGCCGAGCCTTGAACGAACAGGGTTCGTTCGTTGCTCGCGATTTCAAGCGTGGACGTAATTAACCAGCCTTCAACGAGCCTACAAAGAGCGCGATGCGAATCCCTGTGTTCGTGAAAAAACTGACAATCGGGCGGAGCGCAGTCGAGGACGCTACGAATGCTCGTTCGAGGCTAGCACACGCTTGCCCACGCTACGCGAATCGTGCTCGCAGTGTGCTCGTTCGTGGCTCGGTTCGTTCGGTGCTCGATTCGCCAAGCATGGAGGCACCATTAGAATGAGCGCGATTGACAGTTTTTTCGCGAACAAAGGCATTCGCATCGTGCTCGTTGTAGGCTCATTGTAGGCTTGTTAGTGGCTCGGCTCGTGCTCGGTTCGCCAAGCATGGACGCACGTAACATTTTAGAAAAAGCACATATTCTTTTTATAACTTAACGCATTCATTAAGAGATTTTTTTGAAATATCACCCCTTAGGGCACGACGCCCTAAGGGGTGATATTTCAAAAAAATCTTGTTGAACCCTGGGGCGGAAAGCTAGTTTCTTATGGTAGGTAAAGCAATTTCAACTTTATGTCAATCCGAATAATGCTAGTTACTTAGCTAAAACCAAACGCTCTTAAGGTTTATTGTTAGCACGAGTGAATTACGCATGCTTATCAGTTTAATCCTTTTCAAGCTATTAAGTAAGATACTGAATTATCTTTGGGGATTAATCAGTATTCTCTGCAAATAATTTATAATCTAATCCATTTTATAAGGGTGCTAGAATTCACGGCATTGATAAATTATTAAAGTTTAATTGTTATGCGAGAACTCAAAGGTTTGGAAGAGGTTCAAAACATTTTTTTCACATAAACTTCTTCGATAAAATGACAAAATTAAGGCATTTTAACTCATGTAAAATAATTTGATGAGTTAAGTAGTAGTTGAATTTTGGAGGTAAGTGGCAAAAACGACGCTTCCGACAATTTTACCCAACCTAATTTCTAACTTAGGAAAACCCTAACAAAGTTCAAATTGATACTTGTACGAAAAGTGTTAGGTTTATTAGTTGGTGAAAATAGCCTAACCTCCTTGTATAAAACAGACGTTACTGAGATTATACAACAATAGTTAAGTTAACATTACCTACATTTATGTTCCACTTGGCACTACACTATTGGCATTGGCATAATCACTACCAGGAACACCAGGTTATTATCACGGCCATACTTGGACAAGCCCCAAACATGTTCATGATCATAATATATTGTAATGTAAAAGTAAGTTTGTATTTTTGTTATGCAGTCACAATTGAATGGGGAAATAGTTCAAATACCCATTTGTTTTTTTTCCCAAATAAAATATTTGTGGATTTTAACCCTTAACCACTGACGTACGAATGTGGTACGTCGCTGAAATCGTTTTACGTTCACAATTTCGTTATGCGAGGCAATTAGACCTATTCCTTTTTGGTAGTTTCCTAGCTCCCAGTGACGCATATGAGGAGTGGGAGACCAGACGCGTATCGCACGTCTAAACTGGTAATTTCGAAGGCCTTACGTATGTGGTTCATATGGTCAGTGTTAGTGTAACTTTATGTTTTTTTTTTTGTAACTAAAATGTATAGTAAGCATTGATATATTTACCCTGGCCTTCTATATCTCATAAAAGGCAGTAAAGTTTAAAAGCACAGACGAATGCCATTCGTACGTCAGTGTAAGTGACCTCAGTCAGTGTTAGTTAGTCAGTACTCATGTACAGTCGAGAACTGAAAATTTTCATCACATTTAAAACTCAATTCCATCTCATACCGCGCGCAATAAGGTCTAATAATGTCATACCAACAAACATATTACATTTTAAAATTGTGAAATGTTTTTAAGTATCGAACATAGCAAAAAGGCTGTCAATGACTTTTTGATATAAACTCAACTTTAATCAAATGTTTTTTATTATTTATTATTATTGTGATATTTGTCATTAGAACTCAATACTTAATTTAAAATCTCTTTGAATTGTTTTTCATGTCAATACTAATATTATGAAGCGGAAGACTTTTCTGTTTCTTTGTTTGTTTAAAGGGGCTATATGTGGAAATACCAGTCGGATTCGAAAAAAAAAACACTAATAGGAAGCTACATTATACCTGAGTATTATAGGCTACTTAATATGCCGGGAACGCGAGTGAAACCGCGGGGAACATCTAGTGTCAAATACAATCTTCGTCTATCAATAGACATTTTATTTCCGGTCAACCTTATGAAGCGAATGTGCAAGCGATTATAGACCGTAAGGTGCGAAACTTTTGTAGTCCGCGACTATATATCCATGAAAATACTCAGCAAGCTATGAAAAGCGTTTTGCTTGTGGTTTGATCGACTCAATATTTAATTTCCTGGGATGTTTTTTTTTTGCTGCTGTTTTTGTTCTAATTGGAATCCTTTCTATTAAAACGCATTACCGTATCACATACTACCAGCAGGAATAGCCGAAATGCGATTCAAAATCAAACATAATGCACCTTATTACAAAACATGGTTTAAAGGAAAACCAGGTTTTAAAATAGCCTCGTCCCTTTTTATTATATGACGTTAGAAAGTGACCAAATTGTTGGGGTAGGTTGTACGTACTGGAATAAATCTACTTACAGTTTATCCGACATATTTTATATTAATAAATAATTTTACAATTATACCATGTTTTCTCACTTGACAGAATTGACACACAATACTTCTTTTTCTTCTATTTAAAATAAGTAATCCCATAGACTGGGACATAGGTACTATCGAGGTTGTATTCCGACACTCCTCCTCGATTTTTATGTGAAAATCATTGTAACATATAAATCGTTAAATAAAATCAAATACAACATTCACTCCTCCTAGATAAATACTCACACATCTGGGTGTATTATAGCAATACTTTGCATTCTTCTCTAAACATCTTATGTCTTGCAGTCGCTAATGATTTTGTTAACATATCGGCCAAATTGTTCTCAGTTTGTATGTAAGATATTATCATCTTCTTTGTACATATTAAATCTTTTATATGGTGATATCTTATATCGATATGTTTAGATCGTTTACTGTTCTCATAATCCTTTGAAATAAAAATAGCTCCTTTGTTATCGACATACAGCGTAGGCGTAAGACTTATTCCAAAATCTTTTAATAATCCATTTATATTTATTGCTTCGCATGATGCTAGTGATGCTGCTATGTATTCCGCCTCTGCAGTTGACAATGCAACACAGTTTTGCTTTCTAGAGAACCATGCTACAACATTATCATTGTATTTAACTATGCATCCGCTTATACTCTTTCTATCTCTTTTATTATTCGCCCAATCAGCGTCGGAATAGATTTTTAAATTTATTTCATCACTCTTTTTATATTGGAGACCATAATTTTTGGTAGCATTTAGATAACGTAATATGCGTTTACCATGTTTCCAACATTCTTCATTTGGTTTATCCAAAAATTGGCTAAGATAAGATACAGCATAGCTTATATCTGGTCTTGAGACTGTACTCACAAACATTAAACTTCCTATTAGTTCTCTATATGGAACTTCTATAATTTTTTCAGTTATGTTAATGTTTAAACCTTTCTCCATCGGTGTATCTTTTTCCTTGCATTCAGTCATATTAAATTTTGTTAACATTTTCTCTATTTGTTTCGTTTGTGTTATTCTTAATATTCCATTTTTCCTTTGTATCTCCATTCCAAGAAAATTCTTTATCTCTCCTAAATTTTTAGTATCAAATTCTTTCTGTAATAATTTCATTATTCTGTCAGTTTCCTCTTTCTTTCCCATTATCAAAATATCATCAACGAAAATCAATATCCAAATA
This sequence comes from Achlya flavicornis, assembly GCA_947623365.1. Classification (NCBI taxonomy): domain Eukaryota; kingdom Metazoa; phylum Arthropoda; class Insecta; order Lepidoptera; family Drepanidae; genus Achlya; species Achlya flavicornis. Next base: position 2,584,276 of record OX392482.1, on the reverse strand, counting down.
TTTTTATTAAAATATAAGCAAAAATCATTTTTCGATCTTTGTAATCCACATTTTACTAAAAATTCATTTAACCTTTCATTCCAGCATCTAGGACTTTGTTTTAATCCATATAAACTTATATTCAATTTCAGTACTTTCTTTTTATTTTCTTTAAGTCCTTGGGGAACTTTGATATAAACGTCATCTTTTAAATAACCATTTAAAAATGCTGTCGGTACATCCATCTGATAAATTTTAAAATCTTGTTGTACCGCTTGTGCTAGAAAAGTTCTTACTGTGCTCATTCTAGCTACAGGTGAATAATTTGTATTAAAATAGTCTACATTTTCTACTTGAAAACCTCTAGCAACTAGTCGTGCTTTTTTTAAACCATTTTCCTTCGTTTTAAATATCCATTTCGTGTCTATAGCTTTCTTTCCTCTAGGTAAATCTAAAGCTTCTGTCCATGTATTTAACTTTTTCAATGAATTTATTTCTTTATTTATAGCTTGCAACCATTCTTTATCTTTTGCAGCTTCTTTGTACGAAGTTGGATCATTATTTTCAGTTGTAATCAAACAAAATGCTGTGTATAGTTGAAAATCATTCATATGTTTTGGTTTATTTATAGTTCTACCAGATCTAGTTGTTATTTTATTATCATTTTCATTGTGTACATTATCATCATCATCATCATCATCATCATCTGTCATATAGTTAGAATTATTTAGATCATCAGAATCATCTTGACCATTTAAACTTTCCTGTCTTTTTTGTATATGTGTCGATGTATTCTTATTACATTTGTCTTCATCTTCGTCATTAAATGTTCTTATATTCTCATAAGGATAGTTTAGTACCTCCTCCTGCTTTTCAGGTCGGTAAACAATTTTTGTTTCATCAAATATAACATCTGTTGAAGTTATAATTTTATTACTTTCGTCATCCCATAGTTTATATCCTGAACCAGTGTAGCCAACCATTATCATTGGTTTTGCTCTTGGTTGTACCTTGCTCGGCTTTGGTATTGTTACAGTCCAAGCTTTAGAACCAAAAACTCGCAGTTTTGACAAATCATTACATCCATACCAGATTGAAGCTGGTGTTTTACCGTACAATGCTTTAGTAGGACTACGGTTAAGCTCATACGCTGATGCGCAAACCATTTCGCTCCACAATTCTTTGGGTAATTTTGTTTCTGCAAACTTTACTCTAACTTTGTCTAGTAATGTTCTGTTCATCCTTTCAGATGTGCCATTTTGTTGTGGCGTATATGGACTTGTATATTCTAATATTATGCCTTTTTGTTGACATGATTCTTTAAATCTTTTGGAAGTAAATTCTCCACCATTGTCCAGTCTTATTTTCTTTGTTTTTATTCCAAATTGTGCTTTAATAAGCTGTATATGTTTTATAATATTATATTCTGCTTCATTCTTATTTTTCAATAGATATATTATTACGAAATGTGAATAATCATCAATCATCACTTGAAAATAACATTCGCCATTTATTGACGTTGGATTAATAGGTCCACACAAATCTGAGTGCAGAAGATCTCCTATCTCTTTACTTTCTCTTTTATTAGATATAAAGGGTCTTCGTGTACTTTTCCCTTCTATACAACTCTCACATCTTTTTTCTGAAGTTGGTAATCTCAGTATTTTTAAACCTTTTCTATTTAAATGACCTAGCCTTTTATGCCATAAATCATTATCTTTATCATTTGTAATATTTGCATGCTCTTCCTTTTGTAATTTTAAGTCAATTTCTAAAATGTATAAATTTTGATGTTTTTTGCCATAAAAATAGGTTTTTCCTCTTCTTATGCTTACTGAATCATTTTTGAAAAGAACTGTATAACCTTTATCTGTTATTCTTTCGACAGATAGTAAATTATGTGTTATATTTTCTACAATTAGTGCTTCAAAATCAATTTTCATTTTATTACAATATCCAGTAATTGTTCCTTTTTTATTTGCTATCAAACCTTTTCCGTCTGCAATGGTAATAATTATAGGTTTTTCTAAATTTTGTATTTTAGTCATATATTTTTCTAAATTTTCTGTTACCATATGGTTCGTAGCACCGCTGTCTAATATAAAATTACTTTCATTGTTGTCTGATGCAGTTAAAGCAATATAACTATTTAAGTTTTCTTTTTTACCTCGTCTGTAGTAACCTCTATTTCTACCACCTCTTCCTCTAAAAGGTCGTCTGTATCTTGTATAGTTACTATTATTGTTATAATTTAATCCAGAACCTGATGCTTTAAATATATTTTGTTGAGAGAGAGAATTATCAACGTTCTTATTTTTAATTTTTATTTCTTCGTCGAGTAATCTTGATTTTACGAATTCTAATGTTATATCCGTGTTAATAGTTTCAATAGCTGTAATAACGTGTTCGTAGTCTTCATTTAATGTTAATAATAAATGACAGATCTTGTCAGAATCATCAAATTTCTTATCGATGTTTTCTAATTCGAAAATAATCTTTTCAAATTTTTGGAAATGATCTTCTAATGTTTCATGTCGCTGTAATTTCAAACTTAATAATCTCTTTTTCATAGTAATTTTTGTGAAAACACTTTTCCGTTGAAACACGCTATCTAGTTTTATAAACATTTCTTTTGCATTTGAGCATTCTTGTATGATAGATAGATGCTTGTCCGATAAACATTGTATAATTAAAGCTTTAGCCTTCGAATTATCAGCAATCAATTTTTCATCTTTATTTATTTCTATTTCGTCATATTCTAAAATTTTTATTACCTGTTTAGCTTCTAACAGTGATTTTACTCTAAATTTCCAGTTTGAATAATTTTCGCCTTTCAATATTGGCAAACAATTGACATTCGTATTAATCGTATTCATCATAATTCTTTAATGAATATTTTTTGTACTAACTTACTCCATTCGAGTATAATCGCCCATAACCTTATGTTGGGGTAGGTTGTACGTACTGGAATAAATCTACTTACAGTTTATCCGACATATTTTATATTAATAAATAATTTTACAATTATACCATGTTTTCTCACTTGACAGAATTGACACACAATACTTCTTTTTCTTCTATTTAAAATAAGTAATCCCATAGACTGGGACATAGGTACTATCGAGGTTGTATTCCGACACAAATGACAGTAAAACCTGGCTTTACTTTAAGCCATGTTTTGTAATAAGGGGGAATATAACGAACTCTGGATTTGTAGAGAAAATCCGATGATCCATGCAAAAGTTTACGTTACGTGTATTTCAATTGATGACAGAACTAAAGTAAGTTCTGCCCACAGTTCTGCCTATTCATCTACCCGAATATTGTGTGGGATGACAGCAGTTAGCGTTAGTTAGCGACTATAGTGAAAATAAATGATCGAACCTGAAAAAGAGGTCGCTTCGAACAATATGTGGCATTACGCCAGAAATGGCCAGAACCGCGCCTTTTTGCCACCGAATGGACATCCGTCAATGTCAGGAGGTGTATGGAAAAATAAACCACATAGTCCTAAAATGCACTTTACTTTTGTAAGCCGTTGAATGGAAATAAAATAACAGCTATAAAACCGTTACATTACCAAATTACTGTTCTATGAAATATTGTTTTGATGTTTATCGATGATGGTTGTAACGTTTTACAGCCGTTTATTTCATTTTTCTATGAATGCATGAGTTTCATAGTACCTATTCAAAATTCAAAATCATTTATTCAAATAGACCTTCGCAGGCAATTATGAAAAGTCTGACTCTAATACTCTAATACCGGTTCGGAAGGTTGCATTTTCCCAGAAGAGCCGGCAATAAACTCAGCAATTACTATTTTCAAAACAAGCTTAGATTCATTAAATAATATTTACATTCTAATCGCACTGAAACCAATTGCGTGCCCCGGCGCGGCGGCAAAACTACAAAGTAGACTGAATAAATATTTTATCTGTATATATAAAATTCAAAGTCCTGACTGACTGACTGACTGACTGACTGATATATCAACGCACAGCCTAAACTGCTGGTCCTAGAGACATGAAATTTGGAGGGTGTATTCTTTTTGAAGAGTAGGTATCCACTAAGAAAGGGTTTTTCGAAATTCCACCCCTGAGGGGGTAAAATAGGGGATGAAAGTTTGTTTGAAAGTCCGTCAGTTTCGAAGTTAGGATCTTCAAATTTTGTGTTTAGGCTGAAGATTGAAAATTAATGTATAGGTGTCTGAGCGTTTGTTATAATTACACCCCCGTTGGGGGGAAAAGAGGGATGAAGTTACTTATGCAAGTCCTTCATTTCCACATTAAACACCACTAAATATATTATTATACAGTGTAGGCATCTACTAACGAAGGGTTTTTTTGATATTACACTTCTAAGGGAGTAAAAAAGGGGATGAAAGTTTGTATGAAAGTCCGTCAGTTTCGAAGTTAGGATGTTCAAAATTAGTGTTAAGGCTGACGATTGAAAATTAATTTATACCTGTCTCAGCGTTTTTGATAATTCCACCCTCGAAGGGATGAAAAGCAGGATGAAGTTGTGTATTGGATCTCACTGACTAATATATCAACGCACAGGCTAAACCGCTGGTCCTACAGACATGAAATTTGGAGGTTGTGTGCTTTGCGAAGTGTAGATAAGCACTAAGAAAGGGTTTTTCGAAATTCCACCCCTGAGGGGGTAAAATAGGGGATGAAAGTTTGTATGAAAGTCCGTCGGTTTTGAAGTTAGGATCTTCAAATTTTGTGTTTAAGCTGATGACTGAAAATTAATTCATACCTGTCTTAGCTTTTTTTTGATAATCTATGCTCGAAGGGATGAAAAGCAGGATGAAGTTGTGTATGGGAAGTCACTGATATATCAATGCACAGTATTGCACAGCTTAAACCGCTGGTCTTAGAGACATGAAATTTGGAGGGTGTGTTCTTTGTGAAGTGTACGTATCAAATATGAAAGGGTTTTTCGAAGTTCCAACCCAAATTAAATTCAACCAAGGGGTTGAATTTTCTGTAAAACATATTATTACACACGTACTTTAAGTTCTTGGTTTTTTCATGCGTTTTTATGATTGTGTATTATTTATTATTAATACTTTATTTTGTAAATAAAAAAAATTGGAAAAAAATTGCCTATATAGTAGTAGTAGTAGATCAGAATATAAAATTCAAAGTCCTGACTGACTGACTGATATATCAACGCACAGGCTAAACGGCTGGTCCAAGAAAGAGACATGAAATTTTGAGGGTGTTCTTTGTGAAGTGTAAGTATCCACTAAGAAAGGTCACGTGTATCATAGTTTTTTCGAAATGGGAGATGCCTAACAGAGTCAATAGGGCTTAAACAAGAAAAAAAAAACAATTGAGAGGGAGTGAGAGCACTTATTACGTTTGTTTTTGAAAAATTCAAAATTCAAAATTCAAAATCATTTATTCAAATAGACCTTCGCAGGCACTTATGAAAAGTCTGACTCTAATACTCTAATACCGGTTCGGAAGGTTGCATTTGCTGAGAAGAGCCGGCAATAAACTCAGCAATTACTCTTTTCAAAACAGGCTTAGATTAATTACATAATATTTACATTCTAATCGCACTGAAAACAATTGCGTGCCCCGGCGCGGCGGCAAAATTACAAAGTAGACTGAAAAAATATTTAATAAGTAAATAAATAGCAAACTTAAGCAGACCAGCCCCCACAAGCAGCACCTGTTCACAAGTATGACGCGTGTGGCAGCCATCGCCCTCCTCGCCATATTGGAGGGAAGTGAGCGACCCGTCACACGACGCCGCCGCAAGCAAAGGCCTTAAAGTGAGCATGACTTACTTAAGTCTGCCTTAGAAATAAAAAATAACTAAAAGATGAAGAAAAATATGTCATTTGTTTCCTGTAGGCCACGCGGGCGAAGCCGCGGGCAGAAGCTAGTAAGTAAATAAATAGCAAACTTAAGCAGACCAGCCCCCACAAGTAGCACCTGTTCACAAGTATGACGCGTGTGGCAGCCATCGCCCTCCTCGCCATATTGGAGGGAAGTGAGCGACCCGTCACACGACGCCGCCGCAAGTTACAATTTTGATTGTTTAAGTAATGTGTAAGTTTTGGAGTGCCTAATCAATTATGAAAGCGCATCGCGCCGCAACGCGTAAATACGCTTATCTACATATTTCACAACCACACACAGAGCAGAATGAACTAAATGAAATAACCATTTATTTTTGCTCAAAAACTCGGAAAAACGCGTTTCCCTGTGATGAGACCTAGATCGATTTTCATCGAAATCGTTTGACCCGTTTTTGACATCTCAAAACACAATATTGCTCGTTTAATATAGGATAGGATACATTATGTCAAACGAGCTATCAAAGCGCCGCGCTTGGAGGGGTGAGCAGGTACGCGTTCAACACGAGAGCCCGCCCCCCTCTACAGCGCAGATGGCGACCACCGTGGGGTTTTAGCCGGTACAAGTCCGGTATAACCTGGCCGCTACCCCCGGGGTGGTCGGGTATCCTATGAGGATTTCCCCACGAAAAAAAAAAAAAAAAAAAAAAAAGGATACATTATGTAGAAACTTACATTAACTTGGCCATTTTTGTTTACAAAGATAATCTTAAACTTATTATCACTGAAGAAAAACATTAATTTATCCTTGCCCTCAAGAACGAGGTATTTTTTTATAAATGGTTTATGTTTTTTTGTATATTATATACGTCTACTGCCCAAAATTGTTCACAAATGCTAATGACATACGAATTTAACTGGTATTCAGGTATACGCTACCATGTTTCCTTAATCACCTTCTACATAACTACCTATTCTAAATGGGGAGTCGCACACTTTACTTCTATAAATTATAGAGGCGATCTTTACCTTTCAATTCAATACAGCGTATCAGGCGGAAGGATATACATATTTTAGGGGTAGAAATAGGATGCAAATAGGACAAGTATACTATAGTTGCTGGCATGTAACTTACATGCCGGCATGTACAATTAAAAGGGTGGCCAAAGCCAGACTCGTAAGACTATTTTTCTTTTCTTCAGTTAGTTCTAAACAGACACGTTTAAAGATAAATTTATTTCAATAGCCATTGAATAATGACAAGAAATTTGAGTGAAAAAAACAACTGAAAGCCAGCAAATATATCAAAAAAGCGAAAATTTATCATCAAAACGTGGCCAAGTTACTTACCGAAGGGGGTATTTAAGTTATTCTCAATAACGTTTTTTTATGGGAGTCAGCATCTAATAAAAGAATACAAATAAGTGCATAATAAATTATTATTAATTGTGCTATGGAGTTCCAGAATTTTACTTAACTGATATTGTATTGTTATATTGTATTGTTGTTTTGGTATATTGTATTGTTGTTTTTTTTTATTATTCTGTTTGTATGCTTTGCTGGGTATGTACTGTGTGGTATCTTATAGTTTTTGTGGTCTGGTGTTTATTTATTTTTTATTTTGTTTTTCACTTTTTTGAGTTTTTTATTTTAAATTTTTATTGTGCTTTCTGTTTTGTGATTTTATGACGTTTCGTTCTTATTTTTAATGATGTTTTTTTTTCTCTGTGAAATGAACGTTTTGTTTTATTCGTTGCGCGTACATCAACTGTTGCACATTAGTACCGGGAGTCAGCTGAAAATCAGTGCTGTGCCTCAAGCACAGCGTACACTGAGCTGACTACCTAGCTACACACAGTTTAATGTACCTACTATTTAAATTTTTAAAATATGTTATTGTGTATGTGTCTATTGTCTATTGTGTGCCTTATTATGTGTGAGGAATAAATGGTTTAAATGGTTTAAATAATGTTGGTTACATATCAATTTTTATAATACAAAAGACGGCAACAATAAATTAAACTTGCTTATACCAACTCGTATTAAAAAAACGACATAATTGACAATAACACCTTGTATATCGTAGAATTATGCAAACTGTACAAGCACGAAGAAGCTCAGCTTCCATAAAAATAAATAAAACTTTAAGGCTTACTTAGACGAGACCTGTACGGAGACCGACAAGGTTTTAATCTAGGATTTAATTAAATTGCTAGATTATAGACAATTTCAAACAGTATTCTTAAATGACTAGTTTTGCTCCCAAAAACTCTGCTGTCCGTCTGTCTATCAGCGGGCTGTATCTCATGAACCTTATAATAGGTAGACAGTTGATATTTTCCCAGTTATTACCTTTATACTTTCCATTTATGCTATAACAAATAATAAAAATGAAATAAAAGTTAAAAATTAAAGGGGATATAGACCCCATACGAGAAACATCTTTTCGGGAACCCTCGTGTGCAACCCTTGGCCAGTTTTAATATATCTAATATCCTGGGAAATTCTTCACACATGCCCATTTGATCCCAAACCAAGCTGAGCTTGTACTATGGAAACCAGATACCTGATATACTATTTAGGTATAGTTATGCACACAAATGTTTCTCCTTGCTGGCAATCGAGCCCACAGCCACGCCAACAGGCTCTTTAATTTCAATATTGATTTACGTTGTAGAAATACATCAAGCCGAGCCGGTTTCTAAATATTAATAATCAATATCTGAGTAATCAAGAATTACTTATGACGTTTATGCCTAATATTGCCTTTTCTGTTTAATATTTTCTGGACAAGCATGCTACATTCCTTAGATTTGTCGTAACTCTATACAGAAATAAAAGCGATTAAAGCGAATTTAAGGCGATGATAGCTCAGTGGTAGTGACGTCGGATACCGAGACGAAGGTCCCGGGTTCGAATCCTACAATGAGCTTGAGCTTTCGGTGAAGGAAAACATCGTGATGAAACCATAGCACGGTGGTAGGATAATTTGTAGTACCCGTCTGGCTAGCTACCATCCTCAAGTTGGAAATCTGTCGCCAAGCACCTATCGGTGTGTTCCGACAGCTGCACTTGAGAGCCAGTTCCTTCTAGGCGTTGTGTGCTTACCACCTTCGACCTCACTTATCATGGTGAGATTGTGGTCAAACACAGGCCTATAAACAGTAAAATAAAAAAAAAAAAAGAATGAGTCGATGGCCAACTGTAAGATTATTTACGTAAAAAAACTGTACCCCCTTATTACGTGTAATGGTTTAAAGAAGTCTAGCAAAACTCCGGTTCTAAATATATCCGTCACTAACTTCATATCACAAAAAAGCCGGGGCTATCTTAAAACCAGGTTTTACAAGACTTAGCTTAAACCACCTTATGTAATAAGACAGATAATGCCATTAGATAGTAAATCAGATCATCATTGGCGCTGATTCTGTTGTTTACAACTAAACTAATTTTAGTCTCACTATGTCTCTTTCTAACATAGAACATAAGAAAAGGATGTTAGATATTTAGACCTGTCAAATTAGTCCAATGCTTGTTTTCAATATGAATTTTGTCGCCATCTTTCGCTACTACTAATTTGACAGCTTTATCCTTTTTCAATAATGTTTGTGAGAAAGAGATGTGATGTGACTAAAATTAGTTTAGTGCGATTTACAACAGAATCGGCACCAATATCAAGTAATGTTTTCCTGACATATATATTTCAATTTTGTTCATAAATTTATGGAATATTAATACAGCCATTTTAAAATACGTGAGCAAATAGATATACCCAAATACTGCTCGCTTAATATTGTTAAATATCTGCCATTAAAATAATGTTGGAACCCAAGTAGCATAACAAGCTGTTTAAAGGCTGTATTAAAGTTCGTTCTTATACTAAAAGCTGAATATTCAGGCTGTAAAAAGGCTGTATAAGCGCTTATACAGGCCTTATAAGTGTAAAAAGGGCCCACATTACACAGCTTATTTCGTTATTGGAGCTGTATAGAGGCTGTATAAACAAAAGACAAGTATAAAAGCTGTATTAGGGCTGTTATTAGGTGTATAGAGCAGCCTATACTCTACGGATATCCTCTTATAAGTATCTTGTAAGAATAATAGTTCTAAATAGGTTGTCGAAGAGAATTATGTGAGAATAAAATAAATAAAACTATTTACGATGCCATATTGAATGGCGACATAATATTGTTATTAAAATGGAAAGGATAAAATTTTGGACATGGATATCTAATGCTGTTTATTGATGAATTCAATGAGCAAATTTTAATTTATTGTGAACCTGTATATGTTTTCCGTCAAAATATTCACGCACCAACAAAATAATCAAGCCAAAATAAAGAAATTATACTAAATACAGTAAATAAGTGTTTGTTTTTAAGGTTAGGAAGTTAAAAATATATTTATAAATAATAGATATGAGTATACAAGATCATTATTCAAGCTGATAACCATGATACGGCTATTTAAATGTTGTTATTGTAAATGTTAAAATGTCGACAAGTTGCTATACAGCCTAAACGATACTTGGAGTGTGTTATAAGTCTTAGTAGTTGTACTAAGTAAGTTATGAACGTTTATTGCTGTATTAAGTAAGTGAACACATGCTTAATACAGCCTGTATACAGCTTGAACGATAAAACCAGCTTGAAGTGTCAGAAAACACTTAACGCTGTATTATAGAGTTATAATATCTGTTTCAGAACCCTAAGCTGACGCGGATCCCTTTACAGCCTGTATACAGCTTTAACGATAAAACCAGTTTGAAGTGTCAGAAAAAGCTTAACGCTGTATTATAGAGTTATAATATCTGTTTCAGAACCCTAAGCTGACGCGGATCCCTTTATACAGCCTATATACAGCTTTAAAGATAAAACCAGCTTGGAGTGTTATTAAATTCTTAACGCTGTATAGTAGAGTTTTGATATTCTGTTTAAGAACCCTAAGCTGACGCGGATCCCTTACTAAGAATGTTATACAGCTAGAGCTGTATAATATCTCATAAATCACTCTTATAAGTATTAAAACTGTTCTTTACACTCTTGTAAGTCTCTAAAAGAACTCTAAGTTCTAAATGGGCTGGTTTATTGATGTAGAATATGCTTGCGTGCTGCTTGGGAAACCTCTGAAAAAAACGTCGTATTTCCTTGGTTCATAAAACAACTTTTACTTTTAATCTCTAACCACAGAGTACAAGGTATTTTGAGATGTAAAGGAAGATAAATAGGTGATAGTTTCCCTTAGACACTGTACTCTTTTATTACCTTTTTTAAAATTAATGATGTGTAATCTTAAATCGTAACTTATAAATGATCCTAAGCCAGCCAGTGGTTTCTAGTTACGAGATTTTTAATTCTGTTCAAAAACTACACACGTACATTAAGATTGTTTTCACTTTAAATCGTATTAAATAGCACTTTATCACATGTAGAATAGAGTTCAACAGATTCCTCATTACAATCTAGTTTTTTCTGTAATGGACGTAAGAGACTAACTTCCACAACATGGGATAACCTAGTGTGAAAGCTAGAACTTAAACTGTACTTAATAAATTTCAAATTTCAGTTACATAATTATAATATTAATTAATAAAACCGCAGAATCCGATTGTTCATATTGTTGTTAGCATACGCAAAAATCTGCTTCAAATATTATCCACTTAGCGGTAGAATGTTTCTATAATGATATACATATGGTTTTATATATAGTAATAATATATTAAAAGGGTAGCCATGATTTTATGGTTCATTGAATATTTTGTTAGGCGATTGCCTCTTCGATAAAACTCTTTGAGCGCTCCTATAAAAATATTGAATATGCTAATCTTCTGCATCACATATTGTTTAAAAGTTGAATCGTATTTAATACATTGAGATAAAAGCAACAATACCCCAAACCAATCCGCATCAATCAAATGAAACGGAAAATTAAACCGACAAACGTTATCCCGTAAGAATAAGGGGACATTTTCTTTTACAAAAGACAGGAAATACTGAATCAGGCGTATACAATACAATAAAGGCACTTTAAGAACATTCTTTTGCACTTTGTAAGACAATTTAAAAAAAAAACACCAACACTCACCGTATCTTTATAAATCACATTTGAAGCACCTGGCACTCAATTAACTTGGTTATTTCGGGTAAAACTTTTTATGGTTCCGTATGAGACTCGCACATCGATAATAATATTCACTATAGACACGTGTGCACCGGTCACAAGTCCGCGAATAACTGGGAGCCGCGCAGTCTCCGAATCATGGCCTTAGTTCTCAAATGACTCCCGTAGCCCGTAGCGTTGCTACGCCGTAGCACCACTACGAGTTCACGCTGTTCATAAAATTATGATAAACGTTTTTATTTCATTACAATGGGGCGACTGTTTTATTTGTTGAATTCGGAAATTACGTGACAATAATTTAAGATAATAAGTTACACAGAAAGACAACAGATAATTAAATTTTAAAATGAAATGAGCAACCTTTTTTCAATTAAAAAGTTTTTTTTGGAAATTTTAACGTGCCTATATAATGATCTTTAATTATTTTATTGCCGGTTCGTAAAAATAAACATGGTATGTTATAAGTCTATTTCTGCATTAATTTACATCTTATACATTATGATGGGTTTTATTTGAAAGTGTACGTTTACGTATCGTATTATATCAGTATTCCACTTCAAACTTCCTAATACATTACTCAGTTTACGTCACAATCAAATATTACACCGTTTAAAACTTGGTCGATTTCACAATTTAAAAGATGTTTTGTATCTGAGATTTAAGAGCATAGCGTTTATTCGCTCAAAGAGCAGCTAGACTGGGGAAGTACCTCCACCTTACAGAATAACGCAGCCAAATAACTTTATGTTGTGTTCCTGCGCGTGAGTAAGGTCGCTAGAGCTCATTAGGGAGGCGAAAGGGACTGTAACGCGTGAGTCATGCCTCGTGTGTTGCAAGCGTCCATATGGCTACGGTATTTATGCCGACTATGTGGTATAAAAAAATAAAAATAAAAAACTGGTTGAATTCCCTACCTTCGGTGAAAACGGGAATATTGGACAATAGGTACTGTCATTAGTTTATGTACATGCCCTCGTTTGGGAGAGATATGTCCCACTTTGCTGCCTCTGCGGGGGCAACTTGATCAGAACTATCATAGCAGTGCCGAAAGGCATTTGCAACATGTAGCATTTAAAGACCTAATCCGCCGTGTCATTGATCATGGGGTTAACCATAATCTCAACATAACTTTACTACACAGTAAGAAAGAAAGAAACTCATTTATTTGACGAACACATTAACATAACAATATTTAAATTAAAAGTAAACCGGTAGTTCTGTGCCGTCAAATAGGACACAGCTCAGCATAGTGCTACTGACTACTGTCAGCAGCGCTGATGTTCAGCTGACGCCCTTAGTGATGTCACGGTCGTATGTACACGAACAAAAAATGATAAACAATAAAATAAAATAACTAATATTAGTATTTGCCTGTTAAAATTAATACTGGTAGAAATAAATTAATTTATTACTTTTTAATTTATAAATTAATACTACTAGTAGTAGTTGGTATATTATAAGTACCTATGTATGTATCTCACTGCTGGCGTAACAGGGAGTTTTACACCAAAAAGCTTGCCTGGTATGTACCTTGCCAATGCTACGAGGCTGGGTATGGTACGCCACATTTGCCCTTGCATTATATAACTTTCCAATCATATATATCATATCTAATCCTATTTAATAAAAAAATATGTAATTTTTTTGTTTTTTGTTAGGATTACTTTATTGTCATTTTTAATTTTCTATTGTTTATATATAGCGTTACTACTCTTTTTAAATTAGTTTTATGTGTTTGGCTTATATAATGAGATTCGTTTTGGCTATGCATGATGTGAATCTATGAAATAAACAAATAAAAAAATATCTATATCAGCCGCCACGATTGAAATTATACGTCATGTAGTATGTCTTATTTAAACAGTGACTACGGATACAGAATTTTGCATCCTTATTTATCATGCGGACAGCAAGGGAGTGGAACTTACTTCCGGCGTCTGTGTTTCCTGACACATAAAATCTAGAGACTTTCAAGGCCAGAGTTAATAGGTTTCTTCTTGGTATGCGTGCTCCATCTTAGACTTCGTCATCGTCCTTTATAGGCGGGTCAGTGGGCAAACATTAGCACATTTTTATATATTTTGGTCGGAAACGCGCGAGTGATACCCCTGGTGTTGCAAGCGTCTATAGGCTACGGTAACTGCTTACTATCATGCGAAAAAAGCTTAGTCTTGTATTTTTTTTAATATATTCATGACTAAAGTCATAGATCATAAATAAAAAATAAAAAAAAAGTTTTTTCACTAGTAGTGACTTTGCGAGTCTCGATATTACCGAACCCGCTCACAAAATTTCAGGACAAGCGGTTGAGAAATGCGACCTTTAGAGAAGTACAGCCGGACATCCATCGGACATCTGTAGGCCTAACATGCGCAACCACGAAATAATTCACGCGAGAGTGACAAGGATTGTCATTGTCGTGTTTTTTGTCATTGACCCTAACATGAGCGCCACGACGACAATCTTTTCATCGTAGACTTCAGTATTTCATGACAGTTTCATGTAGACAAACCGATGTTGCCCTTTGATTACACAGTTTTAGTACACATACATATTTTTTAATAGCAACACTCAGAAATTGGGTAAAATATCACCCAATTTCTAGTTTGAGTAACAAAAATATTACCTCTGATTGGAACAAACGCGAAGAATAACACATACACGAACAAGAAATACAAGCAAAATTAATATTTAAAGAGATAATAAAAAAAATAGGTTGTATAGTTAATAACCCAAGCCTGCCATTTAAGATTAAAAAAATATATGATCGATGACATATTGTTTGTTTGACGCTTTTATATCGGAATACCGGAATATTATAATTATTGGAGGCCTTCATAATAATCATAGAAATTCCTACAAAAAATCGTAAGTAAATATAGATTTGATTATACGTTGCGAAACACTTAATTTGAGTTTATTATAGAATCAATCATAACTGCAAAACATTGTTTCAGGATACGCAGATATAAGACACAGATCAACTTTCTATGCCAATACCAGCCAAACATGCACGAGCATCAAGCAAGAGTTTGCGGCCGGCGACTATCGCTCGCCTATGAAACCGGGAGTGGGCCAATATAAAGGCCTCATTAGATGAGCTTGGTCCATAACGTTCGTTGAACCAATGGAAAGTCTTATGTGGTTAAACTGTGGTCTTACAGTCGTCAGATGGTCATGAGCCATGGTTCTAGCGGGTAGCCAAAATCACCTGCAACATCAAACAGTTTGTGGAGCTCTGACAGAATTATAATAATGTGTTTGTTTTTCAAGTGTGACGCCACATAAAATTTGTGGCACAAAGTGTTACTTTTGCATTCGTATTAAATTGTTATTTCAATCTGAAAGTATATTATTTGATTATCAAATGCACATTTATCATGTTGACCATTTTTATGTTGACATACCTATGAGGAAGAGACTTGTACCACAGAATAGATAGTACCTGAAACTCCGCAACTAAGTACCAAATTAAAGGGGACACAGAGGTCTTGTATTCTTTTCCTCTAAAGGACGGATGGGTAAAGATGCTTTAGTCCAAATCTTCACCACCAACGCGACCTTAGTTAGCAAAATATGAGTAGGTATATTCTCAATTCGCCGCCGTTAACCTCAAGGCATAAGGGATCTGCAATAATTACGTTGTAATAAGAATATCCAACAGATAGAAATGGGAGGGAAAGCAAGTATGGTAATAATCCTAACTAATGTTATAAATGTGAATATGAGTTTGTTTGTTTGTTACGCTTTCACGTTTAAACCGCTGAAATGATTGCGATGTAATTTAGCACGCCAATGGAGAAGGGCATAGGCTACTTTTATCCTGAGAACGCGGGTGAAACCGCAAGGAACATCTTCATCATCATCGTCAGCCTATAATGTCCAGCTGCTGAGCACAGCCCTCCTTTCACAAATCAGGGTGGAAGGGAATGGGCAGATACTCCACCACGCGTGCCCACTGCGGATCGGTGGAGGTAGGCTAGTGGTCAACCTACTGTTGGAGTTTTCAAGCCGCCTAGAAGGCCTCTAACTAGCTTAACGACTATCACAATTAAGTGATAACCGGGACCAACGGCTTTACGTGCCTTCCGAAACACGGAAACGCTCGATTTGAAATACCACTAGGCGTTCACCCATCCAGGTACCGACCACGACGGTGGTAGCTTAACTTCCGATCGATCGATTAAGAACGGCTTATCATGTTACACCACGAGCGTTGCAACAACCGGGGGACATCTTAGTTATATCCTAATACGGGACCGGTATCGTGTTCGAAGCTAACTATAGGAAAACGCGCCGAATAAGACGATACCAAAATTGCTCGTGCCTTCTCGTCTACCAAAATGTTAGACGATATATATTTCATATTTAACTGTCAAAATTGGATAAAATTAGGCTGGCATGTTACGGTTCATCGACAAAACACAACTGACGGATAGACGTAGACATTTCTTCCACTTTTGACGTCTAGAATCGAGTTTTACGTGCAACCAGTAGGCCTAACATGCGCAGCCACGAACTATTTCACGCGAGAGTGACAAGGATTGTCATTGTCGTGTTTTATGTCATTGACCCTAACATGACCGCCACGATCGACAATCTTTTCATCGTAGACTTCAGTATTTCATGACAGTTTCATGTAGACAAACCGATGTTGCCCTTTGATTACACAGTTTTAGTACACATACATATTTTTTAATAGCAACACTCAGAAATTGGGTAAACTATCACCCAATTTCTAGTTTGAGTAACAAAAATATGACCTCTGATTGGAACAAACGCGAAGAATAACACATACACGAACAAGACATACAAGCAAAATGAATATTTAAAGAGATAATAAAAAAAATAGGTTGTATAGTTAATAACCCAAGCCTGCCATTTAAGATTTAAAAAAAATATGACATATTGTTTGTTTGACGCTTTTATATCGGAATACCGGAATATTATAATTATTGGAGGCCTTCATAATAATCATAGAAATTCCTACTAAAAATCGTAAGTAAATATAGATTTGATTATACGTTGCGAAACACTTAATTTTAGTTTATTATGGAATCAATCATAACTGCAAAACATTGTTTCAGGATACGCAGCTATAACACACAGATCAACTTTCTATGCCAATACCAGCCAAGCATGCACGAGCATCAAGCAAGAGTTTGCGGCCGGCGACTATCGCTCGCCTATGAAACCGGGAGTGGGCCAATATAAAGGCCTCATTAGATGAGCTTGGTCCATAACGTTCGTTGAACCAATGGAAAGTCTTATGTGGTTAAACTGTGGTCTTACAGTCGTCAGATGGTCATGAGCCATGGTTCTAGCGGGTAGCCAAAATCACCTGCAACATCAAAAAGTGTGTGGAGCTCTGACAGAATTATAATGTGTTTGTATTTCAAGTGTGACGCCACATAAAATTTGTGGCACAAAGTGTTACTTTTGCATTCGTATTAAATTGTTATTTCAATCTGAAAGTATATTATTTGATTATCAAATCCACATTTATCATGTTGACCATTTTTATGTTGACATACCTATGAGGAAGAGACTTGTACCACAGAATAGATAGTACCTGAAACTCCGCAACTAAGTACCAAATTAAAGGGGACACAGAGGTCTTGTATTCTTTTTCTCTAAAGGACGGATGGGCAAAGATGCTTTAGTCCAAATGTTCACCACCAACGCGACCTTAGTTAGCAAAATATGAGTAGGTATATTCTCAATTCGCCGCCGATAACCTCAAGGCATAAGGGATCTGCAATAATTACGTTGTAATAAGAATATCCAACAGATAGAAATGGGAGGGAAAGCAAGTATGGTAATAATCCTAACTAATGTTATAAATGTGAATATGAGTTTGTTTGTTTGTTACGCTTTCACGCCTAAACCGCTGAAATGATTGCGATGTAATTTAGCACGCCAATGGAGAAGGGCATAGGCTACTTTTATCCTGAGAACGCGGGTGAAACCGCAAGGAACATCTTCATCATCATCATCATCAGCCTATAAAGTCCAGCTGCTGAGCACAGCCCTCCTTTCACAAATCAGGGTGGAAGGGAATGGGCAGATACTCCACCACGCGTGCCCTCTGCGGATCGGTGGAGGTAGGCTAGTGGTCAACCTACTGTTGGAGTTTTCAAGTCGCCTAGAAGGCCTCCAACTAGCTTAACGACTATCACAATTAAGTGATAACCGGGACCAACGGCTTTACGTGCCTTCCGAAACACGGAAACGCTCGATTTGAAATACCACTAGGCGGTCACCCATCCAGGTACCGACCACGACGGTGGTAGCTTAACTTCCGATCGATCGATTAAGAACGGCTTATCATGTTACACCACGAGCGTTGCAACAACCGGGGGACATCTTAGTTCTATCCTAATACGGGACCGGTATCGTGTTCGAAGCTAACTATAGGAAAACGCGCCGAATAAGACGATACCAAAATTGCTCGTGCCTTCTCGTCTACCAAAATGTTAGACGATATATATTTCATATTTAACTGTCAAAATTGGATAAAATTAGGCTGGCATGTTACGGTTCATCGACAAAACACAACTGACGGATAGACGTAGACATTTCTTCCACTTTTGACGTCTAGAATCGAGTTCTACGTGCAACCATGTTGCGGTCAGTAGACAAATGAAATAAGTCCAATTTATGACGTAATATCGAGTGGAGATACCGTGAGATACGGTATGTCGTGGCAGCCATGTTAGCCCGGCATGTTGCGGTCAGTAGACAAATGAAATAAGTCCAATTTATGACGTAATATCGAGTGGAGATACGGTATGTCATGGCAGCCATGTTAGCCCATTATTTCTAGTAGCAATTCATCTATACCGTCCCACGTTGCCCAAAAACTTACCGAGATCATATCCCTTTCCAATAGTAGTAATGGATCCAGCAGTAATACTGCAATGGAATTTAAAAAGTATCC
Source organism: Achlya flavicornis (assembly GCA_947623365.1). Classification (NCBI taxonomy): domain Eukaryota; kingdom Metazoa; phylum Arthropoda; class Insecta; order Lepidoptera; family Drepanidae; genus Achlya; species Achlya flavicornis. The sequence continues at coordinate 2,565,420 of OX392482.1, read as the reverse complement.
GTAGGAAAAAGTCTGAACTTCTGTTTCTTATAAATAAATTCCATCCATCAGTCTTGGCCCTTTCGGAGACTTGGCTTGTTCCGGGATCTCGTTTTCGGGTCCCTGGGTTCTCCTGTCTCCGGGATGATAGGGCTGACGGGTATGCCGGTTGTGCATTACTTGTCAAACGTTCTCTTGCCTTTTCTCAAGTTTCCCTTCCTCCTATCTCTCCTAACATTAATATAGTAGCTGCAAAAGTATTTGATATAACTTTTATATCCGTATACATCCCTCATCCTCATTCTAGTTTAATTCCGGACCTTTTACTTATTATATCTTCTGTTCCTCAGCCTATTATTCTTCTTGGTGATTTTAACGCTCATCACTCGTCGTGGGGTTCAAGTCATATTGACTCTTTTGCCCTATCCCTTTTAGAAATTTTCGATGAATCTAATCTTTGTGTCATAAATGATGGCTCTCCTACTCGGCGAGTTTACCCTATACAAAATCCCAAAAGTGCAGTTGACCTTTCTATTTGTTCCGCGTCTTTGGCTTCTTTACTTTCTTGGTCTATTTTACCGCTATCTTATGGTAGTGACCATTTTCCCATTGTTATATCTATTCCAAATAAAGTTTCTCCTACACGCAATTTTTGTCCGTCCCTTAAATATAGACTTATTGACTCTAAATGGCCATCTTATATGACTTCCTTTCAAAACAATCTAGTTTCTTTGTCCCCCCCTGTTATTAGTAATATTTTTGATTGTTATTCCAAATTTACGCAAGCTATACTATCTAGTGCTGATGAAAATTTTCCACTTAAGAAGCCCCATAATTTTATTGTTTCTACTCCTTGGTGGGATGCTGAATGTACAGCTGCGATAAATGAAAGGAAATCTGCTGAAAGAACTTATAATGTTGCTATGACTAGAGAAAATTTTCTCTCATATCAAAAGACTGCAGCTAAGGCTTCAAGACTTCTTTCAAAGAAAACTAGAAAAGACTAGGTTGGATTCGTTACTGTGAAAACTTGTCTCCAAGGATGCCTTCATATTTTGTATGGAATCAAATTAAAAGATTTAGAGGATCATATAATTCTATTATTGTTTCAGCCAACGACCCTTCTTCGTGGCTTGAAGGTTTCTCGAACAAAATGTCTCCTCCTTTTGTCCCTCATTCTGACTATTTTCCTTCTCCTCCAGGCCCTCTTATATCTCATAACAATTTTGATTCGTCTTTTTCAATCGAAGAACTTCAGTCGGCTCTTGATGGTCTTATAGATTCTACTCCGGGGATGGATGGTATTCCATACTCATTCTTAAAAAATGCCCCTGAGAAAAGTAAAGAATATTTCTTAAAGCTTATTAATATATTTTATGAAAATGGTATAGTTCCTCAGGAGTGGAAAGCTCAAGTGATAATTCCCATTCTTAAGCCAGGGAAAAGCCCCGATGATCCTAATAGTTACAGGCCAATAGCTTTATCTTCGGTTTTGTCAAAGGTAGTTGAGCACATGATAAAACACCGCCTTGAGTGGATAGTTGAAAATGGTAAAATTCTAGCTAAATCTCAATTTGGGTTTAGAAAAGGTATGAGCACAATGGATAGTCTTAGCATTTTAACTACTGACATTCGTGTGGCCCTTCTTAAAAAACAGTTTCTTGTGGGGGTTTTCTTGGACATCGCATCGGCATATGATAATGTTCTGTTGCCTGTTCTTAGGAATAAGTTGTTATTCCTAAAAATTCCAGAAAAAATGGTTAGATTCATTTCAAACATGTTGATGGAGCGAACTATTTCTATCAAAAACTGCGGTAATCTCTTGCCTTCTCGAATAGTCTGGAAGGGTTTGCCTCAAGGGTCTGTTCTCAGCCCATTGTTGTACAGTTTGTATACTAATGATCTAGAGCATACGGTCGAATCATTCTGTGAAATCTTACAATATGCTGACGATTTAGCTCTTTACGTCTCAGTTCAATCTATTGAAACGGCAACTCAAAGATTGTCTTCTGCCCTAGTTTATTTGCATGATTGGCTCCATCGTCATGGTTTATCTTTATCAGCATCAAAAAGCAGTGTAGTTGTTTTTACCAAAAAGAGACAAATTCCCCAAGTTAATGTTAGAATTAATAATGAAATTATTCCTCAAGAAAACGTGGTTAAATTTCTAGGCATATGGTTAGATTCAAGACTCTCAGGTTCTGCTCATTGTGACTATGTGGTTCAAAAATGTGAAAAAAATATTAACATTCTTCGGTCTTTGTCAGGTGTTTGGTGGGGTGCTCATCCTTTCACTCAAAAACTTTTATACAATGCCATAGTCCGTAGCCATATGGACTACGGTTTATTTCTCCTAGATCCTTCCACTAAGTCTAGCCTAAATAAACTTGATAAAATACAATATAAATGCTTACGTATTATTATAGGTGCCATGAAATCATCCCCTACCAATGCCTTACAGGTGGAGTGTGTTGACCCTCCTCTTGCTCTTCGCAGGCAATTTCTTTCGAATAGGTTTTTCTTCAAGTTGGTGCAAAATTCAGATCATCCTCTTCTTCCTAAGTTACATAATTTATCTCTTCTTTACTCTTCTCTTGGTTGTCTTTCAAGTTCTGCTCTTCCATGTCTTCTTCGTTCTTATCGTCATTTCACTCGTCTTTCTGATCCTCTTTTCCAATGCCCTGTTATGCCTTTATATTCTACGCCATATGAAGCTCTGATTTTCCATCCCAATGTAATTCTGGACTTTGGGATAGATAAAAATACATTAGAAGCTAACAGTATTTTTTCTGGTATAATTCGTTCGGATTACAAGGACTGGTTGGTTATTTATACAGATGCTTCTAAAATCTCCGATTCTAACTCGGTTGGTGCTGCTGTCTGGATTCCTTCTACGAGAATAATTTTGAGCTATAAATGTCCCCCTGTTACATCTGTATTCACCGGAGAATCTGTTGCAATTTTGGCAGCGATTCTATATGTAAAGTCTCATAACATTCCTTATGCTATTATATTTTCTGACTCCAAAAGTTGTCTACAATCAATCGTTTCGAATCCCTTTCGGTCCAAATCTCGAATCCCAATCTCCCTTATAATAAGAGAAGAATTATATTGTTGTTTTAAACGTGGCATAAGCATAGCTTTAGCCTGGATTCCTGGGCATTCTGGAATTCTGGGAAATGAATCGGTTGACTCGTGCGCCAAGAATGCAGTTCACTCAGGTTCTAATGAATACCCAAAAATATACTCTCATGATGTTTGTACTACTCTGAAACCTTTGCTTTTTGAAACATGGAATAAAGGTTGGCAAATGTCTAGATCTATTAAAGGCAAATTCTACGGGGATATTCAACCTGACGTCCCAACAAAACCATGGTTTGCAAAATATCGTTTAGCAGACAAAACAACAACATCTACTATTTGTCGGCTCCGTTTAAATCACTCTTGTACCCCAGTGTTTTTGGCTAAACTTAGGATCAGGGATAGCTCGATCTGTGAATGTGGTCTTGACGAGGGAAACGTGGACCATCTGTTTTTCTGTTGTCCTAATGCGCGCTTTTCTTTATATGACTCTCTTCCCCCTCAAATCTCTCGTCCTGTATCTTTTAAACACCTTCTTTCTCTTATTTTCACTCGCTTTACTGGTTTACTGTGTAAATATATTGTAATTAATAAAATAAAGTTATAAAAATCATTTTCATCTACTCCTTTTTGTGTTGTATTTTTAATTAGAAGTTAGTAGTTTTATGTTACTTTAGTATTTAATTCTAGATTGTCTTTGTTTTTAATTTAGTTGTATCCGCTTAAAATAAGTTTAATATTTGGTTTCGTGTTTTTTTTTTTTTTTTTTTTTTTTTTTTTTTTTTTTTTTTTTCCGTAATTTTCGCGTCTCATGGTTTTCATATCACTTGACATTGGCGAAGTTGTGGTGGTATTTCCACAAAAGCCATAAATAAGAATTGAATTGAATTGAATAATTATTGGAGGCCTTCATAATAATCATAGAAATTCCTACAAAAAATCGTAAGTAAATATAGATTTGATTATACGTTGCGAAACACTTAATTTGAGTTTATTATAGAATCAATCATAACTGCAAAACATTGTTTCAGGATACGCAGATATAAGACACAGATCAACTTTCTATGCCAATACCAGCCAAACATGCACGAGCATCAAGCAAGAGTTTGCGGCCGGCGACTATCGCTCGCCTATGAAACCGGGAGTGGGCCAATATAAAGGCCTCATTAGATGAGCTTGGTCCATAACGTTCGTTGAACCAATGGAAAGTCTTATGTGGTTAAACTGTGGTCTTACAGTCGTCAGATGGTCATGAGCCATGGTTCTAGCGGGTAGCCAAAATCACCTGCAACATCAAACAGTTTGTGGAGCTCTGACAGAATTATAATAATGTGTTTGTTTTTCAAGTGTGACGCCACATAAAATTTGTGGCACAAAGTGTTACTTTTGCATTCGTATTAAATTGTTATTTCAATCTGAAAGTATATTATTTGATTATCAAATGCACATTTATCATGTTGACCATTTTTATGTTGACATACCTATGAGGAAGAGACTTGTACCACAGAATAGATAGTACCTGAAACTCCGCAACTAAGTACCAAATTAAAGGGGACACAGAGGTCTTGTATTCTTTTCCTCTAAAGGACGGATGGGTAAAGATGCTTTAGTCCAAATGTTCACCACCAACGCGACCTTAGTTAGCAAAATATGAGTAGGTATATTCTCAATTCGCCGCCGTTAACCTCAAGGCATAAGGGATCTGCAATAATTACGTTGTAATAAGAATATCCAACAGATAGAAATGGGAGGGAAAGCAAGTATGGTAATAATCCTAACTAATGTTATAAATGTGAATATGAGTTTGTTTGTTTGTTACGCTTTCACGTTTAAACCGCTGAAATGATTGCGATGTAATTTAGCACGCCAATGGAGAAGGGCATAGGCTACTTTTATCCTGAGAACGCGGGTGAAACCGCAAGGAACATCTTCATCATCATCGTCAGCCTATAATGTCCAGCTGCTGAGCACAGCCCTCCTTTCACAAATCAGGGTGGAAGGGAATGGGCAGATACTCCACCACGCGTGCCCACTGCGGATCGGTGGAGGTAGGCTAGTGGTCAACCTACTGTTGGAGTTTTCAAGCCGCCTAGAAGGCCTCTAACTAGCTTAACGACTATCACAATTAAGTGATAACCGGGACCAACGGCTTTACGTGCCTTCCGAAACACGGAAACGCTCGATTTGAAATACCACTAGGCGTTCACCCATCCAGGTACCGACCACGACGGTGGTAGCTTAACTTCCGATCGATCGATTAAGAACGGCTTATCATGTTACACCACGAGCGTTGCAACAACCGGGGGACATCTTAGTTATATCCTAATACGGGACCGGTATCGTGTTCGAAGCTAACTATAGGAAAACGCGCCGAATAAGACGATACCAAAATTGCTCGTGCCTTCTCGTCTACCAAAATGTTAGACGATATATATTTCATATTTAACTGTCAAAATTGGATAAAATTAGGCTGGCATGTTACGGTTCATCGACAAAACACAACTGACGGATAGACGTAGACATTTCTTCCACTTTTGACGTCTAGAATCGAGTTTTACGTGCAACCATGTTGCGGTCAGTAGACAAATGAAATAAGTCCAATTTATGACGTAATATCGAGTGGAGATACGGTATGTCATGGCAGCCATGTTAGCCCGGCTGGACAGACATACGAAAGCATTATTTCCCAAGCAGAAAAGGACACACTAAGTGCTCACTAGATACAACTTGTATCTAGTGGCTTCCTTCCACCTATTCAACTATATCGTCAGTCCACCTGGTTTCTAATTATGGAATTCTCATTGAAAATAATATCCCGTGCTAGTAAAAATTACGTCTAATAAATAAACAACAAAGAAGACCTCAAAAGGATGACGGATTATTGAAAATAATTTCACTGTCCTATCATTTTATTATATTAATATTATATCTTCGTAAAACATTATTGTTTTCGGCAATTTTAATTACGTCATCATCGAGCCGGGTCCTCTCACGCTCGTCTCTTGCCCGCCGATATTACCTCCCAAAAAATATAAGGGTCATTATTACAGGCTTGGCTTTCTCCTGATAGATAGGTACATTCGATAGCAAAATATTTGACTGATATGTCATCAATTAAAATTGTTGGTATCATTATGCTGAACAAGGTTTACTGACCTATGCAATCCTGAAAAAATATAATTTGAGTAAGAATAAAATATGTTTTCGCGATTTCAGATCTTACATTAAAAGAAAATCATTTTTTGAAAACAAGGTTTCATTAAATATTTTAGTTGAACTAAATTGAAAAGAATAATGTAAGTAGCATACCTAATATTCTGTTACATCAAATGATTTTAAAAGCAAGCGTGCAAGAAATTCATTAAGTTTAAATATCACTTTTAGCCTTTTTTATTTGTGCTGCATTCGTTTATAGGCTTTATGTAATCTATATATTGAAGTTGTCTTGCCCGCTATAAAGTAAATTGGTAAATCATAAAATATTTACTATTAACACAACCCTGCCATAAAAATATACTGCTCAATCGGTACCTCGTAACAAAATCAGATAAAAATAACATTATCGTTGTACAAATTTTGTTGTCGTCTGTACGGCACTTGAGTGTTTTGATAGATCATCGGAAATAGGCCTCTTTGTCTCATCTTCCTTACAACTTTCATTCTCAGAGGCTTGAAACGAAAGTGATTTATTAATTCCGTTTGCTTTGACAGCAAAATAAGTGAAATATTATATTTTTCGTGTTCGAACTAAAAATACTTTTACTGTTCCAAGTTATGATGTTCGGGTTAATGATTGATCTTGGAGTGTTGTTTGGTGTAGATGTCAATAATAGTCTATTTTTTTATATTATATTATCTTTGAGCTTCGTCCCGAAAATCTGACTTTGAAAAGGTTTATTTTATTTAATATCTCTAATGGTTGAGTTATTGTAATTCTAAATTTATCTAACTACCCTAATAATTACAATATAGTAATTTTAACGGGATATAAGATAGAGCTTCAACATTATTTTCATCAAACAAATATTTAGTCTTATACAGCACTAGCCTATGAGGAAATCAGAAGATGGGACCAGTATGGCCATTCCCGTATTTTGTGCATTTATTTTAATCTCACGGTTTTTTGACCTTATTGGCAATTATATTGCGAATTACTTTATGCAATATAAAAGACCAACAATCTCTAGGATGAATAATATAACCACGTAGGTTGACTTGATTGTTTTTCTCTGATATAAAGGTCTATTTACATTCACTAGCTGAAGTGAAATATTGGCTTTTGTCAAACAACGGTACGTCACCGACGCGTGATCTTTTTTTGGCTCCAGTGTATGTCAGTGATTGCTTTTACTTCCTTATACAAGTATGTATGAATATATCCCGTCACGTTTTGTTCCGTTTTCCCTTTCAAGTGGTTTTCTCTTTCAGTCTGTGAGTAACAGATCTTTTTCTATGTTTTCGTTTCTTATGAATGATATTTTTGGTTTCTTCTGAAAATTTGGGAAAATATTGTTTGATTCTGAGTTTTTTTTTTAAATATGCCTCCATATTCCAGGCATCTACACATCTTACAGTCAGGCACCTATTTTAAAACTGGGCCTCATCCATAGATTCCTGTCATGCACTCTAAGGTACTTCTAAAGGCCTTGAATAATAAGCTTGCCTCAACCTCTGGTACAGTCACAAACCATGTGAAACACCAGTTACATCCATGTGAAGTAAAAGAAAAACATGAAATAACCAACTGACTATTAATAATATTTACATAATACTTGAGCAGTAATTGTGCCTTGAATGTAAAACTCCATTTATTTTCCTGAAAGAATTGGATATCTGATAGAGTTAGCAACTTAACTAGTTATAGGCTTAGGCCTTGAGCTTTAAGGCTAATTCCTATCAGTTTTCCACGAAATTTCTATATTGAATTAAAAATAATTACTGGAAAATAAATTACCAAGAATGTTTGTATCTTGTAAGCTACAAATTAAAGACATTGTAGCAAGCATAAAGTGAAATTAAGCATTAGGAATTGAGGACAATATTTAAATTATGCATTGTATAAATAATTGCTCGCAAATTTTAACCCGAAAACGCGAGTTTAACCGCTGTGCGGGATCTTGTAATTAATAAGCATTATAAAAACTAACTTATAGAACAATTAAAAGAGCCTAATAAAGCAAAACAATCATCTGTCGATGACATTATTAACATTTTGAAACAAAGGATTATTTCAGAGATTTGAGTCGCGGATTTCATTTGAATACGTCGTAACAATGGGTCTGTAAGTATTTAAGCGCAAGCGATTTATATAACGAGCGGTAGCAACACGATGACATACGTTTTATGAATAGCTTAATTACCTAGTAAGTTGAAGGGCGAAGGAGCATTAAGCAGGCTATCTCATTCAAAGAATGGGTAATCAATATGAAAGAAAGGCGACCAACTAAAAAACACCAAGAAGTACTACCAAAATGGTGTTCAAAAGAGGTTCAGGATCTTCTCTTATTTGAACTTATATCAGAAGTGGTCTATGGCACTAAGTAGACCATGATGATAATGAAAGCAGTTACTAAACACTTAACAGTAGTATAGTATTTTTGATCCTCTTGTCTCTAAGTTCGGGGGAGTAACCTGCTTTGCCAAAACTAATTGTATACCTTTGTAAGCAACTTATCACGAAAATCATGCTTTCGTGTATTTGAAAGGGGTTATTTTAAACTTAAAACATCATCATCATCATATCAGCCCATGGATGTCCACTGCTGAACATAGGCCTCCCCCATTGATTTCCACTTCGAACGGTTCTGGGCCGCTTGCATCCAGCGGCGCTCAGCGACTCTGACGCTCGGCGCTTTCCAGTACGTGTTCGCCACTCGAGAACCTTTCTTCCCCATCGGTTATCGGCTCTTCGAGCGATGTGGCCTGCCCATTGCCACTTACTAACTCTACGAGCAATGTCCGTCGTTTACATTCTCCTACGAATGTACTCAATTTGGAACCTGTCATGTAGAGGAATTCCGAGCATAGCTCGTTCGACTCTGAGATTATTTATACGGCCAGAACTTAAAACATACAAATTCATAATATATTTATTATGTGAGAATAGCAATTTCTTATTGTTTTAAATGATGACGGCAGCTTATGACTTATATCACATGCGAGTTCTTTTGTTTTTATTTCCTTGTTGCAATATTGCGATGACATCCAGCGTAACTTAACCCCCCTGATTGCCACTACACGTTGCGAATTTCTAGGAAAAGTTATTTATTTCTTTCTGTAATGAGGTGTCTTCGAGAACTGGTTTGGCTATTCAAATTGTTTCGTGTGCGGATGTTTTTGAGCATTCGTATGATGTCAAGTAAAATTGTTTTCATTTTGCGTAGGTTATGTTTTTTTTTGTATTTTTTCTAAATTGTAGTTTTATTTTATAGTTTAGTTATATTTTGTGTTTATAGACCGAGATCCGCTAGACATTACTTATTTTCTGACGTTCAAAATGTATAGAATCGAGTAGTGCTAGTAGATACGTACTTAAAACGTACGAATATATATATATAGGCATGAAAGGTTATGCAAATTACGTACTTTTCTTAAATTCTGCGAGCTGTTTTTGAAATAATATATAATGCTCAAAGAACTATTTCAATATTTTTTGCAAGCATTTAGCAATCGTAGGAGCCAGACATCCCCTGAACACAATTGAAATGTCGCTGGAGTATACATTATCATAATGCAAATGAGACGATGATTGGCTTATTGATCCATAGAATAATGGGTGAAGAATCCGTTTTGGTTGAAGAAAGAACCAGATTCGAAAAATCCTTTCACTAATAGGAATCTACATTTTCATCATCATCAGCCTATAATGTCCCACTGCTGAGCACAAGCCTCCTTTCACAAATCAGGGTAAAAAGGGAATGGGCAGATACTCCATCACGCGTGCCCACTGCGGATCGGTGGAGGTAGGCTAGTGGTCAACCTACTGTTGGAGTTTTCAAGCCGCCTAGAAGGCCTCCAACTAGCTTAACCACTATCACAATTAAGTGATAACTGGGACCAACGGCTTTACGTGCCTTCCGAAGCACGTAATCGCTCGATTTGAAATACCACTAGGCGGTCACCCATCCACGTACCGACCACGACGGTAGTAGCTTAACTTGCCGATCGATTAAGAACGGCTTATTAAGCTACACCACGAGCGCCTTTACATCTACATCTTACCCGTGTGTTATAGGCTACTTTTAATCCTGGATACACGGGTGAAACAGTGGGGATTTTGATATAAATGTCATGGCTCCTATTTAATATTATAGGCAATAAATACATGATATAATTTGCCATTTTATAAATGCTTTTTATATTCCAGTTTAACAAAAAAAACTGGCTAATAAAAATAAACCACTTCTTCGAAAGTAATAAAATAATATAACGAAACAATTCTAGGAACATTGAGCTATTATTACTACACCTACGTATAGAAAAGCTATCATAAGCAAAGATTATGTCCCATTTTTTTAGTTTCAACAAAAATTCTCTTTAGCGCTGAAATAATAATTAGTCTTCTAAGCAGACAGTAGACAATAGACATAGCTTTATTTGACATCACAAAAATAGAATTAAAAAAAAAAAATACAAAGTATGCAAAAAACAAAAACAAAAGTTTAAAATAAAAATAAAAATTAATAACAAAAAAAATCAAAAATAATAACACACAAAGCTTTTATAATTATAATATACAATAAAATGAAAAAAAGAAGATTCATAGATATTTGTGGTGTGATGCCAAAAAGGACTCCAACTCAGCATTTCTACCATCGCACTGCTCGCCGGCGATGTGGAGTTCATCCTCACGTCCTCGAGCCGCCTCGATCGTCCACACAACGTTTCAGTCGGACGTTCCTACTGCGGACCATTAGGATGTGGAATGAACTCCCCATTACGGTTTTCCCTCAGCGCTACGATATGGGGTTCTTCAAAAGAGGCGTAAAAAGAGCTCTTAAAGGTCGGCAACACATTGGCAATCCCCCTGGTATTGCAAATGTCTATAGGCGACGGTGACCACTTTCCATCAGGAGGCCCGTCTGCCTGTTTGTCAACCTCTTGATATAAAAAAAAAAAAAAAAATTGCAGTAGAAATACGTAGCGCTATCAGGACCCTTTTAGGAGTATTTTTCTCGCAAATACCGTGATTTTCACGGCAGTTACGCGGTTCGTTCATCGTTCTACAACAAGTGTGGCTGAAGGCCTCACAGTTTTTATGTGTGGCGTCTTCTCTATACATAGTAATAATAGCTCAATGTCTATGAAAATAATATCTGAATATTTTAAAAGTTAACATTTTAATATAAAGTGCCTTCTTATTGTTTTATATTATAAAATTCACAAAGGCAATATACAAATTGAAAGAGTCTCTAATCTACCAAATTGTAGGCTATTATGAAATGTTACACTGTTGGAAAAATAAGGAATTAAAAGAACGATATGTTTTTGACACACAAATGGTTCCGTAGAATAAAAAAATATTGACGTGTTAACTCAAAACTTAAATATTTTTTTTCTTAATTAAACAATATTATCAAAAAGAATACATAAATCAAAACACAGAGATCTCATCAGACTTTTATTGACAGAATAGCTGATCCAAATTGCTTCTGCTTAGTCGTTCACTCTTGGCAGAGTGGTCGTGGTCATGGATTTGTCCCTTTCGCGCATGACCGCTGCATTAGCAACGTTCCTCCATCTTTGTCTATTTCTGGCGTTTCGGGAACATTCGGTTATGGTACATTGCGTGGCAGATTTTATGAGATCAAGCCACCTGGTTGGAGACCGACCACATGAACGTTTTCCTTCATCTCGACCTTGGATGACCAACCTCTCTACTATGTTTAACTTTTTTGTACAGGAAGAGTATACTAAGCAATCAGATTGCGAACAAAGATGAGCTTCTGACATCTACGGGTCCAGAGTATGTACCCCAAATGGATCAAATATGTATTTCAAGGTTTCTATTATTGATAGAAATACCAATTAAATTATTCTTATTAGAAAGAGTAATTTTCAAATTATTTTACTTTTTTTTTTTTTTTTTTTTTTATGTCAATAGGTTGACATACAGGCAGACGGTCCACCTGATGGTAAGTGGTCACCGCCGCCTATGGACATTTGCAATACCAAGGGGATTGCCGATGTGTTGCCGACCTTGAAGAGCTCTTTTCACGCCTTTTTTGAAGAACCCCATATCGTAGCGCTGAGGGAAAACCGTAGTGGTTACTTTTAATTGTTATCACCATAGTACTCGAATTATCACTCATTTGTCACCACAAAATGGCCTTCATCTTGTCATTGATTTGTTGATGTGTATCTAAGTCGTATTACTTTCATATTTTACTTTTAATAAACATAATTTTCGACAGGCCAGTTGGCGCGGTTGGTTAAGATTCCACTTATCGCGCCGCAGGTCGTGGGCTCGATTCCCACACAGACATGCATTTGTGTGCATGAACAGTCTGCATGTCCTGAGTCTGGGTACAATAATTATGTATATTTACGAACAAGTATATATCAGTTATCTGATTTCCATAGTAAAGGCTCTGCTTAGTTTTGGATCAGCCGTGTTGGAATGTCCCAAGATATTTATTTATATTTTGTTTACACGTACAACAAAACGGAACCCTAATAAAGAATGATAAAACATACGAGTACCTATATAAAACACAATTTCCTTCATCACAAACTGAAATCATTGCTTACTTTGAAGCTAGGTAAAAATGGAAGATTTTAAGAATTTACCAGAAGAATTCACTTTGCCTTTGATAAAATGTTTTGATATACTGTCAAAATGCAATATTGTGATCTTTGATGAAAATCGCACATTTCTACAGAAAAATTGGCATTTTCTAATAATGTTTCCTTGCATATTCATCTATTATTTGACACAAACTTTGAACTTGATAATGATGTTTAAAGGGGAATTAGAATTGCTGGATTTGGCAAAAGTGGTACCTGTATACGTAGTTTGTACGCAAAGTATGTATTCTTTTTTTCTTAATAATCTATCCATACATATAAAAATTAACCCTATATCCCTTGGTCACGCCGTAACTACACTATGACTCTACCGATTTCATCCATCGTTATGTATATTAAGAAAACAAACAAAGGTAGTATATGTATTATATCAGTTATCTGGTTTCCATAGTAGAAGCTCTGCTTGTTTTGGGATCAGATGACCGTGTGTACAAAAACAATTATGCTGTAACTGCTGTAAGTGATTATGATAACGATACATAAAATACTAATGTTTCTTTGTGAGTTCCGTAATGTGTATATTATGCGACTAGCTGTCCCCCGCGGTTTCATCCACCTAGCGGTAATTCCATAAAAATCGGTCAAGCCGTTCTGGAGGAGTTCGACCACAAACACCGATTTTTAAATATAAGATTAGACTTTTATTTATTCGTAGGGTCAATAAATATACTGCCGCCCGGGTGAAAAGCTAGTTGCAATCCATAACGAGCTCTCTGAATTAATATAATAGACAAAATAATGGGAACATCATTGCAATAAAATGTATAATAAAAAATAATAAGTATAAAATGCAGTAATTTATCAAAATCCATCTAAGTCATAACAAATAGTTAGTTGGCTGATAAAATAGATTCATTTAATTACGTCATCAAGTAGAATTTCATGCCAGGAACAAACAAAAGGCATTCACCGAGCTTTAACTCAACAACTTGCATACAAAAGGTCTCTGAAGCTAACTTGCCAAAAACAATTGCTAGCGATCCTGAAAGCAGCCATCGTGACACTCAATATGGTTGACATAAGAGCTATAACTCTTCAACTGGGGAGCATCTGGCGAACGGTCGATCTCAACGAGAAGCAGATTATGAAGAAGAATGTGTTGCTGAAGAGACTTAACTTTTGTTATACAGGTATGAAGTAGCAAGACTTGAAACTTGGCTTTCATGGCACTTGTTTGTTTGCAAGTTTTATGTGATCAATGCAGTCTAGTGGGAAAAAAACACCTAGTCACCTAGTGGTGGTGGTTACGAACTACTAGGTGTAATAGTGTAAACTGTTTGTGGATCAAAAAAAATATAATTAAAAGGAGTATTAAAAGATTGTGATTAAAAGGAGCCTTAATTACTCTGTGCAAATACTTCCGATTCGTAAAAATCTGTTCAGCTGTTTCGGAGATTATGTTTCTCATAATTTTTTTTTTTTTTTATGTTTCTCATAATTTTAGTACATTAAAATACAAGCACATTTTGATCATTGACGCCTAAACTAGATGCACATAGCATCTGTTCTATAGACATCAATACCCCTTTTATGTTACAAATTTGTACCTAAGATAAATCTTGTAGTATGGACCTGTTTATATTTTTATTTTATGTTACAAAGTTTTATCAGAATCAATTACTTTTAATAATTTAAAACAAGTTATTAAAATACAAAGCCTTAAATAACAAATAGGTATAATAATAATAATAATAATTCTATGGAGAGTGTGTGTAAGTGTAAAAAAAGTGTACCTAAGCGTAGAGTAAGTGTGAAGGTGTAGTGAATGTGTGTTTGGTTTATGTTTGTGTAGTGTGTGTGTAGTGTATTAAACAGGAAAGAGGGACAAGCTTTATGCAGATAGTAATACCTCAGTTTGGTCGTAGTTCAACTTTTGAAGCCACTGAGTTAATTCATACTTGCATTTGAAATACGTCAAGGGGAAAATTTCTATTTCTTTGCTTATTTTATTATAGAGTTGGCTATTAAGGTAACAAGAGAACTTTTGAGCAAATTTTGTATTAAACCTTTCTGACGGACAGATTCTATCTTTTCTTCTCTGGTTATTATAAGATGTTCTGTCAAATTTTAGTTGTAAATGTGTGTTTAAAATTATTTGTTTAATAAATAATTGCCTAACTGTCAATACATTACAATTTTGATACAGGTCTACGGTTGGATAACGATACCGGCGGAAGGTAGCAACCTTGAGCACAGATCTTTGAGCTCTTTCAAGTATAAGTAAATTTGTTTTAGCTGCACCGCCCCACGCCGCTATACAATATTGTAAAATAGACTGACAAAGCGCAAAGTACATTGTTTTAATAATCTTCGTCCCAGCAACGCACCTTATGTTTTTAAAGACAGCTATAAGCTTTCTAGTGCGTTGTGACAGAAGACTAATGTGTTGTTTGAAATCAAGACCACGGTCAAAAATTACTCCCAAGTATTTAATCGTATCGACTCGCTCCAATTGATGGCATAGACAGTCCGTTTCAATATCCATACATTGAGTAGAATGCGCTTTAATAGAATAGATTTGGGGTTCTACAGTATTTCGTATGGAGAAACACATAAACTTGGTTTTGTCAGAGTTTAATGACAGTAAATTGTTCCTTAGCCATTTGACCACATTATTAAAGCCTGATTGTGCAGTACAGAAAACTTCAGACCAACTCCTTCCCTGGAACATCAATGCAGTATCATCTGCATATGTGAGAATTTTACCCCCCCTGAATTGCATGTCACACAAATCATTGATGTATATCAAGAAAAGAGTTGGGCCCAAGATACTGCCCTGAGGCACACCGAAAGTAACAGGCAAAGGATCACTGATATAGTCACCGATTTTCACCATTTGGAATCTGTCCGTTAGGTAATCTTTAAATAGCTTCAATTGCATATCTCGAATCCCTAAGGCTTCTAGTTTTGTGAGCAGAATTGGAACCGATACCGTGTCAAATGCCTTTGCTAGATCCAGAAATATTGCAAGACACTTCTCCTTGGAATCTAATCCACGAACAGCATAATCTGTAAGGTCATTCACGGCATCGGTTGTCGATTTTCCTTTTCGGAATCCATATTGGTTCTTTGAAATAATGTTTCGGGAGTCAAGATAATGGGTCAGTCTATTGTTTATTGCTCTCTCCAATATCTTTGATAGAGAAGGTAATATAGAAATTGGGCGAAGATTAACCCGGATAAACAAACATAAAAACAAAAATGTATAAACAACCAAACCCAAACAATCGTTGTTTGGGTTTGTGTGACGAAAAAGCGTTTATTATATTTCACAGACAGTAACTTCAATTTCAATTATTTGTAAAGATTGGAAGACCTTGGCAGTTCCTTCGTTTGAACTCAGCCTGTCTCTTGGGACGTTTTTTATTAACCAATTATATAAGGGAAAACGGGAAAACAGGAAATATTTTATGAATTCTTTACCTTAAAGAGGAGGCAATTTCATTTTAGAAATAATCCTTTCTTTAACAAGAAACTTTAGCAACTACCATTTAAGGATAGACAATTGACCTAATTAGGAGAAGCACTAAAACTGAAAACTCATTTGTTTCAAAACAACTCTTAAGTGTTGTACATTAAGATTTAAACTACTCAACATTCCCTGGGAATTCTGAACCAAATTGAGGACTAATGGAAGTCGATATTTCAATATTGTTATTGCCATACTATTAAGGATTATTATTGATTAAGCTTACTGTAATGCCTGACTGATAGTCATAATCAAATCACTTTTACTATAATATATATAGGATGACTGGTAATTAGTACATGATTGTACTCATGACAACAAACAACTTTCGCAAAGAAACAAATAGGGATAAATAACTAAATTAAATATAATTGAACTGTTTTACAAAAAACTTAAACCGACTTCAAAGTACACTAAGACATAATCAAATCCTGATCTGATTACAATGTGACCAAACGGGAAGTGTACCCTTCCAAACAAAAAAAGAATTTTCGGAGTTATGAGGTAACAAACATTAAAAAAAACAACAAAATTGAGAACCTCCTCCTTTTTTTGAAGTTGGTTACAAAGCTGATGGTGTATTCTTATTTTTGTTAGGTACTAAATATTATGGGATCATGGGCTAAGTAAGTCACCATCGACGGGGAGTCCATCCTCATTGAAACCAGACAGTATCGTTTGTTTATTCAAGAGCTTACCTGTAAAATCAAATAAACAACTGTAAAATAAAAAATCTAAAAGCAATTTAATATTTCAGTTTTCTACTGGACGAACATACTTGGCTCTTGGCAGTACATGCTGGCGCCATTATTGGAAACTTTGTTCCGCAAATATATATCACAACAGGAAGGCGAATTGTTGCTTCCTATCTCCTGTCGCTTCCCGTTTGACCCCACCGAGACCTGGACGAGATATGTTCCGATATATATCTTTGAGATTTACAGCAGTGAGTAAATAAAACTTGGATTTAACTAAGAAAATACAATTTAAAACCCATTTTAAAATTGGTGTATCTTTGGTAACTTAGGTTTAAGTATATTGTGGAAAGTAAACTAAGGTTTAGTTTCGAATACCATAAATGTAATATAACATATAAAAAGTATGCGACAATCCTCATGGTTAATCTCAGCGTTTTTGGATGTGGACAATCACCAGCTTTAAACATATCATCACATATAACTTATTGTAAGGAGAAACACAAACCTATCAAAAGGTTTAACACAAATAAAAGCCTGCGGTTTATACAAACACGATGAAGAAGTTTTGAGTTTACATTGTTATTAGAATAATGGTCGACAATAATAGCCATGAAGGAGTGGATACGAATTGAAAATGAAAATTTACGGTTGAAAGTTTAAACTTTATAAAACAATCTAATTTTATAACAGTAATCACCACTAAAACATCAAAGGCGTTCTAATTAACTTGAGTAACGAATCTATCGCACTTCACAAATTCACGGAATTGTAAACCTATCGGACTTCAAAGCGTTTTCTTTTTTATACAACTAAGGTTGCAAACATGCGTACGGCCCGCCTGATGGTAAGCAGTTACCATCAGCATAGGACGCTTGCAACACCAGGGGTATCACTCGCGCGTTGCCGACCCTGAAGAAATCTCTTCAGACCCTTTTTGAAGAAGCCCAAGCTGTACTCAATTGGGAAAACCACGGCGGGGAGCTCATTCCACAATCCGAGCGTCCGCGTAAGAAAACTCCTTTTAGCCTGCACAGTTCGAAACAATTCTGGTTTTAATGTGTGAGGATGGACTCCCCGTCGATGCCGAGAGTTGCGATGGTGAAAGGTAGCCGTGGGCATCATGTTGAACAATTCTTTAGAACACTCCCCGTTGTACAAGCGGTAGAATACATATAAGGTGTAAGGTTGACTTTTATTTAATGGGAGTTTTGGATGGAATTGGGAGGAGAGTGGCAACACTCTTGAAAAAAAGGTGGTTGCACGGGAAAGAGATGGGGCTCGGGGATTCGAGCGCGGTCGCTCGAGCTGGGCGCATCGGTGGGGAGTTGCTATTTTGAGCCGTGCTTAAAGCCTATAGTTGTAAATAATGTACGTGTAATTAAAGTGATAATTTAATTGTGAAATGACGAGAATAAACCAATTGGGCCCATGAGGAGTTTGTTGCGTCGCTTCTTCTCCTCATTCACGACCTTTTCCGAAGCGATGGTATAACGTTGTTTGATTTCCTACATTTCAGAAGAGGGATCAACGCCTACAAAATTAAGGTATATTCGAAATATTATATTATTATGTACGATCGATGATGGTTGCGTGAGGTAAAAATATGGTATTTAGCGATCCCAATTTGAATAATGTTGGCACGATTACTCTGATTTTATCGGATTGAATATCTTGAACTGGAAAATAGACGCCATTTTTACTTCACGTGCTTTTGATATAATTTTATTTTAATGTAAAATGAGATTTGAACAAAAAAAAAAAGAAAGTTGACACCATTTTGATGCCACGTGCTTTTGGTAATTTTCGTTTAATTATATAAATATTTGAGTGTGTTATTTATTTTGAAATATACGTGTACAATTATAAAATTGAATGCGTAAAACAATTGAATTTAGTAGTATACTTGGTTATCAATAATAGGTAATAACTATATTAACCTTTATTTTGTTATTTCTCGTTACATACACCTGACATAAAATATGAGTGACGGATGGCATCCGACTGTGATCCCAACTCCTGACGACTAAATGATGGTGAGGATATCTGTAATGGAAATCGCCTGATGGAGACAACTGCGGCGCCGGCTGGAATGGTGGTGCCATATCTCACATCCGTGGCTATTCGGTGGTCCCGAAGGGAATACCGGCGTCGATAGCTTTGGATTATGGATGAATCTTCTTGAACACATACAGCTTTCATATATCTGGTGAGTCGATTTCATGTTGATTTCCGACAGCTAGTGTTAATTTTGATGCGAATTTGATAGCTTTAGGACAGGACTCTGACTTTCCTAGCAGGTGACTGTGCGATGTGTAAACTATCGTAAAATCCCTGAAAGTGTGATTATGCTGGCAATGTTTACACTTTGATTATAGATTTGATTTCAATTTGATTTATAGTGAAATTATATCAAATAGTAAGGACAAAATTATATTAGTTCGTAGTACCTAAACACAATTTACCCACCCATGTCTTTTTGTATTGTTGAACCAATGTAGGTACTTATAACATTTGGAGTTCTTATGTTTTTCACGGAACCTAAGTATCGTGATAGTAAATATACTTATGTTAGTAGCGGTATTGCAGATTATTGCATATTAATAATAGCTGCCTTATTATTTGTACATTCACAATTCCTGAATTTTGGTCGTTACGTCTAAAGGAAAACCTAGAAGTTGCTTTAAACCTGTAACGTAACCTATATTAATGCGTATAATATGACGGAACTGATGTTTTGTTTTTGTATGTTTTGGGTCACAAACGATGGAAAGTTCTGATCAACACAGTTGTGATAGAAATCATCGCCAGTTGGTATATTTCATGTCTATCAATAAACACAGTTTATTTAATGAAAATCTGTGGAGCAAAGTAGGTTAATATTTTAATAAAACTTGAATTATTTGGCTATAGATATTCAAGTACTTATGAAATTAAAATTACTTTATTTGCGAGAATAAGGGTAACCAAATGTTGGTGGTAAAAATTATGGAGTTCCATGTTTAGTCTACCGAGCTTCGGTGTGAAAGTATTAAAATTAAGTATTACATAACCTTATGACATGATGTATACAACTAATTTAAAGCAATGGTAAATGAGTTTAATTTAAAATAAAGATAATAATAAAGCTAAATATGATAATAATCATTACTAATTCTCATATCAAATTAATTATGTATATACTATGTAAAATAAAAATGAAAACATGTTTATAAAATGTCTAATAAAAAAATGCCATGTCGGTATGTATACCTATCACATTTTATCATCAAAGAATTCATTTATCGGATAATAACTACATACTAACTAACAAAATAATACATTTTACAAAAAAAATACAAAGCACTTTAAAATTGAACTGAGGTTATTCTTCAAGGCTAAAAGGTTGGAAATGCGAATCGCCATGAAATAAACATTATTTCTGTACATATTGAGTCTCTGCATTACATGCAATCGGTTTTAGTTACTTATTGATAGATTTTAATGAGGAATTATAGTTTTGAAGTAGCCTATGTTTCTCTCTGGCCTATAACCTATTTTTATGAAAATATTAAATTAATAATAATCTTGGCAACTATAAACTTGGCGGCACTATGGATCACATTTGCAACTTTAAGCTTTACTGGACATTTCACCAGGACAATGACAATTAATAAGTATGAATATATACAGGTGCAAGCGCTGCATATTATAAGTTTATGGCAATATTTAGTGTTTTGTTGAAACTCTTATTAGTCTTTAGGAACACTTAAAGTTATGAACTTTAATTGAAATATGTTTTCGAGAAGTCATAACATTATTTGGGAACGTACAACTTGACTTAATCGATAGTAATATGTTATTTCAGCGATACAATTTCTTTGCTTAAAGTTTAAATGTTGCACGTTTCAACATTTTACAGTTTGTGTTGTGACTACTATTAAAAAAAAAACATGGTCAATGAGGGATAACTTTATTTTTATGAGAAACTAGCCTACGTACGGTAATGTACCGCGCTACCTTAGGGATGGAATTTTCAAGACTCCTTTCTAGAGCTACAAAGCGAACCAATGTATTCCATCTTACATTCATTTGCTTGGTGTGGGATCAGATAGCC
This sequence comes from Achlya flavicornis, assembly GCA_947623365.1. NCBI lineage: Eukaryota > Metazoa > Arthropoda > Insecta > Lepidoptera > Drepanidae > Achlya > Achlya flavicornis. Next base: position 2,544,293 of record OX392482.1, on the reverse strand, counting down.
ATGTGTGAAGGATGTCCCGAGATATAAATTATTTTTACATTTTGAGTTAACCGAGACACGCATTGGGGTCCTCCCCTTAAAACATAATTGCCTAAGGTGTAATAAGTAATATAATAAAGGGGTAATAAATAATAATAGGTAATAATGATTGGCCTGATGGTTGTGGATTTTCCAACCTTCCGAACCGTGCATTAGAGTATTAGAGTTTGACTATTCATAAGTGCCTGTGAAGGCCTATTTGAATGAATAAATTATTTCATTTCATTTCATTCCTGAAATCCAGGAACTCATGATTTTCTGTCCAAACTGTTGGTACAGAGTTTGAAGTTGATTGGACAGCGCTTTGGGTTTCTTCCATGCAAAGGTTAGCACCCCCTAAAACCCATCGGGGGGTAGTTTTGGAAAACGAATGGTGGGAAACTTTATGGTTTGTTTGGGTGTGTAATTATGCTGGGTTGTAAGCTCATGGAATGGGATCTGTTTTAAAAAGATACGTTTCGGTTTGTACCTTAAAATACTATCTGTTTATAGAATTTGATATTAATTATGCATAGCACAGTTTGATTTTGAATCTGATTGGCTATACTATCAATAAGAGCATGGATGACTGGTGCCACACTAAGATAAAAATAATGTTTAATTAGTTAAAGAATAAGAATTTCATCACACACGTTCTTTGATGAATATTTAATTAGGGGAGCATTATTGGACTATTTCTGAATTATTTTACTGCACTCTAATTTTAATCATGATAACTTAAAATGCTAAAATACAGAGAACACACGTACCTACATATAATGAGTAATGTTGCAATATTCAAAAACCACAAGCATAATGCAATCTGGAGGCATATTTGGTTTGTTATATTGAAAGATGAAATTGAGATTAGATGAAAAGTCCAATAACTAGAGATTTGCATGGGAAAATAAAAACTAGGAGATTTAGATTACTAGATGTCCTGTTGTAAAAGCTGATTTTGGAACCGAGTAATGATAATATTATGATAAAATGTAGTTGAAAATATTCCAATAAAGGAAATACGTATATACCTGTGAAACGTGTGATTGTGTGGGTTATTTCTTATATTTAAATCACATTTGCTCACAGGATAAGTGACATACACTTTCTCTCTCACAAAGTATCATAAGGATTGTCATGTTTCTTATCCATACTACGGAAGTCTGCTTGGTGTAGCGAAATCCTAAGTCTAAGCCAATAACTGAATATAATCCTGGAAGTATTGATACTTGTTATTGATATGTAAAAACAAAATAAAGTTTTAAAGTAAATGTATATATGTAAACCTTTTATTTACTAGGACGATACTTCAACTATGTGCTATGAAATTATCACCTATTATCCAATCGCAGATGTCACAGGTTTAGATAGTAAGATTAATGAATGTACACCACCGTCACATAGTATACTTCTACTGTGTCACGTTGGCAGCGGATGGAATGCGATGATACTGATGAATCTGATAGTTCATTAGAATATTTTCCACAACATTAATGAATGTGCAGATTGTTAAAATTACGGATTAAAAAAAAAAATCTAGTGCTACAGAATGGTTATTTCGTATTGTTACAGATCGAGCACAAAAATGTATTGGTTAGTGACTTGATCGGACTACGCTGCGAATGAGTATGAATAGCTGAAGAGTGAATATTCGTGGGAGCTAATTCAATATTTTAGTATTAAGGATGAATACGGCGTGGCGCATTGACATAATCGTGTGTTCTCGATTCGTCACATCGCTTGCCTGTCTTGTCATGGGTTCTTGACCGGGCCGGTGAGATGCACCACACCAACATGTTTAAAAGATGCTTCCTATTTTTGGCAAAAGGGACTAGGTGTTTGCAAATGGGACTCATCTACACTTATTATGATTAAGTTCGAATTTAGTTAAGATAATATTAAGGGATAGGGTATGGAGTTTTGACATAATCGTGTGTTCTCGATTCGTCACATCGCTTGCCTGTCTTGTCATGGGTTCTTGACCGGGCCGGTGAGATGCACCATACCAACATGTTTAAAGGATGCTTCCTATTTATGGCAAAAGGGACTAGGTGTTTGCAAATGGGACTCATCTATTGGTGATATGATTAAATTAGTATTCGTTTATTTTTTTATTGTTATGATAGTTAAGAATGGATATGGTGTGGAGCATTGACATAATCGTGTGTTCTCGATTCGTCACATCGCTTACCTGTCTTGTTATGGGTTCTTAACTGGGCCGGTGAGATGCGCCATACCAAAATATTTAAAGGATGTTTTCTATTTTTGGCAAAAGGGACTATGTGTTTGCAAATGGGAATCATCTATACTTGTTGTGATAAAGTTTGAAATTTGTAATTGTAATGATAATTAAGATAGTAATAAGAATGGCTGTAGGTGTGGAGCATTGACATAATCGTTGGTTCTCGATTCGTCACATAGCTTGCCTGTCTTGTCATGGGTTCTTGATCGGGCCGGTGAGATGCACCACACCAACATATTCAGGAATGATTTCTATTTTTGACAAAATTACTGGGTTTGTAAATAGTACTCATTTATAATTATTATGATTAAGGAGAAAACGTTTAATTGTAATCAAAATGGAGATTTTATTTTAATTAAGATAATGATTGTCATGGAGCTTTGACATAGTCGTGTGTTCTCGATTTGTCACCGTGAAATGCATCATACCAACGTATTCAGGAATGTCTTTTATTTTAGGCAAAATGGATTGTTAGCAAATGGAATTCATTTAATTGTTTTTTTTAGCTGTACCAAAGAAAATGGTATTATGCTTAAATTAATAATGTTATATCATACCTGTCAAAGGTTAGTTATGTTTAACTTGTTTAGTGTTAATTAATTATATCCTTATTATTATATTGTAAAATCTAGCTCGTGCAACAGACCGAATGTTAGGTTTAAATTCATTTAATTTGATTTTGGGTCATTTATTTGTTTGATTTAGGTAAGGGTCATCTTATAGTTTTACAATGATTTACTGTGCATAACTTCATTTAATTTGATTTTGGGTCATTTAAGGTTTAAATTCATTTAATTTGATTTTGGGTCATTTACTTGCTTGATTTAGGGAAGGGTCATCTTATAGTTTTACATTGATTTACTGTGCATGAGGACATGCACTGGATCAGGATGGACGAATGTAAGGTTGACTTTTATTTAATGGGAGTTTTGGATGGAATTGGGAGGAGAGTGGCAACACTCTTGAAAAAAAGGTGGTTGCACGGGAAAGAGATGGGGCTCGGGGATTCGAGCGCGGTCGCTCGAGCTGGGCGCATCGGTGGGGAGTTGCTATTTTGAGCCGTGCTTAAAGCCTATAGTTGTAAATAATGTACGTGTAATTAAAGTGATAATTTAATTGTGAAATGACGAGAATAAACCAATTGGGCCCATGAGGAGTTTGTTGCGTCGCTTCTTCTCCTCATTCACGACCTTTTCCGAAGCGATGGTATAACGTTGTTTGATTTCCTACAGAGGCAAAGTCTCTCCTCAGACTGAGGGCCTCTAAGCCGATTTACCGATCGTAATATAAGATAATTAATACAAAACTAAAAACATTTGTATCTCAGTTCGTGTTTATGTCGTTATAAAAAGTGAAGTTTAAAAATGTTGAATTGTTATGGTATTATCATAATAATATAGTAATTAATATACGTATAAGTATTATTTTTGGCATTTTGCGAGTTTAGGTCACGTGGGATGATATAAGAATAGGCTAGTTTCCTGACTAATTCTATTTAGTCCCTCATATACATTATCAAAAAATATTAGACACTTATTTTTTCTTTTGTCAATTAAACAAAAAAATACGAGGATATGGTTAGTTGAAGTTCCGTGTGACGTCACGGTGTGGTACACTTTTTAGTAACAAGTGACGTCACGAGCCCCCACTGCCGAAATTTGTCGCGCTTTAGCTTTGTCTATTTTGAATGATTTGGTAAAGCAAAAAATACGTGTCCAATATTTTTTGATGATCAGATAATCTTTATTTACAACAAATATTTACAGAATACAATCTATATTATAGAAAATTTCCTCAAGTCTGCCGCTGATTTTTCATCGATGAAGGATCTTTGTAGACGGAATTATCATTCTTTTAATTATGGCTTCATTACAGTGTTCAGTATCGTCTACTACTACATTGGCTCAGAATTGACAATGCTAACTCTTTGTGCTCATCTAAGCACACAGTTCGCTATACTCAAAGAGGACTTACTCAGCATTCAACCAGAATTAAGAAAAAGTACGACACGTTATACTAATGACGACGATGAAGTCTACTTCGATGATACTGTCGGTATTAATGACTTCATTATAACACACCAGAAACTTCTACAGTAAGTATCATATATTACTCTCAAAGGAGATCGTTAGAGTAACATGAGGTTCGTTATTACTCTGATATCGTGTACTTTTCTCTCGAGTTATGTTTGAATTAAAGTTGTCTTTAATTTTGTATTGCATTACTTTTCTTTTATTCTTTCTTCATAGTCGAAATGAAACGCAGTGTTGTAAGCTAAAAATCTTATGGCGCGTCCATGCTACGCGAAGCGAGCACGAGCCGAGCCTCGAACGAACAGGGTTTGTTCGTTGCTCGTGATTTCAATCGTGGACGACAACGAGCGCGATGCGAATCCCTGTGTTCGTGAAAAAACTGACAATGGGCGGAGCGCAGTCGAGCACGAATGCTCGTTCGAGGCTCGCAAGCCCGTCCACGCTACGCGAATCGTGCTCGCAGTGTGCTCGTTCGTGGCTCGGCTCGTGCTCGGTTCGCCAAGCATGGATGCACCTCGAAGTATTGCCCAAAATATCTGGTGTGGGATTTGTGCCTTACATCCCATTATATTTACTTTCAAAGGTTGGCTCAACAGTTGAACGATATTTTTAACAAGATGATTTTCGTGAATTTGTCATCAGCTACCATATCTATTTGCTTCTTTGGATTTTCTGCTACGGTAAGTATTTTTATCTAGCTTCAACCCTTCTGTGTTGTAGCAGGCGCTTCGGGTAGATTTGATGTTTCTCCGGGATAAAAGTTTAATCTAAATCTAAGTATTTGGATTAAACTCACAGCCATTACACTGTGATTAGTCAATCAGTTTTTGGATTACTGTAAGTCTACAGTAATCCAAAAAGTATCGCATTTTTAATCTATAATTATTCAAAATTCAAAATCATTTATTCAAATAGACCTTCGCAGGCACTTATGAAAAGTCTGACTCTAATACTCTAATACCGGTTCGGAAGGTTGCATTTGCTGAGAAGAGCCGGCAATAAACTCAGCAATTACTCTTTTCAAAACAAGCTTAGATTCATTACATAATATTTACATTCAGTCATACAGTCATACTGAATAACTTTTAGTATGGGACCAATCATGTATGAAAAGTAAAAAAAATATTTTTGAGAATTCAGTGTTAGTCCCATAGTGAAAGTTTTTCAGCATGACTAACTAACCCAACATAGGTTTCGAAAATATGCCATCTCGAAATCTCCACCCAGTATACTATCACACTATCCTTGAAAATTAAATGCTTATGATTTCACGCAATTTTAATAAATGTATTGTTGTCATTACACAATAGTGAATATAAATTATAATTATATTTAACAGGCAGCACGTGGTAATTTGGACATGGCAAATAATTTTATTGGATCAGTGGCGTCAATTTTACCAATTTTTACACTTTGCTACTACGGAGAATTGCTTATGCAAGAGGTAATACATACATTATGATACATGTGTGCAAAGTTGGTTATTAACACTCGAGGCGGTATTGAGCAATAAGTGAGCCGAGAGTTCAAGTTCGAGCTCGTTGGCAAGGCTTATTACGATGTAAATGAGTTCTTAAATGATACCATTATACTGTTTTTTTTTTTTTTTCTTTTTATACGACTAAGTCGGTAAACAAGCATTCGGCCCACCTGATGGTAAGCGGTTACCGTAGCCATATGGACGCTTACAACACACGAAGCATCGCTCACGCGTTACCGACTTTTCCCCCCTCCCCTATGAGCTCATATTGTGTACCTATTCTGACTGTATTTTTATTCTGCTATGGTTTTACTCGGACGATCAGTTCCTGCTTGGTCAAAAAACATTTTTTTTTAATTGTTTTTTATTTTTCTCATTTTTTATTATTTGACATGATCTCATTTATAGTAATCTAATAGTAATATGTAATTTTTTGACTTTAAAATAATTTCTATTAATTTGCTATTAGTTTATTTTTCTCATTATTTTATTTTATTTTGTGTGATTTTATTTTGTGCGCCTATTAGGCAAGTCTCAGTGACACAATCTATTTTATAATACCATTATTTGACCTGTGACTGACAAATAAAGAAATTTGAATTTGAATTTGAATTTTAGAGTGTAATAATGCACTCGCGTGTCATACGACATTTTTCAACACACTTGCGAGGAAAAAAACAGACTTGTATTTTTTTAAGTAGATTTTTTGATAATAATCAACCACACAATGAGAAAGTTAACAAACATTTGTTATATATTTTTTTCGCCATATGGCGCGCAACATTTTTATTTGACAGCCGTGTGCTGTCAAACTATTTTACCCGTTTAAGTTAAGAATGCTTGGTCACACACATGTCGAATCACTTGCAGTGAGGTACAAACTTATCATAATCAGATTTTACTTATCATAAAACTGTGCGGTAATGTAAAGTAAAATGCACTAGTGCGTAATAAGCTGCATTATGATACTAAAAACGGTGCAAAAAATATAATTTTACGAGCGTGTTGAAAATAACATTTATTTCTATAAATTTTTTTCCCATCCTAGAGTTGCAATTTCCATACTGGTAACCTCATCGTCTAATCATCATAATTTATTTTAATAATTTCAGAGTGGTGGAATAACAGAAACTGCGTATGAAAACTTGTGGTATAAAGGCAACATTGACTATCAAAAGAAAATATGGTTCATTATTCGAAGGTAACATTGAGACTTAATAATACCATTTCAAATTATGAGCTGTTCCTGTTTTCTACTTAATTTGCAGTTAATGTAATAAGCTGCAAATGTATGTTTTTTTACACAAAATTTTTCACTATCACTGTACGGTACGCAGGTATATTGTAATTGTGATTCTTACTAGGTCTTAATGCAGTTGTATGTTTTGTTATTTCGAAATGGCTCTCAAATATTATATTATGCAGCTTTATCAGTGAAATAAAATAATCTCGAAAATTCAAAAGGTCAAATAATGTAATGGTGCGTTTATGCTTGGCGAACCGAGCACGAGCCGAGCTACGAACGAGCACACTGCGAGCACGATTCGCGTAGCGAGGACGGGCTTGCGAGCCTCGAACGAGCATTCGTAGCGTGCTCGACTGCGCTCCGCCCGATTGTCAGTTTTTTCACGAACACAGGGATTCGCATCGCGCTCTTTGTACGTCCACGCTTGAAATCGCGAGCAACGAACGAATCCTGTTCGTTCGAGGCACGGCTCGTGCTCGCTTCGTGTAGCATAGACGCACCATAAAAAAGCTATATTCACTAGGATTTTTATTTTTTTAAGGTCTCAAAAAAGATGCTGTCTAACATCTCTCAGTTATGTTCCTATAACATTAAACACTTTCACAACGGTACGTATTATAAATAAATCATTTATTATTAAATATTGTACATTCGTTTATAAAGTTATCTTGTCTACTACATAATCAGCTATAACCATATTTCTTCCTACATCAAGTTACACCGGTTGACCCCCGCGGCACACCTGCGGAAACAGCGTTTTCGGGTTATAAAGTAGCCTTTGTTTATTTTTTATATCATAGGCTATTGCATGCCAAATTTCATGATGATCCGTTAAGTAGTTGAGGCGTGAAGGCGTAACAAACAAACTCACTTTCACATTTATATAGTCCCTATATCTATATGAAGGCGATGATAGCTCAGTGGTAGTGACGTCGGATACCGAGACGAAGGTCCCGGGTCCGAATCCTACAATGTGCATGAGCTTTCGGTGAAGGAAAACATCGTGAGGAAACCATAGCACGGTGGTAGGGTACTTTGTAGTACCCGGCTGGCTGGCTACCACCCTCAAGTTGAAAATCTGTCGCCAAGCACCTATCGGTGTGTTCCGACAGCTGCACTTGAGAGCCAGCTCCTTCTAGGCTTTGTGTGCTTACCACCTTCGACCACATCATCACTTACCTTAGTGAGATGGTGGTCGAACACAGGCCTATACACAGTAAAAAAAAAAAAAAAAAAAATACCAACACTTTTGTATGATCCAGACCAATACAGGCATGTTAGTGATATTCACATACAAATTATAGTAAGTAATTCAGTTATTATATCATCCTAACTAATATTACAAATTTATCAATTAAATTAGAAATAAGAAATCATCAATCAATTTTTAAGTTAAAATTACGAAAGAGTTTAAAATAAATTTATAAAATTAGGCCCCCTCGGCATTGTTCCGAAGATGCTGGCAGCATTTCCTCGCTGTATCGCAATGCTGATGCGTTGTGCGAAGAAGCTGCCAGCTCTTGTAAGTAATTGATTTCGAAAATATATACCGAAAAATTTGAGAATTTGGCATAAACAAATGCCATATAATCGTTAGCCGATTATTTGCCGTAACTACTATTCGTGGCATTTCTACCAATAATCTGAAAATCCAACGCCAATATCTATTTCCTACATTTCTGTGCTAGTTCATTAGTATTCTTATCCAGCCACAGTGGGAAACCAACCGACCGTCCGATGAAAATTATTATAATAATTACGACATTTTCTTGGCAACGATTTAGTTACGCCCCAAAGGAGTGAAGTCAGTTATTTTGCTCTATTTTTTATTTTTTCTTTTCCGCTTTAGTTAATAATGCGGTCATGTCGTGAGTTTATTAGTTTTGTAGACTTTAATAGTGTTTTTTTTGGTATCTTTTTTATTTTAATTATGTTTAAGCCAATGTTTGACCACAATTGCACCGACATTGTGGCCGAAGTGGAAGAAGGAACTGGCTTTCAAGTGGAGTTTCCAGATCACACAGTTAGGTTCTTGGTGACAGATTTTTAAACTTGAAGATCCGCCGGCCAACTGCGTACTACAAAGTACTACTGTGCTATGGTTCCGTCGTGTATTTCCTGAAATATTATAAGTTTTGAGCCCATGAGATTTTTCATAATCTGCTATAACTAATAACATATTTTTGTTATAGGTAATGAGTACTACATGGTCTTATTTCTCACTAGCATCAAGTGTATATGATGAAAAAAATTAGATAAATTTCTTTATTACGTCTATATAACTGGAATATGTTATATAACAGTAGCTACCAGCTACTGTTATACATATAATATACACATTCCAAAATATAGAATAAATAATCCCTCAATTATACTAGTATTAAGCTTACAAAAATAAAGGCTTATTGAGAAAAAAAATAAGTTGAAATTGTATTAGGTACCTTAAGTAGTGTACCTTTAAGGATACTTTTAAATTGTATTACATAATCCGCTTTTGTAAACTGTACCTTTAAAAATTTTTCGTCTAAATATTTCATCTCAAGTTCTTTAAGATGGTTCTACACTAGGCGAGCCGAGCACGAGCCGATCATAATTAGAGCATGAATTCACGTAGCGCAGACGGACTTGGGAGCCTTGAACGAGTGTTCGGCTCACGCTCGAATGCGCTCCGCCAATTGTCGGTTTTTTTATGAATACAAAAATATTCGAATCACACTCTCAATGCGCTCATAGAAAGTAATTGTTGTATGCTCATTGTAAGTCCACACTTGAAGCCTTGAATGACGATGCGCAGAGCGGCTCGGCTTGTGCTCGGCTCGCCTAGCGTTGACCCATCTTTAGAATCTAAAACTTTTACAAGGTACAGATTAATTATTATTTCAAACTTCATCGAGCAAGAAGGCAAAAGTCTAGTTATAAATGTTGATCTATTAGAAACTTTCAAAGTCTCTTTTTGAAGAGGATTCGACGAGAACATTTCCAAAGGTATATTTGTTTGAAGGACAAAACTTTATGTATTTAATTTCGAGCTTAAATTGAGTAATTGCTTTATACAAAACAAAACAGTTATAATATAATTTGTATATAAAGGTCTGCGGTGAGATTTTTTGTTTTGATATTTTTAAATTGAAATAAAGAATTCCTTGCCTGAGATGTAACATTAAAGGGTTAGTGCAATCTGCCAATCTTTACTGAGCCCGCGTACAGTGAATAAAATTTCCTATTGTTATTAGTAGAAGAGACTTTTGCCAAAGAAGTAAATAATTACTATTATGCTGTAGATACAAGACATTATAGATCGAACTCGCACCACGAACGCCTTGAAGTTGATGTTGCGGCTCGATTTCAGCAGCTGCACCCGCTGCGTATACTTAATCCTTAGTCGCAAGTAATCCGAGATGTCCTCCACCTTAGTGGAGCATTTCGACCTTTTTATTTCATGTGCATAATACTTTTTATCCTAAAAATACATAAAATCACGAATTATTTTATATTGCACTCCAACGTACCAATTATTTACGTAACTCTCCAATGAATCGCTTTTGCTCCACTCATAACCAACTCTTCTCCGACATAGATATATTCACTAATAGGAATCATACTTTCAAAAGGCAAGTTTTTGATAGGCTTTTTAATAATTTTAAGTATGCATAGGTAGGCACTTTGACATACCATACAAATACACATACACCTTCCACATGCACATTCGCTCACAAACACTACATCCACTACTCACCCCTACACACTCTTACTTTCACCTTTCACACACTGTACACACTACGATTATACGTAAATATATATTTATATTTATTTATTTTGATTAAATGTATCCACCCACTCCTATTATTTAATTTTACTTTCAATTAATCTAGAAAAACCTGTAATTGTCTTATGTGAAGTTTATGTTATAATATAATAATAATAATAATAATAAATTCATTTATTCAGGTAATTTACACCCATTAATTGCACATCAAATATCTAATAAAATACATAATCATAATCATAAAATATAAAAATCAAATAATATCAAATAGCATACACAAATAAACACAGAATAAAACAACATACATTATATTACATAATTAGAGTCTTCTCTCCGGCACTGGTACAGCGACATGTCTGCTGGAACAATGCCGGATAAAAGGACAGTCCAACCTTTCCCCAATCATCGCCAACACGTTGTTGGAGCTAGCCCTTACTCTGCTCACCAAGGACGCGGCGCGCTTACGAATAGTCGCGTTAAAACAGTCTGTGTGCGCTTCTGCGAACATTCCCGAGGCACTGCAGTATCGGGGCAGCCCCATCACCGCCCTGAACGCGTTGTTGAACTGTACGCGGATGGCGCTGTAACTTCTATGGGTATAGTGTACCCACAGGCTGCACGAGTACAGCGATGCACAGTACGCTCTAAAGAGCGTAAGCCTTACCTCACTTGAGCACCGCGCAAACCTGCGGGCGACCATGTTTGCTCTAACAGACAACGCCCTCCGCTCCCGTTCCATGTCTGCGTGATCCTTGAGGTCGACAGTCAAAATATGCCCCAGGTATTTAAATTCGTTAACCCTTTCCAGAGGAACACCATTGAGCCTAACCGGTGGTACACTCCCAGGACACTTTGCACTGGCGGTCCCAAAGATCATAAGCTGGCTCTTTTTTACATTATATAACAATCCGTGGCCACAAGCATATTCCTCACATGTCTGCACCAGCTGTCTCAGGCCACAGACTGACGCGCTCAGCAGCACCATATCGTCAGCGTAACTTATATTATTGATACAAACACCGTCAATGTGGCAGCCGACATGCTGACTGCTGAGCGCTCCAATCAGTCCATTCATATATAAATTAAATAGGGTCGGTGATGTTAAGCCGCCCTGCCTGACTCCGCATTCGAGCTGATACGGATCCGACATTGCCCCCGCCCACCCGACACTGTTGGACTGATGCGCATACCAGTATTGAAACATGCTTATGAATTCCTGTGGAAAAGCCATGCTCCTCAGCTTGCTCCACAGCAGGTCATAAACTACCAGGTCGAAAGCTTTAGATAAGTCAAGGAAGCACGCATACACGGGCGTCTTGCGATCCGTGTAGTATTTGATGGTGTGCTTAAGACACAGTATAGCGCTTTCGGTGGACAGCCGGGGGCGAAACCCGAACTGATTATCATGCAGTGTTACGTATCTATTCAACTGTGTGTTAAGCAAACCATTATACCAGTTATACCTTTTACCTTAGATTTGCTGCTGGTTTATTAAATAAAAAAAATAAAAGTACTGCTGGAAGCAGGTAAAAACTGCAAATCACATACTTGTTGACAATATAATAAATAACAACCTCTAGGTTACACTATACACTTTACGAAGTGATTGTATAAATATTCATGTTTCATGATCCAAATTAAATCCTTCAGTGAAAAATACTACGTATTCTGTTGCCTCGTTTTCTCAATATTTTATCCACATACGTTTAAATTACTTTCTAGGACCTTTGTCAAACGAGGAAAGCACTTGAGCACTGTTTTTTGCAGTTTGCAGTTTGCAGTTTTCCTTCAATCTTTTTAATTAAAGTTTTTATTGCAGAGTGGAATCAAATGAATTTAATTGTTAATTTTAATTAAACGTTGCTATAATTAAATGTTGATTTATATTTTGATTTAAATATAATATATTTTTAAATGTAATGTGAAATTGCTTTTTAAATTAGTTTTAAAGAATATTCAGATAAATCCCTGACATTAAAAATCCTATGGGTGGATTACATCCAGTCTTGTAGACACAAGTTGTACTACAACTATTTGCTTGTAATAAGGAAAAGCGGCCAAGTGCGAGTCCGACTCGCGCATGATGGGTTCCGTAGCAGCAAGTAACATAATATAAAAGTTCTTGTAGTTCGTTGTAACTTTCATCGATGTTTTAATAATAGTGTAATTTGAGTTGATTGAATGAAAGGTAAATTGCGGTTTACGATTTATGACGTATTAAAAAAAACTACTTACTAGATCTCGTTCAAACCAATTTTCGGTGGAAGTTTGAATGGTAATGTACATTATATATTTTTTTAGTTTTATCATTCTCTTATTTCAGAAGTTACAGGGGGGGGACACACATTTTACCACTTTGGAAGTGTCTCTCGCGTAAACTATTCAGGTTAGAAAAAAATAATATTAGAAAACTCAATATCATTTTTGAAGACCTATCCATATATGAACACGTATGGGTTTGATGACAAAATTTTTAGAGTTTCAGTTCTAAGCATGGGGAACCCGCAAAATTTATTGTATTTTTCTATTTTTGTGTGAAAATCTTAATGTGGTTCCGTTTTTTGCCATTTGGCTAGGGAACCCTAAAAATTGGCAGACCATTTAAATAAAATAAAATACTTTTTAACCTAGGAATAAGTATCTGCTGGAAGCCCCGGCTAAATCAACAAGGTGGAAGCTAAAATCAGTATTATTATCAAAAATAATTTCGTCATATAATTATAACAATAATAATGGTTAAAAATGATCAATGATTCTAATCGAAATACGATAATATTATTTTCTTACTAGTTACCAGCTTCTATGTTTTGTAACTAGTTACTAGCTACCATGTTTTGTAAATAATTACAAAACATTCTTATTATTAACTATGCTCTAATCCCATTAAATAGGCCATCTGTATCGGATCAAATGCTACTATTAGCGTTAGTGATTAGTTGACTCAGAACATCAATGTCTTTATCAATTATTCCGGCTTACCGAAATGGATTGTCCCAGGCCAGTATCAATGTAATTTAATGTAAACTCCCCTTTGTACTGATTGATTGTGGTTTGAATGGCTTCATAAGTCAAAGCAGATTGATTGAATCGATCGTAGATATTAATGTTGGTTAGTTGAAGAAAGTTTTTAACGTTTTTATAGTAATTCCGAAATTTTTCACTATACACAATCATTTAATAGTACTAAGCACCTACCCCCTTATTAATAAATAGGTTGTAAGTCAGTATTGTAATACCCAGGTATTAAGATAGCCTCACCCCTTTTTGGATAAAGTCGGATATATTTTAATCCTAGGTATTACTATACTTGACTTAAACCTTATTTATTAATAAGGGGGATAAACTCTGACTATGCCAAATCTAAACTCTACCGTACGCGCTATATGCCTAAAAAGGGGTACAAAGTTCCATCTTCAAGTATTAATGTACAAATTTTACGATATTCATATTAAAATTACTTTTTCGTGGAGCTAGAGAGCGTTAAAATTAATTTTAATTCAAGCAAAATATTGTTAGTCCCGAGAACTTTAAAGTTTGTGTGACGATGAATTTCTGAAACTAAGCCAAGTTCACTTACGGTCAACTGAGCTTCTTCAACTTGGCAAGTTTTCTTTATAAAGACCTTACGCCTGACTGAAGTTGCCAAGTTGGAGTCAAACTCCAGCTAACCGTGGAATGTTTACTTGAATTTAAATTTCAAAAAGATTTGAACGAAGATCTTTGCCAGTTTTTACATTAGGTATTTTTCTGCATGTCAAAGGCGTACATATTATGATAGCTCAGTATGTGGTATACTCTTGAAGGTTTTCTTCACCGAAAGCTCAAGCTGTTGTAGGATTGAAGTGCTCGCAAAATGATCATCGCCGTGTTTGTTTAAACGCACTAATATCTGGAAATACCAGTCGGCCTCGAAGAATTCTTGCACTAGTAGGAAACTAAATTATCCCCGAGTGTTATATACATTTTATTTATCCCGGGAACCCAATGTGATACCGCGGGGACAGCTAGATGCTAATAAATGTAAGCAGAAAATTCAATGACCACCAAAATGAATTTTGGTGGTAATTAACTATTTTTACCCGACTAATTAGATTTAAACAATCATAATTTGGGTTCTAATTTTACGCTAAAATGGTGATTAATTTATGGTGATTATTTACTATTTTTGGCAATATAAAGTGATTTAATAGCCGTAACGTATTACTAAATCTGGTGGTTCGTTAAACATAAGCCATAAATGTAGTGACATCATATAATGAGGTTTTCAAGAAAAGCAAATAAAAACTACATACACAACTTTCGCAAATCAAAAAGCCCTAGGTATGACTTCGCCAATCAATTTTGTAAGGCTCGCCCGCTATAGACACATTTGAACTTATATACCTTCTAAATGGAAGTCTTAAAATAACATAACGATACATGTGCCATGACTTTTGCTATTTATTTTGGAGTAAATACGTTTTAGTGAGAAGTATTACTTTTCTTAATAATATTGCGTGGTCTTGACATGAAAGAGTTGTTTTGGTCATGAAATTTCTGATTACAGTGTTATAGCTTTTTCTACAGAATTATAGGCAATGATAAAGTAAATAGAAGTAGTAATAATTGTAGTAGTCTTTTTTAGTATATTAATTACTCTCCATCTAAAGGTTGTCTGGAAGAGATCGCTTCTTAGCGATAAGACTGCCCATTTTACAGTAATTAATTTTAAGTACTTTTTCGTTTTTTGTCCTCTATGTTGTTTTTGTTTTTTTGGTGTACAATAAAGAGAGTTATCTATCTATCTATCTAAGTAGATAAGTTTCACAAATAACAGACTAAGCGTATGTTCACCCGTAATTACCGCAACTACACCACAGCATTGCGACAAAATGTGGTTAAGCTGTGGTTACGTGTGATTATCGTTGCGGCTTTTTGCCGCTGCGTTGTGGTAGCTACAAAATATTAAAATGTTTTGTACCGCTAGTTCACGGTGTCGCTAGTTGTTGCTTTGGGGTTGCGACATGGCTGCGGTGTGGTCGGTATCACACACGAGGTCGATAGTGACGGCTAAGTGTGGTCCGTGTCAATTCAACTATTAATTTTCAAACAAATTAGCGCCCGTGGACTCACGTGGTGTGGTTGAGATGTGGTTGGGTACGTGTGAATAGAGCCAGCAAATGTTGAACGTGCCACATGCGGATTGCTTACAACCTATCTACACCTTTTACTTATCACTAGCTGTACCCCGAGTTTTCAGTCGCGTTGTCGAAATAAAAAGTAACCTATGTCCTTCTCCATATCATAGGCTATCTGCGTGGCAAATTTCATCGCGATTGGTTCAGCGGCTTAGACGTGAAAGTGTCACAAACAAACAAACTCACTGCATATGGGCGTGACACAATATGTGTACATATACATAACACATAATGGTTAGTGATGATGTGATCGACCACATCATCACGGTAGTAAGAACACAAGCCTAGAAGTGAACTGGGTCTCATTCAAATGCAGCTGTCGGAACATGGTAGGTGCTTGGGGACAGACAATTACGTATATTAGCAACTACGATATTTACTCCTCCTTCTTCAAATCCCTTTTAGGTATGAAGAGATTGTCGCATGGTCAGCAAAGCTCGCATGATACCCCTGGTATTGCAAGCGGTAAGCTACGGTAACCGCTTACCATCAGGCGGGCCGTATACATATTTGATACTTTTTTAGTAAAAAATAAATGTGCAAAAATCTTTGGTCCATATTGGTTCTCACGCTAAATCCATAGTACATTTGGGAAAACAATAGAAAAATGACCAAATAACATTGCAAAAATGGAATAAAAATCCCACGTAAGCCTCTAAATCGTTGTGAGCAGCATACACTAAATATAAATATACTCTTTTCAGTGCAAAGCTGGGATATTAAACGACAATTCACACAATGCGTATATTGCAATATGGGCGGATTTAGAGTGGCTGAGGCTTGGATCGGGAATGATCTAGCTTGAGCCTTGGTCAGTTATGAGTTATTGCTTGGGTTTATTCCCTGTGATATAGTGATGACCCTGATTTTTGTACTCAAGTAACTTTATTTAACGTTAGCGTTAAGCGTGTGAAGATAGGGTTGACAACGCGCGTATGATACTCCTGGCATTGCAAGCGTAAGCGTTTATTATCAGACGGGTAGTTTGCTGCCTTAGTATATTTTTTTTTTTAACAAATGCATTGACTACTCTACTCTACTCAGAGGCAGAGCGTAGCGTTTATTCGCTCAAAGAGCAGCTTGAATTGGGAAGTACCTCCATCTTACAGAATACTGCAGCCAAATAACTTTATGTTGTGTAAAGTTGTTGCACCTGTGTGAACCTGGAACCCGACTTCAAGATATCGGGTTTTTTTTTTTTGCATATGTTAGTACTCCGTATGTACCTGTTTGTACCAACTTTTTTTTCGTTTGTACCTCAAGGGGTTCGGAGATACGGGAGGTTGAAAAATGCTCAGAACCCGACTTCAAGATATCGGGTTTTTTTTTTTGCATATGTTTGTACTCCGAATGTACCTGTTTGTACCAACTTTTTTTTCGTTTGTACCTCAAGGGGTTCGGAGATACGGGGGGTTGAAAAATGCTCAGAACCCGACTTCAAGATATCGGGGTTTTTTTTTTTGCATATGTTAGTACTCCGTATGTACCTGTTTGTACCAACTTTTTTTTCGTTTGTACCTCAAGGGGTTCGGAGATACGGGGGGTTGAAAAATGCTCAGAACCCGACTTCAAGATATCGGGTTTTTTTTTTTTGCATATGTTAGTACTCCATATGTAACTGTTTGTACCAACTTTTTTTTCGTTTGTACCTCAAGGGGTTCGGAAATACAGGACTTTAAAAAACCTGTTCCCTAATATCGGAATCTCGGGCATTTTTTGAGATAATCAAAATCTGGCAGCGGGGTTGGATTCACCATCGTTTGTACCTGTTTGTACCAACTTTTTTTTCGTTTGTACCTCAAGGGGTTCGGAGATACGGGGGGTTGAAAAATGCTCAGAACCCGACTTCAAGATATCGGGTTTTTTTTTTTTGCATATGTTAGTACTCCATATGTACCTGTTTGTACCAACTTTTTTTTCGTTTGTACCTCAAGTGGTTCGGAAATACAGGACTTTAAAAAACCTGTTCCCTAATATCGGAATCTCGGGCATTTTTTGAGATAATCAAAATCTGCCAGCGGGGTTGGATTCACCATCGTTTGTACCCGTTTGTACCATCTTTCTTTTCGTTTGTACCTCAAGGGGTTCGGAAATACAAGACTTTAAAAAACTTGTTCCCTAATATCGGAATCTCGGGCATTTTTTGAGATAATCAAAATCTGCCAGCGGGGTTGGATTCACCATCGTTTGTACCCGTTTGTACCATCTTTCTTTTCGTTTGTACCTCAAGGGGTTCGGAAATACAAGACTTTAAAAAACCCGTTCCCTAATATCGGAATCTCGGGCATTTTTTGAGATAATCAAAATCTGCAAGCGGGGTTGGATTCACCGTCGTTTGTACCCGTTTGTACCATCTTTCTTTTCGTTTGTACCTCAAGGGGTTCGGAAATACAAGACTTTATAAAACCCGTTCCCTAATATCGGAATCTCGGGCATTTTTTGAGATAATCAAAATCTGCCAGCGGGGTTGGATTCACCATTGTTTGTACCCGTTTGTACCATTTTTCTTTTCGTTTGTACCTCAAGGTGTTCGGAAATACAAGACTTTAAAAAACCTGTTCCCTAATATCGGAATCTCGGGCATTTTTTGAGATAATCAAAATCTGCAAGCGGGGTTGGATTCACCGTCGTTTGTACCCGTTTGTACCATCTTTCTTTTCGTTTGTACCTCAAGAGGTTCGGAAATACAAGACTTTAAAAAACCCGTTCCCTAATATCGGAATCTCGGGCATTTTTTGAGATAATCAAAATCTGCAAGCGGGGTTGGATTCACCATCGTTTGTACCCGTTTGTACCATCTTTCTTTTCGTTTGTACCTCAAGGGGTTCGGAAATACAAGACTTTAAAAAACCCGTTCCCTAATATCGGAATCTCGGGCATTTTTTGAGATAATCAAAATCTGCCAGCGGGATTGGATTCACCATCGTTTGTACCCGTTTGTACCATCTTTCTTTTCGTTTGTACCTCAAGGGGTTCGGAAATACAAGACTTTAAAAAACTTGTTCCCTAATATCGGAATCTCGGGCATTTTTTGAGATAATCAAAATCTGCAAGCGGGGTTGGATTCACCATCGTTTGTACCCGTTTGTACCATCTTTCTTTTCGTTTGTACCTCAAGGGGTTCGGAAATACAAGACTTTATAAAACCCGTTCCCTAATATCGGAATCTCGGGCATTTTTTGAGATAATCAAAATCTGGCAGCGGGGTTGGATTCACCATCGTTTGTACCTGTTTGTACCAACTTTTTTTTCGTTTGTACCTCAAGGGGTTCGGAGATACGGGGGGTTGAAAAATGCTCAGAACCCGACTTCAAGATATCGGGTTTTTTTTTTTTGCATATGTTAGTACTCCATATGTACCCGTTTGTACCATCTTTCTTTTCGTTTGTACCTCAAGGGGTTCGGAAATACAAGACTTTAAAAAACCCGTTCCCTAATATCGGAATCTCGGGCATTTTTTGAGATAATCAAAATCTGCCAGCGGGATTGGATTCACCATCGTTTGTACCCGTTTGTACCATCTTTCTTTTCGTTTGTACCTCAAGGGGTTCGGAAATACAAGACTTTAAAAAACTTGTTCCCTAATATCGGAATCTCGGGCATTTTTTGAGATAATCAAAATCTGCAAGCGGGGTTGGATTCACCGTCGTTTGTACCCGTTTGTACCATCTTTCTTTTCGTTTGTACCTCAAGAGGTTCGGAAATACAAGACTTTAAAAAACCCGTTCCCTAATATCGGAATCTCGGGCATTTTTTGAGATAATCAAAATCTGCAAGCGGGGTTGGATTCACCATCGTTTGTACCCGTTTGTACCATCTTTCTTTTCGTTTGTACCTCAAGGGGTTCGGAAATACAAGACTTTAAAAAACCCGTTCCCTAATATCGGAATCTCGGGCATTTTTTGAGATAATCAAAATCTGCCAGCGGGATTGGATTCACCATCGTTTGTACCCGTTTGTACCATCTTTCTTTTCGTTTGTACCTCAAGGGGTTCGGAAATACAAGACTTTATAAAACCCGTTCCCTAATATCGGAATCTCGGGCATTTTTTGAGATAATCAAAATCTGCAAGCGGGGTTGGATTCACCATCGTTTGTACCCGTTTGTACCATCTTTCTTTTCGTTTGTACCTCAAGGGGTTCGGAAATACAAGACTTTAAAAAACCCGTTCCCTAATATCGGAATCTCGGGCATTTTTTGAGATAATCAAAATCTGCCAGCGGGATTGGATTCACCATCGTTTGTACCCGTTTGTACCATCTTTCTTTTCGTTTGTACCTCAAGGGGTTCGGAAATACAAGACTTTAAAAAACTTGTTCCCTAATATCGGAATCTCGGGCATTTTTTGAGATAATCAAAATCTGCAAGCGGGGTTGGATTCACCATCGTTTGTACCCGTTTGTACCATCTTTCTTTTCGTTTGTACCTCAAGGGGTTCGGAAATACAAGACTTTATAAAACCCGTTCCCTAATATCGGAATCTCGGGCATTTTTTGAGATAATCAAAATCTGGCAGCGGGGTTGGATTCACCATCGTTTGTACCTGTTTGTACCAACTTTTTTTTCGTTTGTACCTCAAGGGGTTCGGAGATACGGGGGGTTGAAAAATGCTCAGAACCCGACTTCAAGATATCGGGTTTTTTTTTTTTGCATATGTTAGTACTCCATATGTACCCGTTTGTACCATCTTTCTTTTCGTTTGTACCTCAAGGGGTTCGGAAATACAAGACTTTAAAAAACCCGTTCCCTAATATCGGAATCTCGGGCATTTTTTGAGATAATCAAAATCTGCCAGCGGGATTGGATTCACCATCGTTTGTACCCGTTTGTACCATCTTTCTTTTCGTTTGTACCTCAAGGGGTTCGGAAATACAAGACTTTAAAAAACTTGTTCCCTAATATCGGAATCTCGGGCATTTTTTGAGATAATCAAAATCTGCAAGCGGGGTTGGATTCACCGTCGTTTGTACCCGTTTGTACCATCTTTCTTTTCGTTTGTACCTCAAGAGGTTCGGAAATACAAGACTTTAAAAAACCCGTTCCCTAATATCGGAATCTCGGGCATTTTTTGAGATAATCAAAATCTGCAAGCGGGGTTGGATTCACCATCGTTTGTACCCGTTTGTACCATCTTTCTTTTCGTTTGTACCTCAAGGGGTTCGGAAATACAAGACTTTAAAAAACCCGTTCCCTAATATCGGAATCTCGGGCATTTTTTGAGATAATCAAAATCTGCAAGCGGGGTTGGATTCACCATCGTTTGTACCCGTTTGTACCATCTTTCTTTTCGTTTGTACCTCAAGGGGTTCGGAAATACAAGACTTTATAAAACCCGTTCCCTAATATCGGAATCTCGGGCATTTTTTGAGATAATCAAAATCTGGCAGCGGGGTTGGATTCACCATCGTTTGTACCTGTTTGTACCAACTTTTTTTTCGTTTGTACCTCAAGGGGTTCGGAGATACGGGGGGTTGAAAAATGCTCAGAACCCGACTTCAAGATATCGGGTTTTTTTTTTTTGCATATGTTAGTACTCCATATGTACCCGTTTGTACCATCTTTCTTTTCGTTTGTACCTCAAGGGGTTCGGAAATACAAGACTTTAAAAAACCCGTTCCCTAATATCGGAATCTCGGGCATTTTTTGAGATAATCAAAATCTGCCAGCGGGATTGGATTCACCATCGTTTGTACCCGTTTGTACCATCTTTCTTTTCGTTTGTACCTCAAGGGGTTCGGAAATACAAGACTTTAAAAAACTTGTTCCCTAATATCGGAATCTCGGGCATTTTTTGAGATAATCAAAATCTGCAAGCGGGGTTGGATTCACCGTCGTTTGTACCCGTTTGTACCATCTTTCTTTTCGTTTGTACCTCAAGAGGTTCGGAAATACAAGACTTTAAAAAACCCGTTCCCTAATATCGGAATCTCGGGCATTTTTTGAGATAATCAAAATCTGCAAGCGGGGTTGGATTCACCATCGTTTGTACCCGTTTGTACCATCTTTCTTTTCGTTTGTACCTCAAGGGGTTCGGAAATACAAGACTTTAAAAAACCCGTTCCCTAATATCGGAATCTCGGGCATTTTTTGAGATAATCAAAATCTGCCAGCGGGATTGGATTCACTATCGTTTGTACCCGTTTGTACCATCTTTCTTTTCGTTTGTACCTCAAGGGGTTCGGAAATACAAGACTTTAAAAAACTTGTTCCCTAATATCGGAATCTCGGGCATTTTTTGAGATAATCAAAATCTGCAAGCGGGGTTGGATTCACCATCGTTTGTACCCGTTTGTACCATCTTTCTTTTCGTTTGTACCTCAAGGGGTTCGGAAATACAAGACTTTATAAAACCCGTTCCCTAATATCGGAATCTCGGGCATTTTTTGAGATAATCAAAATCTGGCAGCGGGGTTGGATTCACCATCGTTTGTACCTGTTTGTACCAACTTTTTTTTCGTTTGTACCTCAAGGGGTTCGTAGATACGGGGGGTTGAAAAATGCTCAGAACCCGACTTCAAGATATCGGGTTTTTTTTTTTTGCATATGTTAGTACTCCATATGTACCTGTTTGTACCAACTTTTTTTTCGTTTGTACCTCAAGTGGTTCGGAAATACAGGACTTTAAAAAACCTGTTCCCTAATATCGGAATCTCGGGCATTTTTTGAGATAATCAAAATCTGCCAGCGGGGTTGGATTCACCATCGTTTGTACCCGTTTGTACCATCTTTCTTTTCGTTTCTACCTCAAGGGGTTCGGAAATACAAGACTTTAAAAAACTTGTTCCCTAATATCGGAATCTCGGGCATTTTTTGAGATAATCAAAATCTGCAAGCGGGGTTGGATTCACCATCGTTTGTACCCGTTTGTACCATCTTTCTTTTCGTTTGTACCTCAAGGGGTTCGGAAATACAAGACTTTAAAAAACCCGTTCCCTAATATCGGAATCTCGGGCATTTTTTGAGATAATCAAAATCTGCAAGCGGGGTTGGATTCACCGTCGTTTGTACCCGTTTGTACCATCTTTCTTTTCGTTTGTACCTCAAGGGGTTCGGAAATACAAGACTTTATAAAACCCGTTCCCTAATATCGGAATCTCGGGCATTTTTTGAGATAATCAAAATCTGCCAGCGGGGTTGGATTCACCATTGTTTGTACCCGTTTGTACCATTTTTCTTTTCGTTTGTACCTCAAGGGGTTCGGAAATACAAGACTTTAAAAAACCTGTTCCCTAATATCGGAATCTCGGGCATTTTTTGAGATAATCAAAATCTGCAAGCGGGGTTGGATTCACCGTCGTTTGTACCCGTTTGTACCATCTTTCTTTTCGTTTGTACCTCAAGAGGTTCGGAAATACAAGACTTTAAAAAACCCGTTCCCTAATATCGGAATCTCGGGCATTTTTTGAGATAATCAAAATCTGCAAGCGGGATTGGATTCACCATCGTTTGTACCCGTTTGTACCATCTTTCTTTTCGTTTGTACCTCAAGGGGTTCGGAAATACAAGACTTTAAAAAACTTGTTCCCTAATATCGGAATCTCGGGCATTTTTTGAGATAATCAAAATCTGCAAGCGGGGTTGGATTCACCATCGTTTGTACCCGTTTGTACCATCTTTCTTTTCGTTTGTACCTCAAGGGGTTCGGAAATACAAGACTTTAAAAAACCCGTTCCCTAATATCGGAATCTCGGGCATTTTTTGAGATAATCAAAATCTGCCAGCGGGATTGGATTCACCATCGTTTGTACCCGTTTGTACCATCTTTCTTTTCGTTTGTACCTCAAGGGGTTCGGAAATACAAGACTTTAAAAAACTTGTTCCCTAATATCGGAATCTCGGGCATTTTTTGAGATAATCAAAATCTGCAAGCGGGGTTGGATTCACCATCGTTTGTACCCGTTTGTACCATCTTTCTTTTCGTTTGTACCTCAAGGGGTTCGGAAATACAAGACTTTAAAAAACCCGTTCCCTAATATCGGAATCTCGGGCATTTTTTGAGATAATCAAAATCTGCAAGCGGGGTTGGATTCACCGTCGTTTGTACCCGTTTGTACCATCTTTCTTTTCGTTTGTACCTCAAGGGGTTCGGAAATACAAGACTTTAAAAAACCCGTTCCCTAATATCGGAATCTCGGGCATTTTTTGAGATAATCAAAATCTGCCAGCGGGGTTGGATTCACCATCGTTTGTACCCGTTTGTACCATTTTTCTTTTCGTTTGTACCTCAAGGGGTTCGGAAATACAAGACTTTAAAAAACTTGTTCCCTAATATCGGAATCTCGGGCATTTTTTGAGATAATCAAAATCTGCAAGCGGGGTTGGATTCACCATCGTTTGTACCCGTTTGTACCATCTTTCTTTTCGTTTGTACCTCAAGGGGTTCGGAAATACAAGACTTTAAAAAACCCGTTCCCTAATATCGGAATCTCGGGCATTTTTTGAGAAAATCAAAATCTGCAAGCGGGGTTGGATTCACCGTCGTTTGTACCCGTTTGTACCATCTTTCTTTTCGTTTGTACCTCAAGGGGTTCGGAAATACAAGACTTTAAAAAACCCGTTCCCTAATATCGGAATCTCGGGCATTTTTTGAGATAATCAAAATCTGCAAGCGGGGTTGGATTCACCATCGTTTGTACCCGTTTGTACCATCTTTCTTTTCGTTTGTACCTCAAGGGGTTCGGAAATACAAGGCTTTAAAAAACTTGTTCCCTAATATCGGAATCTCGGGCATTTTTTGAGATAATCAAAATCTGCAAGCGGGGTTGGATTCACCATCGTTTGTACCCGTTTGTACCATCTTTCTTTTCGTTTGTACCTCAAGGGGTTCGGAAATACAAGACTTTAAAAAACCCGTTCCCTAATATCGGAATCTCGGGCATTTTTTGAGATAATCAAAATCTGCAAACGGGGTTGGATTCACCATCGTTTGTACCCGTTTGTACCATCTTTCTTTTCGTTTGTACCTCAAGGGGTTCGGAAATACAAGACTTTAAAAAACTTGTTCCCTAATATCGGAATCTCGGGCATTTTTTGAGATAATCAAAATCTGCAAGCGGGGTTGGATTCACCATCGTTTGTACCCGTTTGTACCATTTTTCTTTTCGTTTGTACCTCAAGGGGTTCGGAAATACAAGACTTTAAATAACTTGTTCCCTAATATCGGAATCTCGGGCATTTTTTGAGATAATCAAAATCTGCAAGCGGGGTTGGATTCACCATCGTTTGTACCAGTTTGTACCATTTTTCTTTTCGTTTGTACCTCAAGGGGTTCGGAAATACAAGACTTTAAAAAACTTGTTCCCTAATATCGGAATCTCGGGCATTTTTTGAGATAATCAAAATCTGCAAGCGGGGTTGGATTCACCATCGTTTGTACCCGTTTGTACCATCTTTCTTTTCGTTTGTACCTCAAGGGGTTCGGAAATACAAGACTTTAAAAAACCGGTTCCCTAATATCGGAAACTCGGGCATTTTTTGAGATAATCAAAATCTGCCAGCGGGGTTGGATTCACCATCGTTTGTACCCGTTTGTACCATCTTTCTTTTCGTTTGTACCTCAAGGGGTTCGGAAATACAAGACTTTAAAAAACCGGTTCCCTCATATCGGAATCTCGGCCATTTTTTGAGATAATCAAAATCTGCCAGCGGGGTTGGATTCACCATCGTTTGTACCCGTTTGTACCATCTTTCTTTTCGTTTGTACCTCAAGGGGTTCGGAAATACAAGACTTTAAAAAACCTGTTCCCTAATATCGGAATCTCGGCCATTTTTTGAGATAATCAAAATCTGCCAGCGGGGTTGGATTCACCTTCGTTTGTACCCGTTTGTACCATCTTTCTTTTCGTTTGTACCTCAAGGGGTTCGGAAATACAAGACTTTAAAAAACCGGTTTCCTAATATCGGAATCTCGGGCATTTTTTGAGATAATCAAAATCTGCAAGCGGGGTTGGATTCACCGTCGTTTGTACCCGTTTGTACCATCTTTCTTTTCGTTTGTACCTCAAGGGGTTCGGAAATACAAGACTTTAAAAAACCCGTTCCCTAATATCGGAATCTCGGGCATTTTTTGAGAAAATCAAAATCTGCCAGCGGGGTTGGATTCACCATCGTTTGTACCCGTTTGTACCATTTTTCTTTTCGTTTGTACCTCAAGGGGTTCGGAAATACAGGACTTTCAAAAACCCGTTCCCTAATATCGGAATCTCGGGCATTTTTTGAGATAATCAAAATCTGCAAGCGGGGTGGGATTCACCGTCGTTTGTACCCGTTTGTACCATCTTTCTTTTCGTTTGTACCTCAAGGGGTTTGGAAATACAAGACTTTAAAAAACCCGTTCCCTAATATCGGAATCTCGGGCATTTTTTGAGATAATCAAAATCTGCAAGCGGGGTTGGATTCACCATCGTTTGTACCCGTTTGTACCATCTTTCTTTTCGTTTGTACCTCAAGGGGTTCGGAAATACAAGACTTTAAAAAACCCGTTCCCTAATATCGGAATCTCGGGCATTTTTTGAGATAATCAAAATCTGCAAGCGGGGTTGGATTCACCGTCGTTTGTACCCGTTTGTACCATCTTTCTTTTCGTTTGTACCTCAAGGGGTTCGGAAATACAAGACTTTAAAAAACCCGTTCCCTAATATCGGAATCTCGGGCATTTTTTGAGATAATCAAAATCTGCAAGCGGGGTTGGATTCACCATCGTTTGTACCCGTTTGTACCATCTTTCTTTTCGTTTGTACCTCAAGGGGTTCGGAAATACAAGACTTTAAAAAACCCGTTCCCTAATATCGGAATCTCGGGCATTTTTTGAGATAATCAAAATCTGCAAGCGGGGTTGGATTCACCGTCGTTTGTACCCGTTTGTACCATCTTTCTTTTCGTTTGTACCTCAAGGGGTTCGGAAATACAAGACTTTAAAAAACCCGTTCCCTAATATCGTAATCTCGGGCATTTTTTGAGATAATCAAAATCTGCCAGCGGGGTTGGATTCACCATCGTTTGTACCCGTTTGTACCATTTTTCTTTTCGTTTGTATCTCAAGGGGTTCGGAAATACAAGACTTTAAAAAACTTGTTCCCTAATATCGGAATCTCGGGCATTTTTTGAGATAATAAAAATCTGCAAGCGGGGTTGGATTCACCATCGTTTGTACCCGTTTGTACCATCTTTCTTTTCGTTTGTACCTCAAGGGGTTCGGAAATACAAGACTTTAAAAAACTTGTTCCCTAATATCGGAATCTCGGGCATTTTTTGAGATAATCAAAATCTGCAAGCGGGGTTGGATTCACCATCGTTTGTACCCGTTTGTACCATTTTTCTTTTCGTTTGTACCTCAAGGGGTTCGGAAATACAAGACTTTAAAAAACCTGTTCCCTAATATCGGAATCTCGGGCATTTTTTGAGATAATCAAAATCTGCCAGCGGGGTTGGATTCACCATCGTTTGTACCCGTTTGTACCATCTTTCTTTTCGTTTGTACCTCAAGGGGTTCGGAAATACAAGACTTTAAAAAACCGGTTCCCTAATCGGAATCTCGGGCATTTTTTGAGATAATCAAAATCTGCAAGCGGGGTTGGATTCACCGTCGTTTGTACCCGTTTGTACCATCTTTCTTTTCGTTTGTACCTCAAGGGGTTCGGAAATACAAGACTTTAAAAAACCCGTTCCCTAATATCGGAATCTCGGGCATTTTTTGAGATTATCAAAATCTGCCAGCGGGGTTGGATTCAGCATCGTTTGTACCCGTTTGTACCATCTTTCTTTTCGTTTGTACCTCAAGGGGTTCGGAAATACGAGACTTTAAAAAACCGGTTCCCTAATATCGTAATCTCGGGCATTTTATGAGATAATCAAAATCTGCAAGCGGGGTTGGATTCACCGTCGTTTGTACCCGTTTGTGCCAACTTTCTTTTCGTTTGTACCTCAAGGGATTAGGAAATACAGGACTTTCAAAAACCTAGTATCGGTAACGAGTATCGGTATCTTAGGCATTTTTTGAGATAATCAAAATCTGCAAGGAGGGTTGGCTTCAGCGTCGTTTGTACCAACTTTCTTTTCGTTTGTACCTCAAGGGGTTCGGAAATACAGGACTTTAAAAAACCTGATCCCTAATATCGGAATCTCGGGCATTTTTTGAGATAATCAAAATCTGCCAGCGGGGTTGGATTCACCATCGTTTGTACCCGTTTGTACCATCTTTCTTTTCGTTTGTACCTCAAGGGGTTCGGAAATACAAGACTTTAAAAAAACCCGTTCCCTAATATCGGAATCTCGGGCATTTTTTGAGATAATCAAAATCTGCAAGCGGGGTTGGATTCACCGTCGTTTGTACCCGTTTGTACTTTCAATCAAAATCAGATTTTGATTATCTCAAAAAATGCTCGAGATTCCGATATTAGGGAACCGGTTTTTTAAAGTCTTGTATTTCCGAACCCCTTGAGGTACAAACGAAAAGAAAGATGGTACAAACGGGTACAAACGACGGTGAATCCAACCCCGCTTGCAGATTTTGATTATCTCAAAAAATGCCCGAGATTCCGATATTAGGGAACGGGTTTTTTAAAGTCTTGTATTTCCGAACCCCTTGAGGTACAAACGAAAAGAAAGATGGTACAAACGGGTACAAACGATGGTGAATCCAACCCCGCTGGCAGATTTTGATTATCTCAAAAAATGGCCGAGATTCCGATATTAGGGAACCGGTTTTTTAAAGTCTTGTATTTCCGAACCCCTTGAGGTACAAACGAAAAGAAAGATGGTGCAAACGGGTACAAACGATGGTGAATCCAACCCCGCTGGCAGATTTTGATTATCTCAAAAAATGGCCGAGATTCCGATATTAGGGAACAGGTTTTTTAAAGTCTTGTATTTCCGAACCCCTTGAGGTACAAACGAAAAGAAAAATGGTACAAACGGGTACAAACGATGGTGATACCAACCCCGCTGGCAGATTTTGATTATCTCAAAAAATGCCCGAGATTCCGATATTAGGGAACAGGTTTTTTAAAGTCTTGTATTTCCGAACCCCTTGAGGTACAAACGAAAAGAAAAATGGTACAAACGGGTACAAACAATGGTGAATCCAACCCCGCTGGCAGATTTTGATTATCTCAAAAAATGCCCGAGATTCCGATATTAGGGAACGGGTTTTATAAAGTCTTGTATTTCCGAACCCCTTGAGGTACAAACGAAAAGAAAGATGGTACAAACGGGTACAAACGACGGTGAATCCAACCCCGCTTGCAGATTTTGATTATCTCAAAAAATGCCCGAGATTCCGATATTAGGGAACGGGTTTTTTAAAGTCTTGTATTTCCGAACCCCTTGAGGTACAAACGAAAAGAAAGATGGTACAAACGGGTACAAACGATGGTGAATCCAACCCCGCTTGCAGATTTTGATTATCTCAAAAAATGCCCGAGATTCCGATATTAGGGAACAAGTTTTTTAAAGTCTTGTATTTCCGAACCCCTTGAGGTACAAACGAAAAGAAAGATGGTACAAACGGGTACAAACGACGGTGAATCCAACCCCGCTTGCAGATTTTGATTATCTCAAAAAATGCCCGAGATTCCGATATTAGGGAACGGGTTTTTTAAAGTCTTGTATTTCCGAACCCCTTGAGGTACAAACGAAAAGAAAGATGGTACAAACGGGTACAAACGATGGTGAATCCAACCCCGCTTGCAGATTTTGATTATCTCAAAAAATGTCCGAGATTCCGATATTAGGGAACGGGTTTTTTAAAGTTCTGTATTTCCGAACCCCTTGAGGTACAAACGAAAAGAAAGATGGTACAAACGGGTACAAACGACGGTGAATCCAACCCCGCTTGCAGATTTTGATTATCTCAAAAAATGCCCGAGATTCCGATATTAGGGAACAGGTTTTTTAAAGTCTTGTATTTCCGAACCCCTTGAGGTACAAACGAAAAGAAAAATGGTACAAACGGGTACAAACAATGGTGAATCCAACCCCGCTGGCAGATTTTGATTATCTCAAAAAATGCCCGAGATTCCGATATTAGGGAACGGGTTTTATAAAGTCTTGTATTTCCGAACCCCTTGAGGTACAAACAAAAAGAAAGATGGTACAAACGGGTACAAACGACGGTGAATCCAACCCCGCTTGCAGATTTTGATTATCTCAAAAAATGCCCGAGATTCCGATATTAGGGAACGGGTTTTTTAAAGTCTTGTATTTCCGAACCCCTTGAGGTACAAACGAAAAGAAAGATGGTACAAACGGGTACAAACGATGGTGAATCCAACCCCGCTGGCAGATTTTGATAATCTCAAAAAATGCCCGAGATTCCGATATTAGGGATCAGGTTTTTTAAAGTCCTGTATTTCCGAACCCCTTGAGGTACAAACGAAAAGAAAGATGGTACAAACGGGTACAAACGATGGTGAATCCAACCCCGCTGGCAGATTTTGATTATCTCAAAAAATGCCCGAGATTCCGATATTAGGGAACAGGTTTTTTAAAGTCCTGTATTTCCGAACCACTTGAGGTACAAACGAAAAAAAAGTTGGTACAAACAGGTACATATGGAGTACTAACATATGCAAAAAAAAAAAAACCGATATCTTGAAGTCGGGTTCTGAGCATTTTTCAACCCCCCGTATCTCCGAACCCCTTGAGGTACAAACGAAAAAAAAAGTTGGTACAAACAGGTACATACGGAGTACTAACATATGCAAAAAAAAAAACCCCGATATCTTGAAGTCGGGTTCTGAGCATTTTTCAACCCCCCGTATCTCCGAACCCCTTGAGGTACAAACGAAAAAAAAGTTGGTACAAACAGGTACATACGGAGTACAAACATATGCAAAAAAAAAAAACCCGATATCTTGAAGTCGGGTTCTGAGCATTTTTCAACCCCCCGTATCTCCGAACCCCTTGAGGTACAAACGAAAAAAAAGTTGGTACAAACAGGTACATACGGAGTACTAACATGCAAAAAAAAAAAACCCGATATCTTGAAGTCGGGTTCCAGGTTCACACAGGTAGTTGTTGCGCGTGAGTAAGGTAGCCAGAGCTCATAAGGGAGGGCGGATAGGTCGGTAACGCGTGAGCGATGCTTTATGTGTTGCTAACGTCCATATGGCTACGATAACCGCTTACCATCAGGCGGGTCGTATGCTTGTTTATCTATATGGCGAGGAGGGCGATGGCTGCCACACGCGTCATACTTGTGAACAGGTGCTGCTTGTGGGGGCTGGTCTGCTTAAGTTTGCTATTTATTTACTTATTAAATATTTATTCAGTCTTCTTTGTAATTTTGCCGCCGCGCCGGGGCACGCAATTGTTTTCAGTGCGATTAGAATGTAAATATTATGTAATGAATCTAAGCTTGTTTTGAAAAGAGTAATTGCTGAGTTTATTGCCGGCTCTTCTCAGCAAATGCAACCTTCCGAACCGGTATTAGAGTATTAGAGTCAGACTTTTCATAAGTGCCTGCGAAGGTCTATTTGAATAAATGATTTTTGAATTTTTGAATTTTATCGACATAGTCGTATAAAAATAAAAATAACTCTCAAACGAAACTTTTTTGTGACATTATCCAAAACAACGTTTTTTTTTACGAATCAATCATAATATGAAACACTGTTTAAACTGCACAAAAGCTTGCATAAATCACTCAGGTTATAAGTGTTAAGCTTTTTGAAAGTAACGAGTAAGTAGGTCAATGCAGTAGGTCAAAACGTGACGTTTTAACTGTTCTGTTCAAAAGCATGCGTGACCTGTTTAAAAAGTTCCTACGCACACAGTTAGTAGTATATAACCGAATCCTGGACTCGGAATTAACCTCATAAATAAACTCAATTTGCTCGTGTAAAACAACTCGAGTTACTAACATTACTTGTTAATATATCTGTCCCATCCCTATTTTGAGAAATTTTATAGAAATGATGGTGCCTGCTGAATAAATTTTTATTTATGCTATTTAGAAATTAAAGCTTATACTACACACACTGAATTTATTAAGGTATTTATTTATTGCATTTCCATTCAAATATTAGTATAGTGAGGGATTTTTTATTCAATATTCCACAGTACATTAAGTCGGTTTTTACCTTACGTTTTTGAGCTGATTTTGTGCTATATTTTTGAATTATTGAAGTGTGAAGAGAGCTTGGTATTTATGTAATACTAGCGTCCGTCACACAGCTTCACCTACGTTTTTAAGGAATCCACACAGGATATTTTGCTCACAGATTCTATATGGCTAGTTTCTAAATCCGTCCAGCTATTACAGCATGATTGAGTAACATAATAATTAGTTGAATTACTATGAATTTAAGCGGTTAAGACGCTCGCAACACCTGAGACCGACCCTTCCCCCCTCCCCAATGAGCTCTGGCGACATTACTCTCGCGCAGCAACACCTGCGGTATTCTGTACTTCTCCAGTCGAGCTGCTCTTTGAATAAACACTACGCTCTACCTCTCATAATTAAGAACGTATCAGAGGAATTATAATAGCTTATCCGAAGCTTGTGAAAAAATTTAGCTTTTAGAGGCCAAGAGATGGACGACCGATGATTAGACGACATAGACTAGAAGGCAGCAAACTATAGACCGGGACACAGGGCTAGGACGAAGTAGTGGTGATAGAGAGGTGCACATTACGCTATGATAACCACGTTCATGCTCGTTATTTACCTTAACTCACAACTGATGAGCACTTTGCACATGTTATAGGTACAACTTGTTGGAACTTTGTTATGGTTGGCTTCATAGATGTATAATAAGTCTAGATACACTATTCAACTATAAAATTCGTTATTATGAAATCAATTTAATGTAAAGTTATTGATAACGCGTGGCTTTAAAATTAAATTATGATGACATTTTTCATTGAATGAGGCCAGTCAATTTTAGTGGGTTATAAAAAATAAATGTAATGAAGTGATAATGTGGCCAAATATATAAGAGAAAAGAAACACACAAAGCCTAGAATATACAAGCCCTTAAGAGCAGCTTCCAGCATACAGCAGGTTCTTATACTTTTTACCCCACTGACCTGGAAAGAGGATTATGTTTTTCAAGTGTATATGTCTATTTCTTTGGCAAGCTCTACACCTAAAACAGCTTTTAATAATTGATTGGATAATTTATTAATTTTGCATACAATATGTACATTTGTTGTTGATTGTTGAGATTCGAGAGTGTATCTATATTATTTAATATCAATGGTTAGCTTACACAAAGTTGTCTACACTTAGGCTTCTTTGTGCAACTTTGTGTTCATAATGTACCGCCATGAATATTGTTATGTTTTGTCTGCTCTTACGTCGAACGCATATTATTATGTTTACATGCTCACTTGTTACTTTTTCCTTCGTATCCGATGTTTTTGTAGTAGGGTTATTTTATATTTTGGTACTCAAGTATCGAGGTATAGGGTCTATTTTTAAGAGAGGAAGAGTGTATAGTTTTTTACGTTCAAGGAGTACCTCAATTTGGGAAGTACCTCCGCGTTACAGAACCTACATACGTTTTCGAAATCCCGTGTATCCGGACACAATGCTTCGCTTAATTGTTTCTTATACGAACAGCAAAGGAGTGGAACTCTCTTCCAGGGTCTGTTTCCCGACACCTTTAACCTAGATGTATTCAAGACCAGGGTAAATAGGCTTTTTCTGGGTAAGCGTGCTGCAACCTCGGCCTCGTCATAACTCCTCATGGGGTCAGTCGAAGGCCAAACGCAAGCCCATTCAATAAAAAATAAAGAATACCGCAGCCAAATCATGTATCGTTGTGTTACTTGTGTTCCTGCGCCTGAGTGAGATCAGACCATGGGTCAAGTAGGTTTTTTTTTGCTCAACAGCATCGTCCTTATCATCACTTTGGTCAAAAACATTCAAAGCCATTTATTCAATTTAGGCCCCAGAAGGGCACTTATGAAGGTCAAATTTATTGAAGTTACCACCGGTTCGGAACTCGGCCTTCAACTGAGAAGAATCCGGCAAGAAACTCAGCAAGGTTATTTTTTTTTAATATATCTTTTTTTCCATATAATTAACAATAAAAAACACCTAAGCATTCATAATAAAACAACAATCATTATATTTAAACTCAAATGAGAAATTATTTAATTTATATAGCTCCTTCTGTACAAAGAGCATTTTATATATGCATCAAATTTTGACATTTTGAACACCGTTTTACGTGAGTGAGTTTGAATATGAATGTCTTTACTTTGATGTGTATTCCAAACAAGATTCCAAACTTCATGCTATGTTGCTATCATTAATAGTTATAATATATAATATTAAATTAATATTAATAGTAATATAAAGTTTAAAGTTGCTATATTTATATTGTGACGGTATTTAGTTAGAAATCTGTGGTTGCAGACCTGAAAAGGGTAAATAAATAGAAAAATATATATTTGTGCTTTCAATTTGATGCTACAAGATTGGAAACACTTTTTATATTATAATTAGTTGAAATAAATTTAAAACGACAAAAGAAATAAACCACCCTAATAATTAATCTTGATTACTGCCGTGTTTAACAATAGCCCCAATTATGAAGCTAATTTTTATATTATGGACGAAAGAAGACATTAAAATAAATATTCACCCGAAAATTGCGCAGAAACTCAGAAGTCACTTGAAATGAAGCGGCAAAACAAATTGTGAAATAGCTGAATGCGCTGTTAGCAATTATAACATTGATATTGAGCGACTGGAATGGTCAGTGTGTATTTAATAAAATTGCACTTTTTTATACAAGAATATTTATTAAAATTTTAAGAATGGCGACAAGCGGTTACCGACCCTTCCCCCCTCCCCAATGAGCTCTGGTAACCTTACTCACTCGCAGGAATATAACATAAATTTATTTGGCTGCGGTGTTCTTTAAGGTGAATAAACGCTATGCTCTACCGCTCTTAAATTTCATGTAAAACTGTCCTAAAAACGGTTTTGAACTAATTCAACAACCTTAACATCAGTGATAGTAAATGCTACATTAGTAATAATGGGTATTATGACTATATTCTTCGAATAGTACTTCTATGAATTACTTTTATTTACGCTCCGAGTAGAAAATTAAAAACCATTATCTTATCGCGTTATATTGAAACTACTATCCTAGGCGGTTTCACCCGCGTTTCCGTGATAAAAGTCCTTCTCCATACCATAGGCTATCTACATGCCAAATTTCACGATGATCCGTTGAGAAGTTAGGGCGTAAAGACGTAACAAACAAACAAACAAATTTCCTTTCGCATTTATAATATTAATATAGTTAGGATGTATTGTGTATTCAATGTAAGGCAGTGCTGAATAGATGCTCCTTATAGATGATTCTATAGTATAGAATTGTAAGCCGTTTAAAACCAGTAATTCCAACAACAACTAGATCGTCAGTCAGAAATTATTTATTAAGTTTTTCAATTTAATGCCCATTCTAGTATAACATTAGATCTTTAAACCACTTCGTAGAGTCAGGTAATTAGGCAGCGTTAATTTCACGCTTTATTTATTTACCTTGACCGTCAAGAACCTAACTTTTTAACTCATTTTTTTTAAATTCACCATTACATCGTCGTTTTGTTCCAAAGTCACTTGGAAGACAAGGTTAAGCTGGCATCCAAAAAGCTTGGAGTGCTCAATTAGCGAGGCAGTAGGTACTTCACTTCGGGACAAAGGCTGCAACTTAATAAGTCGCAGGTCCAGCCTCATATTGAGTACTGCTGTCATCAATGGCCTGGAGCACCTGGATACCAGCTTGGGCCTTTAGACTCGGTTCAGCGACGTGCTATCAGAATTGTTGAAGATCCCGAACTCACAAGCGGTTTAGAGCCTTTTAGCGGTTTAGTCTGATGAGTGACTTTGCCTCTTTATGTGTGTTCTACCGATTGTACAACGGAGAGTGTTCTAAAGAATTGTTCGACTTGTTGCCCACGGCTACCTTCCACCATCACAACTCTCGCAATCGACGTGGAGTCCATCGTCACACATTGAAACCAGAATTGTTTCCAACTGTGCGGGCTCAAAGGAGCTTTCTTCCAGCGTCGCTCAGATTGTGGAATGAGCTCCCTGCCGTGGTTTTCCCAATGTAGTACAGCATGGGGTTCTTCAAAAAGGGTGTGAAGAGATTTTTTCAGGTGTCGGCAACGGACGAGTGATACCCCTGGTGTTGCAAGTGTCAATAGGCTACGGTAATTGTTTACATCAGTGGTATAAAAAATCCTTTATTTAACTTTAGGATCTGAACACTGATAAGTTATGATATCATATGAAATTCAGCACACAGATTTTGATGAGAATGGCAGTACTTTTTAAAGTTTTGTGATAGAAATTCTTTTTCTGTTAATAAATCGGTTCTATACAATTAGGTTGTGGTCGTATACACTATACACGGCTACACATCAAGCTATATATCCAGTATACGCTGATCTCGCATTGTATAGAATTTCCGTACAATGAATTTATGTACAATTGATCTGTAGCCGTGCGTACTACTAAATACCACCATCCTGTGGTATCCTTTGAAGTTTTCCTTCAACAAAAGCTGAAGCTGGGATTAGAACCAGAAATTTTCGTGACAGCATAAAAATATTATATTTTTCAAAATTGTTTAATTTTATAATAGAATATCAAATAAGTTATTAAAAAACTTGTATTTACTTCATTTTATCAAAGTTATAAAAGTCTTCTATTTTCAATACGTATAACTTTAGTTTCTTCATTTCCTTCTAAAGTTCGGTTCAATTTATTGTTACGGATATTTTAATCTTCACGAACTTTGCAAAGGTTGAAGTTGAGTGTATACATAAAATATATTACGAATCAAATATTATTTTGATATAGAAGACATATTTTTATTTTGTGAATTCTTTAAAATATCATCATTATATTAGATAGTTTGCCATCTACATCTAGAGGGTCTAATAATGGAGCAATTATCGAACCTATACTCTCTGCCTATCCCGTAAGGGTAATACTGTAACCGATTTTTGTAATTGTCTTATATTTTAAAAGAAAAAGCGTGGGGCGCTTCTTGTTGTAATTAATGATATTTTTTCTTATATTAATGTAAATGCTTAGAAATTCCGTTGGGTAGAACCCAACCCAGAAAGATTCTGACAAGCACAGGCATTTAATGTAGCAGTGTGTCTTATTGTCAAAATCGATATACATTTCAATTGAGGTTTAATTACACGAGACGTTCGTAAAGTTCCATCAGGGTGCAGTATAATAATGCATACCACATCCTGATGGACCTGCCGCGTGGTGCAGTGCGTCGGGCATGTTTGCATCGGCAGGCCTTCCGGATTTCTTCGCAATAATAAGGCTTCGGACCGCATCCTTCTGCGAGCGACTACGATCTTCGACTAATGAGATTCTCCGGACAATGAACACCTTGACGCCTCCATTTTCTTTGACTCTGGCTGTCTACTCACCGCAGCGAGAATAGAAAATAACCTATACCTATGGGGACTTGTACATTTTATTTTTATTTGTATTTGTTTGTATTTTACTAACGTTGTTTTTTTTTTTTATGTGTCTTAAATTTTTCCTCACTACCTAAATAAACAACTTTATTATAATTATTTTATATTTAATTTATTTCTTTTTTCACCAATAATCAACATTTTTAAATATATAATTATTGGGAATAATTGGACTGTTTTACAAAAAACTTAAACCGACTTCAAATTCCAAATCGGTTCATAAATGAAGGAGTTATGAGGTAACAAACATAAAAAAATAAAAAACATACAACCGAATTGAGAACCTCCTCCTTTTTTGAAGTCGGTTAAAAATATAAAAACAGCATCCAACCGGCATCAGGAACAGGGTCCTAGTTACCGATGGTTAAGGCTCCAGGCTGAGGAACTTTCTCACAATGCGAGCCGTCTCCAGGAGCACTGCCTTTTGAATCTGGCCCTTGATCCAGCTGCCCAACGCGAACCTCTTGAGGTGTTTGTCGAGGCTCTTGGCCATGGGCGGAAACGACTATCGGAACAATGGTTGCCACATCAATATCCCACATGTCGACAATCTCTTGAACTAGATCAAGATATTTACATTCTTTATCTTTCTCAGTTTTCACAAGGGCGTCATGGGCGATAGCTACGTCAACAATCATTGCACGACGCTCTTGGCGATCTATCAACACAATACCAGGGCCAGTAGACAAGATGGTTATCGACAATCGTCATCGTTAGTAAACGATCAACCTTTGTATGGGATTGACATTTCAAATCGAAATGTCACGTGATTTTTAACAATTTCTTATGTCAATCGACGACAGCCATCTTGTCTAGGGGGGCTGGTCTATTGGCTACAATGTACAATGTCCTATCAGTGATAATAGATCGGTCCCAGTATAATGATTGTGATAATTATGACCATCTTCGAGAACTGGTTCAGGTACATACGAATAGTACGTCTTCAGACGCCACAAGGCGGTATCTCAGAGCAAGTTGCTGGTGGGTTATCCTAGCTACTTGGTTGTGTCTCTGTAATAATACAGATAGAAATAATAAATAATAATATTTACCAAGTATACAAAAGTATTGCCAAATCTCCGATCAGCAACCCAATTCAAGGGATGCATGGATGTCTTTCATTGCTGGGATCCGTGCATTATTTTGGCTTAATTTTTGTTCAATGTTTTACAAGTGATTCTTCACCTATTATATATTATAATATGTATATTTTACAAGATTTTAAGATGGTTGAAGCCATAATATAGTTTCACTATTATTTAATACGTTATAATGTAATTAGTTCATAAGACAGCTTATATAACAAGGTTCTATGTAACACGTTTCTTTTGATGTTGCCCTTTCAAATAAGATTATATTTATAATACATCATTTGATCAAATTAATAGAATCAATCAATCTAATATCATTAGGGCTTCGAGAAAATTCATCACATCACAAACCTGCTGAAGCTTCATGAGATTGAGGAAAATTAGGAATTAATTGTGTTAATCGATAGTTTAATTTACGTTTGATAGATAAGATACAAAAGTTTTAGTTTAATATAACCTTATTGTACGGATTTTAGATTTTTGGCATAATATTATGTCGCAGTGAACCAAAATACCCCGGATAAAAAAGTCTTGAATGCACTCGCGCCATCTCATTTACCAACGACTAGTAATAGGCGGCAACGGCCGATGCGACAAATTCAATATTAATAAAAAAAACACATTGAAGTGACCAAACTATCTTTACTATTTTACCGCCTTTTACGGAGACCTGGGACCGTGGGTCCGAAGCTCGCCGTTTTGCTCGCACTTTGTCATCAAAATTGATCGAGGTTTCTGGAGACCAGCAGGCGGGTAGCTTTTTTCTGCCAACGCATTAGCTTAGCTATCCAAAGAGGACACGCTGCCAGCCTGCTGGGAACCTAGCCGTTAAACAGTAGCAGTAGCAGACGCGAGGAGGTTAGATTTTATTTGGTATATATATGTGGTAAATAAAGCATCAGTCATGTATTAGTAGTTATTATTTTATTTTGTAATAAAAAAACCTTCGGATATTTATCTTTGTTGTGTGGATATATGTATATTTTTTTAATTTATTTTTTATTTGTATGTATGTATGTTTGTCCACGCATATCTCCGAAGATATTAATCGAATTGTAACCATATTTTTTTTATTAGTTTACATTTACTTCAACTTAGGGAACAGTGCAAGTTTCATCGAAATCGGTTCAATAGTTTTCAAGATATAGACAAGTATGTGTGACGGCCTGGTTTATTGATACGAGCTACGGGTGTGGTGTCAATGGAAAAAAACACAAATCTTTGGTAAAATTCTAGTGCATTTAGGAAAAACTAAAAATGTAATTAATAAAAAAAACGACTTCAAAATACACTAAAAAGTTTTATGTAACTCTAATCTGACACTGATTTGAAGTCAGCAAATGAGTACATATTGCATTGAAAATAGTTTCGCTGATTTCAAATCAGTGTCAGATTAGAGTTATTACAACGTTTTTAGTGTATTTTGAAGTCGATAATTTTTTTAAATTACTTTTCTGTATGATTTAAAAACTAATTTTCTCGAAACACTCATCAAGGTTATTTTAAAGTTTGTAATCGTCATAATAAAATTTGAAGATAACAGATCAATTAGAACTTAATTCATTAACTGTAATAGCTGTTGGACTTGCAACAATTATTTTTAATAAGGGACCATTAAATGAATGAGGCATTCTTAAAATGTAAGTGGATCTTAATTAATGCTAAGATTGTTTTATATGAAATCTTTTTTTTTAATTTTGTAAGTAAATTTTTCATTTTTCTAGGTGAGGTTTTTTTTACGATGAAATCGGTAATCAAGCGTACAGCCCACCTGATGGTAAGCGGTTACTGTAGACATGGACGCTTGTAACACTAGAGGCATCACTCACGCGTTACCGACCCTTTTCCCCCTCCCCAATGAGCTCTGGCGACCTTATTCACGTGCACTAAGAAAAGGTTTTAAAAATTCAACCCCACGCTAACATTAAGCTATTATCATTTACTCAGAGAGTATTTATTTACTCTGAGATTAAGCCCATGTCACATAATAGGAGACTGGATGGAATTGGCGAAGGATAGAACTGTGTGGAGAAGTTAGGATTACCTATAGAAAAAGTATAAGCACGTCGGCGCTTATATTATAAGCGCGCGTAGCCAACTGCTTTGCGTAGAACGTCTACGGTGACTGTCTACATCAAGCTACGATATGCTACGAACGGCTACTCTTGATTGAAGGTTATAAGTACCTTATATAGCTATATTAGGTTGATGAAATTTTTGTTGTATAATCTTTTACAGTAAAATAAGTAATCAAAAATATAAAACTTTCTTCTTTCTCAAGGCAACTCAAAAATATATCTCAGTAGCAAATCGCAGTCAATGGTGTAGAAAACGTTCAGATTCATCGCAATACAGAGATGGAAGAGGACATTGTGCTGAATTCCGAGGATTCCGTAGATTTTGCATTTATGAGGATTTGCCTACAAGTAAGTCTTTTATACAAATTCATATTCGTTGTTGGAATGCTACTAAAACCCCGACGTATACTGCCATATTTCTTTTATCGTCTTATTTTTCTTATTAATTTATGCCATGCTCTGGCATTTAGACATACTTACCAAACAAATTATTTTATTATATTCATAACTAGCAGACCCCCGGCGTTTCACCCGCGTACGGTTTGAATTTTCTCCTTCGAAAACCAATGCACGCCACTAATTATTAGACACAACAAACAAAACAAAAATTAATTATTACTGTGCTACCCTACTCTATGGTGCTACCCTACCCTACCCCACCTTACCCTACTCTACCCTACCCTACCCTACCCTACCCTACCCTACCCTACCCTACCCTACCCTACCCTACCCTTCCCCACCTTACCCTACTCTACCCTACCCTACCCTACCCTACCCTACCCTACCCTACCCTACCCTACCCTACCCTACCCTACCCTACCCTACCCTACCCTACCCTACCCTACCCTACCCTACCCTACCCTACCCTACCCTACCCTACCCTACCCTACCCTACCCTACCCTACCCTACCCTACCCTACCCTACCCTACCCTACCCTACCCTACCCTACCCTACCCTACCCTACCCTACCCTACCCTACCCTACCCTACCCTACCCTACCCTACCCTACCCTACCCTACCCTACCCTACCCTACCCTACCCTACCCTACCCTACCCTACCCTACCCTACCCTACCCTACCCTACCCTACCCTACCCTACCCTACCCTACCCTACCCTACCCTACCCTACCCTACCCTACCCTACCCTACCCTACCCTACCCTACCCTACCCTACCCTACCCTACCCTACCCTACCCTACCCTACCCTACCCTACCCTACCCTACCCTACCCTACCCTACCCTACCCTAGCCTACCCTACCCTACCCTACCCTACCCTACCCTACCCTACCCTACCCTACCCTACCCTACCCTACCCTACCCTACCCTACCCTACCCTACCCTCAAAATAGTTGTAAGAGCGGCCAAAGCCCAGTGGGGTCTTAACCCCGAAATCTTGCGTACCATCTACACTGCAGTGATAGAACCCACAATCCTCTATGCCTCAAGCGCCTGGGCAGAAAAGGCAGAAAAGGTATACGCCAAGAAACGCCTTGATAGAATCACCAGACTTTATGCGATAATGATATCTAAAGCCCACAGAACAGCATCCCTCACTTCGTGCGTAACCCTGGCCAGGATCTTGCCAACAACTCGCAAGACACAAAATCCACTACGGGCTCATAGAAAGTCAGGAAGAAGTGGATGAAATAGAGAATGATTGGCCAAAAATATATACTGACGGGAGCAAAATCGAGGGAAGGGTTGGGGGTGCTGTCACTTGCTGGTTGGATGGAATAGAGGTCGCAAAGTCCAGCCTAAGACTAGAGTCATACTGCAGTGTGTATCAGGCAGAATTGTGTGCGCTGCTCAAAGCAACTGAGATGATGATCAGAAGAAAGGACCTTAAGAACGCGAATATCCTCAGCGACTCTAGATCAGCGCTACAATCTCTATCGGACCCGGAAGCCCTGCACCCACTTGTGAACGAAATAAAACGTAACATTGAGCAAATAAGTCTAATGAAGGGACAAATAAAGCTGTACTGGATCAGGGCACACCAAGGTATACCAGGAAATGAGAGGGCCGATGAATTAGCAAAAATAGCGGCCTTGACGAGCAAGCAAAAATCTGTTTATGATGCCTTCCCTATATCATTGGCTAGACGACTCATCCGGGACGCCACCCTAATTAAATGGCAGAAGTGCTATTCCGAGGCAACAACGGGCGCAATTACAAAGAAGTTCTTCCCAAACATCAGGCAAGCCTACAAAACCCTGAATAAGCTGGGACAAATGAATAATATTAGAGCTCAGCTATTCACAGGCCACGGAGGCTTCAGGGCCTATCTTCATAGATTTAAGTTAGCGCGCTCCCCACACTGCATCTGTGATGGTGAAACGGAAGAGACGGTAGAACATATTCTCCTAGAGTGTCCAAGATACATGACCTCACGTAGAGACTTCGAGATGAGTGTGGGATGCGTGTTGGATAACAGTTATTTAGGTAGGGTTGTAAACGACGACGACAGCAGAATTAAATTCATTTCCTTTGCGGAGGAAGTAATCAAAATAGCCGGGAAAAGCAACGGAGCGAGACTCAAATGAATAT
Source organism: Achlya flavicornis (assembly GCA_947623365.1). NCBI lineage: Eukaryota > Metazoa > Arthropoda > Insecta > Lepidoptera > Drepanidae > Achlya > Achlya flavicornis. The sequence goes on along the minus strand of OX392482.1, from coordinate 2,501,138 downwards.
TGTTATCTATTTATTAATATTTACATATATTATAAAGTAGGAGTAATTATATATATATATCTCTTTAGTATATTATTTTAAGTAGTTATGCTCTTTGGATGTCTATCCTTCAGATATATACATATATAAAATAGATTAAGTTTATTATAACACCTAGTATAAGAATGTAAAAGTAAATGTAACAGTAAAGAATCAATAAGACAAAAGAATCAAGTGCTGCAAAAGAAATAGCAGCAATAATTTTAGGCAACAACACCCTGCGATGGCGGGTGCCTTTATTAAAAAAAAAAAAAAAAAAAAAAAAAAAACCCTACCCTACCCTACCCTACCCTACCCTACCCTACCCTACCCTACCCTACCCTACACTACCCTACCCTACCCTACCCTACCCTACCCTACCCTACCCTACCCTACCCTACCCTACCCTACCCTACCCTACCCTACCCTACCCTACCCTACCCTACCCTACCCTACCCTACCCTACCCTACCCTACCCTACTTTCTTTGCTTTAAACCTCACGGAGCCCGAGACCTTTCCAACGAATGCAAAACCGTGGAAATCGGTTCTTGCGTTCTGGAGTTATAGCGTCAGGAAGGAAACCCCGACTTATTTTTATATAGTATATAAGAAGATAACAACAAATGAGAAATAAATTAATTAAATTAACTACACTCAAAATATTCTAATGAAATAGATAATTTTTTTATGGGCGTCACGCGGGTGTGTATTTTGCCAATTTCGAGTTATATTATATAAGTTCTAGTCACAATAAATCACTTTCACATAGTCCTCATGCAGTCAGGCACCGTCCATAAAAGTCATGTTATGCTGCAGTGGTGGTCATGTACTACTCTTCACGGGCTTTAAAAAAGACACGATACACATAAATCATTTCATTTCACTTCACTGGTGCACATGGATTGATCTTTATTGGATAAAATACCACCGATAATATGCAATAAAACTCAAAATACACGAATTTATGAAAATAAAAATGAAAACGCAACGTCACTGCAAGTTCCCGCCATAAAGTCCGAGAAAATGAACTTCCAAATAAATTTCGAATTCTAATCCGATTTAAATATTCTTTTATATTTGACATTCCAATTTTAAAGAGCATTTCAGTTTCCAGAACAAAAGGCAGATAGAGCGCGCGAAACACGGGAGTGAGGCCAAAAAAAGCAATTAGGTACAAATTGAAAAACACATACCTGGTATTCGCTTTTGAATTTGTATTTGCTATGTTTAAAATCTGCTGTGTGCTAATTTATTTAAAAGAAATTGTTTTTCGTTAAATAAAGTTTTTTCAACAAAGCAAATACAAATTCAAAAGCGAATAACAGGTATGTGTTTTTCAATTGGTATTTGCTTTTTTGGCCTCGCTCCCGTGTTCCGTTCGCTCCATCTGCCTTATTCTGTAATCTGTGAAAATCGGATTGAGATTTCAAACATGTGTCAAAAGAATAAAAGTTATTTAAATCAAAAGTACTAAGGAGTATTGATATCAAATTCGATGCAAATCACCCCTAAAATAACTTTCTACGCCTTTATGACCCCGTTAGGCGATGAGGTTCCATAAAATACGAAACACGTCTTCCATCAATTCTGTTAAGGAATGTTTATGCAAAATTTGAAGTTGATCGGACCAAGGAATCACGTTGTCCCATACAAACTTTGCCCCCGTTTTTCACTCGGTAGAATTTCGGAAAATCCTTTCTTATCTGATGCCTACGTCATACAAAGAACAAACCCTCCAAGTTTCAGGTCTCTACGATCAGCGGTTTAGGCTGTGCGTTGATTGTCAGTCAGTCATTCAGGACAAAGCATTTTATATGTATAGATACTAGCTGAAACATTTTTTTTTTATACCACTAAGTTGGCAAACAAGCATACGGCCCGCCTGATGGTAAGCAGTTACCGTAGCCTATGGACGCTTGCAACACCAGGGGTATCACTCGCGCGTTGCCGACCCTGAAGAAATCTCTTCACGCCCTTTTTGAAGAACCCCATGCTGTACTCCATTGGGAAAACCACGGCGGGGAACTCATTCCACAACCTGAGCGTCCGCGGAAGAAAGCTCCTTTGAGCCCGCACAGTTCGAAACAATTCTGGTTTCAATGTGTGAGGATGGATTCCCCGTCGAGGGCGCGAGTTGCGATGGTGGAAGGTAGCCGTGGGCAACAAGTCGAACAAAACATAATTTTGTAGTACTTACCTAAAAATAAAACAATTATTGTTTTCAACTTTTATTAGTACTCCATAAACGTACTTTGATTTAGCTGCTTCATAAAAGTTTAGATTAAATTTTATCAACGACAATAAGATTATTTTCATAGTCTACACGTGCTCGAGCATATTTATTTTCTAATAAAAGCTATTAAATTATATAGCAATACCTATTTAAAATCATCATCAGCCTATAATGTCCCACTGCTGAGCACAGGCCTCCTTTCACAAATGAGGGTGAAAGGCACTGGGCGATACTCCACCACGCATGCCCACTGTGGATTGGTGGAGGTAGGCTAGTGGTCAACCTACTGTTGGAGTTTTTCAAGCCGCCTAGGAGGTATCCAACTAGCTTAACGACTATCACAATTAAGTGATAACCGGGACCAATGGCTTTACGTGCCTACCGAAGCACGGAAACGCTCGATTTGAAATACCACTAGTCGGTCACCCGTCCAGGTACCGACCATGACAGACGTAGCTTAACTTTGCCGATCGATTAAGAAAGGCTAATCATGCTACACCACGAGCGCTTCATATAGCTTTCTTCCGCGGACGCTCAGGTTGTGGAATGAGCTCCCCGCCGTGGTTTTCTCAATGGAGTACAGCATGGGGTTCTTCAAAAAGGGCGTGAAGAGATTTCTTCAGGGTCGGCAGCGCTCGAGTGATACCCCTGGTGTTGCAAGCGTCCATAGGTTACGGTAACTGCTTACCATCAGGCGGGCCGTATGCTTGTTTGCCACCTTAGTGGTATAAAAAAAAAATAAAAAAAAATTAAAATACGGTCTGGAAACTAGGCCGAGGGGTATCGGTTATCTTTTGGCATTTTGTCGTTTATACAACGTGTATAATAACGGAAAGCGTATCTATCTGTAAGTGGTGAAACCTACAGCAGGTATAGAATAGACTCTCTTTCAAAATAGTCAGCTTATAATAAATTCCTCAAAAATTCATACTAATGTTTTACTTCCAAGTTGCCAATCATAACCAACATGTCACCGCTCAATGATTATCGTTTTTAACCGACTTCAAAAAAAGGAGGAGGTTCTCAATTCGGTTGTTTTTTTTTTTTTTTTTTTTTGTGTTTGTTACCTCATAACTCCGTCATTTATGAACTGATTTGGAAAATTCTTTTTTGTCTGAAAGGGTACACTTACCGTTTGGTCCCATTGTCATCTGATCAGGATTTGATTACTTCTTCGTGTACTTTGAAGTCGGTTTAAGTTTTTTGTAAAACAGACCAATTATGTGTATAAAAATTTCTCTATCGTAATCTGTGCGCCCAGTACCAAAAAAGTGGATGACTGTACAAGCCCTTTCCGTTACAAGTTGTATAATTAGGCATCCACTAAAGAAGGGACTTATACCCCTATGGCGGTAAAATTTGTGATCGCGCAAGAAACCACGGCGAAAAGCACATTTATATGTTTCACAACGTTTTTCAATATAGCACCGAAATTGGTATGAACAGATCGATTCTATTCTAATCTAGCTATTGATTAGGCTTATATGGATCAGTATGTGGATGTAATTGCTAATGACCTAAATCTAGGACACGTGGTGCGATCTGCACTGCGGCCCCACGCAATATTGACTAATATGAATCGTGTTAATAATTTATATTCAGTTACTATGTATTTATGGTATAATCACAGCTTTATGGTGCATCCATTCTACGCGAAGCGAACGAATCCTGTTCGATCGTGGCTCCGCTCGAGCTCGGTTCGCGTAGCATGGACGCACCATTAGGATATCTTCGCTACGCTAAAAAGACTAACGAAGCATGGAACAGATATATCATAATCTTTATGACCACTTTGAGAGAGAGAAAGAAACACACAATTTTGACGCGAGTCTAAAATAAAATCGAGTAAGTGGCCATAGCAGCCCCAGTACTTTGGTGTATTGAGATATGATTACGATCGTGCAAATAAAACTAGATTAAGTGTATGTTATAGACATTGTGACTTGTTCCGTCAGCAATTGTGACGTGCATAGAAAGAAATTACCCACAACTAGGCTAGAGAGGTTGAGCATAGCGTTTATTCGCTCAAAGAGCAGCTCGACTGGGGAAGTACCTCCACCTTACAGAATCATCATCATCATCATCATCAGCCTATAATGTCCCACTGCTGAGCACAGGCCTCCTTTCACAAATCAGGGTGAAAGGGGTTGGGCAGATACTCCACCACGCGTGCCCACTGCGGATCGGTGGAGGTAGGCTAGTGGCCAACCTACTGTTGGAATTTTTCAAGCCGCCTATGAGGCATCCAACTAGCTTAACGACTATCACAATTAAGTGATAACCGGGACCAACGGCTTTACGTGCCTTCCGAAGCACGGAAACGCTCGATTTGAAATACCACTAGGCGGTCACCCATCCAGGTACCGACCAAGACAGACGTAGCTTAACTTTGCCGATCGATTAAGAACGGCTAATCATGCTACACCACGAGCGCTTCACCTTACAGAATACCGCAACCAAATAACTTTATGCAACCGTCCATATGGCTACGGGAACCGCTTACCATCAGGCGATCCGTATGCTTGTTTACCGATTTAGTCGTATAAAAAAAAAAAACTAGGCAGTTAGGCAAATATACTAGTCTAGACTTTATTCTGTATGGATGGACTCAACAAAATATTTATTTATATTTTCAAACGTATAGAAAATTCATATTTGCTATTGAATTTAAAGCTTCTCGTATCTTTCACAAATTTCAACCTATACAGAAATAACAAACATAGTCGAAACATTATAAAATTCTATCGAAATTCTCAGATATCAATGCCTTATCATGTATGCCTCATCAGGATATCCCAGCAAGACATTTCAAAAAACGAATATCGATAAAAAAAAAAAAAAAAAACGTGTAATGAAAAATACGATCAAAGTTTCCACGCCAAACGATTCTCTATATAAATCTGGAGGCGCCCTTAAATTGTCGAGATAAGTCGCCGAAGTTCCCTTAGCCCCCTTGCTTTATGGTATTATCGTGGTCCCGATCTGTTAGGTCATGGGGCTTTTGGAACAACCATGTTTTTTATTTGGTTAAAGTTAACAGGCGAAAAAACAAAGTAATTTTGGCAGCAATATTTAAACGAGATTTATGAAAATAGGCTACTGCATTTTAAATGCGTAATATAGATATATAATTAAACTGAAGTCAGTATTCAAGACAAGATTGTGTAAATATCTCAAATTAACAAAAAACAGTAATTAAAAATAATACAATCGACTTCAAAATACACTAAAAAGTATTAAATAACTAATCTGACCGTAGCCCTGATTCTTTTGTTTACATACAACTAAACTAATTTTAATCTCACTATGTCTCTTTCTAACAAAGAACATAAGAAAAGGATGTACGAAATTTTGTCCTGTCAAATTAGTCTAATGCTTGTTTTCAATATAAAAGTCGCCATCTATCGCGGTTATGCCTAAATACACGGCAAAATAATACGGCAAAGATTAATTTGACAGCTTTAAATATATTCTATCCTTTTTCAATAATGTTCGTAAGAAAGAGATGTGATGTGACTAAAATTTGTTTAGTGCGATTTAAAACAGAATCGGCACCACTGTCTTGAAAACAAAGAAATATTTTCAATGGATTACCTACGTCATGCTCTTTCGATGACTTCAAAACCGTGTCAGATAATCTCTGTGATACCAGTTTTATATGGCATACTTTCAAAATAGTCTGATTGTCCACTTGCGTCATCCTGGGTTAAAATTGTAACATAACCCTATGCTACGTCATTTTAACCCAGCTTTTGGGCTTTTACAAGTCGTTGCTGTGGGGGCGCTGTGTTTGTTTGCTTACTGTCAAAACATTTTTCTTAATTTATTTTTGTTGTCAAAAATTAATGTATATTTTACCGAAAATTTGATATTAATTGACTTTAAAGCGTATATCGAGACATTATTAACAAGATTTCTTGAATACACTCATGTTTGTGAACAGTGACATCTATTAAATATACACAGAACTAACCTGAAAATAACTTTGCTACCGCTTTAATTTGAGTTACATTACAAAAGATAATATCCTAAAAAAAACTCATAGTTGAGTAGTAGTATAAAAGCAACATAAAACGATCGTAGGACCATCTTACGGCTAGGAGCAAAATGTCACGGTGACTTTTTGTAACCGTGACCATTAGGTCACGTATCATTCTTCCCGCTGGCTTGTGCGGTGACGGTTGGTGATAAATTAGTAGACAAAAAGTATTTAAATTTATAATAAAAAAAAAGTTGTACATTAATTAATAAAAATGTGTTCCTCACTTCCTCAATTCGAAAGAAATACAAACACAATATTCTTCAAACGATATTTAATTGGCCGTATTAATGTAAGATACAAATTCATTAACATAATTTAAAGGGATCAGTTAAATAACTTTCACAGACATTCTTCTTTTTAAATTCTTCTAACAATTTTGGTTCGAACAGTTTATTTACGATATTAGATACTCTGCAATCTTGTGGAGCTAGAGCATGATCTGATTCAATGTCAAATACTTGAACTGGTTGTTTGGTGTACTTAGACAGGTTGTAATCATCTGCAAGTTTCCCCGCTTCAGGGTGAGGGATACCTTTAATGAGTACCAGCTGTGACTCTAACTTGAAATCTGGTTCGTATTCCCGAGCCATCTGAATTCTCCTATAAGCAGTTTGGAGGATATACCTCTTATATTCATTAGAATAATTCACCAGTTCCCTAAGTCTAATGACACAAGCTTCAACTTTGTCTGTCCAATTTTCTTTCTTCACCAGATCCTCTGTAAGTTCTTCGCTATCTCTACCAGTCATAAGATTGTACATGTGTTTAATAATAGTGTCTTGAAGTTGTGTGTCTGTCAAATTACCTACATAAGCATCCAATTGCACTCGTAATGCATCTGGGCTGCTGTCCAAACAGTACACAATTCCAGTGTGACCTGAAATGTGAGAGAGATTTTCAATAAAAAAAATGCGTCCACATTCCAACAAAAATTTTTTATTGAAGTATTTAGTGTTGTGTTGACTTCTTCTTCGTGACTTTCTTATTCGTGTAATGTACCTATTATATGGTATTATATGATTTTAAGCTAACTCGATAGTCTAAACTAAATTACCTTCTTTTTCAAATAGCAATGCCAATTCCAAAGCGACGTTAACTCCAAATGAATATCCCAACAGATAGAACTTTGATTTAAGCTCGAACCTCTTCTTCATGAACTGAAATGAGTGGAAATTAATTAATAACAATGAAACTTTCAATTCGAGAGTTTTCCCAGTTGTTAATGTTTACAAAAGTGAAAACAATCCGACCTTACAAAGGAAAATATCAGTCTGATACGAAGAGTAAGTTATTGGAGACTCAAAACTCTCCATTGTTTGGGAACTTTAAATGAAAGCGCCCATATGATGAACTAGTTGTAACATCCATTTCCAGCACAGAAATATTGCAAAAATATAAATTTGAGTGACTTTACACCGTGACTTTTTATTCGTCTTAGAAACGCAGTACTAATCAATTCGTATTGTAATTATGTAATTAAAACTTTAAAAGCAACAACATTTTCAATATTATGTAGGCCAAATATATATTTTTACGTGGCATTATCAATAACAACTGATAGTTTAAATTAATAAAGAAGGTGCAAAATCATTTGATGGTTTATCTAACTAAACATTTTTGCAGTGCAAACTAGATTCCCAGTTCTTTGAGAAATATCAATTGAATTTATTCAATATTCGATAATATAAGGAAACGACAACTGTTCCCGAACGATAGGAGTTTGCATGCAAGCATGAATGGATTCCAATAGCGGATCACAACATTTTACACTTATTGCAATAGGTAGAACATTTCACGTAATTTAATGTATCTCGTTGATCTTGACTTTAGAATTTAGATTCTAAAGCATTTATTACAAGAGTTTATAAATACCTATGGGTTTATATAATTAAAGTTCATCTAATTCCTAATCTGCTAAATTTAGTTTACTTCATTAGATTACCCTCATTACAGATTTTCTTTACAAGGTTGTAGTTAAGTGAAATCACCTTGAAAATATTTGCTGCCATTTGCTGGATACTGTCTGTCATATCCGGTCCGAGTTGGAAAGTCAAAGCTTCAACCTTTAGCCTTTCACAGATTGGAACAAATATTTGACTGTGTCCTTCAAAACCTGGTATCAACATCAGATAAACTGCTTTTGGATCCAATTCTTCTTCATTCTGAACAGACAAAGAAGTACAAACATTTTAGATATTAGGAAGATACGTAAATGTTTAAGAAGACAGTAACTTTCTATCATAAATACCTCTGTAGCATTGCTTAATTTTGTTGGCATGTAGACCATAGGTTCTGTAGCCATACACTCGTTTTTATCAATATATGTATAGAAAGCTCCTAGTCCGCTGTTAAACTTGTTAGTTAGCTTTATTGTATCTTGATAAAGATTTTTTAATCTGTGAATAAGAAAATGACAAAAATATTTTAATTAATCACTATTAGATATTACATTGGCCCCTCACAAATATTGTTAGGCCCTTTATCATTTTTGACCTTTATTATCTTTTCCCCCCTCAGTTTCAGTGAGAGAAGGAAACTGCTCACGCATGCTTGAGAAGTATAGTAAAAGTTGATCGTATACATGAGTAATTTACGTGGTGTCGTATCCACCCCGTATTTTTTAGGTTTGTTTGAACCAAACCTATAGCGATATATAAAGTATAGGTTACTTCTAAATAACTTTATTAAAGGTCACAACAACATGAATTCTTACCTGACAATGCTCATTTCCTTAATCTTTTCGATAGGATAATCGATGTGTAGTAGTTCTTTGATGGTTGTTTTAATTTCTTCTAAATTCGTATGATTAAGAGTGAAATCCTGTAGGGTCATGGTATCTCTCAACATATCAATATGTTTCAGACCTGGTAAAATGTTTTATTGTTATAATATCAATTTTTTTTATACCACTCAGGTGGTAATCAAGCATACGGCCCGCTTGATGATAAGCAGTTATCGTAGCCTATGGACACTTGCAACACCAGGGGTGTCGCGCGTTGCCGACCCTGCAGAAATCTCTTCACACCCTTTTTCGATCGTCGACTATTCCAGCGGCACGTCGCTGAACAGAGTCTAAAGGCCCAAGCTAGTATCCAGGTGCCCCCGCCCATAGATGACAGCAGTACTCCATATGAGGCCGGACTTGTGACTTATAAAGTTGCAGCCTTTGCTCCGATGTGAAGTACTGCTTCGCTTATATATGCTTATATTATACTTCAAGTTTCAATCAGTGCAGTGAATACTGTGTCTTATTCATATTCTGTCTTAATTATTTATAATCCCGAACCTAGTTAGCTAGTGTAACTATTTTCGTAGATGTGCCCATTATATTATTTGTGTATCGATATACTTTTTAATATTGAAATATTTATTTATTATGCTCGATAGAAACTGGATCAAAAATAACTTACCAATAATTCTAGCAATTTTTTCCATGACATCAGTTGAGTTGCGTTTCTTTATATCAAACGTTACAATATTTTTGTAATTTAATTTCATGCTTGTTTCTAGTGCGTTGAAAATAGCTGATAGTGGTTGCGGCTGTATTGCCGACTGGCCCTGTTCTACATTGTTATTGAACTGAAATATAACAAAAAATGTTATAAAACCTTAGCAAAATAAAATAGTTAACAATATTTTAATTAAGTTTTGAAATAGGAATAATTTAGTTTTTATTTCTTTCTAAAAAAAACACATTAAATACCTCTTTCACTAAAGGAACATGGAAAGCAAGTCCAGGTAAACCAATGTCATTTCTTGCTTGGCAAATCTTCTCTGATACAGATACTGCATATTCATCAGATAAGCTTTTAGGTGAACTATTTAGCAGAACGAAGTGTCTAGAAAAGAATGACTTGTGTTAAAATATCTTGTAATAATTAATATAAATGTCTCAGATTACAGAACAAAGCGCGCGAAACACGGGAGTGATGCCAAAAAAGCAAATACAAATTGAAAAACAGATAGCTGGTATTCGCTTTTGAATTTGTATTTGTTTTGTTAAAACTTAAAATATAAAATATAAAAATAAAGTGATAAATGTAATAAAAAAAAATAAAAAAATATACGCATCGACTTGTAAACCTCCTCCGTTTTTTCATCGGTTAAAAATAACAGGCCTCGGCTTAGTTTAGACTCCAGATCTCCCACAAATTACGAATTTTGCCAATTTTATTGCATCCGAATTTTTTGTACAATGTAATTTGTGGATACGAAATAAACATTATTATTCGATTTATTCATCTTTCGACTTATTTTTACATTTGTGTAATGAATTAATGAGACAAACAGAAAATCTTCGTGTCATTTTTTTACTGAATTATCACTTTTCAATCTTGTACTATGGTATACTAAAAATTACGTTGCATTTTTTCATTTAAGTGTATTAAACATGTAACATACTTCAGTTCGTTGCAAACGTTTCTCGATTTCACATCTAGATTTCCCACAATCCAAGCAGTCTCATTGAATTTTGCTGCAATATTTTCTGATTCGAAACTTTCTTGTATTTCGTCGCCTTTGAAATTCTGAACTATGAAGATCCCTAGAATTGGACCTAATTTTGCCCCATCTTTGAGCAAATTCATACATCCCTTTTCTGTTTGTAGATTATCTGATGAAAGCTCTACTGTTGCGTTGAGTTTTTTCCATGATCTATAAAGAAATGTTGCTTGTAATTTAACTTAATCAACGTATGCTCTTATTACTTACTTACGAGAAAACTTATCGTAATACTAGATTGTTTACACAACTCAAAGAAAAGAAGAGATTGTGCAGTGGTGCCAGAATGCTTTAGTAAAATTATATCTAATGGTGTCTCAATGCTAAGCGAAGCGAGCACGAGCCGAGCCTCGACCGACTAGGATTCGTTCGTTGCTCGCGATTTCAAGCGTGGACGTACTTAACGAGCCTTCAACGAGCCTACAACTAGCGCGATGCGCAGTCAAGCACGCTACGAATGCCCGTTCGAGGCTCGCAAGCTCGTCCACGCTACGCGAATCGTGCTCGCAGTGTGCTAGTTCTTGGCTCGGCTCGTGCTCGGTTCGCCAAGCATGGATGCACCATAAGAATTGTAATAATATTAGTTAGATGTATTTTTTACAATTAACAAAGTTTATGTTTATCATATAAGTCTCTTTATCTATATCACTCTTTTACGCGTTTTTGCTTCATGGTTCATGAACACTATCATTGTCTAAGGACCTATTTTTTCAATAAAAATTATCAATTCTCAAGTACTTTTTTTGCCAAGTCTCTAAAGAAAATAATATTATACATATACATCAGGTACTTACGACAACTTATTATAATAGTATCCACCAATGCACTCGGGTTTAATGTGCATTAAAATTTTCTTAGCACCTCGTTTGAGCAAACGATCAACGAGCTCTATACCTAATTCGTTCTCATCGCATACGACAATGTATGCTTCTTTTGACGAATACATCATTCTGAAAATTAAACAAATAGCCTTATTGTCTGAACCTAGTTTACTTTCAAAAAATATTCCCCAAAGCCGTCAGCTACAGCAGTCTTACCTCGGAACGACATTCAAGCCTTGTGGGTCCCTCATCCGTAATAGAACCTTCCCTCTGTGTCTACTTGATGATATAAATCTGAAGGCTTTCGTAACGTCCATGGGAGAGTATACCACTCGGCTAAGTGGCTGCACTATGCCATTTGCAATACCTTCAGCAATTGATAGTTGAATTTTCTATAAAGAAAATAAGTTGGAAATAAATTTTCTTGGTTAAAAAATCTAAGTATTAAGTTTATTATTGAAGCATTTTATACCCTTTGCGACGATATGTTTTGAACTTATTTATTTTATAATTTAGTTAGCAAAGGAAATAGGTCAACAGTATCCATAATTTTGAAAGATTAAGTCAACAGGTGTTTTGTAAATTCGTCTACGAAAACCTATGTATACGTACTGAAATGTATACCTACATCGTGTATAGTTTTAGTTTGTGTTTGTTCTCTCTAACGGGCAAACAGAGTATTGAGAGTAGTGACAATAATAGAAACGTATAATTTTAGGGTCGCACTCTCAAATTTATTAAAATTATAATAGTAAATAATATACAATACCTTCTTCTCATTAACATTTTCTGGTCTAAATAAGCTTGAAAGTTGGACCTTAATATATGATGTCGCTTGTTGAAGGTATATCATTCCAAATTCATCATTGTCATTTGAATCGTAGTCACTAACATCTAGGAAGATACCAGAGAATCCTACACATTTCATAGCGGCCTGAAAAATAATAAATTACCAATGAATATTTTCTATATAAAGGGTGGATGCGACCAAAAAACTCAGCTGTTTCATACAGACATATTGACCTTGTGGCGACTTGCGCGCCACCTATTTATTTTTCTATTTCATGTACTTACTGGCCACAGTCTTTTAGTAATGGCTGTTGGTAATATTAAGAATAATATGATTGATTGTTTGGTTGAAAATGTGTCAGGCATTCATTCAATGTCCTGACGCCAAACTCTTCAGTTTTATCTTTGAGTTTTATAAGAGATGTTGTCTGTTGAAGAAGTTATTTATTCTGTTTGGTATTTCATAATAAGTATTCATAAATACCACAACCTTATGTATGGAACAGCTGTTTTTTCAAAGTTGCTCCCATTGGGAAATACGGACAAAATGGCATATACGGACAAAACGACATAGGCGGTTTATTTCGAATTTGGCGGGCTATAGCGAGGTCACGAAAATAACAACACGTGACGGCGCCCATTTTTACAACCCTGCGAGAAACCCAGCGCCATTGGGTCACTCTCTTTGAAGTTACGAGTGAGAACGTGTTTCGTATCCACAAAAAAATATTTTATTCATGGATTTCTTCGGATTTTTTGTGAGTTTTGTGTTATATTTGTATATTGTATTTACTAAAATTGAAGACTTATGATATAAACTTGTGATTTGAGTTAGTATTATTACAATTTTCAATCGATTTAATTTAATATGATTTTTAATGTTTGTTGTGTACATTTGGGCAAAATGACATACCTATCATCATCATCATCAGCCTATAATGTCTCACTGCTGAGCACAGGCCTCCTTTCACAAATGAGGGTGAAAGGGAATGGGCAGATACTCGACCACGCGTGCCCACTGCGGATTGGTGGAGGTAAGCTAGTGGTCAACCTATTGTTGGAATTTTTCAAGCCGCCCAGGTGGCATCCAACTAGCTTAGCGACTATCACAAATAAGTGATAACCGGGACCAACGGCTTTACGTGCCTTCCGAAGCACGGAAACGCTCGATATGAAATACCACTAGACGGTCACCCATCCAGGTACCGACCACGACAGACGTAGCTTAACTTTGCCGATCGATTAAGAACGGCTAATCAAGCTACACCACGAGTGCTTCCTACAAGCTGACATACCTATAAGCAGGACAAAACGACATACGAAAACGACATAGTCCAAAAGCACTGAGATTAAAGCTCCAGAAAAAAAGGCAGATAAAGGCAAAAGACAGCGTCAATTTGCTCAAACTATCGATTCCAGATCCGATAATGAAGAATTAGCCGCCGAAAACGAGGATGAAAAAGACTGCCCCTGCATTTAATGCAATGATCTTTATTCGCGGTCTAAGCCGGGATAAAGCTTGTTAAGATGCATGAGTTATTTTCGTTGGGCTCACGCTTCTTGTGCTGATGTCTCAAAGAAGACTAAAATATTTATTTGCGTACTTTGTTCTTAAAATTTTGGTATTTTATTATACACATATTTAGTGTGTCATTTTGTCCATACTATATGGACAAAATGGTTTTTTGATTGGTCCATTTATATCTTAATATTTAATTTGATATAGTTCCTATTCAATTAAAATACTGTATTACTAGTAGTCAATGAACCTAAGCTGATTGTCAAAGTGTGAGACTGATTATAATTACAATAAATAAAGATATATGATTCAAAATCAAAACCCCCTGTCATTTTGTCCGTACTTCTCCTAAAAGTTCCTGTATAGATTGTATTTTGTAAATAAATAATATTTCTATTTTATTATTGAAATATCTCTTGACAGGCATCATTCATTCAGAATCCTTTAGTATGTCACAGTACTTACATACAAATGGGATTTTTTGGTGCGGTAATGTTTTAAGTATAGTCTGATATGAGGAAATAATTTTCAAGGTATCCGATAAAAAAATATAACCCAAAGCTGGGTTTCAAGAAGCAAGAGCAACACTCCAAGTTTTACAAAAGCATTTATTTACTCTATAGGTCCTAGCAGTGCATCTAGTTGAATAGGTACAAAACATGAACAAAAGTATACACTCAATCAGATCACATAATATGATTTTCGGTAAGTACTTACCTTACGGCGGTAACCACTAAGGCAGTTAATGACTACAATATGGTCCATGGCGTTGCTATCATTCAGCACAATTTTGTCAAGATTGTCGATTCTAGAATTGCCGATGTTTTCCTCTGTAAAGTTATAAATGAACCATTTATGTTATTACAGTTATTAATAATTGGACTGTTTTACAAAAAAAATAAACCGACTTCAAAGCACACTAAAAAGTATTCAAATCCTGATCTGATGACAATGGGACCAAACGGGAAGACAAAAAAATAATTTTCCAAATCGGTTAATAAATGACAGGAGTTATGAGGTAACAAACATAAAAAAAACTAATACAACTGAATTGAGAACCTCCTCCTTTTTTGAAGTCGTTTAAAAATTATAGCAATTGTTGATAATAAATAAATAAAATAAATAAATAAGTATCCTGGGACATTCCTCACACACGATCATCTGATCCCAAACTAAGCAGAGTTTGTACTATAGAAACCAGATAACTGACATATACTACTTTTTGTTTGTAAATACATACTTAATATACATAATTACACTCAGGACATACAGAAATGTTCATGTACACAAATGCATGTCCTGTGTGGGAATCAAAACCAAGATCTGTGGCGCGATAGGTAGAACCTTAACCAGAGTCTTAACCAACCGCGCCAGCTGGCCCGTCAAAAGTAATTAAAATATACCTTTGAGACTTGGAAACATTTTCAGCAAAAATTTCTTTTTTCGTTCATCGCCTACTGTTGTATAAACTTTGTAACCCATTGCCAAACATATCGATATCATTGCTTGACCTAATGCTCCTGCACCACCACAAACATAAACAGTTCGGCCTTGGCTTAGTATAGTATTTATGAATTTCGATCGGACTGTCTGTAAAAACAAATACACAATAAAACAATAAATAAAAACAAATTCAGTAGTATTCATTCTAACAGGTGGAGATTTCGAGATGGCATATTTTCGAAACCTATGTTGGATTAGTCACACTGAACAACTTTTAGTATGGGACCAACACTGAATTCTCAAAAAAGAAAAATTACTTTTCATACATTATGATCGAGCAAGATTGAAATTTTGTTAGAAAAGTTAAAAAAAAAATGTGAATTCACTATTGGTCCCATAGTAAAAGTTGTTCAGAATGACTAACCCAACATAGGTTTCGAAAATATGCCATCTCGAAGTCTCCACCCAGTATAATTTTTTTTTAAATTATAAGTCCAATTATTAACATAATGAAATTTTAAAAATATGCACAGTCTAAGAATAATAACTATATGAGGTAGTGTGCTTTACGAAGGATAGATTACGTAATTAATATTAAAGATAAATGGTTAGATTAGCATAAGCTAATAGAAGTAAAAAGCAAATAGGTTATACTGGATGGAGATTTCAAGATAGCATTTTTCGAAACGTATGTTGGGATGCTGAACAACTTTTACTTTTGTGTTGGTCCCTTATTAAACGCCCCAAGTATTTCAATTGGTCCACCCTTTCAAGTGGGAAACCGTTCTGATGAGCGGGTTGCACATTATCCGGGCATTTAGCACAGGTCGCCTCAAAGATCATGTATTGAATTTTGGCTACATATCTTAGACCGTAGCCACCTGCGTGCGAAATTTATTTATTTGCACATCACGTAATGATACACAAAAATCTATACGAATATAATAAAGCAAAAGACTTTTTATCCCGAAAACTTGGATGAAACCGCGGAGGACAACAAGTAAGTTATTATAGAAGAAGATATATAAAACATGCGGTATTATCCCTAAAGCGATTTTTCAGACAAACTTTGGGTTATTAGGATATCAGGTTTTAGCTCCCTATTATTTAAATAAAAACATCGTACCAAACAGTAATAAGCTAGAACATAAGGTAAAGGAACTGTTGCGGCATCTTCAAGCGTCCAGTGATTGGGCACAGGCCATAACAAGTCCAGGTCAGCTTCCACTGTGCTCCTGATAGCACCACCAGATGATACAAGACCCATAACATTTTCTCCCCTTAAATATAATAAAATAAAAAAAATATAAATTTTATGATTAATCACTAAAATTTGTAGTTCAGTAAGCAAGCAGAAGAAGCTTAATTTATTATTCTTCAAGGAAATAAGCGTTTACCTTTTATTAACACCACTGAAATCCATGCCAAACGTTTTCGTGCTTGAGACATTGCTAGTAGCGTTTTGAACATCTTTCAATGATGGTCCAGCGTAGCATACCTTATGAACAGAGTAAAAGAAAACTATTATATTCGGAAAAGAAGAAAAAACTCTGAAACACAAGTGTTTTTGCAACAAAAAATATATTTACCTGAACTAAATTATTGCTCGATGGAGTCAATGCTTCTTCGACCCAAGTTAAAGTATCGAGATTACCAGGAATGGTAGCAGTAAGAGATACATTCTGGATGTTGGCCAGTCCCTTGTTGCAAGGAACATTGTAGTAACCACCCCATTTTCCCTATATTGGAAGATAACATATTTTAATGAGTGATTCTAGCGGCGTATGATACAATTTAAAGTACTGTACAAACCTTCTTCAAAATATTGAAAACCAAGTTCTTCTTAAGCTGCTCTTTGTAAATAGTATTTTGAGGATTGAACGACGGTACGTGGAAATCGTCCACAACGACTAAACTAATTTTGTCTTCATAGATTTTCCTTAAGCTTTTGACAACACCTGAAATAAGTTAAGCACATATAATATGAGATTCAATAAGTGTGATACCTGAACAAATTTGATGGAGACGTAGGCTTTCTTGTTACCTATAAGGCAATATGGTTGCCTCTGGGAAATCAAAACTAAGCGCCTTGATTTTTCCAATTCAGCATAGACTTTTGGTATCCAAGAGAATTTAATGTCTTGGGTTATAGGCATGTAAGTCACATTGACATCATCTATACTTGCAGCTTTCTTTAGTAGTACGAATATTTGCTTCTGCACCCGTAAAGCTGTTATTATACTAAACTGCTCATATTTAGGATGAATCACAGTCGTATCTCGTTCAATAGATAAAATAAATGTACTTTTGGATAAATACGAGTAAAGATCCTTCATTTTCTGGAAAGAAAGAAGAAATTATATTTAAAATCAACATCAAGAAGGCATTTATTCAGTTTTGTCCCTGATAAGGCACTTATGAACGTTATACATTTCAATTTACCTATATTCAATGTTCAAATAGTTTATCAAATATAATCAACACAATTGTAGTTACTTGCAGCTGCGTGTTTTAAATCATTTAGAAGAACATGATTTATTTTATAATCACCTGTTCATCAGCCAATAAATTATCTGTAATGATTATGTTATTTCCTTTATCATTCAGCGTCTCTAAATAATCAATATTGCTTTTCTTAATATCGGTGATAATGAAATTATTGGATGGAATTTCATCGGTTACTTCTTCTAAAACTTTTGATATATCGGGTAATGCATTCGCGAATAGCTGAGTTATTTTTATTTCATTGTCTGTTGCATTTCCAGTAACAATTTGTAAGTTGACATGGAGAGCTGTCTTCAACTGAAAAATACATTTTAACAATAAGTTTTCTATCTAGTCTTATGCCAAAATGTTGTAGTTTGTCAGTGGTGGTTAAGTTTAAACTATACTCACTTCAGTATTTCCTGAATTGAAATGAGGAATAAATTCACGTGTTTGCAAAACGTCTGGTTCATGATCTATAACTGGTTTGTCTGTAAAAACTACTCCTTCGAGTTCAACACCGCCACATCTGAAAGATAAGTCAATATTTAATTCGTTAATACAGTATTTTTACTATGAGTTTTATTACATTTATTTAATAATATTTTATATTTCTACTTTTTCCTATATGTATAAAATTTCGTCAAGCCTGCCGCTTCCGATTAACGGCAACGTTAAGCTTTTTCTTTAAAAATTAATTTAAATTTATGATTGTCTTACCTAAAACAATATATTATAAAAATCTCAATAACATCAGGTTTTTGCTTACCTAGAGATATCATACAAGCTATAAATTTGTGCATTGTAACAAGTAGCATCGTCTATTGTCATTTGTTTAGACTTCAAATGTTCTTCAGTATTAATATTTAATTTTTTGATGAGTTTAGGCGTGGATATACCTTCGTGATCTCTTGCAAAACAATTAAATTGAATGAGAGAGTCGATAAATGTTACCCAGTTATTTATCCATTTAATATTTGCTGAATTACGCTTAGTGTTTGTTGAATGAATAGATTGAAATACACCTCTGAAAAAAAATGTTTAGGAAAATTATTATGAACTTTTATGACATTTTGAATTGATGTTCAAAATTTCAGCCAGAAAAATTATTTTGTTTCTGTAATTAAACCTACTCATAAGAATATCCTCTCAATCGCATCGCTTTGTAAACGTCTTCCGTATTTAAAACAATGTCATTTGATCCAATATTGAGTTCTTCAAGATTTCTAAGACCTTCATCGCCTGGTTTCAGTTCCGTGATAGATCCACTCACAATTGTGAGAGTGTTTTCATAGCTTATCTAGAAATAAAAACAAATGATATAAGTTTTACTTTAACCAAGTAATGACCTTAATGCTGTGATATAAAAATGTGTGAATATGAATACCTCAAACTGATGATTTCCCTTATGGATCATGATGCTAAGTCTAAGCGGTGCTTCAGCCATTAAATTAGCTTCACAATAGAACTTTACATTGCTAAATGTAACAGACATATCTTCATATTTCACACCTTTGTGCATGGCCAGTGTTTCCCAAACAAGCACTAATAGAGCAGCTTCGGGGAAAACGTGGTTTCCTGAAATATTACTTTGTTATTTTTGTACTATCTTTTGCATATTTTTTAGGCTTTTAGATTTAAGTATTAGGCTTTTTATAAATCAGTAATAATTTGGTACTACTATAAAGCTTTTCTGTTTACACTAGTATCATGATTATCAGATATTTTATCCGTCCCCATGCATTTTGTAAATATGAAAATTGTTTTGTTCATACCATCTCTAACGTGACCATGGAAATATACATAATCATCATCATGAATGGACATGACGAAATCACGAGCAGCAGCCATAAACCTGTCTTTTCTAGTGTATTTAGATAGAGGCCTGAAAATAAATAGAATTTTTACTACTACTGTTATGCAATAAAATATTTTTTGTTAAAACAAGTTACTTTTCCTCCTTGCTAATCTTCTATTACTATTGGTAATGCATGTGATTTTTTACTTGGGTGATCTCACCCAAGTAAAAAACCTCAAATCAAAATTAAAATTATTAACATTTACCAATCCTCAGTGTGCTCCCATTCTACGAAGTGCGATAGAAGAGGTGTCTCAGTAGACACAGGGAATTCTATTTTTGGGTATAAAGCATCAACCTTAGGGTTTACACCAGCTTGATATAATCTGAAATCAAAATTGAAAGTAAGAAATAGTCAAATATTTATATAGAAAAAGTATGGAATGCTATACTTATATAATAACGCTGTAGCTGCAATTACCTGTGTGGTTATGAACAATATTTTGCAGTAGATAGTTCCTTTTTGAGATAAGTTTTAGCTATACAAAATTATTCTATCGCAGGAGAATCCACGGGGCACAAAGTTTTATGAAATGGAAATACTTGTAATCAAAATCTTGACTCGTGTTTAAGTTTATAAGCGCCCATGCCACATTAGTGCATGTACATACTTACAACCATCCTTATTATTACGTAAGCTGTGTATATGAAACAAACATGAATGCAATAAATTCAAATATGAATTACTATACTACTTACTTTCCAATAGCTTCAAGTAGGAATTTAACAGGATGGGAATGTCCACGTTTTGTCAGTGGTATATTGATACATTCACTTAATGACCGCTTCAAAATTGCTTGCAGGAGACCATGTGGCGCTACTTCTATTACTAGAGCATTTGCTGGTATCAATTTTGAAGTCTCTTCAAAAAGTACAGAGTTCTAAAAAACGAAATTATAGTGTTCATAGAAAACTCAAAAACTAATTAATATTAAAATTCTTCATTTGCAGGTAGAATAGATTAGATAATAGATAGATGGCAGATAGTAGATTTATTCCGCGGTGTGATAGCTCCATGCCAGAGATAAGCATTACCCAACGGGAGGTCCGGCGGGAATTGCTTTTTCTGGACATCCATAAGTCGAGTGGGCCAGACGGCATACCGGCAGTGGTGCTGAAGCGGTGTGCTCCTAAATTGTGTCCAGTACTAACGTGCCTTTTCGCGCTTTCCTACACCAAAAAGGAAGTCCCGTCTTCGTGGAAGACTGCCCATGTGCACCCAGTGCCCAAAAAGGGTAAGCAGACTTTGTACGAGGCTTGGACCACGGCCCGAACTAATCAGGACCCTAACATCTCTGTTGCGAAACGCAAACTTAACGCTGCCTCGAGATCCAGTAAGCGAATGATTGCCAGGGCAAAGTTCGATTTCGTCGGCAGAATTGGTGAGAGGCTAACTAGCCTTCCCTCTGGGAGTCGCGCTTTCTGGTCTTTTTCCAAAGCTGCAGAAGGAAACTTGGCCGGACAGAAACTTGGCCCACAGTGCAAAAGAGAAAGCGGATCTTTTAGGCAGTCTCTTTGCCTCGAACTCGACTTTGGATGACGGGGGCGCCACACCGCCTACCATCCCACAGTGTGCTAGCTCCATGCCGGAGATAAGCATTACCCAACGGGAGGTCCGGCGGGAATTGCTTTCTCTGGACATCCATAAGTCGAGTGGGCCAGACGGCATACCGGCAGTGGTGCTGAAGCGGTGTGCTCCTGAATTGTGTCCAGTATTGACGCGTCTTTTCGCACTTTCCTACACCAAAAAGGAAGTCCCGTCTTCGTGGAAGACTGCCCACGTGCACCCAGTGCCCAAAAAGGGCGACAGATCAGACCCGACGAATTACAGGCCTATCGCCATCACCTCCCTTCTCTCTAAAGTCATGGAACGTGTGATCAACACGCAGCTTTTGAGATACCTGGAGGATCACGAGTTGTTGAGCGACAGACAATATGGCTTCCGCCACAGTCGCTCAGCTGGTGACCTCCTTGTGTATCTCACGCACCGTTGGTCACTCGCCATTGAGAGTCAAGGTGAGGCATTGGCAGTGAGCCTAGATGTGGCGAAGGCGTTCGATCGGGTCTGGCACAGGGGTCTTCTCACGAAGTTACCAGCATACGGGCTTCCCGAGGGATTATGCAAATGGATCGCCAGCTTTCTGTCCAGCAGATGCATAAGAGCCGGCGTCGACGGTAGCTGCTCCGATAGCATGGACATAAATGCCGGCGTCCCGCAAGGCTCTGTGCTGTCCCCAACACTGTTCCTTCTGCATATCAATGATATGCTGTCTATTGAGGGCATTCATTGCTATGCGGACGACAGTACAGGGGACACCCATTATACGGGCCGTGCAAATATCCCTCGTTCCGAGGTAGAGGAAAGCCGCGAACGGCTGGTGTCTGAAATCGAGAGTACACTAAGTAGTGTCTCCGATTGGGGTCGACTAAACCTAGTCCATTTCAACCCCACTAAGACCCAAGCCTGCGCGTTCACCGCTAAGAAAACTCCATGGTCTGTGGCTCCACAATTCCAGAACACTTCCTTGAACATCAGTCAAAGCATCGGGATCCTTGGCGTCGACATTTCTAGCGACGTTTTGTTCCGAAGTCACTTAGAAGACAAGGTTAAGCTGGTTCAGTAAAATACCATCGTATTGGTTTTATTAACATTACGAGTATTCAACATTTAAGTACACCAAGATTTCAAACCCAATCCAAGATTGGATTGTAAACAGATAGTTTGGTCTAATCGATGCGTATTTATTGAAATCTTGGTGTAATTTAATTTTAAATACTCTTAATTTTGAATGGTAAATCTAAATATTAGTACCTTATTAACAATTCTGAAACGAAACAAAAATAAAGGTTGTTTATGTTTACCAGTAGATTGTTAGTGTGGTACTCCGCTGAAGAATATTTGGCTTTTGGTTCATCCCACTGATCTTTTAATAGAGACGTTGATACCCATTTAGCACTGCGGGGCTTCGGGTCTTTGATCACTTCACTCAAGTACTTCAAGAGTCCAGGACCTAAATAGAAATCTTGAATTATAATGCAGCCTTTTTAATTTAATCCTAATTTTGGGAATATTTTGGAATAAATGGAAGAAAAGTTGAGGCTGCTGTTGAGGTAACCACCTCAACTATGAAAGTTAGCATTGGCTTATAATAGAACGAATATTTTTTTATTAATTTAAATTAAAAGAGTTAAAATTTTACCCGCATCAGCAATATATCTTGAATGGAACGCGATATTGGAACATGGAACTTCCTTAGCGAAAATGCCACGTGAAGTTAGATCTGCCACAAACTGCTTGATAATGTCAACTGGTCCAGAAATTGTGGAGGATTCTGAACTGTTATGGCAAGCCACTTCAATTTCTGGTGGGCAAAGATCTAGAACCTGCAGAAGAAACATATTTTTTTAATTATAAAACTACAGCATACAATAAAATACAAAGCATCTGCATTTAAATAAATGGCTTGGCAATGACGCACAAAATCCACCATATTATTTGGGAAATCGATGCCTTGACCCAGTGAAGATGTTAAATTCTACAGAAATATTAAGAAAATACTGAATCGATAAGCTGTAATGGCAAACATCGTATACAACAGACCCAGCACTAAATAAACTAACAACAGAGGAAATGAAGAAAACCGATTGAAAGTCTTTGGCAAAATTCTATGTCAGAAGAAACAATAGGATGTAAACAATTTTATTTATCTGTAATGGGAATAGCTGGTTAGTACAATATTAATAAGGTGTACTCTTACAGCTTTGTATCCAAGTCCAACAGCAGCCATTGATCCTCGAATAAGTTTTGTCTGAACTGATACCAGACCTCGACTATAAGCTGAAAGGATCATCTCTTCAGCAGTGAAACAGCCATCAGCATAAGCGCATCCGAGTTCACCTACACTGTGACCTGAAATATCAATAAGTATGACAATTAAAGTATTTTTAAACATTTTAATTAGGTATATTGTATATAGGTAGTATCTTGTTTTGTACCAATAAAAATATCCCCATTAATATTATTAATTCTAAACTTTGATTGGATTTTTGTTACATAAAAAAAATCAAAGACTATTATTTTCAGTGGTTCACATTTACAAATTAAAATTAAAGTAACAAAATTATGTTGCTCTTGAAACCATGCAAAGCGCTGGGAGATTCTCTAAAATGTTCATTATATCTATGGCTTTCACACTAGGCAACATGCGTTTATCGTGAAGATCTATTTACGATGAACTATTTATTTGTAGACTGACATTTTAGTCTATTAAACTATTTACAAAATATTATTCCTTTAAATAATAAAAAAATATGGAATATAAAATTTCTTAATAAGATTGGGAAAAATACCTATGCATAAATAACATATTTTTTTTATGTATATTATTTATGTTTATTATAGACATTTAGAAATATATATAGTTATGAGTATACAAAAATTACAAAAAATATATTACTTGGTATGGCTTGTACGTAGTATTTATCTACTCTGAGGTATGGCTATGTATTCGTAGGAATAAAATATAAATATGTACTTACATATGGATGAGAAATAAAAAAAATAGGAATTAGGATTTAATATGTTTTCCGTGCTATCATAGACACACCTCTGTTACTATCAAGCCTTGATGAAACCGCAGTAGTCAAGAGTGTCACCGCGACTTCAGTACTCTTTCCCTTTCGAAACCCAAATTGTCTTGAAGACAGTATGTTCCGTGACTCCAAAAAATTTGTTAGTCTTTTATTAACAACCTTTTATAATAATTTCTAAAAAGCTCCGAGAAGAGAAATGGGTCTATAATTTTCAATAACATTTTTGGGACCACCCTTATGTATTAGACTAACACAAGCTAATTTCCAAACATGGGGAAAAAATCCATTGGCCAGGCTTTAGTTGAACAAATTGGTGAGGTGCACAGCAATTTCGTCTTTAATATGCTTAGTTAATGAATTACATTCATAATCCTCAAATAATTGTTTATCGAGATGGCACTCTTGGTACAAAAATCAAACTCTAGAATAACATCCCTTAGGAGTGCGATTAAATTCGCTAGGCAAGGTAAAAAAGGTACTTTACCAATTATATTGTCAGGTACAATTCCCATTTCTCTCAGGATGTCTGTGAGGCCGATTTGGACAGCAGCAATTCCCACGAAAGAGTGGAGGATATTATCATATATTGACTTGTCAGGATCAGTCAATATCTTAATAATATCAATGCCTTTCGGTTCTAGAGCTCTGTGGCACCTGTAATTAATGTTTTGATTATTCAAAATTGAAATTTCCAATGATGGTATTAAGGCATAACGAAATGTTGTCAGCGTTGATGTAAAATAATCAAGATAGAATTTAAATAATTCAGGATAATGCTCACTTTTCAACTGCAGCAGCGAAAATGGGTATTCGCATCAGATCTGCTCCCATACCAGACCATTGTGAACCCATACCACTGTACACAAACCACAGTGGCCGAGAAGATTCAGAGCAGAGCTCAAGATTTTGACTTATACATACAGTCTCTTTTTGTTCGTTGCTTTCTGAAATGAAAAATAAGTTTATATTTCAAAACTACTATTGTGTAAATCAATATAAATCTAATTATTCTTGAATATTAATTTATGTGTTCAACGTTATTACATTTTTTTTACATTACATATTTGATAAAAACCTACCAAGAATAGTGTATCCTCTGCACGTATGTCCAGGGATATCACTTTCATGTATGCTGTGCAAGAGGCTAATTTGCTCCGGGTCTATTGGCTGATTCTTGAGGGTATTAAAAATCTTCGCCAGACAATTTTCTTGTCTTCCAGAAGCAAGTACTAAATAGGGCAGACTACTTTTGTAGCGTCCAAGATCCTGAAAAATCACGTTATAAAAATTATTTGTGTTTTAATTTTTAGCAATCGTTTTGGATAAGAAGAAGCCAAAAAGGATTTCATACGCAGCAGTTGTTATTGTTAAAATGCTTTAAAAACATAAGGCTTTAAAAACCTAATTAAACGAAGATATTGTAAGAATTTTAGAAGCTCTCGGTCCCGTGACTCCTAACCCTAAGGCAATAACAAAAGTAAAAAAAAAACTATACCTTATGCTTATAATGTCCCTTCAAAAGAACGTGGATATTAGCTCCACTGTATGAGAAAGTGTTAAATGCTGTAAAACCTCTATTAAAAGGAGCGTGTTCTGTCAACACCTGAATGCTTCCCTCTTTCACTGCAATGATTTGATCCTGAGGCTCATTGTAGTGCAGGTTTGCTGGGAGTTTACCCTCATGGTATGCTAGACAGACCTGGTGAAAATATTTAATTATTTATATTAATTTAAAGTTCATGATTATGTGAAGGCTACTACTTTAGTCACTAATAGAGCGTTTTACTCTAACTTTCGAAACTAACATGCATAGTTTATTAGTGAGGTCTTAAAATTATTTTGCTTTTGCAAGAACTTCCAAAACACGAAAAGAAAATTTTACGAAACCATAAACGTCTCATCAGGAACATTTCATTGAATCGATAAAAGAACCAGTGGTAGTAATTTTATTCAGTAACGAGACCATAGTCGCGCGGGGCGACCTCTAGCTTTCCGATGTCAGTGACGGCGACATCGCCACTCTTCTCTTCCCGCAGATTTTATGGGTGACGATTGTGTTCTACAGCTACAAAATGTTACTCTAATGAATTTTGAAGACTTCAAAAAAACTACATTTTTTTTAAATTATTATCCCAAAATGTATTTACTTTAGTAATTGCGTTAACTCCTGAGGCACTTTCACTGTGACCCATATTAGACTTAACACTTCCAACCTTAATGGTTGTTTCTGTTGTGAAGACATTCCCAATTGCTTCAAGTTCATTACCATCCGCTTCAGCTATCCCTGTAAGAAGAAACAGTATAATAATATGGAAATTATTAATTTTAGCTTTTAACCCCCTTAGTTATAAAGCGCTATTTTAATTAATATACTGATTCAATTTCAATTCAATTCTTATTTATGGCTTAATATACTGATTAAATGGTACAAAATCTCTAATCCCGTAAATAATGTCACATTATTTGATAATGATAATAGAGTGACATTATTTACGTGACCCTTTAAACAGTATATTAGTTAAATAACGTTTTATGAGTAAGAGGGTAAATTTCTATGCTATTTCAACATAACGTGACATTCATCACATAGAATAATAATCTTACCTGACCCATTAGCTTCAATATATTCCACGGCCTTTGGAGATATGTTTATTTCAGAGTAAAATGCCTCCAAAAAGTCTTCAATGTCTTTACTCTCACGAAGGGGTAAGAACTGATCGCTTATTTTGGGGCTGTAGTTTCCTTTAGCGTGATAAACTTCGGAGTAAATTCTGTAATAACAATCGTTGAAAATAAATATTTGATTTATACTGGGTGGAGATTTCGAGATGGCATATTTTCGAAACATGTGTTGGGTTAGTCATGCTGAACAACTTTTACTATGGGACCAACACTGAATTCTAAACAATTTTTTTTACTTTGCATACATTATGTCAAGCAAGATTGACATTTACTATGAAAAGTAAAAAAAATATTGAGAATTCACTATCAAAAGTTGTTAAGCATGTACCCAACATAGGTTTCGAAAATATGCCATCTCGAAATCTCCACCTGTTATAATAATTATTATATTATTATTTGCGACGTGGACGAATTTTTTGACGCCCCGTAATTGTACATATTTTTATTCTTATTTTAGTTTGTAAATAATGTACATCTAATTATACATTTTAGATATTGTAAATTCCGTAAATAAGTTTTATTAAAAACAAAAATAAAAATATTTGATCTAAAAATATTTTTCTTTGAGATCTTTGGAGATAAAATTGTACTACCTATTTTGTGAAAATTTGAGAATGGAGTTCATTAAAATTATTTTAAAAATAGCTTCCAATACAGTATAATGTTTGGAAATTGTATATTAATCATATAAAATTTTATAACACGTGTTTAAAAAACTGCCCTTATCGCACGTTTACCTATCCGTGTAAAAAAGTAGTAAATTTTTACATGAAAAGGCGTGTGATAATTGCGGTTCTTTTACACGCAGTGCTATAAAATTAAATTATTTGTTGTAAAAGTAGTTTGTTTATTGTCATTCTATTTTTTTTAAAGCATCCCATTCGATCTTTCCACTCGAAATTTGAATCCCAAATATTCCCAAATGAAAGCATGGGAATGGCAAACCCCGTATCACTGTACATTCATCTGTCAGACAAGTGTCATGTTTCGCAACAATTTGTTCACAGTTGCGACGGGTAGATAAAATGGAATAAAAATTTTATTTTTGAATTTTTAGTTTCATATATACTTAAATACTTTCGCGTGTAAAGGCCTTCGTAAACAATGCATATTTAAGCGATAGCAGCAATTGCGGTAGATTTGCTGTCATTTTTTAAGAGTTCCGTTGTCTGTCTCCGAAACTCATCATCAGATCTATATGAAATTTATATGGGACCATTTCGGAATAAACCCCTTTCGAACAAAAAAAGAATTTTGATAATCCGTCTACATATGACGGAGTTATGCCCGAACATACATAAAAAAAAAAAAAATATATAAACATCCGAATTGAGAACCTCCTCCTTTTTTGAAGTCGGTTAAAAACACGCAAGCGTGTTTTAATGGATAGTATTTTGGTAATTCTACTTTTATTCGAATGTTTAATGTTGAACGCAGTAACTAACGTTCGATAGCTCTGAGGTCTAAAAGAAAAAAAATGTGGAAATAACTTTAATTTAGTCACGAATACGAGACACGCATCCTATGAAAAAAAGGAACTGCGCATCAACAGATTATGATATATAATGATTAAGACCTGGAATAGCGAACCAAAAAGCCAAAAAAAGAAGACTGTACATGCAAAAGGCATGTGGGCATAAAATACCACTAGGCCTGCGCCTATTGCAATTTATAAAATCACAATACCTTTTAGCATCTTTGGCTTTCTGCAAAAATAGCACATTTATGGCACCCGACCTGACGTAGCCATCTCCGTTCTTGTCAAAACACTTGGTTTTTCCGTCCATGCATAAGTATCCAGCTCTGCGGCAAATAACCAGAATTATTATTAATATAGTGTATCTATTATTAATATAATGATGTGCGATTAAGGGCAGATTTTTACAATAACAAAACAATTCAAATAAAAGTAAAAGGACACTAGGTAATGTCCTGTACCTGTAACATTTTGGTATTCTTCCTTGTGGAATTACAAATAGGTATCTCAGCACTACCACATAAGATTATAGACGCTACCAATCTTAGACCGGGAGATACTGCCACAAATTTTCAGATCATTTGTACCAGTATGGCGACCGTTCAGGGGTCTAATTACGTAATTAAAAATTAAATAATGGTCATAGCGTATTGTTACCGGCGGCCCAATCGCGTGGACGTTAATCACACGTTTGCGGTGGTATGGCGGCCATTTGGAATCGTCGGAAAAGTATGGCATGGTGATTTTCATGAATGACTACTCGACGATGATTAGCTATGCAAGAATAGCCTGGTACAAATAATATAATAGTAATAATAATACTTTATCGAAACCAAAATTACCAGGAAATTTATGCTAGTATCTCCCGGAGCTATGATGTGCTAATCCAATCGCGAATTACATACCTTTTATAATTCCGAGACACACTAGGGTGCGTGCAAAGGTTACATCCACCAACAATCGCAGCTTCACACTGCCCGCTATTGATACTTCTATATGCGTGCTCCAAACAAGCCATGGAGCTAGCACAGGCCTGGTCGACAGTATATGACGGGCCTTTCCCGTCAATCCAGTAAGAGATGCGGTGTGCGTACATACCTTTGTTGCATCTGAAAGAGTCACTTTGGTTATTTGTATCATGCCATTTCGATTACGATTGAATTGTAATTATATCATGGAAATTTTATTTATATAAGGCTATCTGACCTCAATATCAGCAGAGCTTTTACAATGGAATAAATATTTACATACAGCACAAAATATACACATGATTTGTTTCGAGTCCAGCACATTTATAGGCGCCGTGCGATTTCCAAAACTACAAAACATCGGAATTTAAGGAATTCCGAGCGTAGGTACTTGCATCTTAGAATCTGGCTGCACCCAGCTCCATGCATAAATGCATTTAAATACGCTCGACTACTTTCCGATAAGTTGAATTGTACTTTAGACTTAAATTTATTTTATTATAAGCTTGTTATAAACTAATAGCTGACTTCAAACATAAAAATAGCATTGAGAACCACATTGACCATTTAAATATTTCAATGAAGCGTATAATCTGTGAGGTTGATTTACAAAACGTGCTTATGGCAGTTTGCTTCCACTACACTCAAACACCGACGATGTTTGCAGGTAAAGTCGTGTAACAATGTTAGTCGGGCTACGCGTATCCACTGCATTGAAATGCTAACCCGACTAGTCAATTATAAATTTTTACGAGAGTTGTGTTCTCACTACAAATAAAGTTGTGACATTTTTATCCGATTCGTCACAGGAAATTGTCAATTAACAATGTTTTCGGTCAATCCGCGCTCGCGGTTAGAGCAAGTCTATAGTATATTCATAGAATAATTCCTAAGTAATGTTATTAAATATTTTAAATGAAATAAAACGCATAAGATAACCGTTCAAACTGTAAATCCGTTTTTGTGAATACGCATCTCGAACAAAGCAATAAAAATTCAAGTATCGTTAATGCACGTCGCGTCGTCATCAATAATTTAAACTCTTTTATTAAACTACTACCCAACAAAGTTGTGAATAATAATGATAAATAAAATAGAGAACCATTATAAATTTTTTCATACAAATAAAGGTAGCAAACCAGCATACCGGCCGGGGCGGGCCGCCTGTATTACCGTAGCCTATGGCTGGCACGTTCAACAAATATACACGTTGCGCTTGTCTTCTCAGTCGGGCACTTTCGTCAGAGTGGTCGTGGTTGCAAAAGATGGTGTAACAAGTTTACTATTTTTTTTTGTGAAACGGGTTAATTTTTCATTTTTTTTTTTGTTTTTAATTTCATTTGCATTTTCATTTCACTTATCAATTGTCGACAATATTGAATAAAATGCTTCAATAACGATGTTTGTGCTCCATTTTGTTGAGGAATTCCATAATTTCTTTAAAGTCCATGGCCAGCTCATGATAAAATTTATATAGGGCCACCTAGGGATCTACCGTGATATGACACAGTTTAAACACTCGAAATCACATAAACCGTTTCCAAGTAGTCGGTTAACAAACATAAAAATAAATATCCGCGTCGAACATAGAACCTCCTCTTTTTTTTTAAGTCGGTTAAAAAGGGATTGCGTTTGGCCACTGACCCGCCAATAAAGGACGATGACGTAGCCTAGGATGAAGCACGGTTACTTAGAATTTTAAGTGTAAGTCAGGAAACAGACGACGGAAGCAAGTTCCACTAGCTTGCTGTCTGCATTATAATAACTTTACCAGAATACCGTCTGGTAATGCCTTAAATGGAGATGAAAAAGGCTGTGTCCTTATGTTCGGTATACCAACAACGTACCGAAGAAAAACGCAAGCAACCCTTCTTCGATGGTCAAGCCTCGTGAGTTTCACCTTGTCGGATTTATAAATGAAACTAGGCTGTTGTATTCTTATTTTGAATAAGGATAATTCAACCAGAATTTGCTACATTAAAAAATCGTTTTTTTTATTACATATTACTTTTCATTAATTTGCTATTTATATTACAATGTTTCTTTTTTGAAAACTTTATGATCTCCAATTAGTGAACAGTGCCAACCCTACCGAGATTGGAGTATTCGAGTGGCCATCGTTATATTGATATATAACATCATTTGTTCAAAGGCATCCTGAAACGTCGACTTAGCGGAGTAACTTTTTATTTTTGATGTTATACAATAAATCTATGATATGAGAGCCGAATGTCCCAGTTATCCATTTGCGATAGTCTCGTTTTACGATACGCCATTTGTTTTGTAGTGTTGCCTTTTTTCGTCAATTAATCTTTTATGTCGGACTAGCCATTTGCTTGATTGAAAGGGTTATAACTTTATTGTCGATAGTCGATATACAATAAGTCTGTTATACAACGTGTAAGGGAAAGCGTACAGGTCGGTTAACTAAAGCTGGCACGTTTCAACACATTTACACCGTCTCTCTCGCGCAAAGTCAAGCTTATGAGTATGAAGGAGACAGTTATTGTTTTGCTTTTGCTACTGCTCATAAATATAGAGTGGTCTATTTTTGCATTCGTCCATTAGACTTGACTGATTGCAAATTTATGAGTACTGTGAACGTGCCAGCTTTCGTTAACCGACCTGTATATCCACGACTTCTTTGGTACTAGGCACACAGATCGCAAACAATTCTGGTTTCAATGCGTGATAATGGACGCCCCGTCGATGGCGAGTGTGGCGATGGTGGAAGGTAGACGATGTCATCAATTTGAACAATTCTTTAGAACACTCTCCGTTGTACAATAGTCTAATCATATTTCGGATGTATATTCGTACATCATCATTAGGTTCATCAAACAATACACTTTCATCTCAACTTCCTTGCACTACCACAATAGTTCTATATGACTACTGGAATATTACTCGCATGATTTATGTATTCTAGAAACGTTCGTTAATTTGAAATGAACAGAACTACATTCTCGAAATTTAGCATTATTTTTTGGAAAATTAAACTAATTCACTATAAATAATGGTACTTTGTAATACCTGGGTGGATAACGCCCTCAAGTTGTAAATCTGTCATCAAGCTGTGTTCTGGTAGTGGCGATTAAGAGCCAGTTTCCATTTAGGATGTTATAAAACTTTCGCCTAGGCGTCCCGTTCTGGCTGCCCTGGCTTCTTTTGTTCAGCGGTTTGGCCTCACCAGTTTTAGTAGTCTGGTAATGCTATTATTATGCAGACAGCAAGCTAGAGGAACTTGCTTGCTGTCTGCATTATAATAGCATCTGTTTCCAGACTTAATGAATGAATGAGCTCTGTCAATCTTACTTATACGCAGGAACCCAACATAAAGAAAGGCTGCGGTATTCTGTAAGGTGCAGGTACTTCCGAGTTCCTCATTGAGCAAAATAACGCTATACTCTACCTCTTTCAAAACCCCTAACGCCTTAACCACGCTGTTCTCGTCTTTTAGGTATAGCATTGTGTGAGAAAGTTCCTGGTTCACTATTTAATTCGCGTTCCCGATGGATTTAATGTATCCCCGGATAAAAAGGTTTATGTTTTATTCCAGTGTATCCATCCACATTCCAGTGGTCCGAAATGAGGACATTCGTAGGAGAACGAAAACGAAGGACAAAGCTCGTAGAGTTAGTAAGCTGAAGTGGCAATGGGCAGGCCACATCGCTCGAAAGAATGGTTCTCGAGTGGCAACCACGTATTGGAAAGCGCCGAGCGGGACGCCCTCCCACCAGGTGGACCGACGACCTGGTCAGAGTCGCTGAGCACTGCTGGATGCAAGCGACCCAAAACCGTTCGAAGTGGAAGTCCTATGTTCAGCAGTGGACATTCATAGGCTGATATGTTGATGATGATCCATTATATATCATTCAATCGAATTCGTTCAAATATTTCAAAATCCACACAAACTTTATCTTTGCACCAAACTCCGTTTTTTTTTTCAATGTGCGGAATCTATTCTTTAAGGTAAGCCGTCGATTAAAGTACGTAAGGGCCACAATAATTATAGCACGGTTTGATGATACCACCCCAAAATTGCACACGTTGAGTGTTCACGTTCATTTCGCAGTGAAAATCTAATTATAAGTTAGGCGGTATGTTAAATTGGCTCCCAGTGTACCAAAGTAATGGCTTTTATGTATTTGACAGGAGTGCACTGGTGGGTAAATCACCTGAGTAGCTGACAGAGCGTTTCTCAGACGAGTGAAAAATTATTACTACGTAAATTGTCTGAATACTGGGGTCAATGAATTCTTTTCAAAAATGGAAACGATACCTCAATAATAGTGGAATAATGTGTTTAAAGTTACAATAACAAAAAATATAAATGACAGTTTCCGGCTAGTTTTCCACGGATTTATTAATATCCATGGTTTTTTAAACATAACACATTATGAAACTAGGTAAGCACCCCCGTGGTCCACATTTGTTCGCGCCGTATAAACTTTTAACCTGAGCTTATTACCATTTTAATAAACGACCCAAATTGCGAAGTGGTCCGGCCCTTATTCATAATTATATTCTTATTAGTTGAGTCAAGTGCTAACAACACCTGTGTCGGACGGCTTAGCGGGAGATCGTATTTTGTTGTAAAAAACTGGTTATTTTGGTGACAAACATTTTTTCATCATATAATTGTGACTAACGTCATAATCTACCTGCCTAATTTCCAATCAAATTTTGCTTATATTGACAGTTTTAAATACTTGTTAGCAACGTAAATGTGACTGCTTCTTCTTCGAATATCAATTTGTTTACATTGAAAACAGTTTTACAAAAAACTTAAACCGACTTCAAAGTACACTAAGAAGTAATCAAATCCTGACCTGCAGGGCTATTTTAAAATGTCGTATTCGATATAGGAAACGGATTAAAAAAAATCAAAGGCATATTTCAGCAATTGCTATTTTGATTTCCAAAAACTTTTTGATGAATTGAATTGATATGTCCTTAAAGAATTGCAATCGTGGAATATCGCGTCGGTAGTTTTTGAATACGTTTCCGATATCGAATCCGAGCATTTTAAAATAGCCCTGCAGATGACAATTAGACCAAACGGAAAGTGTATACTTTGTTCTTTTGCGATTTCGATGTTGCTCTTATGGTAAAAGTTGTTAAAATTTACAAGTACTTTACGTGGTTTCATATATTGTCGTATCCACTCAGGATTTGTAGAATAAAATTAATAATAATAATAATATAATAAGATTTTATTTCTCACCACAATATTTGATTAGTAGTACACATTTCAATCATACATATTTAGGCAAACTATATACTGTGGGAGACTGGTGCCTAAACTAGGCAAAATACCTGTATTTCAGGTCACCAGGTCTCCACTTACTAGGATAATTATACAATTCAGTAATATGTTGCTCATTTAAAAGAATTGCAGTAGTAGTTAAATTACGGAAATTGATACATACATTACAGGCAGAAATAAGTGTTAATATTGTTAGTAAAGATAGCTATGAGTGTTAGAATAGAACGTGTGTGTGTGTGCGTGTGAGTGTTTGTGTATGAGATTGTGATTGTAAGAGTGAGTGTCAAAGTCTAAGCATGGGTAAGTGTGAAAGAGCATGTCTGTTAGGATCTTATTTTATTTATTTATTGGAGCAGTGAGTAAGTCTTCAGTTTCAAGATAACTTAATCCCTGAAGCCAATCCGTAACAATCCTTTTGCATGGGTGCTTGTTAAGTTTATAAATAGATAATAACTTGTTTGTGTAATTATATATAAGCCCACCCAAATAGGAAAAGAAACGATGTGAGAATTTTGTAGAATATTTAGTTTGCAGGTAAGCAACAGGATCAAAGCGTCTTCTGCTATGGGTACTCGAAGGGCAGAAGGTAAGGAGCACATGCTGTTTTAAAATAATGTTAAGTATGAACAGTTGGCGTACTGTAAGCACTTTAGCTTCTTTGTATAAGAGGGCTGTTGGATAACGGTATGGCAAGAAAGAGGACACCTTGAGAATGGCTCGTTGAGTGATTTCTAGCTCAATAATGCTAGTTTTTGGAGCACCTCCCCAGCTGGTGTTGCAGTACGTCAGTAAGGATTGAACAAGTGAGAGGTACACCGATTTTCTCAATTTTACATCCGCCACATGTCTCAGGTTCTTAAACACGTAAATGAGCTTACGCAGCCTGCCATTCAGCGCGTGAATATGAGCCTGAAATCTTAGAGACCTATCAAGTATCACACCCAAGTATCACTCTCAGTACTCTGAATTTTGATGCAGTAACAAGTATCACATGGCTTAGCACACGTATGAGCCACGATAGAATACGGAGCTAACACACTGGAAGTGGTATTTTTTATGGAGAAGGGCACATATTTTGTCTTATCCAAGTTAAGTGTAAGCACATTGACTCTCAACCATTCCGAAACAATGTTGAAGCCTGCCTGAGCAGATGCAAATACTTCGGCCCATGTGTTAGCGCTAAATAAATGGGCAGTATCATCGGCAAAAATAATAATTTTTCCTTTTGGGATAGAGAGCTCCCCCAGCTGGTTAACATAGATGAGAAACAAAGTAGGCCCAAGAACACTGCCCTGGGGCACGCCGTAAGTAACTTCAAGCTCTTCGCTTATGAACTCATCGATCTTAACGCACTGAGTACGCTCCCTCAGGTAGTCTACAAAGATTTTAAGTTGCGCTCCCCTTATTCCTATAGCTTCCATCTTATGAATCAAGATGGGTACAGAAACCGTGTCAAAGGCTTTAGCCAAATCCAAGAAAATACCCAGCACTTTCCGACCACGATCCAATTTTGAAACCACATAATTAGTCAGTTTATGAACTGCATCAGAGGTAGATTTACCGGAGCGAAACCCGTACTGTGAAGAAGACAGGAGGTCATTTTTATGTAAATATTGAATCAGTCTATTGTTCAGTATACGTTCAAGTATTTTAGAGAAAGTGGTCAGAAGAGCAATAGGCCTGTAGTTACTAATACAGTTTCTGTCCCCACTCTTATAAACTGGATGTATGAGGGATTTTTTAAACGCCTGAGGGAATGTACCTGTTTCAAGAGCCAAGTTGAAAATATATGTTAAAGGTGGAACCACCAAGGCGACGTGTTTTTTGAGCAATTCCTTCATTTATAACAAAATAAAAAGAGTTTATAAATAAAGTCTACAATACTAAACTAAAGCAAGATAAGTGAGAATTCATAGAAAAGCTATTTTTATTTAACCTGTTTTCTTACAATAACAAGGTCACTTGACTGCAATGCGAATGCTTTTATAGGTTCAAAGTAAACAGTAAATTTCATAAGTGAGATACAAATTTGGACCCTTAATGAATTTAGTGTAACCAAATGTAATTAAGGGGTCATCAAAATATGCTTCAGGCAAGTTTAAAGTCAGTTGAACATTAATAAATCTAATCTAGACATAAATTTATCATACAGTTGGGATAGGGTTTGCGTCTAGATAATTTTAATCGAGATATAAAATATTTAGATATAGGATTAGCAAAATTGACGGTACATTCTCATTTAGATTTGTCTTTACATTGAGAGTTGATTATCGTATTATTATATTTATTGAATAGTTTTTTAAGTCTTCTACGGTGGCTACCAAAGCATACGTTACCGTAGACGCTTGCAACTCCAGGGGTATCACTTGCGAGTTGAAGATACTGCAAAGTCTCTTAACATACCGAAGGGGTTTGAAGAAGAGTTCAGAATAGTCACTGTGCCGCAGCGACACAGCGTAGTGCTTCCGAATTTAGAATCGAAAACCTTTCTGCTTAATGCTGCAAGCACCTAAAAGCTATGGTAACAGCTTACAACCAAGTGGGTCGAATGTATGTTTGTACTATAAAAGCAGATAATTGTAATGGTCTTCATAATGAGAAGAGTCTTGACAAGCAACAAAATACAACGCTGTATAAAGGTTTCTAATTAAGGTATTCCAAAACGTACAAAGGGGAATAAAGGCGGTAACACACGTTCGAAGTCAGAGGTTGAAGTCTGGGATCCATAATTTATAGTAAGATGTGGGTCCTTAGATTTATAGTCACACCTGCTTTTATCAGTATTCTAGGTACTATTTATTGTTATTTTTTTATTCGAAATTTGTATTTATTGTCACAACAAAAGTGAGGTTAGATAAATTGAAATTACTGTCTGCGTAATCAATGGATTTCCATAACATATTTTTTTTTGACCTCTAAGTTATACAATCCAAGATAATGGGGGCCAAATGCAATGAAGTTCGTTACCATTTCTGTACGCAGTAACCCAGACATCGATGACTATTTCTTACGTAACTATTCTAGAATAGATGTATTTTTAAAGTCATCTCTATACATATAAAATTCAAAGTCCTGACTGACTGACTGACTGATATATCAACGCACAGCCTAAACCGCTGGTCCTAGAGACATCATATTTAGAGGGTATATTTTTTGTCAAGAGTAGGTAGGTATCCACTAAGAAAGGGTTTTTCGAAATTCCACCCCTAAGGGGGTAAAATAGGGGTTGAAAGTTTGTATGAAAGTCCGTCACTTTCGAAGATAGGTTCTTCAAATTTTGTGTTTAGGCTGAAGATTAAAAATTAATTAATACGTTTCTCAGCGTTTTTAATAATTCCACTCTCGAAGCGGGATGAAGTTGTTTTGTTTTGTTTTCTTTTATTGTTGTAGAAAAATATGTCATTTGTTTCCCGTAAGCTACGCGGGCGAAGCCGCGAGCAGAAGCTAGTAAATTTCAATTTGAAAACTAAACAGAAAGGGTAAATCTAACAATTATAAAATTAAGCTTTTAACTCTATCTCGTTTTTAATACTTTGTGAACAAATTGTAATTTTTGACTGGATCTTGTAATACCCTATTAAGGTTTTGAAGATGTAGCTAACTTTGAATATCTTTTAATACAGGCCTCAGGCTGTTCCAAAGAATTAAGTTATCTCGTAACGAAACTCTGTAAGTCACAGCTTGTTAAGCTATAAATATAACAGTGTTTAGTTTTGTTTTTCAACTGCTAAAAGTTTCACCGGTTCACGGACTAACATTGTTAACTAGCACTAAACGGTTGCAAATTGTGTTTAGAAAATAATTTACAGTGAATTTGATTAAACTAGCAATCGAATTACACGATGTTTTGATACTTTATTCGGTTTAAATAACGTACGGAGGGTGATTTAGTAAAATAGACTACGAGTATTAAATTTGTTGTGACTGAGCTTTATAAAAAATGTTAATATTGTATAGATACCTACTTATTATTCTTATGATTCATTGTGAACATAAACATGTTTTTTGATTGATTACCATCAAAAGAATCTTAGATTACCTTACAATCGTTTAAAAAAGAAGCTCTAAAAAGTGTATATTTTAAAATCTACTCTACCTAACATGCTAATTCTTCTATGCTAAAGCTTCTCTCTGCACTTGCATCCCCTCTGGCTAAATTGTATGAATAAGCATAATTAATGTATATTGTACAAGTATTTGGAACAAAAGCTGTAATTTTAAAAGATCTTCCACTATAAAAAAAAACCTTGCTGAGTTTCTTGCCGGAGTCTTCTCAGTTTAAGTGTAATTCGAACCGGTGGTAAATTCAACTGTATGTAACAAATAAACGTTCATAAGTGCCTTATCAGGGCCTTAACTGAATAAATAACTTTTTGGTTTTGATTTTGAATTATAGACTATTTCAACTTGATGATATAAAATAATATAAATGTATTGCTTCTTTTCTTTCTTTAAGTTTGAATTTAAACGAAGCAGACTTCGTTCCAAACTGATAAAATCACTTAACATAATTGGACTGTTTTACAAAAAACTTAAACCGACTTCAAAGTACACTAAGAAGTTATCAAATCCTGATCCGATGATAATGGGACCAAACGGGAAGTGTACCCTTCCAGACAAAATATATATATATATATATAAATATATAATTTTCCAAATCGGTTAATAAATGACGGAGTTATGAGGTAACAAACATAAAAAAAAAAAAAAAAAATAACGTTCTACCGAATTGAGAACCTCCTCCTTTTTTTGAAGTCGGTTAATAATAAATGCTAACATAATCATATCAATATACCGTTTTATGAGTAAGGGAGTAAGTATTTATTTATAAAATAAGTTCTTGACGGGCCCGTTGGCGCAGTTGGTTAAGACGTGGAGTCTCAAACTATAGCGCCGCAGGTCGTGGGTTCGATTCCCACACAGGACATGCATTTGTGTGCATGAACATGTCTGTATGTCCTGAGTCTGGGTGTAATTTTACAAACAAAAAGTAGTATATGTATTATATCAGTTATCTAGTTTCCATAGTACAAGCTTTGCTTAGTTTGGGATCAGATGACCGTGTGTGAGGTCCAGGATATTATTATTATTATAGTTCGTGTTAAAAATAACATTTTTAATACTAGCTTTTTTTGGTGACAGTACTTGCATTGTCTTCCAATGTACTTAATCATACCAACTATCAAGTCAATCCGACCACTAGGCTAGAAGTGGATGAAATTCGACTTGCAAGATTCCACCCGAACAAACATAGTTACATTGTACACGTAGTATTTATCTACTCTGAGATTGTACGTACATACCTTGAGTACATACATTGCGAGTTAAATAAAAGCTTGTAAAAAGTAGTAGTGAGGTTGAAGATATATGTAGTATATCCGCTATCTGATTTCAATATTAAAAGGTCTGCTTAGTTTGTGGCCAGAGTGTGTGACGTATATCCCAGGATATTTATCTATTTATTTAATTTAATTTAATTTAATTTAATAATGGCTACTATACAAAACCTGTATTTTACACAAACATAATATTTTACTTACCCGCTAACACCAAAGCCACTTTGATGAGCATTTTCATAAAGGGCAGTCTTTTCAAATTCGGAAAAGGCGGAGCCGATGAAGACGCCAACTTTCTTTCCACGAAGTTGCAGAGGGTTGATACCTGTAGAAAGTGTTTAGTATTTATAGGCCTGTCATTTCTGGATTACTCACTGTGTTTGAAGTTGTAACTAAAAGTATACCATAATCTTGTGATAAGAATTAACCTACCAGCATCATAAATAGCACTGTAAGCGTGCTCCAAAAGCTTTCTGCTCATAGGATCCATGGTAAAGGCTTGCTTGTAGTGCACTCTGAAGAACTGGGCATCAAACTTGCCCATTCCACTGATTTTACCCAGATGCTTCGGAACTTCTGGGTGGTTAAAGTCCCACGGCGGATTATCAATTGTTACCATATCCACCTGTATAAAATATTTAAATAAAAGATTAAAAGCATTTCATGAAAAACGAACACCTAGTTTTTAAATAGAAAATGCGATGTCTGGATAAAACATCTCCTAGCACAGTTTGTTTTTTTTTTATATACACTTTAGTCGATAAACAAGCATACGGCCCGCCTGATGGTAAGCGGTTACCGTAGCCATATAGACGCTTGCAACACACGAAGCATCGCTCACGCGTTATCAACCTATCCCCCCTCCCCTATGAGCTCTGGCAACCTTACTCACGCGCAGGAACACAACTTTACACAACATATAGTTATTTGGCTGCGGTATTCTGTAAGGTGGAGGTACTTCCCCAGTCGAGCTGCTCTTTGAGCGAATAAACTCTTAAATTTGAAGCACATTGATTATGCTATTTAAAAAAAATCTTCTTTCATTACCATCATCTGCCTATAATTTCCCACTGCTGAGCACATGCCTCCTTTCACAAATTAGAGTGAAAGGGATTGGAAAATACACCAACACGTGGTGGTAGGCTACTGCTAAACATACAGTTGAAAATTTTCAAGCCGCATAGGTGGCTTCCAACTAGCTTAACTATCACAATTAAGTGATAACCGGGACCAACGGTTTTACGTGCCTTTTGATGCACGGAAACGCTCCATTTAAAATAACACGAGGCGGTAACCCATCCAGACCCTGGTCACACCGGTGGTAGCTTATTTTTGCCGATTGATTAAGAACGGCTAATCATGCTAAACCACGAGCGCTTCTTAAAAAGTTGACGAATGGCCTCGACAGTTACTGTTTTTGGTGGTCCTCCTGATTGTGAGTAGCTACAGCTGCCAAGGGAATTGCCATCATGTTGCATTTGCAACCTATAAAAAGCATAGAAGGCTACTGATTCTCAAGTGAAACTGCCAGAAATTACTGCTTTTCTTGGCACAAGATTTTCAACACGAGAGTCATGCCAGTCAACATGCCAGCCAGGCACTTCAAAGTACCCATCACCATGCTATGATTTCCTCACAATGTTTTTATATTATGTGCCTGCCCTGTTCTCAATCATTTGGGGTCGGCACAATATGTATGCTTCTTCCATTCAGCTCTTCTATCCGTCATACTACCACTGAAATATCATCTCTTCAAAATCAATGGATGCTAAACATAGCACTGTTAATTGTAGAAGTTCAAGGTCTATATTAAGCAGCACTATAATGATAATATTGACATCTTAAAATAGGCTTGGAAGTATGAACCAGAAACCCAGGTTAAGCCTGTTAATCATGGATTTAAAAATATCTTCATTATATGCAGCCTATGGATGACCACTGCTGGATATAGGCTTCCAATTGCCATAATGGAAGGGTTTTGGGCCGCTTGCATCTAGCGGCGCCAGGTGACTATGACCAGAGCATTGGTCCATCTGGTGGAAGGTCATCCCGCTTGCTGCTTTCCAGTATGGTTAAAATATCTTACCTTGTTGTATAAGTTCTCCTTAAATTGTAGTACACTTTCAGATTTTGGGAATATTCCTGAAATTCCACTGATTACTATTTCATCACCAGTCAAGGGTCTAGGAATAGATTTCTTCGGAGCTCCTTGCTCAGCTATGGTTTCTTGTGGAGAAGGTGTCATGATGATGAAGTTCTGTGTCTTCGCGAAAGTGCAACAGTGAGAAAGTGACCTACGAATGTTGATAAGCTTCCAATTTATATCTAAACGAGAATATGTTAATAGACAAGGTAAATACCTGCTGAATTTCCAATTGTGTGGGTTCTGTATAAAATTTCATTTTATTTGAGCCATCAAATAATAATATTTTTTTGTTTTGTCTATTATGTTAATCCACCTTATGATTTTGTATCAAAATTAATTTATTAAAAAATAAGTGTACCGTAGTAATTTTTAAATAATTATCCTTTTTATTTATATACATAATATGAAATGAAACAAATACGATCGCTGTCATACAATAATTAGGTATACTCTGGTTTCAAGATTACTCATATTATACCTAACATGAAAAAATATTTGTATTCTACAAGAATTATAAACGAAAAAGTATCCTATTAGTGAAAGAACTTCTGAAACCAACTGGCAGTTTCTGAGATGAGAGTATGTAAACGAACAAACAATCAAACAAAAAAAATATTATTGAACAAAATTTGATTTTACCTTAAATTAGTATAGATAATTAAATTAAATTATGTCCAAGAATATGTATTTTTTTTGTTCATATTTTTTTTTACTCAATATATTGTTATTAAGATTTTATTTTGTTGAACCCTAAGTGCAACTACTTTTATAATTGCATAAACATAAGCAGCCGTCTATACCAATTAACGGTTTTAGAAACTATTGTTTTTATTCATTAAGTGAAGTTTAGAAAAGGTCAATATATTTTTAAGGATTCCGTAGCCGAAGGGTGCCAAACGGGACCCTATTACTTAGCCTCCGCTGTCCGTCCGTCTTTCAGTTGGCTGTATCTCATGAACGGTAATAAGTAGACAGCTGTATCTTTCAGAGAGTATGTATTAATATTGGCGCTATAACAATAAATAATAATAATTAAATTAAAAATTCAAGGGGACCCATACAAGAAACGCCTTTTTTTTTGTAGCAAAGTTGAGTTAGTTAATATTATATAGTTAGAACCCTCCGTGTCCGACTCGCACTTGGCCGGTTTTTTGTGTGAGTGCTGTAATAATTTGCAATTTTAACATCCCATATCCGACTTATATAATAAACTAGCTCCTGCTAGGGCTTCGCCCGCGTTGCCTACAGGAAACAAAATACATATTTTTCTACAACAATAAGACAAAACAAAAATTCATCCCGCTTTGAGGGTGGAACTGTTAAAAACGCTGAGACACGTATAAATTAATTTTCAATCTTCAGCCTAAACAAAAAATTTGAAGATCCTAACTTCGTAACTGACGGACTTTCATACCCTATTTTACCCCCCTAGGGGTGGAATTTCGGAAAACCCTTTCTTAGTGGAGACCTACTCTTCCCAAAGAATATACCCTCTTAATTTCATGTCTCTAGGACCATTGGTTTAGGCTGTGAGTTGATATATCACTCAGCCAGGACTTTGAATTGTATAATGTTGTTTTGGTCAGCGACGAGCGACTCCGGGTCGAAAATACAAATGATACTGGTGCTAATATAATAAAATATAAAAATAATAATAATAATAAAGCCGCAGGGCAGCTTGTGGCGAGCTGTTGGTGAGTAGCGACACCACGGACCCGAGATCTCCCGGGGGCGGCACCTATGCCCCCCCGCCTCTGGCTTGCCTTCACTGGCCGGCCTGAGTGGAGCGTGAGAGCTATATGCTCGAAAGGGTGGAAGTGCTCAATCTGCGTAATAGCGGGGAAACCCGCTCCGAGATTACTCGCGATGGTGAAACCGGTGCACACCTCTCGACACCCTTAGCTGCTGACACCAATGTTGCTCCCTTTGTCACCTTTCGGTGACGTTTTTTGGGGGGCCCATTTAGTTAGCGGCGAGTCACCGTCTGCCAGGATTATCAAGATTGAGACGTTTGATTTGGCAGGCGTCCCGTTGTCTCAATCAATAGCCCAAAAACCAGTCCAGCAAGCTCCCTCCCATAGACCCAGTATAGTTTCCTTCTTCTCTGCAATAGTCCTTGCACTTCGCGGATGCTGTCTTTGGCCGTATCTCTTCAATAGTACGGGCAGAGATAGAATCCACTTAGTGTACATATCCCAACACATTAAAGTATCTTAAAGGGGCCTCTACGTGTTGGATCTGTATCCCCATGCACGCCTTCCAAAAGGACCGGTCCTCGGACCGTGAAATTCCAAAAGGAAAGATACAAATAATAATAATAAAAATAAACAGCCTGTATAAAAATGTAAAAATAAGATTGTTACGAAATTACCCCTGAACGGATAACCAATTGATATAAAATTTGGCATACAAGTAGATTATAATCAAGGAACGCTGGTGAAACCGTGGGGCGACAATTAGTATAAGGTTTTTTTTAATAAACCTACAGGTGATTTACGTATAAAGTACATCAGTGATGCCAGGTGGTGCCTGTTATTTATGTTTTGTTTAGCATCTTAAGTACCATAAATATGAGTTTGTTGACTCTTAAAATAATTCACATTCAAGTTTAAATGTGACTATATAAACATTTACAACAAATAATAATACATATGTACAAAATACAATCTACCGAATATTTCCTCGAGTCTGTTGCTGCTGCCGACTAACGGCATTTTTATAGGTTTTAGCGTTTTGTAATATCCAAATAAAAAACAAAACCGGCC
Organism: Achlya flavicornis; assembly: GCA_947623365.1. Taxonomy (NCBI): domain Eukaryota; kingdom Metazoa; phylum Arthropoda; class Insecta; order Lepidoptera; family Drepanidae; genus Achlya; species Achlya flavicornis. The sequence continues at coordinate 2,456,194 of OX392482.1, read as the reverse complement.
AAGTGCGAGTCAGACTCGCGCACCGAGGGTTCCGTACAAACCTGTAGGTATATAAGTAAATAGTAGTACAGACCTGAGTATTTGATATTAATTTCAATATATGACGTATTAAAAAAAACTACTTACTAGATCTCGTTCAAACCAATTTTCGTTGGTAGTTTGCACTGTAATGTACATCATATATTTTTTATAGATTTATCATTCTCTTATTTTAGAAGTTACAGGGGGGGGGGACACACATTTTACCACTTTGGAAGTGTCTCTCGCGCAAACTATTCAGTTTAGAAAAAAATGATATTAGAAACCTCAATATAATTTTTGAAGACCTATCCATAGACACCCCACACTTATGGGTTTGATGAAAAAAAATTTTTTGAGTTTCAGTTCTAAGTATAGGGAACCCCCAATTTTTTTTGTTTTTTTTCTATTTTTGTGTGAAAATCTTAATGCGGTTCACAGAATACATCTACTTACAGTCGAGGACATAAATATGTATACACTTTTTGAAATTCAAAAGCGATTTTCTCGCATTTTTAACATTTAAGTGTTAAGCTATTACACAAATCATAATAGTATATGAAGATTCTGCCTTTATAATATCTCATAATTTCAATCAGTAGTTTAAGAGGAAACCGTTGTTGAATTGTACTAATTGTATACATATTTATGTCCTCGACTGTACCAAGTTTCAACATTATAGCTCTTATAGTTTCGGAAATAAATGGCTGTGACATACGGACAGACAGACAGACAGACATGACGAATCTATAAGGGTTCCGTTTTTTGCCATTTGGCTACGGAACCCTAAAAAGGAACCGTTATACGAGCACTCTCATGTCTGTCTATGTATCCATCTGTTGCAAGTTGCAACTTATTTTCTCCGAATTCAATTTAAACCCGTTTCTGGGGGCTATAAAACTAGGAATTGGGAAAATAAGAAATATGTGTATAATTTTGATAACTTTTTAATGCATAATTTAAAATATATTTCAGAAAATAGTATATGAGCATTTTCCTATTACCTTGAAAACTGCTGAATGAAAAATAAAGGAAATTTAAGTATCTAAATCAAAAATATATTTTATTCCTAAGATCGGTTACTATGTTTCGCATCAGTCCCCGCACTAGGCATGCCTGTATCGCGGGAGATGTATATCCTCATTTATTATATTATTTACCGTGGACACAGATTTTGTAATCTGTGACCGTGGATATCTTACAGAAAGAGAACATTTCTTACTGAAAATAAAATATTACTTAATAGAAATAGAAATACTGTTATTACTACAAATTACTATGTCCCACTGCTGAGCACAGGCCTCCTTTCACGAATCAGGGTGAAAGAGAATGGGCAGATACTCCACCACGCGTGCCCACTGAGGATCGGTAGAGGTAGGCTAGTGGTCAACCTACTGTTGGAGTTTTCAAGCCGCCTAGAAGGCCTCCAACTACACAATTAAGTGATTTCGGGACCAACGGCTTTACGTGCCTTCCAAAGCACGGAGACGTTTGATTTGAAATACCACTAGGCGGTCATCCATCCAGGTACTGACCACGACGGTAGTAGCTTAACTTGCCGTTCAATTAATAAGGGCTTATCATGATACACCACGAGCGCTTCAAAAATTAACATTTATAATAAGGATAAAACGGAAATAAATGCACCAAAAGGACGCAAGCTCAGCTTTATGCTGGAGACGAACTAAAAGTCGACGTCCAACAATGGCAGCGACGAGTCCAAGCTGAAAACCAGCGCTGGGCTGGTTTTCAGCATGGACCCGTTTTACTTTCACTAAGATAGTTACAAAGTACCGGTATGGTAGTACTATTGCTTACATTAAAATTAGGTAGATATAGAAAAAAGTAGGTATATACGTAATTTGTTTCTTTATTGTTTTTTTTACATAATCTCAAGAGCGAGTGAGTTGGCCTCTTGACAGGTATTTTTCGGGTTTGGGGTCATGGATTACAATACAGACAAAAAAAGTTATTTGTGTTCATTCCTTGAAAAGTTACATTAATCAGTTCTCAAGCATTTCTTTTGATATAGAAATACCTGCCATATAAATCTTCATTTGGTTTTGAAATGATATTTAAATAATTCACTTCCCTCCAATATAATATATTATGGCGAGGCGGGCGATGGCTGCCACACGCGTCATACTTGTGAACAGGTGCTGCTTGTGGGGGCTGGTCTGCTTAAGTTTGCTATTTATTTACTTATTAAATATTTATTCAGTCTACTTTGTAATTTGTCCGCCGCACCGGGGCACGCAATTGTTTTCAGTGCGATTAGAATGTAAATATTATTTAATGAATCTAAGCTTGTTTTGAAAAGAGTAATTGCTTAGTTTATTGCCGGCTCTTCTCAGCAAATGCAACCTTCCGAACCGGTATTAGAGTATTAGAGTCAGACTTTTCATAAGTGCTTGCGAAGGTCTATTTGAATAAATGATTGAATTGAATTGAATTGACGGCCTTTCACTAAAAGGTAACCTATAATTATCATTTTTTTATACCACTAAGGTGGCAAACAAGCATACGGCCCGCCTGATGGTAAGCAGTTACCGTAGCCTATGGACGCTTGCAACACCAGGGGTATCAATCAGTATTATATCAGTTATCTGGTTTCCATAGTACAAGCACTGCAAGCTTTGCTTAGTTTGGGATCAGATGACCGTGTGTGAGGAATGTCCCAGGATATTTATTTATTTATTTATCAATTGCGCGTTGCCGACCCTGAAGAAATCAAAGTTATTAATTAAAGTACACGAGAATTAAAACTCAAGAATTATTTATGAATTGAAAATAAATAGTGATTTTACTTGACTTGTCTATCATTGGATAGATAGGCACTTGAATAGATGATATTTAAATTTGAATACATAAATATATGATAAACACGGTTCGAAGGCATTACAGATCCAACGTATTCCTGCCATTTGGAAGCAGACAAGTTCCAAATGCCGCAACGATTTGTTCCGAGTGCTGTTTTAGTGCAATTTTATGGATCCGCCTATACGTGATGTCGGAGGTGCTCTTTATTAACTTGGCTTTTATGGCGTCCGTAACCTAGCATTTCGATTTAGATGTTTTAAATGATAGACGAATGTTTAAAATAAAATTATTGAAGTGCTTTTAATAGGATTAATTCTTATAGGATCCGATGTCCAGTTGTTTTCCTCTACGGGTCGCATTTCTCAACCGATTCTCGAAAATATTGTGAGAAGATTCGTTTTTTTTCGTCGAGATTCGTTTTTGGAATCGATGAAAAAATTTCATATAATCATCAAGCTCGCGAGGTGGTCAGCTCACAGAGTCACTAGTACTGTGAGTCACTAGTCTTTTTCCGATCGACCTCAGTGCCTCAGCCCCGTTAACGGGGCAGATGGGAAAAATAGTGCCATCGGCCCCGGCAGCTTCAGTGTGTGCGTGTACCGGGTCCGATGGCACTCTTTTTTCCATCGGCCTCGATGACTCTGCCTCGTTAACGGGGCCGATGGGAAAAAGAGTGCCATCGGACCCGGTAGCTTCAATGTGTGCGTGTACCGGGTCCGATGGGACTCACTCGTATTTGGTCCATTCCATTCAGGAGACAGACGAATTGGAATTTTTTGGTGTAACTAAATGTGAATATACGTTTGTATTGCTATATTACCTACCCAAATATTGTCAAAAGTTGTGGAGGGCCAGTTTGGAACCCGGAAGTGGATAATTTATAAGCAAGACTTTGCGGTCATCTTTAGTCGTACCTTTTTTTTTTTTTTTTTTTTTTTTTATGTTAAATGGGCTTGCTTTTGACCTTCGACTGAGGAGTTAAGACGAGGCCGAGGATGTAGCACGCTTACCCAGAAAAAGCCTATTCACTCTGGCCTTGAATACATCTAGGTTGTAGGTGTCGGGAAACACAGATCCCGGAAGAGAGTTCCACTCCTTTGCTGTTCGTATAAGAAACGATGAAGCGAAGCGTTGAGTCCGGGTACGCGGGATGTGACCTACCTACTGACAGACACTATTGGTACTTAGGTGATATTATTTCCTTTTGCTATTAATCCTAAACATAAATCAAACTCAACCGCCAGCAATCTAGTTTTAAAAAACCGTATTTTATTCTTTGAGCAATGTATTAAAAATATTCTATCTCACAAATCAGTTTGACTACAATTTGCCAGACCTTTGCTAGACTAGACTATGGTCAGACAAATTATGTACATACTAATTAAATTCAGTACCGTTCAGTCACCAAAAACAATTACATGCATCACCACAATATGTAGAAACTTGTACCTATCTGTTAATGCCTCAGTCACACTTGTGAACTGTGGTTGACCTGACTTCGTGAATCAAAACAACTGTACTAACTTTACTGCAGTTAAAACCAAATCCTAGATGACGAGACACTGCGGTTAATATAAAGTTAAATGTTTTAAGGGGGCCCTTCATGGCCAACGCAACTTCAACGCAAGCGTAGCCTAAAAGCTTGTACTTTCATCCAACGTAATGTTTGACTGCGAAAAAAGAGAGACACCATCAGAGCCATCGGTTATCAGTTGGTAAATTCCGCTGATCACTCGCAGCCGCTTCGCTAGTTCGTCATTCATGATTTCGCATATCATAAAACTTGTGCAGGCCCATACTTCCTGTGATGTAATCTTACAAGCTTGTGAAAAAAAAGTTACTTATTTAGAATCTCCAATACATTTGCAAGCATTGTTTAGAGCTGTTTTCTTTACTTTTACAATTTATAGGTACATTAGATATGGCCAAAGTTCAGGTAAAATTTTTGCAAAACCGCTGTTTTTCGGAGGCTTTTACTGAATTTGTTTTACACTTTTTTTTTATTTTCGCCTAGTTATACTGCTAGATATTGTTCACAAGATACAAATTTGTTTAAAACATCTAACGAAAAGTGTTTAACGCTTTAAAACGCTATCATAAGTACAGAGCTTTTGTATGAAAAGTATGGTGAGCTGAGTGCTCTTAATTACAAAGAGCCGAATGTTTATACTTCTAGAACAATGATTATTCTATATTTCAACTCGTATAATAAATCTAGGAGACATTAACTGCAGGCACTTAATTAGTTAGATCCGGAAACTACAAGTGGGTACGTGGGTGTCATAGAGTAGGTAAATAATTATAATAATGATAATGCAAATGCAATTCTTACGACTGCAACTAAAAATATTGTAATTAAGCTATGTATGCTAATTCATACTAATGTAATTTGTAAGGTAATATATAATTAATTAAATGTCGTTGACCAATACAATTAAATAAAGTGTAGGTGATATGAGACTTGGATAGAAAAAAAAAGTTTTTTGGTTTCGCGAAATTCGATCCCTAGCGGGGTAAAAAATAGGGTAGGTATTGTACCTACTAATGTTACCTACTAAGGATTTTATTGTGCGTCTCGATTGAATCAAATGTTTGTATGCATTAGAACAGAGTTAATAATATACTATGTACAGTATTAGTTTATAGCCTATTAGAAAGGATTTTTGGAAATACCATTCCGACGGGTGTAAAGCGGGTGAAACCGCGGGCGGAAAGCTTTTTAGTTATAAATGTTGCAAAAAAGTCCCTGGCACAACTTACCAAAAAGAAAGAAAGAGAAACATTTTAATCTGAGTAACAAAAAAAATTACACAACATAAAGCAGAAAAAAACAATAGCTTGACGCAGTTGGTTAAGACTTCAACTATCGCGCCGCAGGTCTTGGGTTCGATTCCCGTACAGGACATGCATTTCTGAGTATGAACATGTCTGTATATCCTGAGTCTGGGTGTAATTCTGTATATTAAGTATGTATTTACAAACAATAAAAACTGGGTTCAAAAACTAAACCCCGCCTACTGAACAATCACGCTCTAAAAAGTATTAAACAAAAAAGTAGTATACACACATAAACAGAATCTAGGGATATTTTATATTTCATCAAATATCTAAAAATCTATGAAGAATTTTCTGATATGGTAAATGGAAGAATGATAGGTTATTTTAAGCTCTTTAATAAAAAATAAAAACATTTCGTGATTTTATTGTTTTAAATTAAAGAAAAAAGTTTTTTAATCGCCATAGAAAATTGGTATGATAAATAAACTTCATTTCTTCTTATAAAACTATTAATTTTAATTAAAATGGAAAAAAAAACTTAAAATCGAATTATTAATAATCAGTGTTGCTATGTACTTCTTACATTAATTACACATCGACATCGAGGGTTCATACTTAAAATTAAATTATCAATATCTTGCTGTGGTATGAGGGCCCATGTTCTTGGCAAGTGTTCGTAAAGTTGTTGTTCCGTCGTCAAATTTGGCGGGAAATCTCTCAAAGCTTTTCGCTGTAGCATGTCCCAGGTATGCTCGATAGGATTTAAGTCGGGCGACTGTGCAGGCCAATCCAAAACATGAATATCGCGGTGTCGGAGAGCGGCGCATTATCGTGCATGAGTAGAAATTCCTGGCCCATTTGTGTTCTGTGTGGGACAATAACAGGCTCTACTACCTCCTCGTGGTATTTTTGTGCAGTCATGCTGCCTTGGATCCAAACGAGCTGGGTTCGTCCGCCAAGACGAACTCCTGCCCACCCATGATTGTCCCGCCTTGGTATGAGTGGACCTCCTGAGGGTGCCATAGACGGCTAACTCTCCCTGGTGTTCTCCAAACGTGAATTCTATGTGAATCCGGATGAAACCCAAACCGGGACTCATCGGTGAACAGCACCAAAGACTATTGTTCGTCACTCCATGCTAAATGCTCCCGAGCACACGAAAGCCGCCGACCGCGATTGCCACGTCGCAATGCTGGAACACGTAGCGGTCTTGGAGAATGAAGACCAACTTCATGCAACCTGCTTCGCACGGTTTGGTCGCTTACCAGCAGCTGGTGATCCTCCTGGAACCTTTTTGCTAGTTGCATCGCTGTGATATTGGGTTGTCTTCTGGCGGTCATTTGGAGAAATCGATCCTGTCGCTGCGTAGTAAAACGATATCTACTCGTGTGCCGTTAAGCTACATCCCCAGTACTGCGATAACGTGACCACAACCTTGATATCACGTTTTGGCTTGTGTGTAGGGCCTCAGCAACGACGCGTCGAATAGCACCATTTTCTAACATGCCCACGGCTCGTAACATTTCATCTCAACTCAACAATCGATGTCGATGTGTAATTAATGTAAGAGGTGGCAACACTGATTATTAATAATTGCATTTTATATTATATTTTTCCATTTTAATTATAATTAATAGTTTTATAAGAAGAAATGAAGTTTATTTATCATACCAATTTTCTATGGCGATTAAAAACATTTTTTTTTAATTTAAAACAATAAAATCACGAAATGTTTCTTATTTATCCTCATCATTATCATATATCATTCTTCCATTTACTATATCAGAAAATTCTTCATAGATTTTTAGATATTTGATGATATATAAAATATCCCTAGATTCTGTTGATGTGTGTATGTATTATATCAGTTATCTGGTTTCCAGTTAGATGACAGTGTGTGAGGAATGTCCCAGGATATTTATTTATTATTCTTTAATAGCTATGTAAAGAAATTTATAACGTGACAATGTGTGACCCCCTTATGTCAAAGCGACCATAGTGCGCCGCTTATTTGTACTAAAAAAGCATTATATCCTCTAGGAGCTTTAATTGGTTTAGGTAGAATTCAAAACGCGTACTAAACCCTCACAGTCTATGACCATTGTCCAAATCCCTAGAGGCTATCAGAGAGTAATAATTTTGCAGTAAGTAAGCGAGTACAGACTGAGATTAGGTACGATATTGTTATGCAAATTTGTTATTTATTACTTTATGTATAATACGCATTGTTGTATGACGAGTGGTTATGAGATTAATATAGTGGCTTTGTGTGCATACCTCTTACGGCTACATCCCGCCCGGTGAGAACACGAAGCTTTTGTTTATTTTTATTTTTATCCGTAAAGTGTTTTACTCGGTTTATCTGATATAATTTTTTTTATACTTCTTAGTTAGCAAACAGGCATACGGCCCGCCTGATGGCAGTTTCCGCGTAGCCTATGGACGCTTTCAACACCAGGAGTATAACTCGCGCGTTGCCGACCCTGTAAAAATCTCTTCACACCTTTCTAGAAGAATCCATGCTGTATTACGTTGATGTCTGTAATACAATGACAAATACATGTTTTTGTCGGTCGGTTTCATGTATTTGTCGGTATTTGTACATCGCATCGCTTTTAGACTAAAACACATTTGGAGACTTCTTCGCAATAGCTCATTATTCCCACGTCTTTGTTTTATGTGTTAAGAGATGAGACGGATGCTTTTTAAACTTTTGCTAGACATGAAGGCCAGTGATTCGAAAAAATTGAACGGTACAGATATGACTCAAAGCTAAAGCCATTTATTTGATTTAGGCCCTAGTAGTGCACTTATGGGCCTGAAATGAGGACATTCGTAGTAGAACGAAAACGACCGACATAGCTCGTACAGTTAGTAAGCTGAAGTGGCAATAGGCAGGCCACATCGCTTGAAGAGCCGATAACCGATGGGGAAGAAAGTGTTAGCATTAACATTATATTATTTGAATATTATTTAATTTCATACCATTGAATATTGATTAATTATAATTAATTGTCAGCATTATTTATTTAGAAAGTGTAAAACGGTTTATTTTGATATTGTGTATTTGAATATCGAGGAATGGCAACACCAGAAAAGTATAATGGTAATAATGGCGGCCATTGGAGAAAGTGTTTTAATTCATTTTGTGGTAATTACCAAGTTTACCAACGGTGTAAATACAGATTTAGCTTGTTTAAGCCAACTTCTTTTCAGTAAATAAGGGACGGTTAATATATCAGAAGAGGGATTGAGAAATCAGCTCACCAGTATGTATTTTTTTTATTTTCTATTTTGTGTGTCTTGCTCCTGACGGATAGTCAACTATGGCTAGTACGATGCCACTAACAAATATTCTTAGATATATCTTAAGTAAACAGTTGTTTATGTAAATAAAAGGTTGATAATAGAATCATTCTACATTAAAAAAGTTATATCAACATTTAAATGTAATATGGATTATTCAAGTAACAATGAAAAATCATTATTGAAATACCTAGATATACCTATCTTTTATCACTAAAACCTAAGTGAAACATGCTGCTATATGCGGTGATCACTAAAAACTCGTAAGTGACACATGCTGCTATATGCGGTGATCACTAACAACTCGTAAGTGAAACATGCTGCTATATGCGGTGATCACTGTCAACCCGTAAGTGAAACATGCTGCTATATGCGGTGATCCCTAAAAACTCGTAAGTGAAACATGCTGCTATATGCGGTGATCACTAACAACTCGTAAGTGAAACATGCTGCTATATGCGGTGATCACTAAAAACTCGTAAGTGAAACATGCTGCTATATGCGGTGATCACTAACAACTCGTAAGTGAAACATGCTGCTATATGCGGTGATTACTAACAACTCGTAAGTGAAACATGCTGCTATATGCGGTGATCACTAAAAACTCCTAAGTGAAACATGCTGCTATATGCGGTGATCACTAACAACTCGTAAGTGAAACATGCTGCTATATGCGGTGATCACTAAAAACTCGTAAGTGAAACATGCTGCTATATGCGGTGATCACTAACAACTCGTAAGTGAAACATGCTGCTATATGCGGTGATCACTAACAACTCGTAAGTGAAACATGCTGCTATATGCGGTGATCACTAACAATTCGTAAGTAAAACATGCTACTATATGCGGTGATTACTTCAAACTCCTAAATGAAACATGCTGCTTTATGCGGTGATCACTCAAACCTCCTATGAAACATGCTGCTGTATGCAGTGATCACCAAAAACTCCTAAGTGAAACATGCCGCTGTAAGCGGTGATCACTAAAAACTCAATATAGTCGAATCGACTCATGGCGAGTATGGCGACCTCTAAAATAGTATAAAAAGATAAAACATGGTGATATCACATAATGCAAAAATTTATTAGACATACAGTATACGAATGGCCGAAACGGAACAGGGACATTCCGTTAAACAGGACGGCCGTCTGTTAGCATTAACATTATATTATTTGAATATTATTTAATTTCATACCATTGAATATTGATTAATTATAATTAATTGTCAGCATTATGTATTTAGAAAGTGTAAAACGGTTTATTTTGATATTGTGTATTTGAATATCGAGGAATGGCAACACCAGAAAAGTATAATGGTAATAATGGCGGCCATTGGAGAAAGTGTTTTAATTCTTTTTGTGGTAATTACCAAGTTTACCAACGGAATAATTACAGATTTAGCTTGTTTAAGCCAACTTCTTTTCAGTAAATAAGGGATGGTTAATAAAAGATTCTCGAGTGGCGACCACATACTGGTGTGCGGCGAGCGGGTCGACCTCCCACCAGGTGGACCGACGACCTGGTCAGAGTCGCTGGGCGCCGCTGGATGCAAGCGGCCCAGAACCGTTCGAAGTGGAAATCAATGGGGGAGGCCTATGTTCAGCAGTGGACATCAAATGGGCTGATATGGATGATGATGAGTGCACTTATGAAGTTCAAAGCTACTGATGTTACCACCAGTTTGGATGTTATCCTTCAACTGAGAAAAACAGGCAAGAAACTCAGCAAGGTCTAAACCTTTTCTGTTTCTAAAAACACTTTGTTTTTTTTTAACAATTGTATATTTTGGCATGTTTAATTTTTATGTTCGCCCCATTGATCATTAAAGTTACGGTTAACACTAGCAAAACTTAGAAAGACAGTGCCTACCTACTATATTGTAGTATATTGAATACCAATAATAATGTATTAGGTGTCTGACCTATGATTCCATTTCATGAAAATAGGACGTTGTAAAAAAAGTCAATAAAATAATATTCATTCCCAATAGTCAAAAGGCAAGAAATATTTTTAAAACTTACCTACAATTTGAAAGCAGGTGAGTCTGTAGATGATCAAATTTTGAAGAAAATATCCCAGACGATTTAATAACCTCATTTCATAATATCATTCGTAATAAAAACTCCACGAAGAATTCCATAATAAAACTCGGTTAGTTATTTCCAAGACTTCTTGGGTACCGTTCTGTGATAGGAAAATCCTTATCTACGTACCTACATAGTACATGTATAGTAATTAAAGTCTAATAACATTAATAACGTCCTGACATAATAAACCATTACCACAAATAAGACCGACTGCAAACAAAACATCCACTACACTTACACGGGATTTTAATAATATCAAAAATTAAAGTACACTTGACTTATTTATTTTAAAATTGGTATAAAATTATTAAATTCCATTATTTATTTAAAAAGTCAAATTATAGTATCTGAAGTCGCGCCATTCAAGCAGTTTTTAATAGATGGCACTGGCTGTTTAATTTTATTTTTAATTGGAACGAATTTTCAAATTTTATGATAATTTTCTTTTGTTTTTTTTCGCTTCGTTGTCGAGCCTGGCACGCTATAAAATTATCCCACGTCTTTTAATATAATTTTCTTTAAATTCATGACAAATATATCGCCAAACAACAGATAAACATACAGTAACACAATTTCACATCATTACACTACGCATTAACAACAGTGTAAGTGCAGTGCTAACGTCTCCGCATCGTGGGTAAGTGGTAAAGCTATAAGTCCTCAATTTTTCCTTCGATTCCCGCGAGTCAACGGCCACAGGGTGAATCCTGTTCCCGGCGTGATTAATCTCTAATTCATCAAATTAAAATTCAAAATCATTTATTCAACTAGAACTTCGCAGGCACTCATGAAAAGTCTGCCTCTTATACTCGAATACCGGTTCGGAAGGTTGCATTTGCTGAGAACAGCCGGCAATAAACTCAGCATTTTTTATTTTCAAAACCACCTTAGATTCATTACATAATATGTACATTTTAATCGCACTGGCAACAATTGCGTGCCCCATTTAATATCTCAAAATAGGCTGTAGTGTTATGCGTAAAAGAGATGGATGTATACTGTCGTTTGCCACACATGTGCGGAATAGACTAGTGTCGGATAAGAGGACACTGCTGGAAGAGCGCGAATGGCGGACAGAGTTGAGTTTACAAGTCGCCGGAAAGTGCGATGGCACAAGTGTATCAACATATATGTGGCGTCTCATACTAAAGCGAGCGGTACTCCACGGTATCAGGCCTGTCCCACTCCCATGTTTAGGTACGATCGCGCACACGCGGACTACCGGAACAACGCTAGTCGGTTGCAACGCGCACGCAGCGCAAGACGCGTGTGGGTATAAATACCTACGTACTACCTATATAAACTGTTCTTATTTTAACACTATCTTGTGTTGATATCGTTGTTTTTATAGTACTAAATATTTTGTTGTTGTTTTATTGTATTGTCCTAAAGTCCTTATTATAATAATAGGCCCGTTTTTATAACATACCAGTGTGTTAAAAAGAGACAAAGATAGAGGGACCAGAAGAGACCCTCTTGTATAAACGGGCCTCAGACCTCGAAAACTCATGTGAATGATTTTTAACCCACTTCAAAAAAAGGAGGAGGTTTCTCAATTCGACCGTATATTTTTTAACCGACTTCAAAAAAAGGAGGAGGTTCTCAATTCGGTTGTATGTTTTTTTTTTATTTTTTTTTATGTTTACCTCATAACTCCGTCGTTTATTAACCGATTTGGAAAATTCTTTTTTTTGTCTGGAAGGGTACACTTCCCGTTTGGTCCCATTGTCATCAGATCAGGATTTGATTACTTCTTAGTGTACTTTGAAGTCGGTTTAAGTTTTTTGTAAAACAGTCCAATTATTTTTATGTGTGTTCGCGGATAACTTCGTCGTTTATGAACCGATTTTGACGATTCTTTTTTTAGAAACTGTTAGTAGTTCCAGAATAGAGAGAGTTCCCTCTTTAAATATACAGTAATTCTACCATACAACTCTTAGAATAACTAAGATTTAACATACCACTATTTCAAAAATCAGTAGAACAATATTCAGAAAAATTTAACAATTCTTATTGTTATGTAGGTAAGTAACTCAATATATCCTTTTTTCGGTTAATTCTTTATTAATTTTTATATAACTTAATAAAACTTCTTTAATCAACATGAAGATTATTAAGAACAAATATTGTGAATTTCTGCTGACGGCTACTGGACTAGGTAATCGTGCCGTTTCTTGTCGCGTCGTCAGTTATTCCAGATTTGATAAGCATGTATGTTACTAAAACCCTTCCCCAAAATAGTTGTATTCAGTTTCGTAGACAGAATACACATTCAGTATACAAAGTACTTATAGGTTTAACAACTTAGATTAAAGTATGTAGACATTTTAAAATAACTTTCTGATCTAATACTAGTTAGCTAGGATATTTTAAATGTCATTGTTCACGAAAGGAGAATAGCATAGAAATAAAATAAACACAGAGAATAGTAATAGGACATACATAGGCGATAAGGAAATATTGAAGATTCATAATACGTCATTAGACAACCCTACCGTAACACGTGCCGCGTCATACAGGATAGAGTTATACGATAGAAAGAGAGGGAAGTTGTAGGTGAATATAATTTTAGGCGCGCAGCGCTGCGCGAACTGGATTGCGCTTTATTCTGTCGTTCCAAGAGTAGATTTTTGTTTAAATGTCGTTTTCGAAGTGGGTTTTCTGTACGTAGTACTATTAAATATTCTGTGACGGTATCAGAGACATACCATCTCGTCTCTTGCCGTCGCCACGCGTAATACCGACTGGTTCCAGTACGGAAGGCAAGTTAGTGACAACAAGAGCCCTGCGGATAATGTCTTCATCTTCTTCTTATTTTTAATTTTGGCAACCAAGCCTAAATTAGTGCTCATTTCTGCCAGTGTCGAGTTATATTATAGTTTCCAATCACAATAAATCACTTCACATTATAGTCCTCAGTCAGTCACCGTCCATAAAAGTCATGTTTTACTACAATGGTGGTCATTGTACCAAAACTATTCACGGACATTTTGAGACAACTTGAAAGGTCTCGATACACATAATTCATTTCATTTTACTTCACTGGTGCACATGGATGATCTTTATTGGGTAAAATACACAATAAAACTCAAAATACACAAATTTATGAAAATAAAAATGAAAATGCTACGTCACTCTGCAAGTTCCCGCCAAAAAGTCGCGGATAATGTCATTGATAGCTGTCATAAATACAGCTTGTTATACACATTATATATTCTTAGACCACTATAAAGCATTATTGTCCTTCGTGATAACCAAATATGACATTATTATCATTGAATTACCTCTATCTCATACTACAATGCGGTATACAGGTTGTGTAGATCAGTCCTAACAACTAGGAACACAATAGTAGAGCAATTACCAGTATCAGATGTTAGTGTGCTGAGTAAACACACCATGATGTTCAAATATAGATAAGTAATTGTGATACCTCAATTAAAATTGAAAATGGTGTCACTGGTCATTTTATTGAGTACTGTGTTGTGTAGCTATCGCTTCTTTACTTTGTCATTATAAGTTTTCTGTGTCACCAAAGATCTTGCGAAATCCTTGTCTTTTTGTCTTTTTTTTATACTACGATGTCGGCAAACAAGCATATGGCCCGCTTGATGGTAAGCGGTTACCTTAGCCATATGGACGCTTGCAACAGCTGGGGCCCCGGAGCCTCATTTACGCATTACCGCCCCATTCCGTTCCCCTATGGGCCCTGTATTAAAAAAAATAGACTTTTGCCTACTTATAATTAGAAGTCTAGTTCACTGCCAAAGATTGGATTTTCACAATGAATGAAGCTGTTTCTATGAAGTGGCTGACAGTCCTTTAAACTTGGACCGTCATCATTTCTTCTTGTGTCTCGTCAACTTGGGTTAGGGTGTAAAATTGACTACTCATAACGGTTTCTCTCAGAGCTACGATATGGGACGTCTACCCACCAAGCGAACAGTTTTTTTTTACTTGCGACAAAAAAACTCTTTCTTTTTCTTAAAACTATACTTATCTATACTAAAAATATAATAAAGCGGAAGAGTTTTTTTGGTTGTTTGTTCAAACGGGCTAATCACTGGAACTACCAGTCGGATTCGAGAAATTCTTTCACTAATAGGATTAGGACCTACATTATCTCCAAGTATTATAGGCTATTTTTTATCACGGGAACGCGGGTGAAACCGCGCGAGACAGCTAGTATCAAAATAATAGGTTAAATGGAACGCAAATACCCCTGCTAAGAACTGCTATAATATTAACAAATATATGTATATTTTCTGCTTTTATACCATATCTACACCTTCAAACATCATTGCCACACTCGTGTAAAGTGGTGTGACGATTGTGCCAGAGATATTTGGCCATGATGCTTACGAATTAATTAATTTAGTAACAACTAGAGATCAAGTTAAATACTACTACGCGTAAATGTATGTGATTACTCTGTGCAAAAGCACATTTTCTTAATTCGAATATTTTAATGGCGAATTATGAAAATTTTGTAAAGATAAAAATGTTCAGTTAGAAGGTTCGATGTTAAATAAATAAATATCTATGGAGGTGCAAGGTGGATGACACCTCCATTTAAAAGAGAAGATCTTCCGCCAGGCTGGGACATCGTGCCTGGGGACCGCGGTCCGGACCGCGGTCCAACTGTACATGTCGGACAGTTGTATATATGCAGATTCTCGAGAAAACTTCGCCAGCGCGATGCAGGATTTAGGCGCGATGCAGGATAATGTGGCGCCACGCCATCTATCTTTCCGTGTGTGAACTATCTCGGTGTTACTGATAGATGGCTGATAGATTCGCTACATATCAATCAAACAATTGCAATCAGAAATAACAGAAATTTATTTTCTCTTGAGTGGGAAGCGAATCCACAATATAACAGCCTATAAAATTGTACAAAACTGTTCAAAGATTTGAGTGTTTTTTTTTTATAGAAGTCCTTATTTGCTGAAAATTCGTAAGTATAATTTTATTAATAGGTCTACACATTTGGCTGCAAATGCATACACATTTAAATATTAATAAATTAACAATGATTATGATACGGAGAGGGCGCTACTGTGCAACGGTAAACATCGACTCCGTAAACATTTTTGATTAATAATATTAATAAGTGCATTTTGCAACAAATAATTGTGTAAAGTGGTAATAATACTCAGTGAGCTAGTGATATATTGAAGATATTGACAATAAACAACAGCAAAATACATAAAATTGAAATATCTAAAGTGTAGAACAATCGCTAGTGCTTAATATTCGGTGGAACTATCGCGCAAATCAAACGAAATAACCTACATCGAACTCATATCCTATGAACAGAAGGGTAAATAAACAACTATAAAACAGTGAAGTGCAATATCTTGTGAAAAAACATTCGAAAAAATAACCTCAATTTAGTGATTTGCATATTTTATTTATCGATCATCTTCAGAGAACATACAGTGCCATCTATTAGATTAAGTGCATACACAATACAGAAGATCTACAGAAGTTCGTACCGGTCGGGTTCGTAGGTGAGCTAAGAGAGGGCGACACAAGTACCAAAACAAAGCTGTATATTGTGTTGTAGTGTCGAGTAATTTAAAATGATGGAAGAAGTATTAAATGCACTTAGAAAAATACAAAATGAACTGGATGAGCAAAAAATAATGATACAGGAAAGTGGCAAAAATGTGACGGATCAAGTTACACAGAATATTAACAAATTATTGGAAGAAAAATTTTATAAATGGGAGGAAAAACATGAAAAACTGAAACAAATAGTGGATAATCAGGAGAAAAGAATTTATTTCTTGGAAAAACAAGCAAGGCAAAGAAATATAGTATTTTTTGGTATTGAGGAGGGTGAATCGTCATCGTATGGGGCCTTTGAAAACAACTTCATCAAATGGATAGGAGATCATCTCTCTATCAAACTATCCCACAATGATATACAGGAGATCAAGAGAATAGGAAAGAAAGGAGAAAGACCTCGTCCGATTATAGTAACATTCTTAACTCAAGGCATAAAAATCAAAATTTTTAAGCAAAAGGCAATGCTGAAAGACACTCACTTCTACATGAAAGAGGACTATCCACAATATGTGTTAGAAAAGAGGAAAGAATTACAAGAACAAATGAAAATAGAAAGAGAAAGGGGCAATAAGGCTACAATCAAGTACGACAAATTGATTGTCACTAGAAATAACAATAAAAGAACACTCCCAGCATCACCTGAAAATATCTTACCACTAGCCAACAACAATTCACAAGCCAGCAACAACTCACAAATCAATAAAAAGAATAAAACCCAACAACCAAATTCATCGGTTCAAAGGTCAAATAGTATCTCAGAAGGAGTCATAAAACCTGGCATACTAAACTATTTAGTAAATAAAAATGCAAAAAATTCTATCAACAATCAGGGCAACCAAGACAAGAATAAATAGCAACTAGCCTTCCCCTCACAAAAAGATCTCATAAACAAACAAACTCAAAAAAGCAACATAAAACATCTTCCAACCCGGCTGGTCACCGTGGAAGATTATGACCACAACCCTCCGAAGAACAACACACTAACAAAGAGCAACAAAACAAAACAAAATCAATTATATATTGCAACATATAATGTCAGAACTTTATCGTCATATGACCGATTATTAGAACTAGAAGAAGCCATAAGTGAAATAAAATATGATATTATAGGTATATCAGAAATGAGAAGACTTGGCAACAAAATAGAAGAATATGATAACTTTATAATCTGTCATATAGGACAAACACCGGCAAATATGGTGTTGGTTTCATAATTAAAAAGTCCCTGAAAAACAATATAGAGAGTTTCACTGGAATAACAGAACGCATCGCAATACTAAATATGAACTTTCAAGGTTACAAGGTATCCATTATACAAGTATACTTCCCAACAGAAGCAGCAAGCGAAAAAGAAATAGATGAGTTATATTCGGCAATCAGCAAAGAAATGGAAACAACTCATAAAAATATCATATTAATGGGAGACTTTAACGCGAAAATTGGAATACCCAAAAAAGTAGAATACTTGGTTATGAAGCAGCACGGATACGGTACAAGAAACGATAGAGGACAAAAACTAGTAGACTTCGCACTCGAACACAAACTAACAATCATAAATACATGTTTTAAGAAAAAACGAAACCGAAGATGGACATGGCGATCTCCAAATGGGAAATACAAAAACGAGATAGACTATATTCTATCAAACCAGCCAAGAATATTCCAAAACATCCAAACTATGAATCTCAACTACCCTTCCGACCATAGACCAATTAGAGCAACAGTAAAACTCACCGAATACAAGACAAGCAGAGTCAAATTCACAAGCAATCAAAAACTCCCACTTAGGAGCGAAGACGATAAAATTAAGTACAATGAAAACCTAACATCTTTATTATCTGACCCATCTGTTCACCAGAAAAGCACCTCAGTACAGACCTACTATGATAAAATAATAAACGCTATCACCCAAAGCTTGAAACACACCCGTAAAAATAATGAACATACAACTCACAAAATATTATCAGGACGTACAACAACACTGCTAAAAAGAAGGAAAGAACTGCAGAAAACTAAAAACAAAACCCGGTCCATGAGAAATGAACTCTCCGCACTATACAAACTAGCTAATAGATATATCAGAAAAGATTATATGAAGTATAGACAAGATACTATAGAGAAACATTTATATCACACGGGAAGTACAAAGAAGGCCTATAAGGAACTCAGAACAAACAAAACTTGGATAGAAGGATTGAGGAAGATGAATAAAGATCTGTATCAACGAAACGATATCAGCACTGCTGCAACCGAATTCTATAGAAATTTATATAGCAACAATACCGATATAACCACCATTTCATACACAAAAAATATACCGGGCAGCGAAAACTACGTTAACCCAGTAAGCGAACTAGAAACTATTGAAGCGATAAAGAGATTAAAGCTTGATAAGAGCCCTGGGTCCGATCATATCACAAACGAAGCACTGAAAATAGCACACACAACTTTGGCTACACCGTTAGCTGAACTATTTAATTTGATACTACAAAGTTCTGAAACTCCCTCACAATGGTCGGAATCAAATATCATACTTATCTATAAAAAGGGCGACCCAAGGGATATTGGCAACTATAGACCAATAAGTCTACTACCGAGCCTCTACAAACTCTTCTCCTCTATTGTAAACAAAAGAATCAGTACTGCGTTGGAAGAGAAACAACCCATCGAGCAAGCAGGCTTTAGGAAAGGGTTTTGTACAATCGATCATATCCATACCCTAGAACTGATTATAGAAAAGTATCAAGAGCAACAGAGACCCCTGTATATTGCTTTCATTGACTACCAAAAAGCATTTGATACGGTATCACATATAAGTATATGGGAAAGCTTACGAGAACAAGGAGTAGAAGAGAAATACATAGAAGTCATAAAAAGTATATACCATAATAATAAGGGTAGAGTCAAGCTAGAAACCCTAGGTCCAAGTTTTCCCATAGAAAGGGGAGTAAGACAGGGTGACCCGCTATCTCCAAAAATATTTATAGCCATCCTTGAATCCATAATTAGTAAGCTAGATTGGAAAAAATCTGGACTGGACATACAAGGTACGTATCTAAGCCATCTGAGATTTGCAGACGACCTGGTGCTCCTATCAGAGACAAGCTCCCAGTTACAGCTCATGATCGAAGCCTTAAGTGAAGCTAGTGTAAAAGTGGGTTTGGAAATTAATCTCACTAAGACTATGGCCATGACTAATAGCTTGAAAATACCAATAAGACTTAATAACAACCTATTGGAGTATACAGAGAACTACATCTATCTAGGGAAAAAAATTAGCTTTGATAAAAAAAATAACGAACTAGAAATAGAAAGAAGGATACAAAATACATGGAATAAATATTGGAGTCTCAAAGAAATATTCAAAAGTAATATGCCAATAGCTATAAAAACAAAAATAATGAACTCAAGTTTATTACCGTGCTTGACATATGGCTGCCAGACATGGAAATTTACTGCCCAAGCAAAAAATAAAATTAATTTCTGCCTACGAGGAATAGAGCGAAGCATGCTCAATATAAAAAAAAATGATAAAATACGACACACAAAAATACGAGGAATTACCAAAGCAATAAATGCTCTGAGCTATGCGCAGAAACAGAAGTGGAAGTGGGCAGGCCATATTGCGAGACTTACAGACCAGAGATGGTCCGTAAGAACGACAGAGTGGCGCGGACCACTAGGCAAAAGGAATAAAGGGAGACCATTAACACGTTGGGAAGACGACATTAAAAGAACAGCCGGCCCACTATGGAGACAAATAGCAAAGGACAGAGATAAATGGAGATCTTTGGAGGAGGCCTTCACCCACCTTGGGGTTGTTGTAGATCAAGAAGAATAATTTAAAAAAAAAAAAAAAAAAAAAAAAAAAAAAAAAAAAAAAAAAAAAACGATAAACTACAAGTAGTTCTTAAACAAAAATAATGTTAAAGTATAATAATAATGGGAAACTAACAAAACAAAAAAAAATAAGAATACTAAAACTAGCAATAAGAAACTTTTTTTATATAGTTACATGAAATAGATAAGTAAAATTACAAACTATAGATTGGATACACACTGTAGACTAATTTTAAATTGAGATTTATTATATATCGGAACTGTTAATTATCTACAAGAAATAAAAGGCTTTTTTATTTTATTTTATTTTATGATTATGATACAAACAAATATTCTCCGCCAAGAAATACATACGCCAACTTTTGACATGAACATAAGTCTGGGAAGCAAGAATAATAATAGCTCATGATATAATGAAAATGTAATTCTTTCCCTACAACACACCCTCCCTAAGCAGTAATTAACTTTGTTTAGAAGTAGGGGAGTAAAGTTTTCTTACTTATTTGTTGAATTAATGCCTTTAGTTCTGTCAGTAATTCTGTAACAATTTGCTCGTTGGGATCGTCACGTATCAGTTAACGCGATTCCGGATTGTAGCTCGATAATGGATGTTTTATGTTCAGAACTGAACCCTTACGGTGGTCATTATTATTTATGAGAGCCAAGGATCTTTCGAGAATGTTCGAGGCAGATAAATCGTTACACATTAAGGGATTAGTTGCAGCAACCCTTGGGCGTGTGACCAACGGAGACTTTTATTTTTAAACAACTACGGCCCGACTTATACCTATAGATGCTTGAAACACCAAGTAGAGGCATACTCACGCTTTGCCAACCCTGCAAAAATCTCTTCACAGCTTTCTGGAAGAACCCCATTGCTTTACTACATGCCTTATTCAAGAGCATGGCGTAATTAACGCGCGCCTTGGGCGTTGGTAATAAAATAAACTAGTTAAGTTACTGTCTATAAATTTTGTAGGTATCTTCAATTGACAATGTATTCAATATCACGGACATTAAATTGTCCGTTTGCAAATGAAACAGAAAAGTTCTCGAGCATGCATCTTCTATGTAGGGTAACGTATGGCCTTCCACCAGGTATACTGATAACTAAGTTTGAGCTGCTGATTGTAATCGTTGAGGTCTTGAAAACCATAGAAGAAACGACAAACCTTCTGTTCAACGATTTACCTTCCTATGCTGAATTAATTCGTATAAAAATGTTATAGCGTGCAAAATGTTTTACATCAATAAAACATTTTGTCTCGGTTTACAATAGCTGATTGAAATTGCTACTTCAGGCGACGGTCATTTTTCCATCAACTTAATCATTGATGAAGTGAGACCACTATGTGCTTTATCAGACAACAGGGTTGCCTGTAGCTCTCTGGAATGATGAAATCAAAGTAATTATATGAAATATTTAAAAGTAAGCTTTTTCAAAGTGACGGATTATCAAAATCTGTTAAAATTTGCCGAAAGTTAATAAAAAAATATACTCAAATTGAACTCATTGAACCGACTCGTTTCTTTAAAAATGTTAACTTCTGCCTGAACACATCAATAAGGATAAAGAATAAATAATCATCAATCACAGATTACCAACTTGAAGTCATACCACAACGTGCTAAAAAACAAAACCTGTATAACTCCATATTATTGACGGGCAGTTGGCGTTTCCACAATGAGGAAATTCGTAGGAGAACGAAAACGACGGACATAGCTCGTAGAGTTAGTAAGCTGAAGTGGCAATGGGCAGGCCACATCGCTCGAAGAGCCGATAACCGCTGGGGAAGAAAGGTTCTCGAGTGGCGACCACGTAATGGAAAGCGCCGAGCGGGACGCCCTCCTCCCAGGTGGACCGACGACCTGGTCAGAGTCGCTGGGCCCCGCTGGATGCAAGCGGCCCAAAACCGTTCGAAGTGGAAGTCAATGGGGGAGGCCTATGTTCAGCAGTGGACTTCCATAGGCTGATATGATGAGTTGGCGTGGATAGTTAAGATTCCACCATCGAGGATAATTAATTGTTCGATGGATTCCACTTGTCACGCCACAGGTCATGGGTTTGATTCCCACCCAGGATTTGTGTGCATGAACATGTCTGCATGTCCTGAATCTGGGTGTTACTATAAAGTAAAAGTAGTATATGAGTTATCTGGTTTCATAGTATAAGCTCAGCTTAGTTTGGGATTAATGTTAAAAATTCTTCACACACGGCTATCTGAGCCGTGTGTGCAGAATTTTTAACATAACACACTGGTAAGGTCTATATTCAGCAATAAAGAACCACCTGATGTAAATAAAAAATAAGCGACTGTTAAACAAAAAATAAATCGCTCCATTGTCTATGAATCATCTCTCAATATTAAAATATTTCCACTATTTCGTTTCAGGCGCAATATGTGGTTTTTTATTGTGACAACCGCCAACCCTTATATTGGAGCGTGTTTTATTCAATAGCCTTCAATAATGCACAGTGTATCAGATGAAGTTATACCCAGGGGCGGGTTTAATTTATTTACGACACGTTTCGATGTTTTTTCAGTAGTTTGCTTTGAAAAAGCACGATGAAAAGCCGAGTGGACAAGTTGGCTGTGTTTGTTTTTTGTGTTAAAAATATTTTGTTGATTTGTCTATAGCACATTTTAGTTTAAATTGTAGTTTTGGCCTTCTGAAATCGACTACTATTCCATCAGAGTAGATCAAAATAAACTATAATTTCCTAATTTTACTTGCTTACTTTTAATTTATTACTTTCTTCAGCAGCGCAATTCTCTTATTTTAGTGTCAGGCGTTCGCGCAGTCGAATAACGCATAATTATACTAAAATAAAAATAATAGCCTATATTCATTAGTCGCCATCTTGGGACTGTACTATGATGATGATGATAGTTTTGAAGTTAATATTTAATTTTATTTAAATATCTATTTCATTTAAGATATAAACTTGCTTAGCTTCTCAGTATAAGTGTATTACGAACCGGTGGTAAAATGATTTGTAACGTTCGTTAGTGCTTTTGAATAAACAATTTTTGAATTTGAATTTGTATAAATACTTTAATACGTGTTCTCGTATTCCATCAATTTTACTTATTCTTACTTTCAGCCCCTTTTTTTTGTAATAACTATTTTAATATGATTTCTATTTCCTAGTTTTATTCCACTATCCCACAATTTGTTACATTTTGTGGTACATTGTACGAAAAAGCTATCACATCTCTAGATTTAAAATTTAACAACGTATTTTATATATATGTATTCATTGCTTCATGAGGTACATATAATATCAGATCTCATGTAGAGCCAAGCTTATAACTCTACACGCCCTAACTTCAAAATCTCTACACCTTAGTCAAAATATGTGACTTGGCCGTTTCGCAACCTTTTATCCCGGGAATGCGGGTGAAACTGCGGTGGATAGCTAGTAAGATAATAATTTAAAAAAGAGGCATTTTCATTCGGAAAATAATGGATGGACGTTAGAAGATACTCAATACAATATCATTGGTCACATGTGCTTGCTGACAGATTTCCAACCCGAGGTACCCCAGGGGTAGCCAGTCAGGCGGGTACTACAAATTACTCTACTGTCTTGCTAAATAACTAGACCCTACGTCTAATTATGATTATAATTTTTAACATACTTGTAAAACTATAATTTCCTATTTTTTTTTTTGTAAATACTTGCTTCAGTATCGAATACATTTTTAATGAGACGTACAGTCAGTCGAAAAAATTGAAAAGTGGAAACAAAAATCCTTTCCCGTTACAATCGCATGGGTAAATCCGGTCGCACCCTTGTCAGTCGAGATAAGTAACCTAACTTCTTCGCCCAGTTTCAAACAGTCTTATCCAATCGGGGATCTCGTAAATTTTTCTAATCTCACGAAACCACTTTCCGTTTGTATACTGCACTCTTTTAACCCGAGCAATATAATTTTGAGAAGGTGTGTCAGTTACGGGCCGATTGGAGACGAAGTTATAGTTCATACTAAAAGTTTCTTCTGTTTCTAGCCATTTGTAATAAAAAAAAAAAAAAAACTATTGCGATATTCAAAAATGGAACATTCTGCGAGTCGGATACGTCAAAATTACGTTTTAGTTTGCGTGCGTGATTGTCATTTGTTTTATGATTATTCAATAAAATTACTGATTGAAAACGATAAAAAAAAATCTTCTCAGCAAATTCGTACAGTATAGGCCAAGTGCATAACAAAGCATCTACATCTGAAAGTTGGAAAACTATGCACTCGATGGGTACCGCATGATTACCGTGACCACAAACGGATTCGCATATTTATGCAGAAAGATGCTGTAAAATGATAAAAAACATTAACGGATAGTAATGATATAGAACAGGATCTATGCGTTTAGTTTGAGACCAACTGGTCGTATTTTATCGTACTAGTGAAAAGTGGCAAACAAGCCAACGGCCTAACCTGATGGTAAACGGTTACCGTAATCTATAGATGCTTGTTATTGCAGCATCAAAGTACAACTTGCGCATTCCTGACCTTAAAAGAAAGCCGTGTGAAGAATGTACCAGTATATTTATGAGTAGTTTTGTTGATAATTAACAATAATAATAATAATAAGGTAGAAGGTGGTACTCCTGGAGACCGCGCTCATCGTCAGGAGATTCTTCTCTCTGCAGCCCTAACCACCGGTAGCTTTTTATAACATTTTTAGATTTGGTAAAGATATTTTAAAAAGAACATATTTACATAGGATTAGGTTTTTCATAATATTTTTGATTTAATTTTATAAACTAGATAAATAAAGAGATAATAATAAACAAAATAAATATCCTGGGACAGTCCTCACACACGGTCATCTGATCCCAAACTAAGCAGAGCTTGTACTATAGAAACCAGATAACTCATATAATACTACTTTTTGTTTTATAATATTTTATTATTAAATAAAATATTTTTTATTAAGATTTTATTCTAAAATTAACTTTTTGGTAACAATAATAATCGTTTATACCTGCTTCGATCGATCTAAATTATAGCTTGGACTTAAAATACAAGAGTTAAAAAACGAAACAAAACTAAGTACGCATGAAGAAACTTATTCAACAGTTGTATTAAAATTTTAAATTAGTACTAAATTAAAAACTTTAGTGGAGTAAGTTGTCAGCTCGTTTCAGACACAGTTCACAACACAGACTTTATACAAGAGACCGGTAAATTGGTCAAGCTGGAATTTTACTCTATACTAAAATAGGATTCCGTAATTTTAAAATACGTTCTAGGGGTAACTTTATTACCTGTCTAATATAAAATAAACCTACATAATATAATATAAATAAAAGAAAAATATAAATTAAAGAGGAAACGCTGCCAGCCTTCTAGGAACCTTGCCGTTAATCGGAAGCAGCGGCAGACTTGAAGGAATTTTCTGTATAATAGATTGTAATTTGTACATGTTTGTTGTAAATACAAACTATTATATAAATAATAAATAATATAAATTATTTTGGAATAACATCTTCTTGATTGGAAAACTAAAATTTGGAACATATATGTATTTCTGTGACCCAAACACGGACGTGTATACAAAATAAATGAATTTCAAATATGGGGGTGGTCACTTTTGGGGTACAAATTAGAAAAATAAAAATGTTGCTTTGCAAACTGTGGTGGTCTCAAATATTTTTTTATTATAATTATAAAATAAATATTTACTAAGTTATTTACTCCGAACACAACAATTACTCTCAGTAGTTTACCTCGATGACTGGCTTCTTTTTGGTGAAACTCAAGTTAATTGCTTACTAAACTTGCGAAAAACGGTACAACTACTTCAATCACCTAAGAAACTAGATGAAAATTTACCATTCCCATTTTTTTATTGACTAGATGGTGAAGAACCAGAAAAGATAAGCTTTATCATCCTTACGCAGACAAGTCAGAGATCAAGCTCTCGATCCTTTGACTGTTTGACGACCCGCGCGGAGGGAAACAATATAAATCAATTGTTATTTTTTTACCGCAAGTCAAGGGTTTTTTATATAAAATTGATAAAAAGATGACTAAACATGCAGAACCCTAAAAAAAACTAGCACAAGTCGCGAAGTCGCAAAGCTTTGTCCCGTGTAAGTTCGCCGGGCAACCTGATTCAATTTCCATGTTAATCCGTAACGCGACACAAAGTCCAAGCTCCTTTGTAACACACAGGGACACTAGTCAAGTCGTGTCACGTTGACTGTTATTTTTTGCTGACTGTATAGGTACAGTCAGCAAAAAATAACAGTCTTACAGCGGGAAGTATGAGGAAAAATTCAATGCGATTTTACTATGGAAAATTATTATTATAATTTTAATTAATTAACATTTTAAAGGGTTCCATACGTCAAATGGAAAAACTAACGAAATTTTCACAGTATTTTATAGTTATAATTACTGGGTGGAGATTTCGAGATGGCATATTTTCGAAACCTATGTTGGATTAGTCATGCTGAACAACTTTTACTATGGGACCAACAGTGAATTCTCAAATTTCTTTTTACTTTTCATACTCTCACTCGACTCGATTTTTACTCGAGCAAGGTTGACTTTATGAAAGAAAAGATTTAAAAAAATTGTGAATTCACTATTGGTCCCATAGTCAAAGTTGTTCAGCATGACTAACCCAATATAGGTTTCAAAATATGCCATCTCGAAATCTCCACCAGTTATAGCGTTTCATGAACGATGTGTTTATGTTTTGTTGACTACTCCATGGTCTAACCCACGACGGCTTAAAAACGTCGAATCCTCAAAATTCTAGATAATCAGTGCAGTTGACATTGTACGACTGTACAAATTGACACGGAGCACTAGTTAACCAAGCTCGCTGACTCGTTAGTCGTGTAACCGCTACTGTGAAGCAATTGTGAAGCCATTGTAACCCTCATCAAAAAATCTTTAAAAAAAAAAACGCCAAAAAGTATTTCGCTGACTTCAAAACAGTGTCAGATAAGTTATTTCATACTTTTTAGTGTAGTTTTAAGGCGGTTTTTTTTTGTTAAAAAGTTTTTATTTTTCAATTTTGAGTTTCGTATATGCGTTTTCAATACTCAAGATTTGTCATTGACCGACAATGTGCATCATTGATAAAATTTCGACAGTATTGAATACAAAATGCTTCAATCGCGATGTTTCTGCTGTTTTCCGTTGAGGAATTCCATCATATATTCAATTTCTGTGGTCAGAACACGATAAAATTTATATGGGACCACCTCGGGATCTACCTTGACATATTACACTTCAAATGATCTAAATAGCATAAGCCGTTACGGAGTAATCGGTGAACATACAAATAAAAAAGAATACACACAGTCGAACATAGAACCTCCTCTTTTTTTGAAGTCGGTTAAAAATAGCCTTTAGGTTAGGTTTGTTTTTGACTACAATCGCCTGGCAAGTGATGATGACTCAATTCTCAGTTACTCAATTATAGAAGAGAACTGGTGCGCATACAAATATAAAAAAAACCGGCCAAGTGCGAGTCAGACTCGCGCACCGAGGGTTCCGTACAAACCTGTAGGTATATAAGTAAATGGTAGTATAGACCTGAGTATTTGATATTAATTTCAATTTATGACGTATTAAAAAAAAACTACTTACTAGATCTCGTTCAAACCAATTTTCGGTGGAAGTTTGCACCGTAATGTACATCATATATTTTTTATAGATTTATCATTCTCTTATTTTAGAAGTTACAGGGGGGGGACACACATTTTACCACTTTGGAAGTGTCTCTCGCGCAAACTATTCAGTTTAGAAAAAAATGATATTAGAAACCTCAATATCATTTTTGAAGACCTATCCATAGACAGCCCAAATTTAGGGGTTTGATGACAAAAAAAAATTTGAGTTTCAGTTCTAAGTATGGGGACCCCCAAAATTTATTGCTTTTTTTCTATTTTTGTGTGAAAATCTTAATGCGGTTCACAGAATACATCTACTTACCAAGTTTCAACATTATAGTTATTATAGTTTCGGAAATAAATGGCTGTGACATACGGACGGACAGACAGACAGACAGACAGACTGACAGACAGACAGACATACAGACAGACAGACAGACAGACAGACAGACATGACGAATCTATAAGGGTTCCGTTTTTTGCCATTTGGCTACGGAACCCTAAAAACGCACACTAATCACACATTAAAGGCGGCCCCTCCATTGGCTGGCACACAGAACCAGTGTTCGTGTGTTGTATGGTAACTATTTTATTTCTTTTCTCTGGGAACAGTTCCGCCGCGTGGTCTCTTCTTACAATAGCTTTTCTACTTGTGCCACTACAGCACACTGGGAACGACTCGAATATATTTTATAGAGAATAGAAAACGGGTTACAGCATCTGCACTTGTCCTGATCTACTACCATCAAATTAACCAAGGCTACTCACGTTTGAAGACCAAGGTTTACCAGCTTCACTCCACGAGCTCCACAAACCACGTAGTCAAATCCTGGTCACATGGTTGGATTAAATTCAGCAATACTTGCACGGATAATAGTTTATAACACGTATTCACACACATAGATACAGTCCAATATTAATTTTATATAGCTTTCAGCGTTTCATAAGCTTTTTTGATTATTGATGTACGGCAACACATACGGTAATGCCCGCTCACCAACGTTCTTGTTGCACAGCGTCTATGGCGGAGGAAAAGATGGCCTTCACCGCGTTTAGGATTCCTAAAGCTCAGCGATTGGTTAGTCTAAAAGTAAGACACAGGACAGAAGTGCTTTAAAAATCTAAATCAAAAAGTCATTTATTCAGTTAAGGCTGGTAAGGCACTTATGAACGTTAAATTGGTAGGTACATACAGTTGAATTTACCACCGGTTCGGAATACACTTAAACTGAGAAGACTCCGACAAGAAACTCAGCATTTATTGATGCAGCTATGAAAATATGGTTACGAAATACCACTTTTTTTTTTTACTTTGTATAGTTAAGTTACTGATGATGTGGCCGATGATGTGGGTGGTAAGCACACAAAGCCTAGAAGGAATGGCTCTCAAGTGCAGCTGTCAGAACACATACCGATAAGTGCTTGGTGACAGATTTTTAACATGAGGGTGGTAGCCAGCCAGATGGGTGCAAAGTACCCTACCACCGTGCTATGGTTTCCTCACGATGTTTTTCCTTCACCGAAAGCTCAAGCTCAGTGTAGGATTCGAACCCGGGACCTTCGTCTCAGTATCTGACGTCACTACCACTGAGCTATCATCGCCTTAAAACTACTACAATATGTACTCAACCACAAGAAAAACACGCCAGCATAAATTTTGGCGACAGTTTTTCAACTTGAGCCTGCTACCCAACCAACCTATATCTAATTCGGGTACCACATAAATTGACTTATCTTCGCATTAAAGATAAAAATGTCACCATATTTAACATTATGGATATAATAGAATACCACTGTAAGTTAACAAAGGTTATAAATCTACAACCCTTCTCATATGAGATGGAACCTTTGCAAAGTGAGAAACGTGCTCGACATACAGTTCAAGATCGGGTGTAGATATCCGATGAGCGGATATTTTTTGGCGTGAACGATAACATCTTGTTATTTGGCAATTTTATGACCGTTTTTTCGTATAATGCAATAATTTTATGTCTGCAACAAAATTATACTACTTATATAATTACATGCAAGGGGAAAGTATCTTAAATATTGTAAATGCTAAAAAAATAAGGTAACTATTATATAAAAGATTTTTGAAAAATCGCTTACGTTTTCCTGGAATCAAAGCCACACAAACCGAACAACAGCATCATGTTTTGATAGTACTAGTCGATTGGATCAAAGCGCCAGCCATCTCTTATAAAAACCATAGACTACGTCTGTGCTTAAAACATTAATATAACCTTACTAGTGTGACGTCCTTCTTTGACATCGGACGTCAAAAAAGGACAAAAGAAAAATAAGGTATATATTATTGTTTTAAGAGATGGTGCTCCCATATTTATCTTATAAATAAGCATCAAGGTATACAATTCCACGCAATCTGTCATAAAATCTGCACGTCTGTATAAAAAAAGAACGCGTCGAAATAGAACCTCCTTCTTTTTAAAAAGCTACTACACACACGCTAAGCTGAGCCCTACCAAAACTAATTTTATCGTCAACTTATGATTAAATTATTAATCATAATATAATCAGCATTACTTTAAAATGAAAAAAATATTCAGTACCCTTCGACAGGTAGTACCTACTATTCAAAATAACAAAACTACCAAATCGATTAATTTAGCTACCCGCCTTCTTTGTGGGAGGAAACTATTAAGAAAATGAGAATGCTGCTTGGGAAGACACAATTTATTTCCCTAGTGGTCTACAAGTATTCTGAATTCATATTCTAACCACAGAATCGTTGTGAAAGACTATATTTGAATTATAATAATATTTATGGCTTTTTCATAGGTTTTATTCTTCAAAATATTGATAGCTATCATATCAATATTTTTATGAACATGCTATGGTATAAATATATAGGTGCATAAAGCACTCGGGGAAGCACCATCTTCCTATTAGTAAAAAGACTGTATTTCATAACTTCGAAATTTGAAACATCGATCGACTGTACTGCGAATGTTCGTGAGTTCGAAAAACATTGGTTCGAATGTTTGCTATTGCGAAAAACTCTGATTCGAATGTATTTTAGCGCGAAGGACGTGAGTACGAAAGTATGCTATTTCGAAAAACTCTGGCTCGAATGTTTTTCATCGCGAAGTACGTGAGTTCGGAAGTATGAAACATAACACAAAACTATTTAGAAACACTCTGGTTCGAATGTTTGTCATCGCGAAGTACGTGAGTTCGAAAGTATGCTATTTAGAAACACTCTAGTTCGAATGTTATTCATCGTATGGTAGTTCGGTTCCTAAATAAAAAAACAAGAAAATTAATATTTTATACCCTAAATAAAGAAAGTTAATAAGCGAGATGCGATTGAACTAAAAACTGGCCAAGGGTCTGAGTTTGACTCGCTCACCTCGAAAAACCGGACTGCATAACTAAATTTGTTTGTGAAGGAATTTTGATGATTTCGAAATCAATAGGTCTTTATTTTTATTTGATTTCAAAAAAACGATGGGATCTTCTATTTTCATATACTGTTTTAGTGTATTTCGTTACATATTCATTAAAAATAATATTGAAATGTCGTTGTTGACATATTGACGAATATTTTTAGGGTTCCGTACCTCAAAAGGTAAAAAACGGAACCCTTATAAAATCACTTTCTTGTCCGTCTTGTCCACCGATTTTCTCAGGAACGGATGGAACTAGCAAGTTGAAATGTATACCAGATACTGAAGTCTATAGTCCCTATTAGGTGCATAAAAATCAAGGTCCTGACTCAACACAATAAAAAGATATTTGCAAATTTAGAAAAATAAAATAAGTTGAAAATTAAGGTATACATTTTTGTACTTTTAAATTTTGCGCCTATTTCACAGTAAATTTGGATAAGTTTACATTATTATAATTGTACGGAACCCTCCGTGTGCGAGCCTGACACGAACTTGCCCGGTTTTTTTTCATTGGTTTCAGCTTCAAATTTTAAAGTAAAATGAAATTAAATTTCAATTGAAAACGGAAAAACTACTTCGAAAGCTTTAAATATGTTCTATCCTTTTTAGGGTTCCGTAGTTCAATAATGTTATTAAGAAAGAGATTTAATATTTTTTCTCTTTTTTAGGGTTCCAAACCAAAATGGTAAAGAGGAACCCTTATGGTGCCACTTAGTCCGTCTTTGCGTCCGTCTGTGACAACGCTTTATTTTATCACCCACCAATGCTATTGATTTGAAATTTGGATAAGTTATAAATATTGGAAAATTTCGAACTAGAATGTTACTAAATAGCATACTTTCGAACTCACGTACTTCGCGATGAAAAACATTCGAACCAGAGTGTTTCTAAATAGCATACTTTCGAACTCACGTACTTCGCGATGAAAAACATTCGACCCAGAGTTTTTCGAAATACCATACTTTCGTACTCACGTACTTCGCGCTAAAATATATTCGAATCAGAGTTTTTCGCAATAGCATACATTCGAACCAACGTTTTTCGAACTCACGAACATTCGCAGTACAGTCAATCGATGTTTCAAATTTCGAAGTTATGAAATACAGTCTTTTTACTAATAGGAAGATGGTGCTTCCCCGAGTGCTTTATGCACCTATATATTTATACCATAGCATGTTCATAAAAATATTGATATGATAGCTATCAATATTTTGAAAAATAAAACCTATGAAAAAGCCATAAATATTATTATAATTCAAATATAGTCTTTCACAACGATTCTGTGGTTAGAATATGAATTCATTCATTTCGAAGTTCTGAAATACAGTCGTAAATCGGAATGGAATTCAAAATTTAAATTGACGTTTGGTAAAAAATTACAATAACGAAGTAGAAAAGGTTGCACATATATAGGACATTTAAAACTATTCTGTTGCATACATTGTTACTAATTGTTTGTAGCTAACGAGTTACCAAAACCGCATAAGCGACATTTTGATACAATGTTGGAGCAAACAAATTTTAATGAAATTAAATTCGGGATATTATGTTAGTTTTAGTTCCAATTGTTACATTAATTCGTGTTATTTTATTACAATAAGTACACTTATTTTTATACACATTAAATATCTTTCTTATAAACTTTATTGAAACAGAATATCAAATATTTCAAGCTGACATATCGATTTTATGTGACAAATTTTTTTTATGTTTAAAATAGGATGACAGACATACTATTCTGTCACTGTGGCGTTTAAATTGACATTGAACAAGTTCTTTGTTGAAAATGTCATTTTTAATACAAGATTTTTTTTAGTGACTGTACTTACGACAAAGTACTCATCAAGACGAATCAAACGAGCGAGCCCAAACTCGATGGGGTTATATGGTTTTATTACGGGGTTCCTATGGCCACCTTCCTCCTTCTCATCAGCTCCACGTCATCATAATATTGCATTGTCACGCGATTTGCATATTCGTGCAAAATTTCAGCTAAATCGGAAACCGCAAAGTGGATCAAATTTAACTTGCAAAATTCCATTACAGACAACGGGACAGATGAAAGTAAATAAAAGCTTGTAAAGTAAGCAATTGTACTTTTGACAGGACTTTTGTTATATTTTGTCTCTATGGTTAGGTATATCCTTTTCTAGTGTTCCTTTTAAAAAGAGATATGAAAAATTTGATTAATTTAGTTTGGAAACAAGAGTATCAGCAAAATGCCTCTTGTGACATTAAAAAACTATCATTATAAAATTAGATAATTCTGTTTACGAAAAGAATGTGGTGAAGGTTTGACGTTTGTCGTAAAAATAGGTACAAGTTTGAACATCTGCCGCATCAGAGCATACACAAAGTAAAAATAATAAATGGAACCAATTAATAAAATTCTATTTGAAAAAGGAATAAAGTAAATGAATAAAAAAAATTGAACAAATTCCGGTATTGGACTAATTTGTTGGTAACTGCACTGCAATATTTTGCCCGGCTTGTTCACCTAGTTGCAAAAAGTTTTAGTTAGTTCTCAAGTGAAAACAATTAGCTACAGCGGCTGCGGGTAACTATTGCTACTTCTGTTTAATGATACAATTATCGTAGAGAAACAGTTTCGAGATTTGAAGGAAAGAACTACTTAAAGTTGGCGACCAACACTCCTTGCAGTTTATTTACCCGATGTATTATTGCAAATATTGAAAGCGACATGACAAACATTTGGAAATTGTTGCGCAGAAACTCATAGAGACGATAAGCTGAAGTGCACATATCGCTTGAACAGATGGAGAAAGGGTACCAAAAACTATGGACTGAGATAATCTCCAATCAGATGGACCGAAGATCTATCCAAATTTGCTGGGTGCTACTGGATGCAAGCCCAAGACTTACCAATCTGTATGACGAAGGGCTGTGTCAAACAGTGGGCGTCCTTAAGCTCTACTTCTACCGATTAGCAGAGTAAAAACAAAATATACGAGTTGTTTACTAAAACTGTAATTAAATAAGTCTGAAAAATATATTAGCACCTGAATAAAGGCCTAGCCGACACGCAATGGGCACGCGTGGTGGAGTATCTGCCCATTCCCTGTCACCCTAATTTGTGAAAGGACGCCTGTGCTCAGCAGTGGGACTTTATAGGCTGATGATGATGATTATGAATAAAGGTTGAAATTAACGACATTTGCAAAAATAAATGCAAATAGAATGGACAGCAAAAATTTAGTAAACTTTTTCATAAAATGTAAAAATGTTTACTCATATTATAATTCAATTAGCAATAACTTGGTTCAGTGATTTATTGAAAACGAAAATTAGTTGTTAGTTACAAACGAAAACAATTAAGCGGTTTAACTGGTCCCAGATAGTCGGTCCTGTCGGGAACTTTACCGGAAACTCATTGTTGGGACCATTAAGCAAGGAGTCATACTTTTAAGTTGGATTTGGTAATTTGATATAGCTACGGAATGACTAACTTTTTGCTATCAAAGTACGTATAGTACTCAAAGAGTTAATATTTTAATTTGTTTAGTTTTTGTTGTTTTGCTAATGGAGCTAATAATCTACATAAAAAATAAAATAAAAGAACAGTAATGTCAAAATAATAAATAAATAAATAAATATCCTGGGACATTTCTCACACACGGTCATCTGATCCCAAACTAAGCAGAGCTTGTACTATGGAAACCAGATAACTGATATACTACATATACTACTTTTTGTTTGTAAATACATACTTAATATACATAATTACACCCAGACTCAGGACATACAGACATGTTCATGCACACAAATGTATGTTCTGTGTGGGAATCGAACCCACGACTTGCGGCGCGATTGCTGGAATCTTAACCAGAGTCTTAACCAACTGCGCCAGCTGGCCCGTTACCAGTTTATAATCATCTTCATCATCATCATCATCAGCCTATAACGTCCCACTGCTGAGGACAGGCCTCCTTTCACAAATGAGGGTGAAAGGGAATGGGCGATACTCCACAACGCGTGCCCACTGCGGATTGGTGGAGGTAGGCTAGTGGTCAACCTACTGTTGGAATTTTTCAAGTTTATAATATCCCACATCAAATATCAAAATAAGCTTCGAACATCCTGCATACACGAAACTACCGGAGTGCTGAGTCGTGGTACACTGAAGAGCAATTTATTACTTTTATGTTATATAAGTATATACAGTTCCGGATTAGACTTGGTGCTAGTTCAAACAAATATCTACGCTAATACCGATAGTTAAGAGCTATTTGGAACTCGTGCTGGGTTGTGGCCTGAATTTTGCAGTAATATTGATCAAGAAGTTGTTGATTTCAAATAGCTGGTAAACAAAACCTCAAAGTTCTGTTTGTGATTTTCAAGACGACTCAAATAATTAGGTTGTTAATGTTTAATAAACTATCCCCGCGCATTCACCAGCGTTCATATATCAGCCTAAGGATGTCCACTGCTGAACATAGGCCTCTCCCATTAACTTCCACTTGGAACGGTTTTGGGCCGCTTGCATCCAACGGAGCCCAGCGACTCTGACCAAGTCATCGGTCCACCTGGTCGTGGGAGGTCGTCCCACACGGCGCTTTCCAGTACGTGGTCGCCACTCGAGAACCTTCCTTCCCCATTAACCTTCACCAGCGTTACCGGGATAAAATGAATTAAGTAAGCCAAGGTAACTTTGTAAGGATCCATTCTAAAAAAGAGATATATGAGAAAGAAGAAAATTTAAGAAGGGTATAGCATACCGCAGCCAAATAGAAATGCTGTGTTCCTGCGTGTGAATAATGTGTATAACGTTGCCAGAGCTCATTGGGGAGAGGGGAAGGGTCAGGTCTCCTCCTCCTCAGGTAAGCACGTATGATGCCCGTGGCGTTACAAGTGTCCAAAAGGCTACAGCAACCACTTACCACCAGGTGGGCCGTATGCATATTTGCCGACTTTGTATTTAGAATTTATGTATTGTATAAAATGGACTGATTACTAATATGCTATTCACCCCATTATCTTCAAAGGCACGTTTACTATGAAAATAAATTTCTTAAAAATTTCAGTCTCAATTTCATCTTCATATTACTACTCACTGACCCCTCAGCAGACACTACAAAAAATATTTACCCCAACGTGAAATTGAATCAGAAATGCTTTTTAAATTCCAATTTGTCCTGTACAAAATAAATGGTATCTCAGGGCTATAATTTAAACATGAACGTCATGAAAATGGCTATAAATTAAAGTGGGCGAATTTTAGCCGCGCTTTCAATATTTAATTTTATGTAGAAATATTTACTATAATTTTGAATATGAGAATAATAATAAATATTCTTAAAGGCATAAACCTACTTATGTTATGTATTAAATAAATGTAGTTTGCGGGTTAAATTGAGGAAGTAAGTAAAATTGCCACAATTTTTGTTTGGCTTGACATGTTTAAACACAGTCCCTCAGTCTTAGGAGAGACTTTGGCACCTCATGTGAGTTCTAATGCCTGTAAAATGGAGGTCTTAAAGGAGCCTCCTCCCTCGGACACTCGAATGAGTCGAATGAGCTCCCCTACGTGGTTTTCTCAACCACGTAGGGGAGCTACAGCATGGGGTTCTTCAAAAAGGGTGTGCAGAGATGTATGCAGGGTTGACAACACGCGAGTGATAGAGCGCCCTGGTGTTGCAAGCCCCCATAGGCTACGGTGAACGCTTATCATCAGGCGGGCCGTATACTTGTTTGCTATCTTAGTAGTATACAAAAATATGGATGACAGATATTTTATAACCCAGAAATCCATTAGATTTCCTCAAAACCGTAATACTGCAGTTAAAAATAATTTAAATAATCAGTGTTCTCAGTGTCCTTCTCCGATCTACTACTTACAACTTTAATCAATCGAATTAATTGCATCCTCGATATTGGTTTTTTCTTGCATCTTATTGAATGAGAAACATTATTCATACTTAACTTAGTCCTTATTTCTTGAACGCTAAAGTTACTTTTTGATTGAAAGACGACTTGATTTTAATCACAGAACATGACTATAATTACGAGTTTCTCCCTTTGATGGGCTTTATTTCTTTTTACATCCTAGAACGGTACATTAATCAACGATTTGAGAAAAAAGAAAACTACATAATATTGCAATTTTATGTCATTAGTTCGGATAGGTATCTACTTACATTAATATTATTACGCTGTTTTTATGCGACAGTAGTTTCCAATCTTTGAGATATGATACATGCTGCATACATATTCAATATTCTCCGAAAAAGAAATTCTAGGAGGAATGGAATAAAATCAACCGCAGGAAAAGTTATTTTAGTAAAAAATCATTTTACTGTGCCTCGTATGATTTCTTTTGAAAACGATAAGTTACGTGACTTGCTTGAGCTAAATCTTTACCAACACTGAATACCTACGCAATAGATCTCGTAGAAT
Source organism: Achlya flavicornis (assembly GCA_947623365.1). Taxonomy (NCBI): domain Eukaryota; kingdom Metazoa; phylum Arthropoda; class Insecta; order Lepidoptera; family Drepanidae; genus Achlya; species Achlya flavicornis. The sequence continues at coordinate 2,418,311 of OX392482.1, read as the reverse complement.
TTGATTTCATATTCTGATGTGACTAAATTCTGGAATAAACTTACTCTGGATCTTTGAAATAAAACATTTTTTTATTTTAGTTCTGCAATTTACTTAAACTCAGTCTAATGTACACATAGATGTACGCTAGTTGCAAAGGTTTAATTAATACCACGGTATTGTCGTTTCAAAACATCTTTAACAAAAAGTCTTGGACTTGAATTCTTTCAATAGTTTTAAGTCCAGGTTCTTATTTATATAGTTTGCAACTCTGGGTTCTTGTGGAGCAGAAATATGGTCTGCCTGTATATCGTACACATTTACCGTTTGCTTGGTATACTTGGAAAGATTGTAGTCATCACCAAGTATCTCTGCTTCAGGGTGAGGAATGCCTTTCATAAGAACTATCTGCGATTCCAACTTGAAATCAGGTTCGTACTCCCGAGCTAGCAGAATTATTTTATACACAACTTCAAGTAAAGTTTTGGTGTACTCATGAGGATAGATGATTTCAGATTTAAGTTTATGACTAGAACTGTATATATTTTGTAAATTGTAATACTAATATAATAATAATATCATATATACATAGGATTACGTTTTTTATAATATTTTTGAATTTTATTTTTATTAATGTTATAAAAAAATAATTTTAAGAAGAAAAAGAAATAAAGTGAATAATAATATAACTTAAATATTAATTAAAAATAACAGAAATCCTGCTTATAAAATATCAAATCTAAATTTACAAGTAAAAAAGTTGTGCCAGATCGCTGCCCTGTGTGAACGTACCAAGAAGGCTGGCGGCATTGCCACGTTGAATGGCAATGCTGATCCTTTGTCCTAGATAGACACCAGCCTTCCTGTCACGTGAGGTCTCAATAAGGCGCCGTGAGACCTCTTTAAACAAAAGAAGGGCATCCGGCCCCACGGCCACAGCGTTTCTACACCGAACGCTACAAAAATGCATCCATTGCCTATATATGCATATTTGCGGCGCTTCAGGCATTCTTGCTGGGCGGCAGCGGCACCATCCATTACTGAAGTGTCTGGAAGGTGAGACGGAGCCAAGGTGTCGATATATAGCATCCCAAACCAATGGTCGTCCCAACTTCCAGGGCGCTAAAGTCATTCCATTCGGTCTCTTGCCATCGTCCCGCACCAAACCACTCGGTTCTAAAACGGCTGGTACACCAGCGCAGCGGTAAAAAGAGATCGGCGGATAAGGTCATTAATGGCCGCATGCCGTGACATCCGCCCAGCACCTCCTACAATACGAGAGGCCATGATGACGAAGATGTCCAACAGTGTCTCCACAAAGGCAGCGATGTGGCACAATACATTTTGCTCCTAATCGAAGGCAACAGCTAATTTTGAATGAAGAATTTATTAATTAAGATTCGAACTTTCTCGGACCAATATTCAATGCTTTCCAAATCGACTTTGAGTTTTATATTCTGTTTCCCGGTCAGTTGATGCATGTGTTGTATAACAGCGTTTTGCAGCTGAGGTATTGATAATTTACCGATGTCAGCATCCAGTTGAACCCGCAATGCAGCTGGGCTGCTATCCAAGCAGAATATGACTCCAACGTAGGGTTTAGTTTTTCCCGACCTTTTTCCGTTCCCGGGACCCGGGAATGAAAAAAATGACTTCCCGGGAATTCCCGATTCCCGGGAATTTTTAAATAGTTGTTAGTTTTGTTAATTTAACGTATATAAAGTCAAGTTAACCACGTAATTTAATTAAATTAGTAATTTATTTTTCTCAGAAGTAAATAATAGTACATCATGAGACGTGCAAAGTTGGTAATCACACACGAGACGGTAACTGTTAAGGCGCAGACTCCTCTCCAGCAGATTTCAGTTTTCACCCTTGCGCTACATTTTCACATAATATTAGCGGAAATTACCGGAACTAAGCAAACAAAAAATACTAGCTCCCTCTATTTAGAAGTGCGTCATTGCAAGCAAACAATAAAACGTGACAAACCGCCATCTATACATTTCCGCGAGAACGAAGCTGTTTGAATTGGACACAGTAAAAATGTTAACAGTAGACAAACTGTAGACAAACATTTAAAAATATAAATTCTGAAATACCTTAAAAATAACTTTTGACGGGCCAGTTGGTGTAGTTTGTTAAGATTCCACGACGCCGCCGATTGTATGTTCAATTCCCACCAAGGATATGCATCTGTGTGCATGAACACGTTTGCATGCCCCGAGTCAGGGTGGAATTATGTATATTAAGTACTAGCGACCCGCCCCGGCTTCGCACGGGTACAATGTCATAATGTGGTGACAGTGGAGCGATTCGCGCGGCAGCCCACCCGGTCACGGTATCGCGTATAAAAAGTGTGGCCGAATGGCCTCACTTTAACGGAACATAGTTGTGACGTATGGCGTCTTTTCTATGCGTAGTAATAATTTTCTATCTGATGGTTAAAACTGCATCGAAATACATTGCGTGGTTTAGAGTTAGCGGATAAACAGAGACACAAGCTGACGCGGAAAACGAATTCGGAGAATACAGGCTGTGACAAATGGACAGACAGGAGAGGACCTCAATCGAGATATTAGATGTTATTTGACAAATAAACAGGTTTTCTTCCACCACTTTTTACAATAATTGTAGAATTTCTCCATAAAATGCCCTCTACTTTACCTACCATTTTTATTCATCATTATCATATCAGCCTAAGGATATCCACTGCTGAACATAGGCCTCCCCTATTAACTTCCACTTCAAGCGGTTTCGGGCCGCTTGAATCCAGCAGCGCCCAGTAACTCTGACCAGGTCGACGGTCCACCTGGTGGGACATCCACGTACGGTGTCCCCTTCCAGTACGTGGCCGCTCTCGAGAACCTTCCATCCCCATCGGTTATCGGTTCTTCGAGCGATGTGGCCTGCCCATTGCCACATCAACATACTAACTCTACGAGCTATATTAGCGATGGGCGACTGTTAAAAAAAAAGTTATCGAAAGAATCGACAATTGTAAAACTTTACATTCGATTGTCGATTCATTCGTTCTAACGAATAAACAATCGAATAACAATCGACCTTTCGAATGAAAATTGACGCACGCCACGCAGGTTGCAATAGTATGCACAATCGACGGGTGAGCGCGGGGGCGAATAGATTCATTCATTCGGCGGGTGGACAGCCAGCGCACGGCACAGGCCACGCGCGGTGCCGCACGAAGCGTATTATGAACAATGAAAGAAGTCAATTGTTATTCGAATGATTCGAATTAATTGGACAATCGAATAATTCGATTGTTTTTAGTAACAATCGCCCATCGCTAAGCTTTATCGAGAATTTTTGTTCTCCTACATTCTTAAGTCCTCGTTTCGGATCCTGTTTCGTAGTGAAATTCCGAGCATAGCTCATTCCATAGCTTGCTGAGTGACTCTGAGCGTATTTATTAGACCAGCAGTGAAAGACCACGTCCGTGTTCCGTATTTCATCACTGGTAACACGCACTGATTGTAAACCTCTGAGGTATTCTGGACTTGAAGATATGGCGTAGCTTCCCGAACGCTGTTTTTTTTATTTTATACAACTTAGTCGGTAAACAAGCATAATTGTGCCTCGAAGAGGGGGCCTAGCAGCGAGCTCTGCGCCGAAGTGGGGACTGATCTCTCGCTGCCGAGCATGGTTAGCGCTGTGGTTGAAAGCGAGAGATCGTGGGACGCACTCCACTCCTTTTGCGAGCGAGTTATGCTCGCTAAGGAGGCGGCGGAACGTGACAGGGAGGACACTACCACCCTGGCTATCCGTCGCAGGAGGACCGGGCGTCGGAGGGCGGCTTTTTTAAGCCACCTTCCCCCAACCCTGGGCCCAAGGGTGGCGGAATCGGGGGAGTCTGCCATCAACATCGCGCCCGAGTAGTGGAGCTACTCAGGAGGAGACAAGAGCTCCGGTCTCTGCCGTCGACGAAGAGGCGGCCTTCGATCAGGCCCTTAACCTTAACCATCATAACCCTTCCAGTTCAAGAGATTGAACACATCCTCCATTGCAGTGGTAAAGAGTTTCGGGGAAATTACGTCACCCTGTCTTTCATCCTTCTGCAACTGGATTGGTCTCGTACTCTCGTCCTGTACTCTGATTGACATAGTGGCTTTGCTGTACAAAGATCTTCAACAATTCGATTATAGCGATAGTCGATTTAGCACCGCTGTAGACTCTGTAATATCGCCAATGTCTCAACTAAATCGAAGGCTTTTTCATAGTCCACATACACCAGGCATAACGGCCGATTATACTCCTCAGTCTTCTGTATAATTTGGCGAAGTATATGTAGGTGATCTATGGTACTAAAGCCTTCACGGAAACCAGCTTGTTCGGGAGGCTGGAAGTATTCAAACCTACGTGCAAGACCATTCGTAATGACTCCCGAAAACAACTTATAAACGTGGCTTAGGAAGGATATCGGGCGGTAGTTCTTCAATAGGGCCTTATCGCCTTTTTTGAAGAAGAGCACCACCATATTTCCTCTCCATACTTCTGGTGTTATAACTACAGGGCATGAATCTCGGTATATCGGATCATCGCTATATCGGAATTCTGATATTACAATTTACAATCCGATACTGAGTGATCCAATTATATCGTAATATCGGAATCAGTAAAAAAAAAACTATTTGGGTTTTAAAATAAAGCTATTGAGCTATTTATTAATTATAATTATGTGCAGTTTATAAGGAATATGTGCAATTTATAATGAACATTTCTAATTCTGCTATTGAGATCCAATATTGAAAATCAATATCGGAATTAAAAACCTACCGATATTACATACACATACGGTCACATACCCTAGTTGTACCTTCCTGTATAACGGAATTAAATAGCTTCTGGAGGACTACAAGTCACGGGTTTCCATCCGCTTTCAGAAAATCTGTTGTATTTCCGATTTTACTACTTCGTTATTCTACATCGTATTATCTTTCAAATAGTAAAAATATCGCGTTTATAACTAAATCTGAACATTTCCTATCAACTGTTAAAGAATGACAACAAAAGTTATTCTAATTTTATTACTACAAAACTGTGCCTGGCCGCTGATTGGCTGAAAAAGCTAAGCTACCGGTGGTTAGGGCTGCAGAAATAGGAACCTCCTCCCAATGCGAGCCGTATCGAGGATTACTGCCGAGAGGCTCGAGGCTTTCGGCCATCAGGCCATTGGCCGATACGACAATCGGCACAATGATAGCCGAGCTCACTAATAGTAATTGTAAATTTACGATGGGTTCACATTCCAACTAACCGATTCAGTAAGTAGTAGAACATCGAACAATTAACCCAAAGAAGCGTAATGACGTTGATTTTGCTTGCAATATATTCCGCCAATTTGCCACCATTGACAATGCGCTCTGATTGGCCAAGTCAAGAACACACGATGAAGTGATTGATCCTTACAGTTCAAAATCAGTGATATATCACGACTAGTTTCGGAATCAGATTGCTCGGTATAAATTCTGTAAGGGTTGTTGCTCGATGTAGTAGAAACTTAGTCAACGTAAGATGTGTAATATTTTCCTTACTGGTACTAATTTTACTGTGCCATTGACACTTCACGACTAAGCGACTGGACCACAATAATACAATGAATATAAAGGTATATCGGCTCGACTCGATGACTACAGATGACTCGATGACCGCAGTAGTGACTGGCACGCCCGCCCCGACTTCGGGGCACCTACTGTTACCAGTATCAGTCAACCTACCTTCAATACCTTTTCTTTGATCTCAAAATAAACAACATTGAATGAGGTGTTATTTAATCAGGTAAGGAACTAAATAGATAATTGCTCATTAAAAATAATATATATTGCTGATTTTTCATTTTGTATGATTTGAAATAAAAAAAAAACTTTCCGGGATTTGAATCATCACTTCCTTCAGTCGGAGCCTACATTAATAACCCGCACTTTAGCCCCCTAGACTACCCAAGCCATACCCTTCATAGACGAAAATAAGTATTAGTCTCTGTCAGTACCACGACATGGCTCGATGACAATTTTCAAAAGTATCAATCATAACAGATTTTATTTTATATATTTTTATTCATAACAAGCAAATAAAAGGCTCAATTGCCTTCATTTGACTAGCATGCATTTCCAGTGCCTTCTGAAGATATTTGATATGATTTTTTACTCATTTGAGAGGGTTTTATTTTTGTGAAAATTCTGAAAGAAAATGACACAGGTCCATCTAGCAACGCGGATCGCCGCGGAATGCGAGTGAGCGCGAAGCAAAATACGCGAGTTGCAGGACAATAGAGTGCGGTATGAGGTTGATGGTGCTCGGATTGAATTTGACGTAAGCGACTTTTTTAAAAATCATTATTATGAAAAACTGAATAGCTAATTCAAAAAACTAAATCGGGCGTTTATTTTCTTATGATATGTACTATATCGATGAAAAAAATCGTATCAAAATACCTTCAGGCGTTGGATATATTTGGGAATTTCTTGATTTTCAGAGGTATGTTTGACATTTTTTTTTATCGAGGCTTTTAATTGAAATCGTGTTTTCGGCTCGGGCGATGTGTTTGTTATATCCTTAAGTATCATATATTTAAATTTCAACACCGTAGAGTTAGCAGGTTTCATATAATTTGGGCAGCAATGTAGTGTATTTTGCCCAAGTCTGCGCCTTAAGCAAAGGAACCCGAGAGTGTAATGATCAATGCACACGCGTGTCATACGACGTTTTTCAACACCCTTGTGACGAAAAAAACAAACCTGTATTTTTTTAACTAGATTTTTTGATAATAGTCAATGAGAACGTCAACAAATATGGCGCGCAAGTTCTTTTTTTGACAGCAAAACTGTTTTATCCGTTTAAATTAAGAATGCTTCGTCTACGCAGATATCAATAGCATTGAGTTACAAACTTAACATAATCGGGATTATACCTATCATAAAACTGTGCGGTAATGTAAATTAAAAAGCACTAGTGCGTCATAAGCTACATTATGATACTAAAAACGGTGCAATAAATGTCAAATTACGAGCATGAGTTGAAAAAAAAATTTACTAATTCACAAGAAACTATGCTCGGAATTTCTCTAGGAGACAGGGAAACGACGACATTCGTAGGAGAACAAAAATTACCGATATAGCTCTTAGTGATAGTAAGCTCATCAGCTGATAGCAATGGGCAGGCCACATCGCTCGAAGATGACGCGAGTGGCGACCACGTACAGGAAAGCGCCGTTATGGATGACCTCCCACCAGACGGGTCTGGTCAGAGTCGCTGGGCGCCGCGTGATGCAAGCGGCCCAAAATTTTCGAAGTGGAAGTTAATGGGGGAAGTCTTTGTTCAGCAGCGGACATCCTTAGGCTGATATGATGATGATGATGTGTTTTACTTGACTTTGACAAAAACACTGATAAGCTTTATCTCCAAAAATATATATTAAATGTTATCAATATTAATGTAACTTTCATTTTCTTCAAAATTACGTGCATTCAGAGATTTTCTCTAAAATCGTCAGTTTAGAAACTACCCATAGTAACTATGTATGACCTGTAGTCTGATATGATTATTTTTAATTTTCTAATTATGTTTGTGTGTGAGAGACAAATAGATAATTAAATTAAATTACGTATTTTACTTGACTTTTGATAGTTTACAAACAAACATGTTTTAATGTGTATTTTCGGAGAACTTGAAATTTTTCTATGAAAAAAACGTTATCTCCACAAATACACACTTCCTACAGTTTCTTTCAGCGATTTCTTTATTAGAAATCGCTGAAAGAAGCTCGTAGTTCAGTTCTTTCGATTTCGGTGAATATCGACATTTGTTTTAAGAACGTACGCAATATCTTTGTGTTTCACAAAGGTTTTTCGTTAATTTTGCTCAATATTTGCAGTGTTTTAGAGCATTCAATCTCATAAAGAAATTCCCGGGAATTCCCGGGAACTCGCAAAACAAATCCCGACTTCGGGAACGACGTATTTCCCGGGAATTCTCGATTCCCGGGACCCGGGAACGAAACCCTACTCCAACGTGTCCTGAAAGTTAATAAAAATCACTGTCAAATCAATCTGGACATAACTGAAGAAAACTGAAAAAAGAAAGATTTATGATAAATAATTATAGGTCAGAATAATTTTATTATTACTTGCTACCATATAACAAGAGTTCGTTACAAATATAATTATAGCATAAGTTTTTCTTAATATTTAAGATTTGATTATAACTTTAAACAATGTAGGTATTTAAATATTACCTTCTTTCTCCAACAAGGATGCAAGTTGCAGTGCAACATTTACACCAACATTACTTTTAATCCCTACTTCATAAACTGTAAAAAGATTTCATTTTATTTTTCATTTGAGTGACATCCAATAAAATATCGTAAAAGTTAATGTTTATTAATTATGTGAATGCAGATTTATGTTAGTAAAGCAAACTCCTCACTAATCATCAACATCAGCCTATTATGTCCCACTGCTGAGCACATGCCTCCTTTCACAGATGAGGGTGAAAGTGACTGGGCAATACTCCACCACGCGTGCCCACTGCGGATTGGTGGAGGTAGGCTAGTGGTCAGCCTACTGTTGGAATTTTTCAAGCCGCCTAGGAGGTATCCTTCTAGCTTAACGACTATCACAACCAACGGGTTTACGTGCCTTCCGAAGCACGGAAACGCTCGATTTGAAATACCACCTAGCGGTCACCCATCCAGACGTAGTTTAACCGATCGATTAAGAACGGCTAATCATGCTACACCACGAGCGCTTCGAGCCTCACTAATAAAAACTGCAATATATCTGACCATCTCAATATCACAAAATTATTGTACTATACCGATTGACTATATAAGCAATAAATCATACCTTCATAATACTGTAGACATTTCTTGTAAACTGGTATTTGGCATATCAATCGTAAAGTAACAGACTGAATTTTGAGTTTTTCATCATAAGTTTGTAAAAAAAAACTTGATAAAAACAAAATGTCACAATAAAATTTGATTGTTCTTCTTTGTAATAAGCTGTAAATAATAAGTAAATAAAATAAAATAATATTACACAATTACAAATAAATTAACAGGTACATATTACTGTTTATACTAATTTTCATTGTATGCTAAGCCACTTTAATGTCTTTTGTAATGATTTAAATAATTAAACAATAATGTTATTCGGGTATTGTACAAATAGTATGGTATGCCGACACGTGTACACTATACAAGTATACGTACCTACTTGTAAATTAATGTAATACAATTTTTAAATACTTCTAAAGCCTCTAGTGGCACATTATAATATCGTGTTTTATAGCCATCTGAGGACAATTTAGTAGGCTGCAATATCGTTATTTCAATTATGTATAATTTTATAGTTATATTAATATTGTAGCTGTTTTTGTCCCTAAATAAATAAATATTATGCACTATAATGTTATTGTTAAAATAAAATATAACTTAATTAAAGTCGCTATAATAAACTCAGCAAATTATACTGTTTAAAAAAAAACTTACAGTTAGATTGTCTCACTGACAAATTGAAATTTAATAAATGGAATCACTTCAATTTGGCAATCTCAAGCCACCCAGCCCCCGGCAAGCAACATCTCTTCTCACGTATGACGCGTGTGGCAGCCACGAAATTTGCAGTAAAATTAAGAGCATGCTATTATGTATTAGTTAATCAATCTGCATCCAGGACTTACTGGCTTGCCATAGTGGTGTTAATTACTGGTAAATAATATGATGATTATGATCATCTGTCTGCCTTGTTACCAATCATTTGGGGTCGGCACAATATGTAAGGTTCTTCCATTCGTCTCTTCTGTCCTTCATACTAGCATCCACTCCTTTCTTACCCATATCATTTTTCACATAATCCATCCATCTCTTTTTCTTCTTTCTCTATATATCCATCCATTCATAACTCTTTTAGTTACGTGGCTTTCAATTCTTCTCATAACAGGACATGTTATGAGAACAAATGAATACCACGATAAACGGTTCCCTCTCAACTTTTCAGTCACTGGCGCTACTTTCAAGCTTCCCCTTATATACTCATTCCTTATCTTATCCATTCTTGTCACTCCACACATCCATCTCAACGTCCTCATCTCAGCTGCGTGCAATCGTCTTTTATCCGTCTTTTTTACTGCCCAACATTCCGAACCATACTCGTACATTAAGGCAGTGGCTTACCATAGACTTTTTCAATATATGATGATATCCCAATAAAAACTCATCTCTCACAGATCGTCAGTGCGATTAGAATGTAACATTAAAAATAAATAAAATAAAATTAGCCTTTATTGCTGTTAGATTTTAACTTATTTAACTAAACATTACTTTTTAAAAGAAAAATGATAACAATAGAGGTAAGAAAACTATAAATTAACTTAAACAAAAACATATTCTCGGCATTCGGCTTATCTTTCCTCTCAACAGCTTGTCTTTCGACAAAGGCCTTCTCTAAGAATTTCCATTTGTTTCTGTCCTTTGCTGTACGTAACCATGCTGTCAGATAATTGCTTCAAGTCATCTTCCTATCGCTTTGGCTGTCTTCCTCTACTTCTTCTTCTTTCTCTAAGGTACCATTCCGTTATTATTCTCGTCCATTTCTCTTTGGAAAAGAAAATGGAAATGATCATAATCTGAGAGAAATTCTCTGCGTAATAATGACCTGTCCATGCAATTTTAATTTTCTGCATATTGACTGAACTTTTCCAAACTTAGTCTTTATCTTTTTTAATTGTATTTTATCCCTTCTTCTGACACCCAATATGCTTCTCTCTATCCTATTCTGACATATATTTAATTTATTTTGTTGTTGTTTTAGGCGGAGTTGATAGAAGAAAGGAAAAAGGGGAAAATAGCGTTTTTGAAATATCATAAGCTTGTAGTGAAGGATAATGAAACAACTAACGAAAAAAGAAAACGGGAAACTTCTTCTTCGCCGCATTCTTTCAGACTTTCAACCTAAACATCTTTCCGTCTATCGCAACGGCATATTTTAGGAAGAACTAATGCTATCGTATTGAAATTTAGAACAGTTAAAAAAATTGCTTACCCAACCTTATTGTTGCCATACCAGTTCCTTGTATATGTTGCAATTTTTAGATTGTGAAAGTGAAACCTTGTGAAAATAAAAAAGCTTTATAGAATGGAGTAGAGTAGTAGAGTAGAGAGTGAAGTTTCAAGTTTATAAACCTAAGGAATAGATTTTTCATACAAACTAAATTTCCCCTTTTCACCCCTGTAGGGGTAGAATTTCCAAAAATCCTTTCTTAGTGAATGCCTCCTTTATAAATGAATCTGTGTGCACCATTTCAAGTTTCTAATCCTAATGGTTTTAGGCTCTGCGTTGATCAGTCAGTCAGGACAGATGTTTTTAAATAGGTATTATAATCAAACCAAATCATTATTAGTATTTGAATTGAACTTTAACCCGTTGGTTCTCGCCAGTGACGCATGTCATACGATAACAATTCATGTCATTGTTATTTGTTTAACCTCGAGCCAAAGAATGCAACTGTTAAATGATAATGAACTCATTGATCAAAATAATTTGAAGGCCACCGTAAGTAAATAAGTTAAATTGAGGTGATTAACAAATGATTTTGTATAAATTAAGGTATGTATGTCATATAGGCTAAAACTACGCAAAATATACGGTATTTTATACTTTGAAATGTTTAATTTATTCATTTTACAATATGTAGGTTTCACAAAGACTCTTATTATTAAATTCTTCTAACAATTTTGGATCCAGCATTCTGTTAACAATATTAGACACTTGATAGTTTTCAGTAGCAGAATAATGGTCCGATTGTATGTTAAAGACTTGAACTGGTCGCTCGGTGTACTTGGACAGGTTGTAATCATCAGTAGTAAGGACCTCTGCTTTAGGGTGAGGGATGCCTTTTATAAGAACTATCTGTGACTCCAATTTGAAATCAGGTTCGTATTCCCGAGCCAACACAAGTCTCTTATACGCTGTCATAAGTATATGTCTTTTATATTGATTGGAATAGTTTACCGATCTTTTCATCTCTTGGATACACATTTCAACTTTTTCTGACCATGTTTCAATATTTTCTACATTCCTTTTTAATGAATTTCCCGTCATAAGTTGATATATATGTTCAATTACGGCATTTTGAAGCTGAGATTCTGATAATGTTCCTAGATGTGCATTCATTTGGATACGTAACGCATCTGGACTACTATCCAGACAAAAAACAACTCCAACGTGACCTACAAATAAAATAAGTGAGTTTATAAAAAATATGTCTAGAAGTATATTATCAAATTCGAAAACCACATTCATGATAGGCATTTTATAAGCTTTTTATTTTAACTTGCAATGTATGTATGTTCGAGTCAAATATTTTAAGTCTTCACCCACTTCCAGTGGTCGGAAATTGAATTGATATTTGGTATACATTAGTATAATGGATGACAATGCAAGTATAGTCAACAAAAAGTACAGTATTAAAAATGAAATTTTAAACTAAAACTTATATTACCTTCTTTCTCTAATAGCGCAGCTAATTCCAAAGCAACGTTAACTCCAAATGAATATCCCAAAACGTAAAACTTCGATTTTATCTCAAACTTTGTCTTCATTAACTGCAATTTAATTTAAAAAAACAATTAAAATGATGGTTATATGTGGACAGTATTTCAATTAAAGCAGGAATTTAACAATGTCTTTTCATTTATTTAATTTGAATTAACAATAACGAATTTGAATTATGACAATCATTCGTTACCCGTTATTATTTTAACTACTACAGTTTACTGAGAACTCACTTCTTCAATTTCATTGAATCTTACCTTTCTAACGCTCATTGCCAATTCCGAAATACTATCTTCATTCATGTCAACTCCTAACTGTACAGTAACAGCCTGTATTTTAAGCATTTCAGAAATAGTATTAAATGTCTGATGTCGACCTTCAAATCCTGGTATCATTATTAAATATGTATTATTGGGATCCAAATCATGCTGAAAATAAAAATAAAACAATTGATATTGAAAATCCTATTGATGATATCTCTTTTATGACTTTTTTTGATTGAAAATTAGACATTGAATTTTTAAAACCAGCTGCGTGGTTTTGGAAATAATTTTAAATGATCACTTAAATCTTACCTCATTACCATTGTTGAGCATAGTGATTTGGGGAACAATAGGATGTAGCATTGATATATACTCTTCTTCGTCATCGATACTATTGTAAAAAGCAGCTAAACCATGGTCAAGTTGTTTATAAGTTTTTGTAAAACTATTTTCAAGGTTTCTAAGACTGTAATAAATATATTACGTTATCACACCATTTTTAATATCTTAAATATATGTATTCAAAATTCAAAAATTCAAAATCATGTATTCAAATAGACTTTCGCAGGCACTTATGAAAAGTCTGACTCTAATACCGGTTCGGAAGGTTGCATTTGCTGAGAAGAGCCGGCAATAAACCCAGCAATTACTCCTTTCAAAACAAGCTTAGATTCATTACATACTATTTACATTCTAATCGCACTGAATACAATTGCGTGCCCCGGCGCGGCGGCAAAATTACAAAGTAGACTGAATAAATATTTAATAAGTAAATAAATAGCAAACTTAAGCAGACCAGCCCCCACACGCAGTTATATTATCTATACTTATATGTGTTTACCTTCCAATTGTTAATTGCTTAATCTTATCAATAGGATAGTCATATTGATAGGCTTTCTTTATAATTGATCTGATTTCTTCAAAGCTGACTTCATTTAGATTATAATCTCGTACTGTTGCTGTATCGTTTGCACCATCAAGTTCTTTGAGACCTGTAAACAATTCAAGATTTTGTACTTTATTTTAGTATACAATGAACTATGTGTTAAAAGTAATTGTAAATATTTACCTAGTATATCTGCAATTTTGTGAAGAAAAACTGCGTTAGATTTGTTATTTATATTGAAGGATACTACATTATTGTATTTCAGTTTCAAGCTTCTTTCTAAAGCGCTAAATAAAATAGCATACTTTTGGGGCTGTTTTTTAAATTGTGATTTGTTTGAAGGCTCTGCGAACTGGAAATGCAATCAAATATTAACTTTAGGTGTATTTACAATGGGATTTTATATTTTTTTTAACCGACTTCAAAGAAAGGAGGAGGTTCTCAATTCGGTTGTATGTTTTTTGTTTTTTTATGTTTGTTGCCTCATAACTCCGTCATTTATTAACTGATTTGGAAAATTCTTTTTTTGACTGGAAGAATACACTTCCCGTTTGGTCTCATTGTCATCAGATCAGGATTTGATTACTTCTTAGTGTACTTTGAAGTCGGTTTAAGTTTTTTGTAAAACAGTTCAATTATATAATTTACCTCATCCATAGATCCTGATTTTAATATAAGTGCTGGACATCCAATATCATGTCTCGTCTGACAAATTCTCTCGGAAACTGCTGCTGCATAATTTTCACTTTCATTTTGTGAAGGTCGAATGATGACAACAAACTGACTGAAATAACGGGTTTATTTTAATCAATGGGAATTTTTTCGACTCACAAACTTTTAACGTTTTCCTACCTGAGGCTAGGACAGAAATTTCTTGACGATAAATCCATGTTTAGTACAATTAAAGAAAATTTATTGAATTTGTATACGAAGTCTTCTTGCTTGTCAACATAACTATTTTTATTTGTTATATCTTGAACTATGAAAATTCCTTTAACTTGACCAAGCTTAGCTCCATCTTTGAGAAGTTTCACACATCCTTGTTCAGTCTGTAGATTTTCTGAGGAGAGTCTAATTGATAAATCTTCTCTTGTCCATGATCTATAAAATAATAAAGTTAGTATAGGATGACTCATCTCATCTCATGAGCTTAAACCACGTTTTCTGTAAATATAAATAAAGCAAATTATTTCGTCGGAGTCATTGCGCCTGGAAATTACTTTTACTGTTAGATTTTTACGATTGTTGTTTTATTACTCCGAACGAAGAAAGGTTGGATTCATCACTCCAGATTGGTTACCACACGAACTCAAACAAATGTTTCATTTAATTGAATTTAGATCTTAAAGTAAGTGCACATGTCCCCAGTTGATGAAGCAGCAGTGTAATCCCAAAATAAACTTACAAAAACTTAGTTCGAACGTAGCCCGTTATAAAATCAGGTTTTAAATGTAGCATTATCTTCTTGGCACCTTGTTTTATAATTCGGTCAACTAATTCTATACCCCATCCGGCTTCATCGCATATCACTACGTAGACTCCATTTGAAGAGTATGTCATCCTGTATTGAAAAAAAAACTATTTATTATCCCCCTTACTTATAAAACGTTATTTAACTAATATACTGTTTAAAGGGTCACGTAAATAACGTCACTCTATAGTCATTGTCAAATAATGTGACATTATTTACGTGACCATTTAAACAGTATATTAGTTAAATAGCGTTTTATGAGTAAGGGGGTATATTGCTAAAGCTTTCAAATAATTATTGGATATCTGGATCTTTTAAATTTAACCACTATTTTCGATTTCTTGTCCTCCACTACAGTTACAAATTATCTTTAACGACGGCGTACGTACCTTGGAGTAACCTTTAAGCCTTGACTCAATATGACTGGATCTCTCATCTGAATCAAAACTCTTCCTCTATGTCTGCTCGAAGACAAAAGTCTGAATGCTCTAGAAACATCCGTTGGAGAGTATACCACTCGACTAATTGGTTTCACTATTCCTTTAGCTATACCTTCGCTTATTAGTATTTGGAGCTTCTGAAAATCCATACAAATTAACTTCATCAAATTGAAAATTATGGGTCATCTCAAATTAAAATATTGTCTTAGAAATTGAGATATTATTTGCAAGCAAATGAAATAGTATGGAATCGTTACAAAAAATAGGCAGTAGGATAAAAGTGCTGAATAAATAAATACAAAGATATACCTCCTTACTCATAAAGTGCTATTAACTAACTAACTAATATACTGTTTAATTGGTCACGTAAATAATGTCACATTATTTGACAATGACTTATTTTGAATGATTAACGTTATTTACGTGACCCTTTAAACAGTATGTTAGTTAAATAAAGTTTTATGAGTAAGGGGGTTAATGTGTAATGGCCAATAAGTGTTTTTTGCCAGAAAGGAAATGTCAAATATACCAACTTTTTTATCATTTATATTTTCAGGCCGGAATATATTGGATAGAGTTACGGCTTTGTAAGATCTCTCTTTTTCAAGGTAGCTTATGCCAAAATTTCTGTTATTAGTCATATCATAGTTGCTGATGTCCAAGAAGAGTCCTCTGAATCCGACACATTTCATTGCAGCCTGTTTATGAAAAATAAATAAGCAATCAATAAATTAAACTATACAAATATCACCTCATTAATAAGTAGCTACATTCTGATAGAGCAGGTATCCTAATCATAAAAATCAAGGGTTATTCTAATACGTGGGCATTATAATGAAATTTTCCGAGAAGGATGTTTTCCTTTATCCAAAAAAAAACATACCGGTAAGACTCTTGAAGTAATTTAATTAAATTGCCTTCAGAAAAGTAATTAGTGGTAGTTATTTTATACACAGCTAGCTGCCCGGTGCGACTTCATTTGCCCTACCTTAGTTTTCTTAAATTTTCTAATTTTTGTTTCTGTAAGAACCTTCTACAAAGTATTAGAAAACTTTTAAAAAGATGGATGAAATCGGTAAAGTCGTTCTCAAGGTCAATGATCAAGGGAAATAGGGATTCATTTATATATATACATAGATAAATATATATATATATAGATATAAGGTAACATTGTAATAGCCGCGATGGTCAATCAACCAAAATCTCGAAGGTGCTAATATACACTTACTTCTCTAATTGATCCAGTAGCACAGTTGATAACAATGTCGCAGCGCCGTTTATTAGAATTATATATCACCATATCGCAAAAAGATTCATGACGCGAATATCCAATATTATTTTCTGAGAAGAAATAATGGTTTCTTATAAAAATACTAGCAGATCCCCGCGGTTTCACCCGCGTACGGTTTGAATTTTCTCCTTCGAAAACTAATGCACGCCACTGATTATTAGATACAACAAATCAAAGACAGATATTTTTACAATTAAACCTAAAAACCTACATTTTACCTACACTAAAAAATCGAACTCAAACAATCTTATTTAATTATTATAACAACAAATGAGAAAGAAATTAAATTAACTACAATCAAAATATTCTGATGAAATAGAGAAAATTAACTTTTTTTTTTCATTGGCGTCACACGGGTGTGTATTTTGCCAATTTCCAGTTGTATTATATAAGTTCTAGTCACAATAAATCACTTTAGCATAGTCCTCATGCAGTCAGTAATCGTTCATAAAAGTCATGTTATACTACAGTGGTGGTCATGTACTAAAACTCTTCACGGACTTTTGAAAAGACACGATACACATAATTCATTTCATTTCACTTCACTGGTGCACATGGATTGATCTTTATTGGATAAAATACCACCGATAATATGCAATAAAACTCAAAATACACGAATTAATGAAAATAAAAATGAAAACGCAACGTCACTCTGCAAGTTCCCGCCAAAAAGTCCGAGAAAATTAAATTCCAAACAAATTTCGAATTCTAATCCGATTTAAATATTCTTTTATATTTGACATTCCAATTTTAAAGAGCATTTCAGTTTACAGAACAAAAGGCAGATAGAGCGCGAGAAACACGGGAGTGAGGCCAAAAAAAGCAATTAGGTACAAATTGAAAAACACATACCTGGTATTCGCTTTTGAATTTGTATTTTATATGTTTAAAAGCTGCTGTGTGCTAATTTATTAAAAAAGAAAGTGTTTTTCGTTAAATAAAGTTGTTTAAACAAAGCAAATACAAATTCAATAGCGAATACCAGGTATGTGTTTTTCAATTTGTATTTGATTTTTTGGCCTCACTCCCGTGTTCCTTTCGCTCCATCTGCCTTATTCCGCAATTTGTGAAAATCGGATTGAGATTTCAAACATGTGTCAAAATAAAATTTTTTATTTAAATCAAAAGTACTAAGGAGTATTGATATCAACTTTCGATTCAAATCACCCCTAAAATAACTTTCTACCCTTTTTTGACCCCGTTAGGCGATGAGTTTCAATAGAATACAAAACACGTCTTCTATCAATTATGTTAAGGAATGTTTATGCAAAATTTGAAGTAAATCGGACCAAGGAATCACGTTGTCCGATACATACTTTGCCCCCGTTTTTCACCCCCTTAGGGGTAGAATTTCGGAAAATCCTTTCTTATCGGATGCCTACGTCATACAAAGAACACACCCTCCAAGT